>OX451737.1:1480865693-1482065693 GCA_948472305.1 Vicia faba
GTCAAAAACAGAAACAAGACTTGTAAAAATAATAAAAAAATATTTCAAGGTTCACAAGAAATCAATAGGTCAGGAACATCAAGATAAATAAAAAATTAGCAAGGTTCATATTGAAAACTTAATCATACAAGTTAGTCTAGCCTAGATAAGCCTCTAATTGGTAACCCAAGCTTGATTAATTTGGAAAAAAATCAAATCAACTCTTAAAATTAAGAAAAATTAATTATAAGTCCCTAAGATATCATACTATCCTAACCTAAACAGAAATTGACTTAGAAGTCAAGAGATATTGGTCAATGAACCCTAACTTGTGACCTAAGCAAGCAAAAGTCAACAAAATCACACAATAAATGTTCAATTTTCAAAAGAGGTCAAGAACACAAAATGAAATTGAAATAAAATTTGCATTACAAGAAAATGACGTAAAGATGTCAGAGAATATTTTGTTTATTTTTAGAATTGAAAGAAAATAGGAAATTAAATCAAAACATGACAATCTTTGATTAAAAAGCGTAGTTAATTTCTACATTTTTCTTAATCAGACAAAGTTATTAAAAATGTGAAATGAAATTAAGAAATCACATATATGTCAATAAAATGACTCAAATTATTTTTTTGTGAATTTTTTGTACTAAGGAAAATGAATAAACTAATTGTGAAAATGCCTAAAAAGAAATTAATGTCACAAATTATTTGATTAACCAAAAAAAGTGAAATTCTTGAATAAAATTAAGAAACTCAAAATAGACTAATTAAAGTGCCTAAAATATTTTTGGTATAATTTTGTTTGAAGTAAAAAGTCAGAAACAAAAATTAACAAAAATATTACACAATAAAATAATTAATTAAATCTAATTGATTCACGCATTTTTCTCATTAATCAAACTATTTTATAAAATTATATAATAATAAAATAAAATACTAGATATTAATATCTACCTATGGTATTTTTTAATAATTTTTGAAAATATTTTGATCAAGAAATAAAATCAGAGAAATCAACTAAATGAAATAATATAAAATTACATTAAAATTCAAATCAGCCAACCAGATGCTGACAACTCATCGTCTTCTTCATAAAGACAAACCCTAGAACGCGCGTCTTGTATCCAAAAAATTTCTCTCTCACTTATCAAATGTTTTTTTCATAAAGATCTCTCTTGGTTCAAGACTGCACTAGGGTTGATCAGCTCAAGACACACCCTTAAGCACTGATGACCAAAATTAGGGTTTGAAATTGCACAAGGATAATTGAACTTTCAATGCTTCATATGAATTTAATGGATCATTATGGACCCCCAATATTACTCATGTCAAGTTTCAAGCCTTGGATCACACTTTTGCTCAATCAATTGAGCAGTTGACCTAAAAATTAACTATATTAGGGAAAAAGTCAACTATGGCCAATTTATAGTCAAACTTCATAATTTTTTATCCGCATCAATATTATAAACTCATATGTATCATTTGATCAAGTTTGGACCATAATTCCTCAAGAAATTTGATCAAATCATCAAAATGGCAAAATGGTCAAAATTAGGGTTTTGACTGAGAAAGGGCAATTTCTGATTTTTGACCTAGCAAATGGTCAATTGGTTTGAAGCATGATTTCAATAGTTCAATTGCATCATTTTGACCTAATTGCATGATCTAAAACATTGCTCAAGGTCAATTGGATTGATAATGAATTTTCAGTCAACTGATCAAAAGTCAACTATACACTGAAAAGTCAAACTTAGACTTTTTGGTCAAAATCCAATGTCAAAGACCACAATTCATAAAAACATGTCAAAATATGAAACGTATTCATCAAGAAATCAAAAAGTCAAGATTTCATTTTGAAAAGTCAAAGTTTTCTAACTTAGAAATTTTTCTAAGTGTTTAAAACTTCATGTTTTTTCATAACTTTGAACCAATTTTTCACCATGATGCAAGATGATTCAGAAGAAAATTTCAACATGAAAGTTGTATATCTCCATGATATATACAACATTTCTTTACACAACTTCTTCTAAAAAATGCTTGGATCTCAAGTTATTAAATCATAAAGTCATGGTCTTGAAATTAAACACTTAGTGAAATTTTGCCCTAGTTTTGGTTAGGATTTTGACCTAACTTCATGGCACTTTTTCATATAGTTCCAAGGGGAATTTTAAAAAGTGATTCAAATAGGGGTTGTAGATCAAATTACAAGCTTTCCAAAATGTCCAATAACTCCTTGTGATCATTCTTGAGCATGGAGAATCAAAGAGAGGAAGTTAGGGTTTTCAAACTTGAAATACAAGTCATTTTGTGATTAACAAAAATTCAATTTCAAACCTATGCTGCACAATCTTGCTTTGAAGGCCTCTAAACCTCAAAATCTATCCATAATCAGAAGATTACACAACTATTTGAGCTATGATCCAAGTGTTTGAGTCTTTGTCCAAGTGATTATTCCATTAATGGAACAAAGTTCACACTTCCATTTTGGAAAAGTGACTTTAATCATAAAGTCAATGCATATAGCTCCTAACTTGTTCCTTCTGATCACAAGCAATGTAAAAGGCAAAAGAAACATGTCTAGAGCCTCCCATAAATCCAGACCATGCTTGTACTACACATTGAAACTTGTTTTCCCACTTTTCTTCAAAATCAAGTAACCTAGCCATAACTCTACATCTCACAGTTCTGTCAACTCCAAACCCTCTAATCATTTTCATATAAACATACAAGTGTATTGCAAGCTAGCACACGATTGAACAAGCCCTCAAACTCCCCAAAACCAGAAATTGCCATACAAACACAAAAACTTGTCATTTCTGATTTTTGAATCCAATCTCCAAATCCCCTCGTGCGTTTCTTGGCCAAACCATCCATAAAGCTTCTAATACACATATAGAAGCTATCCCAACCCCTGTTTTCAAACTGTAATACCATTTGCACCATCCTCTATTTTCAAAAACAGGGCATTGCACATTGACTTCTTCAGCTTGATTCAATAACTCTCAGCATAAAGTAAGCTTTGCAATAGCTTCCTGGAGGTTCAAGGAAGCTAACCCAATCATCAAGACACTTTGAAAATAGCTCTAACTCAAAACACGATCTCCATCTGCAAGGTGAGTTTTCTGACTTTTCATCTCATTATTTAGGCATTGTTAAGCTTTGATTTGTGAAGATAAAATGTAGATAACATTGCCATGAAGCTGTACATATCCATAGTTTGCATTTATATGGCCTGAGCTTAGAGAATTTTAGAGTTGAAGTTTTCTGAAATTTTTAGGTTTTGAATTAGGGCCAGAAAAATTCTCATTCATCTTTGATTGTTAGCTTAGGTTATTTACATTGTTGGATTCGTGGGAAGAAATGCCACAACTTTCATGTTTGAAATTTTCATTTTTGTTGAGAGATGAAGAAGATACATGTCCTTTGGCTGGAGGTTGAAGATGAAGTGTAATCAGGACGCGTTTTGTATCATATATTTATTGTTTTGCTTATATCAATGGATGTATAGCCACCCCAGTAGTAAGGCAGCGCGCTGGTAATCTCAAGGTCACGGGTTCAAGACCCAGCGCTGCCTTTTTACTTTTCACATTTTCACATTTTTCATATTTTTTTGTTTGTTTGCAACGCCTGGGCTTTAGGATGGGCCTAGTCTTTTTTTCTTCACAACACCATTTGTATTGCTGATCCACCCCCTCTGACTTTTTTTATTTCTTTATTTTTATTTTATTTTTCTTTATTATTATTATTATTATTATTATTATTATTATTATTATTATTATTGATATTATTTTTATTATTATTACTATTATTATTTTCATAAATCATAAAAAATCCAAAAAAATATTTTTTATTTATTAATCATACTTATATATTTAGTTTCTCCATAAAACAAAAAGATAAAAAAAAACATTTTTCTTTAAAACAAATAAATTTCTTTTCTTTTTTTCTTAAATAATCATTTTTTTAGACTTAGGTTAAATTAGTATATTATTTTATTTTCTTAGTTAAAATTAATCTAGAACTTAGATTTATTTTAATTAATTAATCTTCATTTTTTTATTAATTTACAACGTTTTTCATAAAAAAACCTAAAAATCCTTTTCAAATTAATTTCTTTTCTTAATTAGTTTAATTTAATTTTATTTAATTTTAATTGATATTTTTCTTTAATTAGGTCAAGACAAAAAACCCTTTCATAAAAACAACAAAAATCATTTCTTTTTTCCATTTATATTCTTGCATTTTATTTTCAATTTTGTACAATATTCAATATGGTTGTAATAGATAATTAGGTTTAATTTTCTTGCAATCACCATTTGTAAATTTGTACACCCCCCTCCCCTAATGATGTAATAGCGTAGTAATTTTACTTTTCGCAATTTATCGCTTTATATAAATGCTAGTAATTAGGGTTTGTATGAGAAGATAAAATCAATAAATAGCAAACCCTAATCAAAGACTAAACAAAGCATTAAAATCAATACACTTGCACACTAGCACCCCTAGGGTAAAATCCACTTGGTTGCCTTATGAAAATGGCCATATTATGCATGTGAGGTATCTTAGCAAAAACAAGCAAAAATATAAGATCATAGTCCCTCGATGATGCTATCTATGTTGCCTTTTTTTGTTTGTTTGCAACGCCTGGACTTTAGGATGGGCCTAGTCTTTTTTTCTTCACAACACCATTTGTATTGCTGATCCACCCCCTCTGACTTTTCTTTATTTCTTTATTTTTATTTTATTTTTCTTTATTATTATTATTATTATTATTATTGATATTATTTTTATTATTATTACTATTATTATTTTCATAAATTATAAAAAATCCAAAAAAATATTTTTTATTTATTAATCATACTTATATATTTAGTTTCTCCATAAAACAAAAAGATAAAAAAAAACATTTTTCTTTAAAACAAATAAATTTCTTTTCTTTTTTTCTTAAATAATCATTTTTTTAGACTTCGGTTAAATTAGTATATTATTTTATTTTCTTAGTTAAAATTAATCTAGAACTTAGATTTATTTTAATTAATTAATCTTCATTTTTTTATTAATTTACAAAGTTTTTCATAAAAAACCTAAAAATCCTTTTCAAATTAATTTCTTTTCTTAATTAGTTTAATTTAATTTTATTTAATTTTAATTGATATTTTTCTTTAATTAGGTCAAGACAAAAAACCCTTTCATAAAAACAACAAAAATCATTTCTTTTTTCCATTTATATTCTTGCATTTTATTTTCAATTTTGTACAATATTCAATATGGTTGTAATAGATAATTAGGTTTAATTTTCTTGCAATCACCATTTGTAAATTTGTACACCCCCCTCCCCTAATGATGTAATAGCGTAGTAATTTTAATTTTCGCAATTTATCGCTTTATATAAATGCTAGTAATTAGGGTTTGTATGAGAAGATAAAATCAATAAATAGCAAACCCTAATCAAAGACTAAACAAAGCATTAAAATCAATACACTTGCACACTAGCACCCCTAGGGTAAAATCCACTTGGTTGCCTTATGAAAATGGCCATATTATGCATGTGAGGTATCTTAGCAAAAACAAGCAAAAATATAAGATCATAGTCCCTCGATGATGCTATCTATGTTGCCTTTTTTTGTTTGTTTGCAACGCCTGGGCTTTAGGATGGGCCTATACTTTTTTTCTTCACAACACCATTTGTATTGCTGATCCACCCCCTCTGACTTTTCTTTATTTCTTTATTTTTATTTTATTTTTCTTTATTATTATTATTATTATTATTATTGATATTATTTTTATTATTATTACTATTATTATTTTCATAAATCATAAAAAATCCAAAAAAATATTTTTTATTTATTAATCATACTTATATATTTAGTTTCTCCATAAAACAAAAAGATAAAAAAAAACATTTTTCTTTAAAACAAATAAATTTCTTTTCTTTTTTTCTTAAATAATCATTTTTTTAGACTTAGGTTAAATTAGTATATTATTTTATTTTCTTAGTTAAAATTAATCTAGAACTTAGATTTATTTTAATTAATTAATCTTCATTTTTTTATTAATTTACAACGTTTTTCATAAAAAACCTAAAAATCCTTTTCAAATTAATTTCTTTTCTTAATTAGTTTAATTTAATTTTATTTAATTTTAATTGATATTTTTCTTTAATTAGGTCAAGACAAAAAACCCTTTCATAAAAACAACAAAAATCATTTCTTTTTTCCATTTATATTCTTGCATTTTATTTTCAATTTTGTACAATATTCAATATGGTTGTAATAGATAATTAGGTTTCACTTTCTTGCAATCACCATTTGTAAATTTGTACACCCCCCTCCCCTAATGATGTAATAGCGTAGTAATTTTACTTTTCGCAATTTATCGCTTTATATAAATGCTAGTAATTAGGGTTTGTATGAGAAGATAAAATCAATAAATAGCAAACCCTAATCAAAGACTAAACAAAGCATTAAAATCAATACACTTGCACACTAGCACCCCTAGGTTAAAATCCACTTGGTTGCCTTATGAAAATGGCCATATTATGCATGTGAGGTATCTTAGCAAAAACAAGCAAAAATATAAGATCATAGTCCCTCGATGATGCTATCTATGTTGCCTTTTCAAAATGATCTTAGTCCCTAAGGAAAGATGTTAAGATACTTGCAACATTGTTAATCATGGTTATGCGATAACGCATGCCCGTCCCGTTTACATCCAAAGATGGGGTTACTTACCAAATCAATGGTAAGATAACAATGTCAAAGGAAAGAGGAAATGAATATGAAAGACTTTTGAGTAGGTAGAATGTTCCTAGTTACTTTCTCACTTTCAAAACAAAACATCCTTGCTATTTTCAAAACAAACACCAACACTTTCAAAAAACCTCTTTCAAACTTGAAAACATTTTGATCGGTAAATTCCGCAAGTGCACGGAAAATCGAAGTAATATAAAAGATTATCGAACCACAAAGACCAATGTCAACCTACCGTAATCTATCGTCACTTTGTAAAGTTAAGGCTAATGAATAATTGGTTAAGGGGAATAAAGGTACTAAATGCTAAAGGTTTGAAAATAATACTAAAACGAGGCCGGGATATGATTTCCGCGTTCCTGAAGGACTTATAGAAAACGGGTACTAATAATGACTATAACTTAGTTCCATAGAATATACTAACTTAAAGACTCCGTCTCACGCTCTCGCGTTATTAACTAAAGGCATACTTCCTAGTCCCATGATTTTGCTCTCGCTCGCCCGGTAACTAAGAAATATATTTTGAAAGCCAATAATATCCTAAACGCATCTAAAATGCTCTCGCTGTATTTAGATTTGTTGCCTAATTTCCACTATCTGGTTTGATTCCCACGCTCTCGTAGTGCCGGTTCTAACCTTAATTGATTTCTCACTCTCGTGACAAAATCGTGTTAAATAATCTTTCACTCTCGTGACAAGGTTATTTAAATTAGACTTGGAACTTAAAACCAAAACAAAATTCTAATCATAAATTTGCACCTATTATTTTCTACCGAGTCTGTTGGCAACAACGGTCCTCATACACCGGACTTAAGACTATTTAGCCAAACATGTTACTAATTAAAAATGCATGAATAATTATAGTTACAATGAAGAACGACATAACAAATAAATTTGACAAACAAAATAGTAATAATAAATAATGCGATAAAAATTAATAGCAATAATAATAATACTAAAGCGGTAAAATGAAGAACCTGTAAATGCAGAAAATGGAAACAAAGAAAACTTGAATTGAAATAGCCGACAAACTTAGATCTGATACATAAATTAAACGGTAGAAGTAAATCCTAGAACTAATTTGGTAATAGTCCCCCGATGTGGAGAACTATTACTTTTACATTCTAAGAAAAAGCTATGAACGAAAAATGGTGGAAAAATGGACGGGAGAGAAATAGATAGATAGAGCCTATTTATAGCCTTAGAGACGCGTGGGAGTTGAGATATTTTCTCCTCCAGAATTTCCTCCGTAACGACCGCTGCGGACTGAAGAACTCTCAGTGTAACAGTCGTTACACTCCTGAACTTGGGGTAGGGCTTGCGTGGTAGGGTGTAACGGTCGTTACACTCCTGCTTTTGAGGAAAGGCTTGTGTGGCAGGGTGTAACGGTCGTTACACTCCTTTAGGCCAATGTGTAACGGTCGTTACACTCCCTTAGGTCAATGTGTAACGGTCGTTTCACTCCCTTAGTGGATTGGGCCCATGCTTCTTTTCTTGGGCTTTTTGCTTTTAGTGCACCCTATTCTACCACACACCCCTCAATTGCATAATTTCTCTTGATTAGCTTGACTTTTCTCAACTTTCTTCGCACATGCCTTGCAAACATAAAATTCCTGAAAACATAGAAAATACCAGCATAATACGAATAAAGAGTAATTTAATTAATTAAAATAGATACATAATTTATGTTAATCAAGCCAAATATACTATACATTTTCGTGTTATCACATTTGCAAAAGATCAACACTTTGTATACATTCTTACGAACGAGAATCATTACAAAGTTTGCCTAAACGAAGGAGCCTTTTCAAAATACTTTAAAAACACCACACAAAGCACAATTTCATACAAAAGCAAGTGATCTAGCAAGTAACTAAGAGCCCATGGAAAACCATGGATGAAAAGGGTGCTAATACCTTCCCTTTTCATAATCTACCCCCCGAACTCAAAAAACAATCTCAAAGGTCTTTCCTGTGCTTTTTCACCTTTCCTTTTGGATAAAAGAAAATTCGGTGGCGACTCTTGCTAACCGCAATATTTGCGATAAAACGCAAAACAACCAAGTCAGTTCTCCCACCACATCACAGAACAGGCGACTCTGATGGAGAAAATTTTAAAAGTGGGGTTACCTTAGGGTTAGATCACATTTACTTGCTTTCTTTGTTTGACTTGTATGCTTTACATTATGGTTCTTTATTTGGGTTTGAATCCTCTACTCGGATTTACGATACCTTATAGGTAACTAGCAATACGTTGTGGAAAATGTGCAGGTTATACCGACACGGTCTAAGCAATAGCTGCGTTAGTGCGACATATTTGTGGGTACCGGTAGCCCTTGAGTAGTCAAGGAGAATACGGGGCCGCTGAGTGATGTCATGAAGCAATAATGAACTTTTAGAACCTTTACTTGACCAACTTGGCCGTTAGGACGTAGTGAGATGAC
Source organism: Vicia faba (assembly GCA_948472305.1). Taxonomy (NCBI): domain Eukaryota; kingdom Viridiplantae; phylum Streptophyta; class Magnoliopsida; order Fabales; family Fabaceae; genus Vicia; species Vicia faba. The sequence goes on from OX451737.1 coordinate 1,480,874,871, forward strand.
CGACTTTGGTGTAGTCTGAAGTTAGTAGATACTCGATACTACACGCATTGAGGTTTGGTTTTTTGGGATATTTTGGTCGCCATTAAAGAGGCTTACGCTGAAACAATGACCAAGGAAACAAATCAGTGATATTGAGCTCCTTAGAACCTGGTTACTATTACTAGGACAGGTTTGAGCCAACTAAACTTCAAGAGGGTACTTACCTATGAGACTCCATGCAAGCCTAAACCTAAGGACTTGTATGCTTTATGTGTATATATACTTGTACATAACATCATAAACATCATAACATCATATTCATACTCACTAACCATTTCACGGATATTTGGGATTTATCTTTGTTCTGTTTTGTAGGACATGGATTCTATTCGCAGGAAAACCATTCAAGTCAATCTCGTAAGGATCCCTCCTCAACATAAGGAGTTAGCATCAAGGATTCCTAAGAATTCTCCATTTACTGAAAGACATGGTCACATGCTACACTTGGTGACCTCCAACACTGATGAAGACATGATGAAGGTGCTCTTCCAGTTCTTTGATCCTCTATACCATTGCTTCACATTTCCCGATTATCAACTTGTGTCGACTTTGGAAGAATTCTCCAAACTCTTGAGGATTCCAATTCTCAATCAACTACCTTTCAACGGTACGGAAAGAGATCCAAAGCCAGAAGATATTGCTCAAGCTCTACACTTGCAACCCTCTGATATCACAACTAATTGGGAAACAAGGAGTGGTGTCAAAGGTTTCCTAGCAAAGTTCTTGTTTGAGAAAGCCCAAAACGGTTGGAACTCTTTGGATTTTCAAGCTTTTGAGGAAATTATGGCTTTCCTCATCTATGGGATGGTTTTGTTTCCAAATCCTGACCAACTCATAGATGTGAACGCCGTCAAAATCTTTATGTCTCGTAACCTGGTGCCTACTTTTCGAGGGGACATCCTACATTCTTTTCACACTCGCACCATGAGGAAAAGAGGTATCCTTATGTGTTGTACTCCTCTCTTGACAAGATGGTTTATTTCGCATCTTCCCCAATCTGTGTTGAAGAACGAGCAAGGTTCAAGATGGTCTCATAGGTTGATGACGCTCAAACATTCAGATATTCATTGGTGTTCCCGCTCTTTAGAGAATGTTACTATCATCGATCGTTGTGGAGAATTCCCTAATGTCCCTTTACTTGGAATTAGAGGAGGTATCACCTACAACCCTTGCTTAGCCTTAAGACAGTTTGGTTACGCCCGAAGGGATGGTCCACACGAGATGCTTATTCAAGGTTTGGTATTTGACTACGAGAGCAACGATCAAGGTCACCGCCAAATATTTATCCGAGCTTGGAGGATGTTGAACAAGGTGGATAGCAACACATTAGGACACAAGAATTCCATTCCCCTCGAGCCTTACCTTAAATGGGTACGAGCTCGTGCTTATAAACTTGTGATGCCTTATCCCTCCATCTTACCAGTCATTGTGGAGCCTGTGGTCGAAGGAGATATTCCCTATAATATCCTCCATCCCGACATGCCTACCACTCTCGAAGACTTACAAAAGGGTTGGATCCAGCTGAAGGAAGAACGAGATACTTTCTAAGCTCAATTATATGCTAGTGAGAAGAAGGTCTTGGAGCTTACGAAGCAGCTACAAGAAGAGCAAAGTGTGAACGCTTATCTCGTGCCAAAGAGGATGCGTTCGGTATTTTTATCTTAGAAAGCTATTTTGTAAGCCCAAGAGGCATGATGTAATCTTTCTTGTTTTGTCTAATGAGAATTAAAGTTTGTTCATTTCTTTTGTCTATACAAATTTAAATTTTATTAATCCTTGAAATCATTTGCATGTACATATTCCATGCATCATAACATGGTAGGTTTTCGCATAACAGGTTTCCTTATCTTTCTGCTGTTTATTTCAGCAAGATGGATCTAGAGAAAACTGTGACATATCTCCAAGCCCAGAATTCTCAGTTTCAGGAAGCTCTACTAGCCCTAGCCAAGGGGCAGCAAGATATGATAGCTTTGCTGGTTGTTAAGAAGAAGCTGAAGAAGAAAGTTCTACTCAACATGGGTAGAAGGTTCAAGGAGACAATCCGTCAAATCCCAGTAGGAGGAGACTCATCTGAAGAAGACGAGAACCTGGTCGGTGAGGTCAAGAGTACTCATGCTGAATATGCTAATGATCAAGAATCTGAAGATGATTATTTCAATGAGCAGTATCCACCAGTTGATATCATATATAAGCAGTTAGAAGACAGATTGAAAGCTGTTGAAATCCAAGTCGTCCCCGGTTTAGATTTTGAGGATTTGGGTTTGATCTCTGGGGTAGTCATTCGCCACAAATTCAAAATACCAATCTTTGCAAAGTACGATGGGGTTTCTTGTCCAAAACTCCATTTGAAATCTTATGTGCGCAAGATACAGCCGCACACTACTGATAAGAAGCTTTGGGTTCACTTTTTCCAAGAGAGCTTGGCTGGAACACAACTTGAATGGTTTTATCAGTTAGATGGTTCTCGTATCAATATTTGGGAGGATTTAGCTACTGCCTTCTACCATCATTATCAGTACAACGCCGACTTGGCGGCAACAAGGGTTCAGTTACAAGATATGACCATGGGGAAGAATGAAGGATTTAAGGAATATGCGCAAAAGTGAAGAGACCTTACTAGTAGGGTCCAACCTCCCTTGACTGATAGGGAGCACATCGACATGTTCATGGGCACTTTATCTGGTCCTTCCTTTAATTTGTTGGTTGGCTGCACTTCTTATGGTTTCACTGAATTGATCTTAACTGGTGAAAGAGTTGAAAGCGGCATCAAAAGTGGGAAGATCTATGTGGCATCTACCTCCACTCCCAATCCTATCAAGAAACCTTTTGCTGCAAAGAAGGAAGTCAATGTTGTGTATGGGGAAAGGGACCATACCAAGAAGAATGATCACCCGTCTGCCAATGCTGTCCGAATCTCCAATCCAACTCCTACTCCAAGACCATCTACAAATCATCAATGTTTTGAAACTCCAAGAAGACAATTTACGAGGTTAGGCATGTCACTATCTCAATCCCTTCAACATTTTCTCAAGGCTAATTTAGTGACATTGCGCGATCCTCCTGCCAACCATGACACCTCATCACCAAAGTATAATCCGAACGCTAAATGTGATTACCATTCAAGCAGCCCCGGGCACGAGATTGACCAGTGTTGGTCCTTGAAGAACAAAATCTAGGATTTGATTAACAACAAGACTATTGAATTTGATCCTCCTCCAACACCGAATGTAATTACCGCTCTGATGCCGAAACATGACAAGAATGTTAATGTTGTTGAAGATACAATTTTTGTTACCTCTATCGAAGAATTGACTACTCTGCTGAATGTAATCAAGAACAATCTGTTGAAAGCTGGGATCTTCCCTGGCTGTGAAAAAGACTGTGTGTATTGTACAAGACAACTCAATGTATGTGAAGCGCTGAAGAAGGGCATACCACGCCTAATGGATAGCCACGAAATTCTGTTTGAAAAAACTCCACTTGCCAAGAGTTTGATTAACAAATGTGAAGAATTTCCATTATTACCATCTCAAACAAGCCTCTTAGGATCACCTCCAAAGGTCCTATTAGGATTTCAAATGAACCCACTCTTGCTCCATTAATAATTACAAATCCCAGACCGATCCCCTACTCTTCAAACAAAGTGGTACCATGGAATTATGGTGCTGAGGTATTCTATCATGGGATTAAACAAGATGGCTGGATCTGAGAAGAAAAAGATGACAATGTTGGCAACATAGATGGCTCAAGCAAGGTAACTAGAACTAGAAAAATATTTTCACCCAATATCTCACCACCAGTTGTTACAAGGACGCCCATCTGTATTACTGCTGCCAAGCCAAGTATCGATACAAGAGGGAAAGAAAAGCTTGTTGAGCCTGATGTGATTGAAGTACCCTCCAAGGACGTAGCTGATGAAGAACCCTCCACTTGCGAGATGGACGAGATTTTGAGGATCATAAAAAGAAGTGACTTCAAGATTGTAGAACAGTCGGGGCAAACCCCTTCTAAGATTTCAATGTTGTCATTGCTGCTTTTCTCCGACGCCCATGCTCGAACATTAATCAAGTTCCTAAAAAAGGCTCATGTCCCCCATGAGAAGACAACAGGCTAATTTGAGAATTGCGTGGCTAGCTTGACAGCTGATAATGGCTTGGGATTTTCATATGCTGACTTAACACCTCTCGGGAAGAATCACAATAAAGCTTTACATGTCTCTGTCGAGTGCAAAGGGACCACCTTAGCACATGTACTAGTGGACATTGGTCCTTCTCTGAATGTATTACCTAAGGGGGCATTAGATCGTCTTGACTGTGAGGATTTAGTCTTGAAGCCAAGCGATATCATTGTAAGGACGGTTGATGGATCAAAGAGGACTGTTCATGGGGAGGTAAATCTTCCAATCAAAGTGGGCTCCCAAATATTCAACTCCACCTTCTATATTATGGATATTCGTCTGGCCTATTCTTGTCTGTTAGGTCGCCCGTGTATCCATAAAGTTGGGGCAGTGACCTCAACCCTCCACCAGAAACTCAAATATCTAGTCAAGGGAAGAATAGTCATCGTCTGTGGAGAAGAAGAGTTTATGGTGAGCCACCTTAACTCTTTCAAGTACATAGATATGGACGGAGAATACATTGAAACCCCATGTCAAGCCTTTGAGGTTGTACCACCGATGATTTCTGCTACTAAATGTTCTTCTGATGAGTCTAAAGATGTTAAGGCCACGCCAAAGATGGTTTCAGTCAAGGATGCCCGCGCGGCAATTGAAGAAGGAAACTGTGATACTTGGAGGCAACTCCTTGATATCCCATTTAAAGCGGACAAGTTTGGTTTGGGCTTCACCGTCAAATCTCAGAAGGAAATGAGGTGTGCTCGTGCTGGAAAGCCATGTCTCTGCATTAGAAGCCATGAAGTCAACGCCGTGGGTGATTCTGATGAAGAAGCTACATTTGAAGAGTGGGTGTACCCAACTACAACGGAGCTGAAGAATTAGCATACAAAGGATTTTGTGCCCATCTCCTTCATTAAGGAGTAATCAACTTGTTTTTGTTTTTCTTTCAATTCAAGAACATATTGTTTGTAATATTTTAACAATGAATTTTAAGCCATGTGCCTGGCCCGGGGTACTTTTGTCCATTTGTCAAGGGTTTTATTTATGTTCATCTAATCATATGATTACCCAGTACATTGGACTCTTTTGCATTCAAATACTTGGGTTTATTATCTTTCCTTTCTTGAAAATACATTTTTCAAAAAAATAGCCATGTATCTTACATGCACACACACACTCTTACAAGTCCACATCCACTCTGGATCCTATTGCCAATGACTCTACTATTGCCGACTATGACTTTGAATGTCCTATCAACCAAGTCGAAGACGAAGGCAAGGAAGCTTGTGACATACCGGGAGAACTAGCCAGACTTCTATTACAAGAGGAAAAAGCTATTCAGTCGCATGAAGAGTCAGTTGAAGTTATCAACTTGGGTACTGAGTCAGATAAGAAGGAAATCAGAATCAGAGCCAATTTGGAAAGCAGTGTCAAGAGCAGGTTGGTTCAGATGTTGCATGATTATGTGGAAGTATTTGCTTGGTCTTATGAAGATATGCATGGGTTGGATACCGACATCGTAGTTCATCGTTTGCCGACAAGAGAAGACTACCCTCCTGTTAAACAAAAGGTTTGTCGCATGAGGCCTGATATGTATGAAAAGATCAAAGCTGAAGTGGTGAAACAATTTGATGCATGGTTCCTAGATGTGACATACTATCCTCAATGGGTTGCCAATGTGGTGCCAGTGCCAAAGAAAGACGGGAAAGTTTGCATGTGCGTAGACTATAGGGATCTAAATAGGGCAAGCCCCAAGGATGACTTCCCTCTACCACACATTAACGTCTTAGTTGATAATACTGCTCAGCATAAAGTCTTCTCTTTCATGGATGGCTTCTCAGGCTATAATCAAATAAGGATGGCTCCCGAAGACATGGAGAAGACTACTTTCGTCATGCAGTGGGGCACCTTCTGCTACAAGGTCATGCCGTTCGGATTGAAGAATACAGGGGCGACATATCAAGGAGCTATGATAGCTTTATTTCATGATATGATTCATCATGAGATTGAGGTATATGTGGATGATATGATTTCCAGATCACAAACCGAAGAAGAAAATCTCGATCACTTGTACAAATTATTCGAGAGGCTGAAGAAGTACAAGCTGGGGTTAAGCCCTAACAAGTGCACGTTTGGAGTACGATATGGAAAGCTTCTAGGTTTTGTCGTCAGCAATAAAGGCATTGAAGTTGATCCTGCCAAAGTAAAGGCCATCCAAGAAATGCCAGTCCCTCATTCTGAAAAAGAAGTCAGAGGATTCTTGGGTCGTCTCAATTACATTGCCGTTTCATATCTCACTTGACTGCTACTTGTGAGCCAATCTTCAAACTCTTGAAGAAAGATCAGGTAGTTAGATTGAATGATGAATTCCAGATTGCCTTTAACAAAATCAAAGAATACCTACAAGAACCTCCTATTCTCATGCCTCCAATTGAAGGAAGACCCTTGATCATGTACTTGACAGTATTAGAGAACTCTATGGGGTGTGTTTTGGGCCAATATGACGAGTCTGGCCGAAAAGAGTGTGTTATTTATTACCTGAGCAAAAATTTTACCGACTGTGAAACCAGATATTCACTGCTCGAGAAAACTTACTGCGCTCTGGCATGGGCTGCTCGCTGGCTAAGACAATATATGTTGACTCATACCACTCTGTTGATTTCTAATATGGACCCAATCAAGTACATCTTCGAGAAACCTGCCCTTTCCGGACGGATATCCAGATGGAAAGTGATCTTGACTGAGTACGACATTCCATACACGACTCAAAAGGCCATCAAAGGAAGCGTACTAGCAGATCATTTAGCCCATCAAGCTATGGATGATTATTAGTCAATGAACTTCGACTTCCCTGATGAGAACATCATGCTGGTGACTGATTGGGCGAGACCTGGACCGTATGACGGACCTGAACAAGGATCCTGATGGACTATGGTATTCAATGGGGCCTTCAGCTCCTTAGGTAACGGAATTGGTGATGTGATCATATCTCCTGAAGGTTTCCACACTCCTTTCACTGTCAGACTATGCTTCGATTGCACAAACAATATGGCCGAGTATGAAGCATGCGTCTTAGGTCTGAAAGCTGCTATTGACTTAAGGATCAAGCATTTAGATGTGTTCGGGGATTCCACCTTAGTGATCAGACAAGTAAAAGGAGATTGGGACACTAAACACCCTAATCTTATCCCCTACAAGGAACTTGTGTTATCCCTGATTCCTCACTTCGAAGAGGTCACTTTTGAGCACTTCCCTAGGGAAGAAAACCAGATGGCTGACGCTTTGGCAACCATGTCTTCAATGTTCAAGGTCAGATGGGACAACGAATCCCCTATGATAACAATTGAAAGATTTGATGAACCTGCACACTTCTATGAGCTTGACACCGATGCAGAAAAACCATGGTACCATGAGGTGATGAGGTACCTTGAAGCACAAGAGTATCCAGAGGGGGTATCTATCAATTACAGAAAGTTCTTGCAAAAATTTGCAGGCAAATTCTTCCTAAGTAACGGGATATTGTACAAGCGCAACCATGATTCAACTCGACTCCGATGTGTGGAAAAGAAGGAGGCGAAGGAGATCATGGAAGACATGCACGATGTTCTCTTCGATACTCACTCAAGTGGACATACGATGGCTAAGAAAATCTTAAGAGCCGGTTACTATTGGTCAACAATGGAGACTGATTACCATCAACATTCAAGAACTTGTCACACATGCCAAATCTACACTGACAAGGTCCATATGCCTCCTATCCCTCTGAATGTCATGACCGCTCCGTGGCCATTTGAAATGTAGGGAATTGACATGATTGGAGAGATCAAGCCCACATCTTCCAACGAACATCGCTTCATTCTTGTTGCTATCGACTATTTTACCAAATGGGTCGAAGCTGCGTCATTTGCCTCAGTCACCAAGAATGTGGTAGCCAGATTCATCAGACACAACCTCATCTGCCGTTATGGTATCCCCGAAAGGATCATCACCAATAATGGGACTAACCTCAACAATGCTATGATCACTGAGCTTTGCACCCAGTTCAAGATCAAGCATAACAATTCTTCTCCATATAGACCAAAAATGAATGGCGCAGTCGAAGCGGCCAACAAAAATATCAAGAAGATTGTGCTGAAAATGGTAGTAACCTATAAGAATTGGCATGAGATGTTGTCGTTTGCTCTGCATGGCTACCATACTTCAGCTAGAACATCAACTGGGGCAACTCCCTTTTCTCTAGTCTATGGCATGGAAGATGTTTTGCCAGTGGAAGTTCAGATTCCCTCGCTAAGAATTATGAATGAATCAGGCCTAGGCGAAGATGAGTGGATTCAAACGAGATTGGATCAGCTGAATTTGATTAACGAAAAACGGTTAGCTGTTCTTTGCCATGGTCAGACGTACCAAAAACGGATGATCAAGGCTTTCAACAAAAAGGTCAAGCCTCGAGTATATCAAGTTGGTGACTTGGTGATAAAACACATCATTTTACCATAAGGCGATCCCAGAGGCAAATGGAATCCCACCTATGAAGGGCCATTTGTTGTCAAGAGAGTTTTCTCTGGCGGTGCCATGATGCTGACTACCATGGATGGTGAAGATTTCCCACATCCTATAAACGCGGACATAGTTAAAAAAATACTATCCATAAGAGACCCATTAGGTTGAAACACCCAAGCAAAATAAGGGCATCCTGGAAAACCAAAAGGTTTGGGCAAAAATTAGGGATATATGCAAAAGATTGTACACCCGACAAGTTGAAAACCCAAAAGGGCGACTTGGGCAAAAAAGGGTATCCTGGTGGGCTGAAAACCCGAAAGGGAGGCCCAGGCAAAAGTTAAGGATTAAAAGCGTATGACTATGTCCCGTGGAATCAACATAGTCAATTTTATCACCAAGGTCCAAGTTCAAACGGTCCAAGATCAATCCAATCAACTTCCATCAACGGCAGAGGACATTCGAAGACATTGGGGCAATAGTATAGTTGGAAGGCAATGAGATCATTTCACATGGCTATTTGTTTTCATTCTCAATTTTCTTTTCCTTTTGACGATTTCCTCTTACTAGGATCTCCTTCTCTCTGTAAAAAAAATGCCTATTCATGGGCAAAATATCAATACAAATATACTTTGAAGTGCAAAATTTATGTCTTTGTTTTGAATGCAAATTTTTCCAATGACTAAAATTGAATGAACATATGCATATGAGCATAATTAAAACTATTTGGCATGTGTGTCTTGCTAAGCAGCAGCAAGCATCTCTTTAATGTATATGAAATATCCCCACAGAGTTATCTCATTATCATTAGCCCCACAAGGACAGCTACAATAAACCTTTCCCCAATGGAGTTGCCCACAAAGTCTCTTTGCATAGGATAATCCCTAATCAGAGTCTCAATCTCTTGTCAGCTCTCTCTCCAGCTAAGTCGATTTTTACAAGTTAAAGTCTCGTGGATCTCTTCCTGAAAGAAACTCACTTCCCCAACAGGGTTTACTTCCCCAACAGGGTTTATTTCCCCAACAGGGTTTATTCCCCCAACAACAATAGAGGAACCATAACTCCCCAGCCAAGTTCAAATTTCCCCATCATACAACAATCAAGACACCATGGAGTTCCCTAGCTGAGCATGTCTTCCCCAGCTGAGTATGTCTTCCCCAGCCAATGCTATCATCCCCAAGCGGAGTCTATCCTCCCCAGTTGAGTGTATCCTTCCCAGTTGAGTGTATCCTCCCCAAGCTGAGTCTATCCTATCTGACTGAGTCCACACTCTCCAGTTTGAATTTTACTTTCAGATTATTGAAATCATAGGGCCACAACCCCTGATCCCCAGTAAAGGCGTCAGCAAAGTCTTTACTACTTCCAAAAAGATACTATGAAGCCTGGATCCAACCAGATATTAGCACAATTTTCAAGTTATTACTAAAGCATGGATCTGACCAGATAATGGTTTGACTTCTTCAATTGCCAAAGCCTGGGACGGACGAGATAGAAGTTTAATTCTTAGAAAATCATTAACAAAACTCCTCTTCTCCAGTAGAGTTTGCCACTATCCCTAGTGAATTACTGAAACTTGGACCCGACCAGATAACAGTTTGAGTATCTGAAGCCCAGACCTGACCAGATAACAATTGATCTCAATTTCAAGATACTATGAAGCCTGGACCCGACCAGATAATAGTCTAACTCTCAAAGATACAAAAGAACCTGGACTCAACCCGACCCAAGTTTTAACTTCTTTTCCCCAGTAGAGTTTGCCTCTGCACCAACAAATTACTGTGAAACCTGGATCTGACCAGATATCAGTTTTCAATTTCATCTTTTCAAGTAAGTCATTATGAAGCTTGGATCCGACCAGATAGCAATTACCCTCAGAGATTCATTGTGAAACCTCGAAACTGACCAGATAACAACTAAATCCCCAAACAGTTTATTGTGAAGCCTGAACCCGACCAGATAGCAATTGACCTCATCAACCTCAGAAATTCGTAAATCCTGGACCTGACCAGATAACAGTTTTTCAAACAGTTTATTGTGAAACCTGGAGCCCGACCAGATAACAATTAACTATGATCCCCAGAGAGACACTATGAAGCCTGGACTCGACCAGATAATAGTACAACTTTCCAAAAACCATGAAACCTGGACCCGACTAGATAGTAGTTACCACTTCAAGTTACTGCGAAGCCTGGATCCGACCAGATAACAGTTAACTTCCGTATCCCCAGCAAGTTGTTGTGAAGCCTGGATCCGACCAGATAGCTTTTCAATTTCAAGAAAAATTTCTGCAAAGCCTGGAATCCGACTAGATAACATTTAATTTGTCTCTTCCCCCAGTAAGTTTCCGTGAAGCCTGGATCCGACCAGATAGCAGTTGACTACTTCATCCTCAGCAAATTGTGAAGCCTGGATCCAACCAGATAACAACTGACATTTAAGAGATATTCTCCAGTGAAAGCATCCTTTCAACAAAGTTTGAAGATATGCATTTTCTTCATCCCTAACGGCAATCAGGGATTCAACCCCCCATAATTTCCTCAGCAACAATCAGGGATTTATTTTCCTGGGCAAAAACATACATCTCACATTCATACATCATAGTATGTACATACCATATGCATTTAACATAATACCACATCCGGTGAACATCATGCAGGCATCTGCATTTTACTAACTCTTTCTCTCACAGGTAAAACATCTTGTTTTAGTATAAATAAAAAAGAGATTTGTGCTGATACTTCTTCCAGTGTTTACCAACATTCCTCCAAATGGCACCAGTAAGCCCATTCACCATCTATCTTCGAGTGCAAATTTCTAGGCACTCTAGTGTTCAATCATCTTTCACCTTCAAGTCACGAATGACGGATCCTCCAATCTAACTATTTAGGTTTAAGAAGATTGAACAGGGGAAGCTGTTGTACCATAAAATTTTCCCTCTCACTTATCAAATATTTTTTTTCACAAAGATCTCTTTTGGTTCAAGACTGCACTAGGGTTGATCAGCTCAAGACACCTCCTTAAGCACCGATGACCAAAATTAGGGTTTGAAATTGCACAAGGATAATTGAAATTTCAATGCTTCATATGACTTTCATGGATCATTGTGGACCCCCAAGATTACTCATGCCAACTTTCAAGCCTTGGATCACACTTTTGCTTAGTCAATTGAGCAGTTGACCTAAAAATCAGTTGTATTGGGGAAAAAGTCAAATATGGCCAATTTATAGTCAAACTTCATAATTTTTATCCACATCAATATTATAAACTCATATGTATCATTTGATCAAGTTTGGACCACAATTCCTCAAGAAATTTGATCAAATCATCAAAAGGGCAAAATGGTCAAAATTAGGGTTTTGACTGAGAAAGGGCAATTTCTGATTTTTGACCTAGAAAATGTTCAATTGGTTTGAAGCATGATTTCAAGAGTCCAATTGCATAATTTTGACCTAATGGCATGACCTAAAACATTGCTCAAGGTCAATTGGATTGATGGTGAATTTTCAATCAACTGATCAAAAGTCAATTGTACACTGAAAAGTCAAACTTTGACTTTTTGGTCAAAATCCAATGTCAAAGATCAAAATTCATCAAAACATGTCAAAATATGAAACTTATTCATCAAGAAATCAAAAAGTCAATATTTCATTTTGAAAAGTCAAAGTTTTCAAACTTAGAAATTTTTCTAAGTGTTTAAAACTTCATGTTTTTCCATAACTTTGAACCAATTTTTCACCATGATGCATGATGATTCAGAAGAAAATTTCAACATGAAAGTTGTAGATCTCCATGATATCTACAATATTTCTATACACAACTTCTTCTAAAAATGCTTGGATCTCAAGTTATTAATTCATAAAGTCATGGTCTTGAAATTGAACACTTAGTGAAATTTTGCCCTAGTTTTGGTTAGGATTTTGACCTAACTTCATGGCACTTTTTCATATAGTTCCAATGGGAATTTTCAAAAGTGACTCAAATATGGGTTGTAGAGCACATTACAAGCTTTCCAAAATTTCCAAGAACTCCTTGAGATCATTCTTGAGCAGGGAGAATCGAAGAGAGGAAGTTAGGGTTTTCAAACTTGTAGGCCTCTAAACCTCAAAATCTATCCATAATCAGAAGATTACACAACTATTTGAGCTATGATCCAAGTGTTTGAGTCTTTGTCCAAGTGATTATTCCATTAATGGAACAAAGTTCACACTTCCATTTTGGAAAAGTGACTTTAATCACAAAGTCAATGCATAGAGCTCTTAACTTGTTCCTTCTGATCACAAGCAATGTCAAAGGCAAAAGCAACATGTCTATAGCCTCCCATAAACCCAGGCCATGCTTGTACTACACATTGAAACTTGTTTTCCCACTTTTCTTCAAAATCAAGTAACCTAGTCATAACTCTATATCTCACAGTTCTGTCAACTTCAAACCCTCTAATCTTTTTCATATAACCATACAAGTGTATTGCAATCTAACACACGATTGAACAAGCCCTTAAACTCCCCAAAACCATAAATTTCCATACAAGCACAAAAACTTGTCATTTCTAATTTTTGAATCCAATCTCCAAATCCCCTCGTGCGTTTCTTGTCCAAACCATCCACGAGGCTTCTAATACACATATAGAAGCTATCCCAACCCCTGTTTTCAAACTGTAATACCATTTGCACCATCCTCCATTTTCAAAAATAGGGCATTGCACATTGACTTCTTCAGCTTGATTCAAGAACTCTCAACATAAATTAAGCTTTGCAATAGCTTCCTGGAGGTTCAAGGAAGCTAACCCAATCATTAAAACACTTTGAAAACAACTCTAACTCAAAGCACGATCTCCAGCTGCAAGGTGAGTTTTCTGACTTTTCATCTCATTATTTAGGCATTGTTAAGCTTTGATTTGTGAAGATAAAATGTAAATAACATTGCCATGAAGTTGTACATATCCATAGTTTGCATTTATATGGCCTGAGCTTAGAGAATTTTAGAGTTAAAGTTTTCTGAAATTTTTAGGTTTTGAATTAGGGCCAGAAAAATTCTCATTCATCTTTGATTGTGAGCTTAAGTTATTTACATGGTTGGATTCGTGGGAAGAAATGACACAACTTTCATGTTTGAACTTTTCATTTTTGTGAGAGTTGAAGAAGATACAGGTCCTTTGGCTGGAGGTTGAAGATGAAGTGTAATCAGAGCGTGTTTTGTATCATATATTTATTGTTTTGCTTATTTCAACGGATGTATAGCCACCCCAGTGGTAAGGCAGTGCGCTGGTAATCTCAAGGTCACGGGTTCAAGACCCAGCGCTGCCTTTTTGCTTTTCACATTTTCACATTTTTCACATTTTTTTGTTTGCTTGTAGCGCCTGGGCTTTAGGATGGGCCTAGTCTTTTCTTTTCTTCACAACACCATTTGTATTGCTGATCCACCCCCTCTGACTTTTCTTTATTTCTTTATTTTTATTTTATTTTTCTTTGTTATTATTATTATTATTATTATTATTATTGATATTATTTTTATTATTATTACTATTATTATTTTCATAAATCATAAAAAATCATAAAAAATATTTTTTATTTATTAATTATACTTATATATTTATTTTCTCCATAAAACAAAAAGATAAAAAAAAAACATTTTCTTTAAAACAAATAAATTTCTTTTCTTTTTTTCTTAAATAATTATTTTTTTAGACTTAGGTTAAATTAGTATATTATTTTATTTTCTTAGTTAAAATTAATCTAGAACTTAGATTTATTTTAATTAATTAATCTTCATTTTTTTATTAATTTACAACCTTTTTCATAAAAAACCTAAAAATCCTTTTCAAATTAATTTCTTTTCTTAATTAGTTTAAGTTAATTTTATTTAATTTTAATTGATCTTTTTCTTTAATTAGGTCAAGACAAAAAACCCTTTCATAAAAACAACAAAAATCATTTCTTTTTTCCATTTATATTCTTGCATTTTATTTTCAATTTTGTACAATATTCAATATGGTTTTAATAGATAATTAGGTTTAATTTTCTTGCAATCCCCATTTGTAAATTTGTACACCCCCTCCCCTAATGATGTAATAGCGTAGTAATTTTACTTTTCTCAATTTATCGCTTTATATAAATGCTAGTAATTAGGGTTTGTATGAGAAGATAAAATCAATAAATAGCAAACCCTAATCAAAGACTAAACAAAGCATGAAAATCAATACACTTACACACTAGCACCCCTAGGGTAAAATCCACTTAGTTGCCTTATGAAAATGGTCATATTATGCATGTGAGGCATCTTAGCAAAAACAAGCAAAAATACAATATCATAGTCCCTCGTTGACGCTATCTATGTTGCCTTTTCAAAATGATTTGTCTCTAAGGAAAGATGCTAAGATACCTTGTAACATTGCTAATCATGGTTATGCGATGACCCATACCCGTCCCGTTTACATTCAAAGATAGGGTTACTTACCAAATAAATGGTAAGATAACAATGTCAAAGGAAAGAGGAAATGAATATGAAAGACTTTTAAGTAGGTAGAATGTTCCTAGTTACTTGCTCACTTTCAAAACAAAACATCCTTGCTATTTTCAAAACAAACACCAACACTTTCAGAAAACCTCTTTCAAACTTGAGAACATTTGCAAAAGATCAACACTTTGTATACATTCTTACGAACGAGAATCCTTACAAAGTTTTCCTAAACGAAGGCGCATTTTCAAAATACTTTCAAAAAACCACACAAAGCACAATTTCAAACAAAAGCAAGTTATCTAGCAAGTAACTAAGAGCCCATGGAAAACCATGAATGAAAAGGGTGTTAATACCTTCCCTTTTCATAATCTACCCCCCGAACAATCTCAAAGGTCTTTCCTATGCTTTTTCACCTTTCCTTTTGGATAAAAGAAAAGTCGGTGGCGAATCTTGCTAACTGCAACATTTGCGATAAAACGCAAAACAACCAAGTCAGTTCTCCCATCGCATCACAACGCGTTTAAAGCCTAACACAACCAAACTTCCAGATCCTCGTTCTCATTCAACTCTCAACCAATTAACACGATTCAAAGTTCATTTTAAAGATTAAATAACAACTTAGAACTTGATACTCATATAATTCAAAATCATCCGCTATAGAGTAAGAAATCAAAGCCAGAATACCATGAAAACACAAAAAATGCAAAAAAAAAACTCAAAAGTTCATATCAAGTTTCAAGATTCTAATCAAGCCAAATTATACACCAGGTCTAGTACCTGGCCAGCTAATAACATTATTTCAAGCTTAAAATCAAACAAGAACAAGCTACAATTGCATGAATTTAGATATGATCATACCTTCATAGCTGGAAAATAAATCCAAATTATGCCCCTGAAACAATGTGAAACCCTTAGAATCTTCACTCCAAGACTTCAATGAAGTAGAACTGAAGAAGAATCAAGCTCTGGAATCATAGAAATGATGAGTTTGAAGCTCACTTTTCTTGAGAGAGAGAGAGAGAACTCAAATATGGATTTCTGAGTGAAATGAAGCGTGCCCTGAGAGAGAGAGTGAAAGCATATTATATATAGAGTGAATGTTGAGGGTATGATGGTCTTTGAAGAGCTCACAAAACCATTGAAAGCAAATTGTAAAAAAATAGAAAAATGAGATAGTGAAATGGTGTGATGCATTTTGCTTCTGTATTGTCCAGCTTTGTGGTCGTTTTGATGATAACGTATTGAGTGGAATTTTGAGTGAGGGACGTGCATATGGTGAGCTGGCCTGAGTCATAACATGGGTGGAAAAGAATATTGCCAAAAATGGTAAAAAAAATAAGATACACGGAATGCATGGAGTATTGCCCCTGGTTTGATCACTTTTGGCAAACCAATGTAGTACTGAAGGCATGCCAAACATGTACTAAAAATACTTGTAATAATCAAAACACCAACGTGCAAAAATCTGGGAAAACTTGGCCTGCAAGCATGTTATGACCAATATACACAAAAACCCACATTTCTAAAAATTGGCTCGTGCGAATTGTGATCTCTTGAGGCCTTTGGAAAGCTCTCTCAATAAGCTTCAAATGGTGATTTAAACTTCTAAATGTGATGCTTGTATCATAAAGATATCATGGGATGAAGTTGAGAAAAAAATGTGATTTGGAAGCCTGGGCCTTGTGCGCGTGCCTAGCTTGCACGGTGTGCATGCCTGGTCAAGTTGAAACACCAACTTTAAAGCATTATAACTCATTCCTTCCTTGGTCATTTTGGATGATTCCAAGTTCAAAAGAAAGCCCATACAATTAATAACAAAATTCCTCTTTTAAATTTTCCAATTGGGACTTGAATCAAAATAACTTAAGCCATGAAAATGGCACACCATGTGTTTGTCAAAATTATGTGCGTGTCAAGCAAGTCTGCCTAGAAAAATTCAAGCCTTATGCCCTAATTTTCCAAGTCAAATATCTTTCAAATGCTTCACTTTTGGGCTTTCCACACACATTAACACTTTTATAGGGTTTCTCGTGAGTTTTTTGAATATATGTGGTTTGTCTCCATTGGCTAAAAATGAGAAAGTTACAGATGTCCAAAATTCAGTACCATAGGGACTTAAGAACTTAGAAAATTTTGTAAGTATCCAAACGACTTCTTGAATAATTTATCTCCAATTTGATATCTTCTCTTGATCTTATGACACCAATGATAATGAAGTATGAAAATAGGATATTTGAAATGATGGTTGGCCAAAAGCCCACTTGGTCAACTTTGACTTTGGTTGACTTTTGGTCAAAATGCCTGTTTTTCCCCTTGTGATCAATTGACTCATTTCAAATCAAAATTGAACCTCAATCTTTCAATAATAGATGCTCAAAAACATATAGAAACACATGGAATCAAGATTAAATCAAAAAGTTAAATAACTCCATATTAAATCCAAAATCCTAATTTGGTCATCTATATAGGAGGATGATGCTCAAGCTTCAAAACCCTAAATCCACTAGACCTTCTTGAGCAATTCTTTGAACTAAATTGCCTTAAATGATAATAAGAAGATAATGCTTCAAGAAATTGGCTTGGACAAGCTTCAAGTCACACAATGGGTCAAAACCTAATTTCATCAGATGGATGAAACAGATGGATTCCTCTTCAAATCTTTGCAATATTTCAACTCCTGATAAACCAATGAGACAAATGAGATATCTTGAGACATGAGAGATCCTTGGGACTTGAAAGATCTAAAGGTTAATATAATGAGGCTCTCCTTGAGCAACTTGTCAATACAATCAACTTTCAAAGCTTGAGGAAGACTTGATAACCAAAGTACTTTGATCCCATCACAATGAATGAATGCAATGCAATAATGATGAAACATAAGCCCAAATCAAGAGGGTAAATTTTGGGGTGCAACAACTGCCCCTATTCAATATTCTTAAACTTGATAAGTGAGAAAAGGCGACAACTTTCGAACGTTCAAAGTTGAAGATGATTGAATACAAAAGAACCTGAAAATTTACACTATTGAAAAAGAGAAGCAAAACCTGCCGAAGACAAGGAACACCAGCAGACGCAGGACCTAGAAGATACCAAATGAAATTGGATTTAGCAAGCAGAGGGTGTAATGAAAATCGGCCCTTCAAAGACATGCGTCAGAATGAAGATGTAACACAGCTTTTAACAAAGTTTGAGAAAAAACTCGAACTTAGAAGGGTAGACGGAATTAAACTTCAGAATGATGTGTTAGGATAAAACCAAATCAAAAAGGGGTGAGATAAGACTCAAAGCACAGAGAATAGGCAAGGCTAAACTCTGGAAAAGTATCCGGGGCAAAACGGCAAGGGCGCGTGATTCTAGGAGCACCTGCTTGTCTCAAAAGAGACCTGTCAACCAAGGATACAACAAACAAAAGCTAAAATACAGTAATCAAACAGTGTTAAAGACTCAGTAAACAAAAACTGATAAAAATCCAAGGAATGACATTAACCGATACAAAACTTAACCCGTCAATACTAGAAGATCAAAACTTTCTAGAAACGAGTACCATGACAAAACAAACTGGATTTCATGCACGGGTAACGAGGAAAAACTTGACCCATAGCAAAGTGATGAGAGTGCATGTTTCTCAGAGCACCTGCTAGTCTCCAACCACAGGTAAACAGTAAATGAAAACTGACTAAGAGTTGAATAGGTATAAAAGAGACATCTCAAGTCGATGGACACAGCAAACGAAAGTCGTAATACAGTAAATAAAAAATGTTAAAGGTTTAGTAATAAAAAACTGATAGACATCCAAAGAGTGAGATAGGGGTCTCGAACAAAGACACGGTAAACAACCACCGATAGAAGAGTCCAGGGAAAGAAACAAAACAAGACGACACTCGACTCATAATAACTAGTTAGGCAAGACAAACTAGATGAGTACCAGGGTAAAACAAACTGGATTTCATGCATAGGTGACGAGATCAAAACTTGACCCAAAGCAAAGTGGTGAGAGCGCATGTTTTCTCAGAGCACTTGCTAGTCTTGAACCAATGGATGAAAAGTAAATGAAAACTGATAGAAGAATCCAAGGAATAAAGGAGACTGATTTTAACCAAGGACGCGGTTAAACGAACACTTCAAAAAGACTCGGTAAACGAAAACTGATAAAGGATTTAGTGATCAAAAACAGATGGAAGTCTAAGGTATGAAAACAAAACGAGATAACACTCGAATCAATATAACTAGTTAGACAAAACTAAACTAGATGAGTACCAGAACGAAAAATGGGTTTCATGCACATGTTAGGAGACAAAACTCAAAAATCGACCCAAAGCAAGGTGATTAGGGCGTACTACTAAAAATCTACTAAAAATGAATATCAGGACAAAACTGGTATTCAAAAGTTACATCAATAGACATTGAAATGGACCAAAGAGGGTAGTAAAGACTAAACCCACTGCGCCAGGGTAAAACTGAACTATAATCAAGAGTAGACACTCAATATTCAAATTGTTAACATCAACAGGATATTTGTATGGGGTAAAACTAAGATACTGAGGATGAAGACCTCGTTGGGAATATAATCTGAAGTTTTTAGAAAATTCACTGGGGAAAACAAAAACAGTAATGGCTTATGTTCCGATGCATGTTTGAAAGAAAATATATATATATATATATATATATATATATATATATATATATATATATATATATATATATATATATATATATATATATATATATATATATATATATATATATATATATATATATATATATATATAGCGTAATGCTCCATATAATAGAAATGGTACGCGTTTTGGTAGATGCAATGTAATGATGCATGTTTAAATGTTTCACTTGGGAATGTCCAATCGAGAAGCCAACAACCAAAAGGTCAAAAATTGACAAGACTCGCAAAAATAAATTGCAAAATCTGCTGGAGAAGAGAAAATATGAAGAACCGCTGGAAAGAAAGCCTTGAAAAGCTTAAACTCTGTCGGGATTAACAATGGACCAACTGATAGAAACAGGCTACAAACACTGAGAGGAGTTGCAAAAATAAATTGCAAACTCTATTGGAGAAGATCATATTAAAACTATAAATTTTGAATTGGGATGCCAAATGGAGATTGGACGTTGCCGGAGAGAGCACCGGAAAAATAGGGCCTGCAGAAAATCATAATCCACCTAACTTTTTGTTTGATAACTTGTCAATCTCTCACTGGGGATGACAAAACTTTATACTGCCAATGATATGAAGATCCATGTTGGGTATGAGAGACCTTATAAACAAAAATCTTGTCAGGGATGAGATATTCTTTGTATGAGAAACTCGACAAAAATATGCTACAGTTAGAAATAAGAGAGCCTTCAGCTTCACTGGGGAACAAGGGTGCGCTTCAATCGGAGTGAAACTTGTCGAGATTTTTTTGACATTGGTCCAAGAAATTACAAAAGCGCACTCTATTATATCAGCATCTAAGATTAAAGTCTACTGGATAAGGATAAAGTCTGAATAAGCACTTTTAAGGGAATGATTTTGTTGAGGGAACGAGGATCCTTGAAGAAAAATATATTCCTGAAGCAACCTCAAAGGAGATATGAGAAAATACTAGGCAAGAGATCTTCAAACATTTTTAAATTCTCTTTCTAGAGGAATGGGCACTCAATGGGGAGGAGAAAAACTCTGCCATCATTCGGGATAATGAATCCATTCAGGGAAAAGAAAACGATCACAAACAAATAGGTGAGTGTTTTACCAAGAGGGACATCAAACATGCCCCACGCACAACATGAAAGTTGTATCTATTATCTAAATTTCAAATAAGTTTTAAAAGAAAATAAACTATAACTTAGATTATCATGTTTGTGTAGAGCCAACAAAGTTCATATGCAAATGTTTATCAAAATATTAGACGTTTTGTAAACAAACCAGTAAAAGAAAATTATGAGCACATATTTCAATAAAAGAGGATCCTTTATTGATTTGAAAATCAGCCTATGAAAAAGGCATTTACATTTGGAAGTAATTCCTAAAAAGAGGTAATTGCAAAATCAAGACAAAAGAGTGTTTACAAATGGAGATGTGAATACGAATACCCATCAAGTTCCGACTATGCTATAACTCTTATAACCTCAGCACTCTCATCTCCTTGCTTTATGAAGAAGAGTACTTGTATTGATTCCAAACCCATTCCAGGTGACCAATAGTAATAGTATATGAAATTGAAATCTGGGATCCGATGTTGAACATAGTCATTCGCTTTAAATCCCTAACTTTTTCCTGAATCGCCCTTTCGGGTTTTTGATTCACCGGGATACCCCTTTTTTCCTAAGATTCCCTTTCAGGTTTTCAGCTTAGCGGGCGTGAAGAATTGAAAAACACAAGAAGGGGAGTTGAATTGGAATCTTAAAAATCAATGGAAATCACACGATGATTTTTATCCTAGTTCGTTTGAACTCAAACTACTCCAGTCCACCCGCCAAGGTAATTTCTCCTCTCTCCAACAAGGTCTTATATAAACCGGTTTTTCTCAAGGAAATTCACTAAATAAAATATGAATAAAACAATGTATAGTATGTTTTCGTACAAAACAGTATCATAATCGTGTGATGTATTACACGATTTATCCTCATCCCTTGTTTAAATAGGCGCAACATAGTTGAGCATTTGGAAACTTGATAAATGACAGTTAATGCGCTTTCCTCAAATAAAAGATCCTTGCCTGTTTGTAGTTGTTGCATTTTATATATCTTTGATGAATTGTAACACTTCAGATCATTGAGGTATCTGTTTGCTGCTTGCTTTAGAAATTTGGAAGGTCAGAGCCATAAGATCATATTTGTAGCGTTAGAGTTTCTTTCAGAGTTATGTAATCAGAGTTAAAACATCTTTCTCTTAGTGCAACTTCTGATCTTCATTCATCAGAACTTTCTGAGAATAGTTTACATTCACAGCAGGAACATCCTTGTAGCTTATCTTCTGATCTACTTCCATCAGAACTTCTCTACAAAACAGAATATAATTTTAGAGTGTTATTTGTGTTTGTTATCATCAAAACTCTTACGAGGGTTGTAGAGTCAAACTATGTTCTAAAAATCTCCCCCTTTTTGATGATGACAAAAACTAGGATATTTCAATTAAAATATACAGAACATAAAGCATTAGGGACTCTCCCTCTGAGTTGAGTACTCTGATAGAGATGAATTACTTCCCTGAAGTTCATTCTGATCGGAGCTTTTGATGCATCTCCTTCTGTCTTCATCAGCGTTTTGTTCCTGTTTTGCTTTCAGAAAAAAAATGAGAAGTTATGTTATTCAAAATGTTTGAGACTCTGTCTCGATATACTATTATTGGAAATATTTTACGTTATCCCCCTTTTTGTCAGGAATCAAAAATCAATATAAACATTAATATTCAGAGTCAAAAAGATAAGTCATATTGAACTTGATTACAAGAACAATTTCAGAGCCAAATAAAACAAGAAAAATGAATGTAGAAAACAAGTTATAAAAAAAACTAAGATTGAGGAGGTGGAAGTCGTGTGAACAACGCTTCCATCAAGCTCTTAATCTGAGTGCTTGGTTCCTCTTGTTTTCCCAGCATTTCCTTGATTTCTTTGCTCGTGTCTTCTTGCTTGTCCAATATTTCTTTGATCACTGTATTCTCTTTCTTTAACTCTTCCAGAGTTTGCATAACCAAAGATGAAGTCGGTGTATCCACAGAAGATGTAAGTTTCTCAGAACACTCTATAGCATTTTCTGATTCAGTGGCTTCTTCAGTTGTTGTGCCTTTGTCTTGAATAGTATCCAGAGGAAGATTATCAGAGCATGGTTCATCAACTTCTGAAGGTTGGTGCTCTTTCCAGGGAGCATTGTCCAGCATAAAAATAGATTTCCTTTCCCAGTGTGATACGGTGGCAGGACCAACTATTATACTGGTTTGTGTTTTGTATTCGCAAATGTCGCGGTAAGCAAGAGTCGCCATCGACTTTTATTTCATCCAATAAAGGAAAAGGAAATAGAACATAAAAAACCTTTTTTCGAGATTTTCTGAGTATGGGAAGGTGTTAACACCCTTTCTATCTGTGGTTTTCCACGGGTTCTTAGGTACTTGATCATTTTGAAATTGCTTGTGTGCTTTGAAAAGTTTTTGTTTAACTTCGTAATAACCCTTGTGTTTGTCCTCAAGAGTGTGACGAAGTTATTTTTGAAAACTATTTTGAAAGTGTTTGTGTAAAAGAGTTTTTTATTGTTTTGAGCAAGTACTTTAGATTTCTACCTACTCGGAAAAAAAACTATTCATTTCCTTATTTCATTTAGACAGCGTTATCCTACTATTAAGGAGTAGGTAGCCCCATCGTTGGAGTTTTAAGGGACATTCGAAGGGACGAAATGGTCACTGAAGGCAACAAGTAAGGATACCTTAGCATTTCGAAGGGACTGTCATCATAAGATCATTTCTCGTAGGCAACTCGAGGGACAATGAGGGACTATGATCTTTATGACGACTTTGAATTGCGGGTCATTGCTAAGATATCCCTACGTTCGAGGGACATGACCAATATTTTCGAGGCAACCAAGTGAGGCAAACCCTAGGAGTGAGCATGTGCATGTGTGCTTTTTTTTAGTTAATTATCTTTGCACAATTAGGGTTATCTACTTTTTAATCGTTGATTTATCTTTCGCATACAATCCTAATATCCATACATCTAGCAGTTTAATAGTTGCGGAAATTAAAGAGTGTGAGAAATTAAAGTTCTAACTATTACAAGGCTTTTGGGCATATACATAAATGTTTGACTGAAAATAAAGATGCGGAAATTAAAAATCCTAATTAATCTATTACAAACTTGAACCAGTTACAATAATTTGAATTAAAAGAAAGTAAAGGTGCGTGCGACGAACTAAATACGAGAATAAATTAGAAGCCTAAAAAAACCCAATTAATTAAAAAAATATTTTTGTGTATTTTTTAATGAGAAAATAATTTAATTGCAAACTAAACCTAATTTTCTAATTAATTTTAATTAAAAAAAAATCAGGTGAATCTAATTAATCTAATTTATTTTCAACAAAATCAATTTAAATAAATAAATAAAAACTAATTCTATATTTTTTGTGATTTTATATTTTAATAAAAAATGATTTTTGTGTTGTAAAAAAAAGATTAAATAAATAAAGCAAATAGAATAATAAATAATAAATAAAAAAAGAAAGAAAAAAGTAAGACTGGGCCTGATGTTGTTAACACTTCAGGGGGTGAATGGCTGATTTTTGTTGGGCCCAAGAAGCACAAGCCCAGCCAATTATTGGATCCAGTGTTGCCACGCCTGAGGGTGCACCATGAACCTTGCTTGCATGAGGCATTGGATCTGGGAGGAGATTGATCCAAAGGATGGATCTTGAGGTGTATGCAAGGCGCTTAGAATGTGAGGCACATAAGATCCTGCAACGTTTGTTAAGAAAATAATAAAATGTTTGGACCTGGGATCGAACCCAGGTCCTTCCAATCACACGCTTGATTGCTTTACCATCTGGGTTGGATGACTCATTTGTTAGCATAATCAAACAAATACAATATAAAATAAATAAAGTGCTATGCCTCAAGAAGCGTGCCAAAATTCAAACCGGCCAATGGGAGTCAGCCACGTGATCGTCTCTTTCCTCAGAACTGTATTTTTAGGTACCAACCTTTTACCTACGGACAAAATCGTCACTAAAGGCTATAGTGATTGTTTTTATCTGTAGCTACATCCCTGCAAGATTCAAAACTAAAATACCAGCAAGATAAATCAGAACCAAAGGCGTAGATCAATTGTAAATCGTGCCCTGAGTTCATTGGTACCCACAATTTGGTCTAATTTTGCTTATACGGAGAATCCCTAATTTGAAGCTTTTAAACCCTGGTAATGGCGTAAGTCTGTTCCTGTGCTAAAACTCAAATCCAAGCATTCAAATAGATTCCAAGCATGATTATAAACACATTTATGCAAACGAATTTGATTTAAAACATGTAAAACCAATAAATAGAATTAAAAGCAAAGGGGGGTAAATTGTGTTCTGTATCTTACAATTTTGGGCATTTGGTGACATGAAAGTGATTGGAATCGCTTCGGAATACGTCCAGGAATAGATTAGTGGCTTTGGAATTGCTTGAATTGGACTGTAAAGAAAAATATGGTCTGCGCTTTTCTTTGGAAAGTTGAAACTTTATTTGACTCTTTTGAACCAGCTGCGCCTCTCCAATCTTGTCCCTAGGGTTAAACATGCTCTGTTATATGTATATGAATCAAATAGGTTAACAATTTTGGATTCAATATTGGAAATTAATGAGCAAGATATTTGATTTTCAAGTCATATTCTTTGTTTCCAAAATTGGCCAAATCATGCCATTTTTAATTCAATCAACCCTTGCACGATTTGGTTGCTAACATACAGCCCGTGTTCTCATCATTTAATGCAAAAATCATTCAAAAATAATTTTACATCATTTATTTGATTTAATTTGGATTTTAAATGATTAAAAATCAAAATAAATCAAATAAATAAGAAAATGATGCATGGGGTGGTTTATGGGTCATGGACCATGTTAGGAACAAGATACAAGCATAAAAAGTTGGGCCCATTTGAAGAAAAATGCATTTTGGGCATTGTTGACTTTGGGCAAATTTCCAAAAATAGCCAACTTTAACAATGCACATCTCTTTCAATTTTGACCCTAAGAGGGTGTTCTTGGACTTTTTAGAAATCTCAATATGTCCTATAAACAACCCTTTTGGTTTCATTTCAATTGGATCTTCCATGTTCATGTAAGAAGCTTTGACCCAAAAGGTGTTTTTGTTGACTTTTTGAAATGACCTATAATGTCTGAATTCATATCTTTTCATGAGTGCATTTTTTGAACTTGAGGGTTGAAAATGAGTTGTAGGGAATTGCATCCTCTTCAAAATGAGCCTTGGATTGGAAATTTCTGATAAAGTATGAGAAAGTTATGCCTGGTCAAAGTTTGGTTGACTTTTCCTATAGAAACCCTAATTTAGCAACTTTTGAGTTTTGATGAATTTGGGGCATTCCTTGAGGAATCATGATCAACCCTTGATCAAATTATGGATTTTACTCCAAAGTGTTGATGTTGACCAAAAATCTTGAAGTTTGACTGCATGAGGGTCATAGTTGATTTTTGACCTAGCACAATTGATTTTCAGGCATTTGAGCAGTTGACTGAGCAAACTTCTTGTGCAAGGCATGAGACTTGACATGGATGCTCTTGAGAACATATTAGGACCCTGTAAAAGATTTGAGACCTTTGGAGTTCACACATCTTGATGAAAATGGAAACCCTAGTTTGAGGTTCATTGTCTTAGGAGAGCATTTGCCTGATCAATCCTTGGGCATCCTTGGGCAAGTTGACGATTTCAATGAACATGTGTTGAGTAAAATGAGAGGGGAAATTTTGGGGTTCAACAGATGTCCCTGTTCAATCTTCTTAAAGCTGAGGATGTAGATTGGCTGTTCTTCCTTTCGTGATCTAAAGGTAGAAGATGATTGAACACTAGAGTGCCTAGAAATTTGCACTCGCATGAAGTAATACTAATTGGTGATATCGGGAATGGGCTTACAGATGCCATTTGGAAGTCGACAGAGAATCGTCAGAGATGGGCTTAAAGATGCCATCCAGAAAAGATATTTGTTGCATACGAGATTCCTTTGCAAGAATTCCTATACCTGCCATTGAGGAGGACTTCACCCGGGAATGTTGATTTATGTCCTGGGAAACAGAGTATAGGAGCTTCAGTTGTTCATTACTCTACTGGGGAATTAACTCCTGATTGAGGAAGTGGAAGTAAACTGCATATCTAGTCAGGGTCCAGGCTACATAGCGACTTACTAGGGAAATGTGAAATCTACCGTAACTAGTCGGGTCCAGGTCTTACAGTGTCATAAACTGTTGTCTGGATATGAGAGAGAAGAAACCTGGTTCGTGGGGTTTCTTCGAAATGAAAGCCTGGATAGTAGGGCTTATGAGAAGGAACCTGGGTCGTAGGGTTACTTTGAAATGAAAGCCTGGATAGTAGGGCTATGAGAAGGAACCTGGATAGTAGGGTTACTTCGAAATGAAAGCCTGGATAGTAGGGCTATGAGAAGGAACCTGGATAGTAGGGTTACTTTGGGAGGAAAGCCTGGATAGTAGGGCTTATGGGAAGGAACCTGGATAGTAGGGTTACTTCAAGATGAAAGCCTAGATAGTAGGGCTATGAGAAGGAACCTGGATAGTAGGGCTTATGGGAAGGAACCTGGATAGTAGGGTTACTTCAAGATGAAAGCCTGAATGGTAGGGCTTATGGGAAGGAACTTGGATAGTAGGGTTACTTCAAGATGAAAGTCTGGATAGTAGGGCTTATGGGAAGGAACCTGGATAGTAGGGTTACTTCAAGATGAAAGCCTAGATAATAGGGCTTATGGGAAGAAACCTGGATAGTAGGGTTACTTCAAGATGAAAGCCTGGATAGTAGGGCTTATGGGAAGGAACTTGGATAGTAGGGTTACTTCAAGATGAAATCCTGGATAGTAGGGCTTATGGGAAGGAACCTGGATAGTAGGGTTACTTCAAGATGAAAGCCTAGATAGTAGGGCTTATAGGAAGAAACCTGGATAGTAGTGTTACTTCAAGATGAAAGCCTGGATAGTAGGGCTTATGGGAAGGAACTTGGATAGTAGGGTTACTTCAAGATGAAATCCTGGATAGTAGGGCTTATGGGAAGGAACCTGGATAGTAGGGTTACTTCAAGATGAAAGCCTAGATAGTAGGGCTTATAGGAAGAAACCTTGATAGTAGGGTTACTTCGGAATGA
Organism: Vicia faba; assembly: GCA_948472305.1. Classification (NCBI taxonomy): domain Eukaryota; kingdom Viridiplantae; phylum Streptophyta; class Magnoliopsida; order Fabales; family Fabaceae; genus Vicia; species Vicia faba. The sequence goes on from OX451737.1 coordinate 1,480,902,819, forward strand.
AAGCCTGAATAGTAGGGCTATAGGAAGGAACCTAGGTCGTAGGGTTACTTCATTTGGAAACGTAGCTTAGTTGACCCGTTTGGTTTTGGGAACTGATTTTTTTCATTAGCTGTCTGCAGATATGACATGTATACTGCTGGAATTGTTGGTGATAATTGTCTTTCCTGAAAAGATAACATGGTTAATTATATGTGATGCATGAAATGCATTGTGAGATGATGTTCTCAAAATAAATGAGATTATGTTGTATGTGATATGTATGTGCATGTCATGACGTATGAGAATGAGATGCTAATGTGACATATCCGAGTCTGGGAAAATAAATCCCTGACTGCTGTTGGGGAGTATAGCATTCCTGACTGTTGTAGAGAACTGTGGTTCTTCTACTTCCGCTGGGGATGGTGAACGGAAATGACTATGCTGGAGATTTGCTCCTTATTGTTTGTGAATATTCTGCAGGGGAGGGACTCCGCTGGAGAATAACTCTGCGGGGAAATACTCTGCTTGGAATACAAATTTTATGACCCGCTTGTGATTATGAAATTCGACTGGGGGATATAGATGTCAGATTTCTGAAAGAACCTGGTTGGGGAGATTACTTCCTATTTTAGGAAAGTTGATATCAATGCTTTGATTGCTTTTACTCTGAGGAGTACGGATGTCGTAAGGTTGTGTGTACTGATGACTCTGTTTCAAGGTTGTCTATGCCCCGGTACCTACTGGACAGAGTAACTGTCGGGTTTGACATTTTTTAGTTTTAGTTTTTGCCCCATGTTTCTTAAGTCACGAGCAATTGTCTTTCCGTTTCTTATGCAAACATTTGTGAATAGAAATTATATTCAAATGCATATTTCAAGAATAAACCATTGGACGTTCTTGAAAAACAAAACAGAAAAAGAAAAAAAATAGTTTTTTTGTAAAAATGATTTGTATTGATTTTCGAAGTTGGCCTATAATAGGCGTTTTTATACAAGGAAGTTGACGCTCTAGTAAGATAATGCCGCCGTAAAAATGTAAGATATACAATATTTGTAAAAAAAGAAAACAGCTATGTACAACAATCCTACTGGGTTCCAAGTCTGCTATTGCCGCTATGTCTTCGAGCGTCTCATCACTTTGCTGCTTGTCCGAAGCTGATTAGATTGATTGGTGTCGTTCGAGCTTGATGGTTGATACTGAGGTCTGATCGTAAGGTGATCCAACAGGACATAGTGATACGATTTACATCCCTAACTTTTGCCTGGACTTCCCTTTCGAGTTTTCAGTCCACCGGGATACCCTTTTTTGCCCAAGCCGCCTTTTCAGATTTTCGACTTGTCGGTGTGCAGATTTTTTTTATTTTCATCCCTTACTTTTGCCCGAACCCTTTTGGTTTGCCGGGAAGTCCTTATTTTTGCCTAGGCCGGTCAACCTAGCGGGTCTTTTATCATGCGTAGTATCTTTTCACTATGTCCGCATTAACAGGGTGAGGAAGGTCGTCACCGTCCATAGTGGTTAGAATCATGGCTCCACCTGAGAAAATGTTTTTAATCACAAATGGCCCTTCATATGTGGGAGTCCATTTGCCCCTGGGATCACCTTGCGGCAGTATGATGCGCTTGATCACTAGATCCCCGACTTGATACTCTTGGCGTCTGACTTTTTGTTGAAAGCCTTGATCATCTGCTTTTTATTCGTTTGACCATGACAGACAGCAGTAAGTCTCTTCTTATCGATCAAATTCAGTTGGTCAAGTCGAGTCTGGATCCAGTCATCTTCGTTCAAACCCGCACCCTTCATGATCCTTAAAGAAGGAATCTAGACCTCAATGGGTAGGACTTCCTCCATGCCATATACCAGAGAGTAGGGTGTTTCCCCTGTTGACGTCCGTGCTGAGGCACGGTACCCATGAAGAGCGAATGGTAACATCTCATTCCAGTCTTTGTATGTCACTGTCATCTTCTGTATAATCTTCTTGATGTTCTTGTTAGCTGCTTCAACAGTGCCATTCATCTTCGACCGGTAGGAAGAAGAGTTATGATGTTGTATCTTGAATTGTTTACAGAGCTCGGTGATCATCGTGTTGTTGAGATTCGTACCATTGTCAGTGATAATTCTCTCTGGCACACCATACCGACAGATCAAGTTATGCCTGATAAACCGCGCCACAACGTTCTTGGTCACAGTAGAAAAAGAGGCAGCCTCAACCCACTTTGTGAAGTAATCAATGGCCACCAAGATGAAGCGATGCCCATTGGAAGCAGTAGGTCTGATTTCTCCTATCATATCAATGCCCCACATTGCAAAGGGCCAGGGAGCCATCAAGACATTTAGAGGAACCGGAGGCACATGCACCTTATCAGCATAGATTTGGCACTTATGGCAGGTTCGGGAGTGCTGATAACAATCTGCTTCCAAAGTGGACCAGTAGTATCCTTCCCGTAGGATCTTCTTAGCCATGGTATATCCACTTGAATGGGTTCCGAAGGTACCTTCATGTAGATCTGTCATAATCCTTTTTGCTTCGCTCTTGTCTACACACCGCAGTAAGGTAGAGTCATGGTTGTGCTTGTAGAGGATTCCATTACTAAGGAAGAATTTTGCAGCGAACCTTCTCAGAAATTTCTTATCATTGACAGATGCCCCTTCGGGATATTCTTGAGCCTCGAGATACCTTTTTACTTTATGAAACCAAGGTTTAACTGCTATCTCTTCAGTATCAATCTCGCAGCAGTGCGCTGGTTCATCCAACCTTTCAATAGTGATTCGGGGAGCTTTGTTGTCCCACCTGACAATGAACATAGAAGACATGGTAGCTAGCGCGTCCGCTAACTGATTCTCCTCTTGTGGGAAATGTTCAAAGGTTACCTCCTTAAAGTGTGGGAGCAATGTCGGTACATGCTCTTTGTACGGGATGAGATTCGGATGCTTCGTATCCCATTCACCTTTAATCTGACTTATCACCAAGGCTGAATCTCCGAAGACATTTAAGAACTTGATTCTGAGGTCGATAGCAGCTTTGAGACCCATGATACAGGCTTCATACTCCGCCATGTTGTTAGTGCAGTCGAAACATAGTCGGGAAGTGAAAGGAGTATGATATCCCTCAGGAGATATGATTACGGCGCCAATGCCATTACCGAGTGAGTTCGAAGCTCCGTCAAAAACCATGGTCCATTGGGATCCCTCCTCAAGTCCTTCATCTGGTCCAAGTTCTTTGTAATCAGTCACCAGCATAATATTCTCATCCTAGAACTCAAAATTCATGGACTGGTAGTCATTCACGGCCTGGTGAGCCAAATGATCAGCCAATACACTTCCCTTAATTGCTTTCTGGGTTGTATACTGTATATCGTATTCAGTTAAGATCATCTGCCATCTTTCTATTCTTCCAGAGAGAGCGGGCTTCTCGAAGATGTACTTGATTGGATCCATCTTAGATATCAACAAAGTAGTGTGAGTCAGCATATATTGTCTTAGTCAGTGAGCAGCCCATGCCAAAGCACAACAAGTTTTCTCGAGCAGTGAGTATCTTATCTCACCGTCAGTAAACTTTTTTCTAAGGTAGTATATTGCATGCTCTTTTCGACCAGACTCGTTATGTTGCCCCAGCACACACCCCATTGAATTGTCTAGCACTGTTAATTATAATATCAAAGGTCTTCCTTCAACCGGGGGCATCAAAATTGTTAGTTCTTGAAGGTATTCTTTGATCCTTTCGAAAGCATTCTGGAATTCATCATTCTACTTTACCACTTGATCTTTCTTCAGAAGCTTGAAGATGGGCTCACAAGTAGCAGTCAAATGTGAAATGAACCTGGCGATATAATTTAGGCGTCCTAAGAAACCTCTAACCTCCTTCTCTGAACGGGGATCCGGAATCTCTTGTATGACCTTTACCTTCGCAGGGTCTACCTGAATACCTTTGTCACTGATGATGAAACCCAGGAGCTTACCAGACCTTACCCCGAAGGTGCACTTGTTCGGATAAAACCTCAGCTTGTATGTCTTCAACCTGTCGAATGACTTTTGCAGATGATCAAGGTGTTCCTCTTCGGTTTGAGACTTGGCTATCATGTCATCAACATAAACCTTTATCTCATGGTGAATCATATCATGGAACAAAGCAACCATGGCTCGCTGATAAGTTGCCCCAGAATTCTTCAACCCAGAAGGCATCACCTTGTAACAGAAGGTGCCCCACTGTGTGACGAAGGTTGTCTTCTCCATGTCTTCAAGAGCCATCTTGATCTGGTTATAGCCAGAGAAACCATCCATGAAGGAGAAAATTTTGTGTTGCACGGTGTTGTCAACCAGAACGTCAATGTGGGGAAGCAGGAAGTCATCCTTGGGGCTTGCCCTGTTCAGGTCTCTATAATCCACACACATCCGTACATTACCGTCCTTCTTTGGCACCGGAACGACGTTAGCAACCCACTGCGGATAGGAGGTGACGGCTAAGAACCCAGTGTTGAACTACTTCATGACCTCATCTTTAATCTTCTCTGACATTTTAGGGCGCATGCGGCGGACCTTTTGCTTAACCGAAGGACAATCTTCTTTAGTTGGCAGACGATGTACCACAATATCAGTGTCTAAACCAGGATGTCTTCATATGACCAGGCGAAGATCTCAACATAGTCGTGCAACATCTGTATCAACCGCTGTTTGATCTTAGTCTCTAGATTTGCGCCGATCTTGACTTCTTTTCTATCTACCTATGTGCCCAAGTTTATCGTCTCAAATGGCTCTTCATGAGGTTGTATAGCCCTTTCTTCCTGCTGTAACAGTCTAGCAAGTTCTCCAGGTACCTCACAACCATCCTCAACTTCGTCCTCGGCTTGGTTGATCGGATTTTCGAAGCCATAACTGGAAATAGCAGAATTGTTATCAATGGGATCCATAGTGGATATGGATCTGCAGTTTGATACGTGAGTATGTGTAAGAGAATAGTTGTATTGATAAAGTGAAAATCAAAAAGGAAAACAAAGAGCGCAAAATTTGTATGCAAGAAACGCTCAATGTTTTATTGATGACATGTGAAAATGACATATAATAACCCTCACAAAAAAGCCATTGTGCCTCGGGCAAGACACAAGGACGTAGAGTTTAAATTGTTTATTACAAATTTGAAAACAAGTAAGATAATTACTGCTGAACAAAAGAAATTAGTATAAAATCTCTGGTCGTCCAGTTATTCGGTCCACCATTGGTAGTCGGGTAGATCCAGCTGTCAATATCAGAATCTTCCTCACTGTCTTCAATAGCATTGACCCCACGATTGCTGATGCGTAGGGGAGGTCCTCCAGCCCGAGCGCGTCGAACAACCCTTTGAGCCCCTGAGGTAAATCCCAAACCAAATTTGTCATTTTTGTGAGTAAAATCAAGGAGATTTCCCCAGTTGGTACACCCACCTTCTTCAACTACTGCTCTGGCGTCCTTGAGAGAAGCCATCTTCAGAGGAGGTTTGGTGTTTGTGGTAGTTTCAGTTGACGCCAAAATCTGGGGAACCTCTTCAAAGTTTTGACAAGGAGTCTCTATGAATTCCCCGTCTATCTCCACATACCTGAAGGAGTTCAGGTGGCTCACCATATACTCCTCTTCACCATGCACAGTGACAATCTTCCCCTTCACCAGATATTTCAGCATTTGGTGCAGCGTACAAGTAACAGCCCCAGCTTCATGGATCCAAGGACGACCCAACAAACAAGAGTATGATGGCCTGATGTCCATCACGTAGAAGGTGGACTCAAAGGTCTAAGATCCCACTTTGACAAGGATGTCCACCTCCCCGTGCACCATTATCTTTGACCCGTCAAAAGCCCTCACCATAATGTTACTGGGTTTTAGGGTCAAGCCTTCACAATCTAGCCGATCGAGAGCCTTCTTAGGCAGGACATTAAGTGAAGATCTAGTGTCTACCAGTACATGAGCCATAGTAGTGCCCCTGCATTCGATCGAGACATGCAGAGCATCATTATGCTTCCTCCCTTTCATTGTCAAGTTGGCATCTGAAAAACCCAGCCCATTGTCAGCAGTCAAGCTGGCCACACAGTCTTTGAATTGATCGGCTGAGGTTTCTTGCGGCACATGCGCAGTTTTGAGGAATGCAATCAAACCCTTTGCATGGGCCTCGGAGCATAACAACAGAGACAACATTGATATTTTAGAAAGGGTCTGCCCCAGTTGCTCTACCACATTGTAGTCGCTCTTCTTGATTATTTTTAATATTTCCTCTATCTCTTGCTTAGAGGATTCCACAATAATCTTTCTAGGTGCCTCCATCTGGGAAGGCTCACCGATAGCTTCTTTGCCTCGAGTCCCAAATGACTCAACGACAGGGGTAACAATTGGATTAAGAACGGGAGTAGTAACGGAAGTACCGATAGGAACATCAAATGAAATAACAACAGGCTTAGTGACAGTCTTTGGTGAGATCTCGGGAGAGAAAACCCTTCCACTTCTGGTGATCTTGCTGGTCCCGACAATGTTACTGACATCGGGATCAACCTCTTCAGTCTTCAAATCTTGTTTAACTCCATTATAGTAAACATCGGCGCCATAATTCCAAGGGACAACTTTGTCCGAGGAGTACGGTACAGGACCGAGAAGAGTAATTATCAGCGAGGAGATTCTTGGAGCAGGTATAATCCTAACAGGTCTTTTAGAGGATACCTTGGAAGGATTGGTGGAAATGGTTATAATGGCAATATCTTCGAACGGAACAGTCGGAATCAAAGTCTTTTCGAACAAAATCTCTCTACTGTCCATCAGGTGTTGAACACCTGCTTTCAGCAAATAGCAACCACAGGGCAGAGATGAACACATGTGGCAACCTTCACCATAACCCGGAAATAAACCGGCCAACAACAAATTCTTCTTAACAGTCATAAGAGGAGTAGAAACTTCATTAACAGAGGCAACAAACAGATCAGTATCAATGGAATTAACTCCACGGTTGTGCTTAGGCATGGGAGCAGTTATGACATCAGGCTTCTCCGGAGCGTCAAACTCAATCTCCTTGGCTTCAATTAAATCTTGTACTTTATTTCTCAGAGCCCAGCAGTCATTTGTATCGTGGCCAGGACTCTCAGAATGGTATGCACACCGAGCGTTTGGATTGTACCGAGGAGATGTGATGTTAGGATTCTTGGAATCCTCTTTCAAGGTTGCCAAGTTGGATCTTAGAGTATGGGGTAGAACCTCAGTCAATGTCATGTTAATTCGAGTAAACTGCCTTTGCGGTCTTTCTACCCTTTGCTAATTGTTACGTTGTGGGGTAGTCGCGGGCCTAGATATCATCACAGAACCTACCGCTGGACGGCGTTCAGCTCTGTTCAGACCTCTTGGGCTATAAATAGCACTTACTTCCTTCTTACCTGCAAAGGGTTTCTTCACTAAGCTCGAAGAGGTGTCTTTATGGATCTTGCAACTCCGGATCCTAGTTTCTACCCTCTCTCCTGTCAATATCAGCTCGGTAAAACATGTTGAGGAGCTACCAATCAAATGATTGAAGAATGGACCAGACAGCGTCCCAAGAAACATGTCAACCAACTCCCATCAGACAAAGGGGGTTGGACTCTCCCAGCCAAATTTCTCCACTTCTGTGCATAGTCCTTAAAGCCTTCACCTGCACCCATGGACATACACTATAGTTGAGTACGAGTAGGGGCAAGGTTAGCATTGTATTGATATTGCTTATAAAAAGTAGCAGCCAAATCCTCCCAGTTACGGACATTGGTTCCCTCTAGTTGAAAGAAGTGAACCCACAAGTTCCTATCAGCAATGTGATACTGAATCTTCCTCACATAGGAACGGAGATGAAGCTTGGGACAAGACACCCCATCATAATTCGCGAAAACCGGAGCTTTAAACTTCTGGGGGATGACAACCCCAGACACCAATCCCAGCTCTTCAAAATCCAGCCCGGGTATTCTCTGGATCTCCATAGCGCTCAGCCGATCCTCTAACTGTTTATATCTATCCTCAGTGGGAGGATACTTCTCATTATTGTAGTCTATATCATTATCAGAAACTTTAGGGCCAGGGTCCTTCTCCCTTGTCTCCCTCTCTTGATTCTCCCCTTCTTTGGACGAGGAGGTCGGATCGACTTGTTGCTTTAATGGCCCCCTGAACCTTCTGCCCAGATTCAGAACACCAGAGGTCTTCTTCTTCTTCTTCTTTTCCTTCAGGATAAGGGCCTTCAGATCTTCCTGCCCTTTTGCCAGAGTTATGAACATTTGTTCAAATTGGGCATTTTATGCCTGAGATCTTTGATGCTTTGTTTAGAAGACATTATTGCTGAAATAAACAACGAAGAAGATGAGAATGTCATGGATGGTATGCGTACGCAATGATTTCAAGGACTTGTAAAGGCTCAAATTTGTTTAACGAAAAGAAACACATGTTAATTGTATTAATAAGTTAGGATTGTTACAAAGAGTGCCATTTAGGCTTACAATTAAACAAAACTTAAAGCAAAAAGAAAAATTTGGTCTCCCAGGAACGCATCCTCTTTGGCGCAATGTAGGCGTTTATGTTCCTTTCTTTGTGAAGTAGCCTAGTGAGCTCCAGGACCTTCTTCTCGCTGGCATAGAATTGAGCTTCAAACGTGTCCCTCTCCTATTTAAGTTGAACCCAATATTTCTGTAACTCCTCATGATCAGTTGGCATATCAGGATGATGAACAAGATAAGGAGTGTCTCCTTCAGCAACTGGTTCCATAATCATTGGTAGGACAGCAGGGTAAGGCATCATAAGACTTTGGGTGCGGGCTCGTATGCATTGGAGATAAGGCTCAAGAGGGATGGAATTCTTGTGCCCCAGTGTCTTGCTATCAATTTTATGTACCATGCCCCAAGCTCTCATGAACCTTTTGCGGTAACCCTGAGTATCATTCTCATAGTTGAAGGCGATTCCTTGGATAAGCGTATCGTGAGGACCATCCCTTCTCGCATAACCAAACTTCCGCAGTGCCAAACAAGGGTTATAAGTGATTCCTCCCCTACTTCCTAAGAGAGGGACATTAGGGAATTCACCACAGCGATCGATGATGGTAACATCTTCCGAGGATCGTGAACACCAATGAATGTCTGAATGTGTAAGGGACATCAGCCTATGAGACCATTTCATACCCTGCTCATTCTTCAAAATAGACTTGGGTAGGTTAGAAATAAACCACCTAGCCAATAGAGGAGTGCAACACAGGAGGGTCCCTCTTCTCTTTAGAGTGCGAGCATGAAGAGAGTGTAGAACATCCCAAGTAATGTAGGCACCGGATTATGGGACAAAAAAACCTTAATAGTATTCACATCTACGAGTTGGTCCGCATTAGGGAAAAGTACCATCCCGTAGATGAGGAGTGTCAATACCTCTTCAAAAGCTTGTAAATCCAGGGTATCCCAAAAAGAGTAAGCCTTCTCGAATATAAATTTAATTGGGATTCCTTGGACATTTCCCATAATTTCCCAATTTGTCACTACATCAGACCATTGTAAGGTAAGAGCTCGAGCAATATCTTCAGGTTTTGGATGTTCTTCCGTACCGTTGAAAGGTAACTGATCAAGAATAGGTACCACTAACAAATGAGAAAATTCCTCCATAGTAGGCACTAGTTGGTAATCTGGGAAGGTGAAACAGTGGTACAAAGGATCAAAGAACTGAAATAGCACTTTTAACAATTCTTCATCAGGTTTTGAAGTGACCAAGTTGAGCAACCGACCATGTTTTTCAGTGAAAGGATAACTTTTAGGGATCCTTAATGCCAAATCCTTTAGTTGGAGAGGCACTTTCACAAGGTTAATCTGGATAGTGTTCCTGCGGGCGGGTGCCATGTCCTACGAAACAAAGCAAAGATGAGCCCTAGAAAATCCTCGAAATGGTTAGTATGATATGCCATGCTTATGATTTCATAATTATGCTAAAAATCACATGTATAGCAAGCAACAAACAAGTCACACCAAGTCCTTAGGTTTAAGGCCTGTATGAGTTTTAAGGTCATACCCTCTTGAAGCTGGATTAGTTCAACCTGTCCTATAATAGTGTGATACGGTGGGAGAACTGACTTCAAGGTTTTGCGTTTTATCACAAATGTTGCGGTTAGCAAGAGTCGCCACCGACTTTTCTTTTATCCAAAAAAGAAAGGTGAAAAAGCACAGGAAAGACCTTTAGAGATGTTTTTGAGTTCGGGGGGTAGATTATGAAAAGGGAAGGTATTAGAACCCTTTTCATCCATGGTTTTCCATTGGCTCTTAGTTACTTGCTACATCACTTTCTTTTGTTTGAATTTGTGCTTGTCGTGGTGATTTTTGAAAGTATTTTGAAAATGGAACTTCGTAATGGTTCTCGTTTCTATGAGAACGCCTACAAAGTGTTTGTTTCGAAAATAGTTCAAAAGTGTGTTTTTGAGATGTGTTTTTGAAAGTATTTTGAAAATGGAACTTTGTAATGGTTCTTGTTTCTATAAGAACGCCTACAAAGTGTTTGTTTCAAAAATAGTTCAAAGGTGAGAGTGTGGGTGTATAAAATTTTTTTGTCGTGAGCAAGCGAGTAACTGAGAGTGAACCTACCTACTCGAAAGGTATTAAATGTGCTTTTCCTCCTCCTTTAGATGTTGCTATCTTACCCTTGTTTTGGTAAGAAGCCCCATCGTTGGATATGAAGGGACGGGCGTTGGGAAGTTTGTATAGTCATAGAAGGCAACATATGGGATGTTTTAGCAATGTCGTTTTAGGAACTAGATCGTTTACTGAAGGCAAAAATCAAGGGTCATCGAGGGACTTTGATCTTTTATCGAGGGTCTTTGCTAAAACGCCCATGCTCGAGGGACATGACCATTTTCCGAAAGGGGCAACGAGATGGGATTACCCTAAGGGTGCATGTGTGAATAGTGTGTTTGATTTGCATGCATTTAGTCTTTGATTAGGGTGGCCTATTTTGTTGTTTTTATCTTTCCATACACACTTATTTACTAGCAATATATGAAAAGCAAGTAAAAGGCGGAAAGTAAAATCTAAGCTATTACATCACTTTAGGGGGATGGAGATATAATTTAACAAATGGGGATGAAGTGGAAACTAAAATATTACTACCATATCAAACGATAATGAAAAGAATGTGAAAATAGTGTAGAATAAAGGAAAAATGCACTTTTGAACTGCTATGTGTCGACCCATGCTGCTATGCATCGACACATAGCTTCTCCTTCTCCTGTAAAACCAAATCAGTTCAGTATAGGTCGACACGTAATGGGATGTGTCGACTCATGCATCTTCTTGTATCAACGCGAAACGCATATGTATCGACTCATAGGCTTTTCCAGCTTTCGTTAAGTGAAATTTGTTCAGTATGTGTCGACACATAATGGGATGTGTCAACTCATACACATTTTTGCATCGACGCGAAATGCATATGTATCGACTCATAGTCCTTTCCAGTTTCTGTTTTGTGACCTGAACTCAGTATGGGTCGATGCATGAGGGTCATGTGTCGACTCATACCCTGTATTTTCACTAAGATGGGTCGACACGTGTGGATATGTGTCGATACATCCTGCATTTTTCTGCCTTAAACACCATTCTTTGCATACATCAGTTAGTTTTTAACATATGAATGAATAACATGAACAACAAATAAATGATTAACTTCAAAACAGTGATTGCTACATCCTATAAACAGAAAAGTTGATGTTATGGAAAAGGCAAGGTAAAGATGACTTACCTTAAGACTGCACTTTAGGTTTTGAAACCAAATATCCTTCAAGATGTTGTATGAACCTTAAGGAAGCTCCAACCAGCTGCTAGACTTTCCTTTTTGTTGAAGGTTACTAAACAACCTCTGTATGGTATGACATGTTTGGATGGTTGGGCAGAACTTGCAAGGTATGAGAGGTTCAAAGGTTTGGACTTTAAAACCCAAGAGTGGAAGTTTTGTGGACTGTTATGGCTTTTGTGAATATGAGTTTTTGAGGGTTTACCAATATAACTTCTGGCTTTTCTCCTTGTTCTCTCTCTCTCTATTTTTTCTAACCTTTCCAACCCTTTTCTCTGGCAACTGGCCTCTCTATTTATAGAGAAGGTTTGATACTTGAGAAACTCAGACTTTTTGAAAATCACATGTTATGCCCTTTTTTCAAATTCATAAAGACAAGTTCCTTTATGATGAAGAAAGGAGTGAAAACAGGAACTTTAGTCATGCTTTGCAGGTCTTGTAGATTGCTTCTGCTGTTGAGAGATTTTCTGTCATCTTTGGAAGAGATTTCAAGATTTGAAAGAAGAGAGTGGTTGGAAAAGTGAAGCTTTATGCAAATGGAAATGTTGCTTTTTTGCATTTCTAACCATAAATGGTATAAGGACTTGGACAAAACTTCAAATGCCTATGTAATACACTTAGGGTTTGTGTAATTGCTCTATTATGTATAGATTTGGAGAGAACATAACCTGAAAAGAGAGATCTTGTAGCTTTGGTTGGAATTTTAGTCAAGTGTTCATCACAAATTCTGCTTTGTAATTCAAGAATGAAACCCTAACTTCATCTCTTCGATACTCTCAGCTCAAGAATGATCTCAATAAGTTCTAGGACTTTTTGGAAAGCTTGAAACATCCTATATAACTTTCATGTTGACCACTTTTGTTAAATCAAACTGGAACTTGATGAAAAATTGGCAAGAAGTTGGGATAAAAACCTAACCAAAACTGCTGAAAATTTCCCTAAGTGTTTAAATGAAAATGTCATGACTTCATGAATTTATAACCTAAAATCCAAGCCTGTTTAGGAGAAGTTGTGTAAAGAAATGTTGTAGATATCATGGAGATCTATAACTTTCATGTTGGAAGCTTCTCTTGAATCATCTTGCATCTAGGTGAAAAGTTGGCATGAAGAAATGAGATCATCATGTATAAAAAACACTTAGAAAAATTTCTAAGTCTTGAAGGGTTTGAACTTTCACATTGACTTTTGACTTTCTTGATTCCTTGATGATCAAGTTTCATATTTTTGAATTTCTTGATGAAATTTGATCCTTGGAATGTAATGTTAACCAAAAAGTCAAAGTTTGACTTTCTAGTATGCAATTGACCATTTTGCCCTTTTGCCAATTCCAAGCCTAAATTGATGTATCAGTGCTGCAAACTTGATGTCATAGAAGATCTTGTGAGAAAATCCTTGAGAAATGAGAGGGAAAATTTTAGGGTACAATAGCTGACCCTGTTCAATCTTCTTAAACTTGAAGAGTTAGATTGGCGAGTTCTGCCATTCGTGACTCGAAGGTGGAAGATGATTGGACACTAGAGTCTCCAGAAATTTGCACTCGGCAATGCGATGATAGGAGGAATGGGCTTAAAGATGACATTTGGAGAGGTAATGGATAGTTATTGAAGATGGGCTTAAAGATGCCATCTAAAAGTGATTGTATTCGGACTCGGCAGGATGATGAAGGAATCTTGGATGATTACTACCTCAACAGGATGATGAAGGAATCTTGGATGACTACAACTTCAGCAGGATGATGAAGGAATCTTGGATGACTACAACCTCAGCAGGATGATGAAGGATTCTTGGATGACTACAACCTCAGCAGGACGATGAAGGAATCTTGGATGACTATAACCTCAGCAGGACGATGAAGGAATCTTGGATGACTACAACCTCGGCAGGATGATGAAGGAATCTTGGACGACTACAACCTCAGCAGGATGATGAAGGAATCTTGGACGACTACAACCTCAGCAGGATGATGAAGGAATCTTGGATGACTACAACTTCAGCAGGATGATGAAGGAATCTTGGATGACTACAACCTCAGTAGGATGATGAAGGAATCTTGGACGACTATAACCTCAGCAGGATGATGAAGGAATCTTGGACGACTACAACCTCAGCAGGATGATGAAGGAATCTTGGAAGACTACAACCTCAGTAGGATGATGAAGGAATCTTGGATGACTACAACCTCAACAGGATGATGAAGGAATCTTGGATGATTACAACCTCAACAGGATGATGAAGGAATCTTGGATGACTACAACCTCAGCATGATGATGAAGGAATCTAGGATGACTACAACCTCAGCAGGATGATGAAGGAATCTTGGATGATTACAACCTCAGCAGGATGATGAAGGAATATTGGATGATTACAACCTCAGCAGGATGATGAAGGAATCTTGGATGACTACAACCTCAGCAGGATGATGAAGGAATCTTGGATGACTACAACCTCAGCAAGATGATGAAGGAATCTTGGATGACTACAACCTCAGCAGGATGATGAAGGAATCTTGGATGACTACAACCTCAGCAGGATGATGAAGGAATCTTGGATGACTACAACCTCAGCAGGACGATGAAGGAATCTTGGATGACTATAACCTCAGCAGGATGATGAAGGAATCTTGGACGACTACAACCTCAGCAGGATGATGAAGGAATCTTGGATGACTACAACCTCAACAGGATGATGAAGGAATCTTGGAAGACTATAACCTCAGTAGGATGATGAAGGAATCTTGGATGACTACAACCTCAGCAGGATGATGAAGGAATCTTGGATGACTACAACCTCAGCAGGATGATGAAGGAATCTTTGAAAACTGCTACTCCAAAAGGTAATGATAAACTTTATCAGTCGATCGATCTTTCCTGAAAAGGTAAAGAGTTAGTTATATGCAATGTCATGATGTATGCATTGCGTAATGATGTTCTCAAAATAAATGATATTTATGTTATTTGTATTTTGTATGCCTGTGCTATGAATGTTTTTGAAATGTAATTTTGTCTTGGAGAATCAATCCTTGACAAGTGTTGGGGATTTATTAAATCCCGGATTGTTGTTGAAGAGTAGGTATGTCTTCAAACTTTGCTTAGAACGTTTCCACTGAGGATCCCTGTTTTGTTGAGGAGAACTCCGCTGGGGAAAGTTGAAAACTCTGTGGAGAGTGCTGATTCCTGCTTAGGGAAAAGTTTAGGAGTCTCGGTTATCCGTTGCTCTACTGGGGAGTTGAAGTTGAACTGATATCTGGTCGGGTCCAGGTTTCGCAGTAACTTGGCGGGGATTGTAGAGTAGCCTTATGGGGAAGAGGAGTTGTGGTCCCTTGATTTTTAGTAGTCGGGGAGGCAAACTCAAGCTGGGGAATCCTACCGTTTGTTGGGGAAATAAACCCCGTTGCCAGTCTGCTTGAGAGGTGACGACTTCGTTGGGGAAAGTCCTCGAGGACTCTTGATGTTGTCTTAGTTGGAGAAAGGTTTTCAGAGACTAAACTCTTGCTGAGGAATCATCCTATGAGGAGGATTTAGGGGAGATTTGTCACTGCCCCTGGTAGTGAGTGTTTGTGGCACTGCCTGGAAGTTTGACTGTACGTAACCCTTTGTCGGGATTAACGTTAAATGCCCCAAGTGACGGAGATGGAGACTTGCCCCTAGTTACTTTGCAATTCTTGAGAGATTTCTTGGAATCTTGACTGGACTGCCCCAGGTGTGCTGGATAGTGACATGTCATGTCCCTGTGTTGATAGGAGGAGTGTCATCCTTCTTGAATTGATTTTGTTCACTGAGAGAGCTTTCATTCACTGGACATTCATTGTGTGAATTTCTCTGTTGTCAAACAATTAGCCATATGCAAACAGTGATATTCAAGTAATGCAAAGTTTATGCTTGTCTTGAAGTTTTGAAAAATGCGTTTTTAGCAAGTAAAGAAGTTTTGTAAGAAAAATTCAACTCAGGATTTTGAGTAAAGCCCTATAGGAGTCAGGATACCTTTTGTAACAGTATGCTTTCGAACTAACCCATGCTTCAATTAGGACTTTTAAAGGGTTGTAACGTGGCTTGGTTCACGGTTTAAGAAACAAAGGATAAAGGCTCAAATGTACTTGTACCCACCCATTCTTCGTGATGTTCTTCAGTCCTAAGCTCAGTTAATTGTACGTTTGAACTCTAATTGAGTCTGAGACGACGTTTTGGTGATGGTTCAAACAAGTTAAGTTTGTTGGAAGGCGGTCATTTTTGCAACATTTTTTTTCATGTTGTTAAGGATTTGTAGTGACCTCTTTCTTTTGATTTGTTATCCTTGATTTTTGCCTGACTGTTATTGTTTTGAGATTACAGTCAGCGGGATGCCCCATTTTTCTTTAAGTCTCCTTCGTAGGTTTTGACTTAGCGGGCTTTTCTTTTTGAGAGATAATGACTGCCTATGTGATAGGGAACCATCATTGTCTTTTTATTCCAGAGGAATGTTTCTTGACGTCATTCGTTGTATTACGGAGTGACAGTTTGCGGCTTAACGCGCGTTTGAATTAACTGAGAGACTACCCTGCCCTAGGTTTTGATTAAAGGTTTCAATTTGTGTTAAAACAGAAAACTTCTACTTCTTTGGCTCGAAGGGGTTGACTAGGGATTATCTTCCTTATAACTCCAGTGTTTAGGATTTGCAATAAACGCCTATACATCGTCAGCAAGGTCTTTTCAAAAGCATACTGTATGAGATTATGGCATTGTTTTCGCCATCCTCCCTCTAAAGGCTTGTAACTTTTAGCAAGAGTTAAATGTCATAAGAAGAATAAAAATCATAGTTTAAATATAGTGAAGACGAAAGGATGAATTCAAGACAAACATATGCAATGCATTAATGAAATAGAGTTTGGCATTAATAGATAATTGTTTGAATAACAAAAGAAATTACAATTGAAAATTCAAAATGAACAAGACGTTCTCAATGTTTTGGAAAAGGAGTAGTGATCACGTTTGGAGTCTCCAGAGGGTCGAACTCGATCTCCTTGGCATCAATCAAGTCTTGAATCTTATTCTTCAAAGTCTAACAGTCGTCGGTGTCATGTCCAGGACTGTCAGAATGATAGGCACATCTTACGCTCGGATTGTACTTAGAAGAGGAGGTATCAGGATTTTGAGGAGGATCCTTTAGTGTGATCAGTTTCAACTTCAGCAATTGTTGTAACGCTTAAGACAAAGGCATGTTGATGTTAGTGTACTTCCTTTCTTGATATCTTACCCTACGCCTATTACTCTGTCTTTGTTGAACAGGTGTGGGATTAGAGATCAGGATTTCCCCCACGTGTTGGTCATGACGATTCTTTTGACCAGTCACTGCATTGGACTCTTTCTTCCCATTATAGGGCTTTTCTGAGCATCAGAAGTTGTAGCTCCTTGGATCTTTCCACTTTTGATGACAGCTTCGACCCTTTCGCCGGTCAGTATTAGCTCGATGAACCCGACTGAGGAGCTTCCGATCAAGTGATTGAAGAAAGGTCATGTCAGAGTTCCCATGAAGATGTCAATCATCTCCCTGACAGTTAGAGGGGGTTGCACCATACCATCCAGATCTCTCCATTTTTAGGCATACCCTTTGAAGCTTTCGTTGGAACCCATGGTCATGTTCTACAATTGCACACGAGTTGGTGCAAGATCAGCATTGTACTGATACTGCTTGTAGAAAGCAGCAGCTAAATCCTCCCAGGTGTGGATGCGGGAACTCTCCAATTGATAGAACCACTCGAGTTGAGTCCCTACCAGGATTTCTTGGAAGAAATGGATCCAAAGCTTTGGATCAGTTGTGTATGGTTGAATCTTGCGGACATAAGACTTTAAATGCATCTTAGGGAAAGAGACTCCATCGTACAGGGCAAAGGTAGGGACTTTGAACTTTGTCGGGATGACCACTCCAGAAACCAAACCCATGTCTCCTAAATCCAAATTGGGTATATGTTGAATCTCCATTGCATTGAGGCGATCCTCCAACTGTTTGTACTTATCATCAGTGGGAGGATATTGTTCCTCGGAGTAGTCGGCTTAAACTTCATCAATCTCCAAATTGTGGTCTTCTTCAAGACTACCCCCTATGTTGGATGGAGTTGAAAGATCTAGGGCTTTAGGTCTTCTTCTCAAGTTCAAGATGCCTACTGACTTCTTGGACTTTTTCTTCTTTTCTTTGAGAAGGAGAGCTTTCAGGTCCTCTTGCCCCTTAGCCATAGCCAGAAGCATTTGTTGGAATTGAGCGTTTTGAGCTTGGAGATCTTTCACCGTTTGTTCCATATCCATCTTACTGAAATAAACAGTAGGAAGATAAGGAGGCATGTATGGGAGAAACCTATCATGATATGATGCATGATATGTGGATGCAATGTTTTCAAGGATCTCGCGGGGTAAACACAAGAAAAAGTTAGAAGTTGAACTTTGATCAACAACTTTGATTGGAGAACTTTGTATCGGTGGATGTCCTTCCACAAGAATTAAGCTCACCATGTCAAGTGGGTCATAGCCCTTGACTCAAGTTTGTGGTACTTGATCTTTGACGGTGTTTGGTCAGAGGAAAATAAATCCTCTTGTCCCTTGATAGACATCTGGTTCAACGTGACCCTGCATCAAAGACCCTCGAGATCCTTGAAATGGTTATTGAAAATGTTATGGTATGATGTTATGATGTTATGTACAAATATGTGAGGTAAGCAAGTGTATATACAAATAATCATATTCACACAAAGCAGACAAGTCCTTAGGTTTAGGCTTGCATGGAGTTTGTAGGTAAGTACCCTCTTGAAGTTTAGTTGGCTCAACCTGTCCTAGTTAATAGTAACCGGGTTCTAAGGGATCTCAATATCATTGACCTTTCCCACAAGCTTCGTTCAATATGCAATTGACTCGCAACCGAACAAAACTCAGGGGTCAAGTCTCAATGAGTGTAGCATCGAGTATCAACCAATTTTCAGCTCTACACCGAAACCGGTCATCTCACTACGTCCTAATGGCCAAGTTGGTCAAGTAAGGTTCTAAGGTCAGTTGATGCTTCACGACACCATGCAGAGGCCCCGTACTCTCCTTGATTCAACTCAAGGGTTACCGGTACCAACCAAAATGCCACATCAACGTAGCTACTGCTTCAACCATGTCGGTATACCCCACACAGTTCCCTCACAGTCTATTGCTACTTACCTAAAAGGTGTCTCCAAATCCGGGTGTAGGATTAAAGCAAGCCCAAACAGAGAACCATAATGTAAAGCATGCAAATCAAACAATGAAAGCAAGTAAATGTGATCTAACCCTAAGGTAACCCCATTATTAATCCCCAGCAGAGTCGCCAGTTCTGTGATACGGTGGGAGAACTGACTTGAGGGTTTTCAATTTTATCGCAAATGTTGCGGTTAGCAAGAGTCGCCACTGACTTTTCTTTTATCCAAAAAGGAAAGGTGAAAAAGCACATGAAAGACCTTTAGAGATGTTTTTGAGTTCGGGGGTAGATTATGAAAAGGGAAGGTATTAGCACCCTTTTCATCCATGGTTTTCCATGGGCTCTTAGTTACTTGCTAGATCACTTGCTTTTGTTTGAATGTGTGCTTGTGGTGGTGATTTTTTAAAGTATTTTGAAAATGGAACTTCGTAATGGTTCTCGTTTCTATGAGAACGCCTACAAAGTGTTTGTTTCGAAAATAGTTCAAAAGTGTGTTTGTGAGATGTGTTTTTGAAAGTATTTTGAAAATGGAACTTCGTAATGGTTCTTGTTTCTATAAGAACGCCTACAAAGTGTTTGTTTCGAAAATAGTTCAAAGGTGAGAGTGTGGGTGTATAAAATGTTTTTATCGTGAGAAAGCGAGTAACTAAGAGCGAACCTACCTACTCGAAAGGTCTTAGATGTGCTTTTCCTCCTCCTTTAGATGTTGCTATCTTACCATTATTTTGGTAAGAAGCCCCATCGTTGGATGTCAAGGGATGGGCGTTGGGACGTTTGTATAGTCATAGAAGGCAACATATGGGACGTTTTAGCAATGTCGTTTTAGGGACTAGATCGTTTACCGAAGGAAACAATCGAGGGACTTTGATCTTTTATCGAGGGTCTTTGCTAAAACGCCCATGCTCGAGGGACATGACCATTTTCCGAAAGGGGCAACGAGATGGGATTACCCTAAGGGTGCATGTGTGAATAGTGTGTTTGATTTGCATGCATTTAGTCTTTGATTAGGGTGGCCTATTTTGTTGTTTTTATCTTGCCATACACACTTATTTACTAGCAATATATGAAAAGCAAGTAAAAGGCGGAAAGTAAACTCTAAGCTATTACATTACTTTAGGGGGATGGGGATATAATTTAACAAATGGGGATGAAGTAGAAACTAAAATATTACAACCATATCGAATGATAATGAAAAGAATGTGAAAATAGTGTAGAATAAAGGAAAAATACACTTTTGAACTGCTATGTGTCCACCCATGCTGCTATGCATCGACACATAGCTTCTCCTGCTCCTGTAAAACAAAATCAGTTCAGTATGGGTCGACACGTAATGGGATGTGTCGACTCATGCATCTTCTTGTATCGACGCGAAACGCGTATGTATCGACTCATAGGCTTTTCCAGCTTCTGTTAAGTGAAATTTGTTCAGTATGTGTCGACACATAATGGGATGTGTCGACTCATACACCTTTTTGCATCGACGCGAAATCCGTATGTGTCGACTCATAGTCCTTTCCAGTTTTTGTTTTGTGACCTGAACTCAGTATGGTTCGATGCATGAGGGTCATGTGTCGACTCATACCCTGTATTTTCACTAAGATGGGTCGACACATGTGGATATGTGTCGATACATCCTGCATTTTTCTGCCTTAAACACCATTATTTGCATACATCAGTTAGTTTTTAACATATGAATAAATAACATGAACAACAAATAAATGATTAACTTCAAAACAGTGATTGCTACATCCTATAAACAGAAAAGTTAATGTTATGGAAAAGGCAAGGTAAAGATGACTTACCTTAAGACTGCACTTTAGGTTTTGAAACCAAATATCCTTCAAGATGGTGTATGAACCTTAAGGAAGCTCCAACCAGCTGCTAGACTTTCCTTTTTGTTGAAGGTTACTAAACAACCTCTGTATGGTATGAAATGTTTGGATGGTTAGGCAGAACTTGCAAGGTATGAGAGGTTCAAAGGTTTGGACTTTAAAACCCAAGAGTGGAAGTTTTGTGGACTGTTATGGCTTTTGTGAATATGAGATTTTTGAGGGTTTACCAATATAACTTTTGGCTTTTCTCCTTGTTCTCTCTCTCTATTTTTTCTAACCTTTCCAACCCTTTTCTCTTGCAACTGGCCTCTCTATTTATAGAGAAGGTTTGAGACTTGAGAAACTCAGACTTTTTGAAAATCACATGTTATGCCCTTTTTTCAAATTCATAAAGACAAGTTCCTTTATGATGAAGAAAGGAGTGAAATCATGAACTTTAGCCATGCATTGAAGGTCTTGTAGATTGCTTCTGCTGTTGAGAGATTTTGTCATCTTTGGAACAGATTTCAAGCTTTGAAAGAAGAGAGTGGTTGGAAAAGTGAAGCTTTATGCAAATGGAAATGTTGCTTTTTTGCATTTCTAACCATAAATGGTATCAAGACTTGGACAAAACTTCAAATGCCTGTGTAATACACTTAGGGTTTGTGTAATTGCTTGATTATGCATAGATTTGGATAGAACATGGCCTGAAAAGAGAGATCTTGTAGCTTTGGTTGGAATTTTAGTCAAGTGTTCATCACAAATTCTACTTTGTAATTCAAGAATGAAACCTTAACTTCATCTCTTCGATCCTCTTAGCTCAAGGATGATCTCAATGAGTTCCTTGACTTTTTGGAAAGCTTGAAACACCCTCTATAACTTTCATGTTGGCCACTTTTGTTAAATCAAACTGGAACTTGATGAAAAATGGGCAAGAAGTTGGGATAAAAACCTAACCAAAACTGCTGAAAATTTCTCTAAGTGTTTAAATGAAAATGTCATGACTTCATGAATTTATAACCTGAAATCCAAGCCTGTTTAGGAGAAGTTGTGTAAATAAATGTTGTAGATATCATGGAGATCTACAACTTTCATGTTTGAATATTCTCTTGAATTATCTTGCATCTAGGTGAAAAGTTAGCATGAAGAAATGAGATTATCATGTATAAAAAACACTTAGAAAAATTTCTAAGTCTTGAAGGGTTTGAACTTTCACATTGACTTTTGACTTTCTTGATTCCTTGATGATCAAGTTTCATATTTTTGAATGTCTTGATGAAATTTGATCCTTGGAATGTAATGTTGACCAAAAAGTCAAAGTTTGACTTTCTAGTATGCAATTGACCATTTTGCCCTTTTGCCTATTCCAAGCCTAAATTGATGTATCAGTGCTGCAAACTTGATGTCATAGAAGATCTTGTGAGAAAATCCTTGAGAAATAAGAGGGCAAATTTTGGGGTCCAACAAATAGTAACCGGGTTCTAAGGGATCTCAATATCACTGATCTTTCCCCCAAGCTTCGTTCAATAGGCGATTAACTCGTAATCAAACAAAAATCAAGAGTCAAACCTTAATGAGTGTAGCATCGAGTATCTGTCGACCTTGGGAATACACCAATGTCGTCCATCTCGCTACGTCCTACTGGCCAAGTTGTGCAATTAAAGGTTCTAAGGTCAGTTGATGCTTTATGACACCACACAGCGGCCCCGTACTCTCCTTGATTAACTCAAGGGTTACCGGTACTAACCAAAGTGTCACATCAACATAGCTACTACTTCAACCGTGTCGATATACCCCGCACAGTTCACTCACAGTTTATTGCTACTTACCTAAAAGGTGTCCCCAGATCCGGGTGTAGGATCTACATAACCCCAACAAAACCCTTGAATATAAAGCAAGCAAAGAAAAACAAGAAAGCAATTTTAGAAATGACCTGGATCCTAAGGTATACCCCACTTATTATTTTCCCCAACAGATTGTGATACAGTGGCAGAACCGACTGTTATACTGGTTTACATTTTGTATTCGCAAATGTCGCGGTAAGCAAGAGTCACCATCGACTTTTATTTCAACCAACAAAGGAAAAGGAAAAAGAACAGAAAAAACCTTTTTTTCGAGATTTTCTGAGTACGGGGGGTAGATTATAGAAAGGGAAGGTGTTAGCACCCTTTCTATCCATGGTTTTCCATGGGATCTTAGGTACTTGCTCATTTTTAAATTGCTTGTGTGTTTTGAAAAGTTTTTGTTTAACTTCGTGATAACCCTTGTATCTGTCCTCAAGAGTGTGACAAAGTTGTTTTTGAAAACTATTTTGAAAGTGTTTGTGTAAAAGAGATTTTTATTGTTTGGAGCAAGTACTTTAGATTTCTACCTACTCGAAAAAAGACTGTTCATTTCCTCGTTTCCTTTATACGGTGATATCCTACTATTAAGGAGTAGGTAGCCCCATCGTTGGAGTTTTAAGGGATATTCGAAGGGATGAAATGGTCACTGAAGGCAACAAGTAAGGATACCTTAGCATTTCGAAGAGACTATCTGTGATCGGTGGAAATAGAACTGACTGTTTTGAAATGCTGGTTCGTGAAATGTCGCGGTAAGCAAGAGTCGCCACCGTCTTTTATTTTCTCTAACAAGGAAAGGACAAAAGCACAGCAAAATTCCTTTTCGAGATGTTTCTCGGTTCAGGAGGTAGATTATAGAAAGGGAAGGTGTTAGCACCCTTTCTATCCGTGGTTATCCACGGGCTCTTAGGTACTTGCTCACTATGTTTTCAAAAAGGTTTTGCTTTTCATGTGTTTGTGGGTTTTGAAAAAAAGTCTGTTTGAAAACTTCGATTTAACTCTTGTATCTGTCCTCAAGAGTGTATGAAGTGTTTGTTTGAAAACTTTTGTCAGAAAAGTGTTGGTGCGAAAAGTATTTTTTGTTTTGAAAGAGCAAGTACCTGAGAACCTCTACCTACTCAAAAGAAATTAAGCTGTGTAAATGTCCTTTAGACAGTACTATCCCACTATTGAGAAGTAGGTAGCACCGTCGTTGGAGTTATTTGGGTCAATTCGATTATAGGGACATGTGTGGTCACTAAAGCAATAGTAGGACGCCTTAGCGGTAACCCTAATGTCTTAGATCTTTTTTATCCGAGGCAACCGTTTCGAGGCAACTTTTTGATCTTTAGACAGGAGGGCGACCTCTAAAACACCCTATACTCAATGACCACGTCGAGGCAACCAAGTGAGGCGTACCCTAGGAGTGGCATGTGCGAGTGTGTCAGGTTTCATGTTAAGTTATCTTTGTACATGTTATGGTGAGCTACGGGTTGATTTTAATTTCAGAGAAGTCTTGTCATGCATAGCCTAGTTAACATACATCTAACAGTTAAATGTTGCGGAAAGTAAAACTAAACTATTACAAGGTGTCGGGTATTTACATCGCCAAAAACAAACCCTTGAAAAATAAATTGCGGGAAATTAAATAAAAGCGATAAAAAGTACTAATTAAAGCTATTACATCCTCGGAGCAATTACAATTATATGATCAAAAATATGAATCAAAAATAAACATGCGCGAGAAAAAATTGAATCGGCGAAGTCCTTAGGGTTTTGACCCTTTTTGAGAAAGAAAGAAGTTTGATTATTAAATTAAATTAAACCTAATTAACTAATTAATAAAAAGAAATATTTTTGAGTTTTTTAATGTCTTAAGGAAATAAAAATAAAAGGATTAAAATTGTCAAAAAAAATCTAATTTCTACATTGATTTTAAATTATTGAAAAAAGTTGAAATTAACCTAATTAACTAAATTAATTTATGTTAGTATTTATTTACAAAAATAATAAAGGGTGAAATAAATAATAATAATAATAATAATAAAAATATTACATTTTTAGTTTTCTGAATTTTATTATGAAAAAAAGTTAATTTGGTTAATTAAATAATAATAATAATAATAATAATAATAATAATTAATAGTAAAATAATTAAATGGAAAATATAAAGAGAAAAAAGAAAATAAACCCAGGGGGGTGCTGGCCCAATTAGGAGGTACGTTTGGAAATTTGAAGCCCAACAAACTGCAAGCCTCTTTGACTTTCCCGCTTCTCCATGGCGCGTGTTGACTGGGAGTACAATGGTCTTCCACTCAGGACCATTAGATTTGAATTTGAAGCCATCTGGCGCGCTGGGATGTGAAGCACATGGTGGACATCACTTTGGGATCTGCATGTGAATATGTTAGGAAAAATAAAATAGGCGTTTTGGGGGGGCCTGGGATTCGAACCCATGTCCCGAAGTTCATATGCTAGCGCGTTCACCACTCCACCAACCTGCTTTAGTCATTAGTGGAATAATAAACATTCATTATATATGCAAACCAATTAACATACTGAAATTATAAAAACGCGCGCTTCTTTTCAAACTGGCCAACCATACGTTAACACCTCATCATCTTCTTCATGGTTCCTGCAAAAAATATTAACAGATAGTGGGGGTTTTTAACCACCACAAACTATGGCGACGAAAAATAGCGATTAGAGCTACAGCATATATAAATATTTCACGATGGGTGATTTGTGTTCGTCTGGGTTCAACGATTTCAACCGTGTGCCTTATGAATCCTAATTGTTCCTGGATTGCAAAGCCCCAATTCAAAGCTTATGAACCCTAAAAATTCAACTATGGCATCTTGTGATTTATGGCGTTTCAGTTTAATTAAACCATTCCACCAGCTTGGTATGACCTCTAGCAATGCAAAACAATCAAGAAATCATGTTAAATATGCATGAATTAAGCAATACGATTCTGGAGAAAAAAATGCAAATCGTGGTTCTGTAGGTATCGATTCCTTGAATATTAGCACGTGAATTCAATTGCAAATTATCCCTGGGACCTCCTGCAATGTATTAGAATCAATAAAACCTTTTGAATCGCCCTGGAATGCCACAGTCAGTTTGCAATTTTCTTGAATTTTCTCAATATGCTATGGCTTTTTTCTGCAGCTTTCTCACGTCCTTTTATCAGGGTTTGCTTGCATATATATAGAGGAATGAAATTAGGTCAAAAACTTGAGCAAAAATTCATTGAATTGATGATTTGATCTTTGATTGAAAATCAAATCTTTTTGCATTTTCATGATTGAACAAAGTTGCCAACTTTGGAGATTTTGCATCTTTGATTTTGAGCACGAAATAGCCAGCATATCCTGACCATATTTGCTTCACAAAAAGATTGAAAAACCAAATCTTGTATTTTCCTACAATTTAAATTAAATGAATTAATATTAATTAAAAATCCAATTAATCAATAAAAATAAGAAAATAAATTCAATTAATCTTGATGGGTCGTGCATAGGCCATGGATGAAGTTTCAAGAAGAGATTTGAGGCCCATTAGCAAAAATAAGGTGTTTTGAGCAAAGTTGACTTTTGCAAATTCCTAAAAATTTCCCAACTTCTCCAATGCATATCTTGCTCAATTTTGATCATATGAACATGTTCTTGGACATTTTGGAAAGGTCAGGAAGTCCTCTAACCAATTCCTTTGGTCCCATGTCATTTGAATTTACCAATCTCAAGTTATGGCCTTTGACTCAAAGTGCATTTTTGTTGACTTTTGAAATTGACCTATAATGTAAAAATTGGTAACTTCTTGTGAGAGCATTTCTAGGACTTGGAGTGTGAAGATGGATTGTATGAAATTGCATCCCCTTCAAAATGAGCATTGGATGGGATTTTTCTGACAAACCATGAAAAAGTTATGCCCTGGTCAAGATACAGTTGACTTTTCTACTGTCCAAAAATAGTAGCTTTTGCATCTTGATGATTTTTGAGTTATCCTTGTGGAATCATGATCAAGACTTGATCAAATGATGATTGTGAACTCAAAATAAGATGTTGACCAAAAATTCTGACTTTTGACTGCAAAATGACCATTTTGCCCTTGCAGTTGACTGTGGATCAAATGGAGCTTTTGACTTGTGCAAATTGGCATTGTGAATCTTGAAACTTGGCATGTAGGTGCTTGAGAATGTATATGGGCCTATGAGACTTGATTGAAGCATTGAAAACCCCAAATTCCTTGAAAGAACCAAAACCCTAATTTCAGCTGTCTTAGGAAGTGGTTTGACTGTCTACCTCTTGAGCAAATCTTGAACCATTTGAAGATGATTCTTAACAAACCTTGAAGAATATGGGAAGGAAAATTTTGGGGTACAACACTATCATCATAAGATCATTTCTCGTAGGCAACTCGAGGGACAATGAGGGACTATGATTTTTATGATGACTTTGAATTGCGGGTCATTGCTAAGATATCCCTATGTTTGAGGGACATGACCATTATTTCTGAGGCAACCAAGTGAGGCAAACCCTAGGAGTGAGCATGTGCATGTGTGATTTTTTTTTAGTTAATTATCTTTGCACAATTAGGGTTATCTACTTTTTAATCGTTGATTTATCTTTCGCATACAATCCTAATGTCCATACATCTAGCAGTTTAATAATTGCGGAAATTAAAGAGTGCGAGAAATTAAAGTCCTAACTATTACAAGGCTTTTGGGCAGATACATAAATATATGAATGAAAATAAAGATGCAGAAATTAAAAATCCTAATTAATCTATTACAAACTTGAAACAGTTACAATAATTTGAATAAAAAGAAAGTAAAGGCGCGCGCGACGAACTAAATACGAGAATAAATTGGAAGCCTAAAAAAACCTAATTAATTAAAAAAAAATATTTTTGTGTATTTTTTAATGAGAAAATAATTTAATTGCAAACTAAACCTAATTTTCTAATTAATTTTAATTTAAAAAACAATCAAGTGAATCTTATTAATCTAATTTATTTTCAACAAAATTAATTTAAATAAATAAAAAAACCTAATTCTATATTTTTTGTGATTTTATATTTTAATTAAAAAAAATGATTTTTGTGTTGTAAAAAAAGATTAAATAAATAAAGCAAATAGAATAATAAATAATAAATAAATAAAAGAAAGAAAAAAGTAAGACTGGGTCTGATGTTATTAACACTTCAGGGGGTGCATGGCTGATTTTCGTTAGGCCCAAGAAGCACAAGCCCAGCCAATTATTGGATCCAGTGTTGCCACGCCTGAGGGTGCACCATGGACCTTTCTTGCATGAGGCATTAGATCTGGGAGGAGATTGATCCAATGGATGGATCTTGAGGTGTGTGCAAGGCGCTTAGAATGTGAGACGCGTAAGATTCTGCAATGTTTGTTAAGAAAATAATAAAATGTCTGGACCTGGGATCGAACCCAGGTCCTTCCAATCACACGCTTGCGTGCTTTACCATCTGGGCTAGATGACTCATTTGTTATCATAATCAAACAAATACAATATAAAAGAAATAAAGTGCTATGCCTCAAGAAGCGCGCCAGAATTCAAACCGGCTAGTGGGAGTCAGCCACGTGATCGTCTCTTTCCTCAAAAATGTTGTTTTATGTATCAGCCTCTTACTTACGGACAAAACCGTCACTAAAGGCTATAGTGACTGTTTTTGTCCGTAGCTACATCCCTGCAAGATTCAAAACTAAAATACCAGCAAGATAAATCAGAACCAAAGGCGTAGATCAATTATAAATCGTGCCCTGAGTTCATTGGTACCCACGATTTGGTCTAATTTTGCTTATACGGAGAATCCCTAATTTGAAGCTTTCAAACCCCAGCAATGGTGTAAGTCTGTTCCTGCACTAAAACTCAAATCCAAGCATTCAAACAGATTCCAAGCATGATTATAAACACATTTATGCAAACGAATTTGATTTAAAACTTATAAAACCAAGAAATCGAATTGAACGTAAAGGGGGGTAAACCGTGATCTGTATCTTACGATTCTGGGCGTTTGGTGACTTGAGAGTGATTGGAATCGCTTCAGAATACGTCCAGTAACAGATTAGTGGCTTTGGAATTGCTTGAATTGGACTGTAAAGAAAAATTCGGTCTGCACTTTTCTTTGGAAAGTTGAAACTTTGTTTGACTCTTTTGAACCAGCTGCGCCTCTCCAATCTCGTCCCTAGGGTTAAACATGCTATGTTATATGTCTATGAATCAAATAGGTTAACAATTTTGGATTCAATCTTGGAAATTGATGAGCAAGATATTTGATTTTTAAGTCATATTCTTTGTTTCTAAAATTGGCCAAATCATGCCATTTTCAATTCAATCAACCCTTTCACGATTTGGTTGCTAACATACAGCATGTGTTCTCATCATTTAATGCAAAAATCATCCCAAAATAATTTTATATCATTTATTTGATTTAATTTGGATTTTAAATGATTAAAAATCAAAAATAAATCAAATAAATAAGAAAATGATCCATGGAGTGGTTTATGGATCGTGGACCATGTTAGGAACAAGATACAAGCTTAAAAAGTTGGGCCCATTTGAAGAAAAATGCATTTTGGGCATTGTTGACTTTGGGCAAATTTCCAAAAATAGCCAACTTTGACAATGCAAATCTCTTAATTTTGACCCTAAGAGGGTGTTATTGGACTTTTTAGAAAGCTCAAGATGTCCTCTAAACAACCCTTTTGGTTTCATTTCAATTGGATCTTCCATGTTCATGTAAGAATCTTTGACCCAAAAGATATTTTTGTTGAATTTTTTAAATGACCTATAATGTCTGAATTCATATCTTTTCATGAGTGCATTGTTTGAACTTGAGGTATGAATATGAGTTGTAGGGAATTGTATGCTCTTCAAAATGAGCCTTGGATGGGAAATTTCTGATAAAGTATGAGAAAGTTATGCTTGGTCAAATTGTGGTTAACTTTTCCTATAGAAACCCTAATTTAGCAACTTTTGAGTTTTGATGAATTTGGGGCATTCCTTGAGGAATCATGATTAAACCTTGATCAAATGATGGATGTTACTCCAAAATGTTTATGTTGACCAAAAATCTTGAAGTTTGACTGCATGAGGGTCACAGTTGACTTTTGACCTAGCATAGTTGATTTTCAGGCATTTGAGTAGTTGACTGAGCAAACTTCCTGTGCAAGGAATGAGACTTGACATGGATGCTCTTGATAACATATTAGGACCATGGAAAATATTTGAGACCTTTGGAGTTCACCCATCTTGATGAAAATGGAAACCCTAGTTTGAGGTTCATTGTCTTAGGAGAGCATTTGCCTGATCAATTCTTGGGCATCCTTGGGCAAGTTGAGGATTTCAATGAACATATGTTGAGTAAAATGAGAGGGAAAATTTTAGGGCACAACACCTAGTGACTCAGAACTTGATCCTTGAAAACTTTCTGCTGATCACAAAAGTTCTGTTGGGCCATTTCATAGCTTAATTCCTTGAGTTTTTGGGATTCTGAGTTGAACCATCTTCTAAACCGGTTCCAGTGAGAATCAGAAGCCGCGGGATTTGAATTTTATAAGCTTGCTTTCTTCAAAGAGTTAACCCATTCAATCATCTCTGTCTCAAAAATCAGTAAATTTTTACCAACATCTTCTTTGGTGATAGTTGGTTTTGGTTTGGGAATGGCAATTTTGTGAGAGGTTGAGACAAGGTAATCCAGCGCTTCTAAGTCTATTATTGTTCTAAGGTGATCTTCTGGAGGATTAATAGGAGAGAGAGTAGGAGAATCATAAATGATGATTGGTGATGAAGGTGTGTTTGGTGTAGTTGAATGGTAAGGTGATGGAATTTCTGGAATGTCTTGGATGGAGAGAGGTTGTTGAACCATGAGAGGTTCTGTTATTCCAGGAATTGGTGTGGTGGTATCAGAGTCTGTGTATGGATTTTCTGGTTGGGAAGCGGTAGCATTTGGATTTTCAGCGTGAGTGGTATGGAAATTTGGATTTTCTGTGTGAGGAGTTTGAAAATCTGGATCAAATTGATCAATATCAGAAAGAACTCTAGCAAGTTCTGGCTGATTTTGTTCAAGATGTGGGTTAGGAGAGTGAGTTTCGTTTAGAATGTTTTCTAGAGTTACTGAGTGGTCAAATTCTATATCAAAATCTTCAAATGTTTGTGGTGAGGTATCTTCTATTGATTTTGGAGAGGAGGTTGTTTCAGATGTTGGAAAAACCATTGATTCTACAACAGAAATAAAAGAAGAGTTACCTTTCTTCTTAGCAGCTTTTGGTGTCTTCTGAGAAGATCCTTCTCCTGCAGCTTTTCTTTTTCTGGACTTCTTGAGGACAACATCTGGAGCTTGTTGATGCAGATCACATATGTTTAGCTCTGGAGCAGTTCCATCCTTCTTGCATGCTTCCAAATATCTGACAACTATTTCTGGTGAAGCATCAATTTCAGAAAATAGAGGAAAATCTTTCAGAGGGATTATCCTTGATGTGATGACTTCTTTTGTTGCAATGGTTGGATCCTTCTTAATGTTGTAAATGATCTTCATCTTTTTCAGGTTCTTGGCATTGAGAGGTTTTCCAGCACATGCCTCCAACGTTCTTATCTGCTGAGCTTCAGTCAGATGCTCTATTAACTTATTCTCAGTCAGAATATCTAAAATTAGTCTGCCTAGAGGTATCCAATCCCTCTTGGTTCTTTCATCTTCTCTTGTTTCCTTCATGCTTGTTCTCATATGATTGAAAAGAAAGTGAGGAAGGTTTATTTTTGTCTTCTTCACAATGAAGTATAGCAGAAATTATTGGTCAATATTTATGTAGTCAGGAGAGCTTGTTGGTTTCATGTGGTTGATACAGCCCAGAATGATCTTTTCCCAGATTCTGAAGTAGTCCTTCAGATCTTTAATCTTGTTGGATGGCTGCCCAAAAGTGAATATTACTCTTTATATGGCTGTTAGGTCAGAACATTTCTCAGCCATGTCGCTGCAACGGATTCCTCCTCCGTTATAACCAATCAGCTTTGCAATCATATCTTTAGTGATTGCAATTTCTTCCCCATTACATAAGACATTACTTGGTGATTAGTTGAGGTTGCATGAATCCAGAATTCCTTTACCAAAATTGGGAACACTGGACCTAGGAGACGATCAAAGTACATGTTCCAACCTTGAATTTTTACATCTGCAGTAAGATCAAATCCATTCTCATTCATGCTTTCAAAATCAATGATAAGATCGCAGAGAACCTCAAGATAATCAATTGGAGTAAGTAAGGTTCTTGAAGGTTCTTTGTATTGTTCTGTAGTTGATGAAGATGAACCAGGAGCACATTGAAGATTCTTAGCGCTTGAAGATGAAGCCATTGTTCACACTGACTATTTGAGATTACTGAAAAAGTGTTTTTGCAAAAGAAAACTAGAGATGAAATAGAAGAGAGAAGAAGTGAGAGTGAGAGTGAATGTGTATTTATAATAAATTTGAAAACTTAATCAACAAGAAAGAGAAAAATGTTAACGATTACACAGAATTTATGAATCCTGAAAATAGAGGATGGCGTGGAGATATGAAACAGTTACGAATGACATGCATCTCAATGCACCCAATCAAAGTTTTAGACCCTTCAGAATTTGAACGTGTGTTCAGCCTTAGAAGGACGCTTGTGAAAGGATGACAGATGTTGATAATGTGAACTTCACGCTTCTATATTTGAAATGAACCATTCAGATCTTCTTAGATAGATTCTGATGCAACTGTCCTTCTAACTTTTGAAGAATTATTGATCAGATGTTCACAAAAAAATCATAAAATTTTGAGGGTTAATGAATACATAAATAAAACTCTTATTATGGACATAATTTCATGCTGAGATGTTTCAGAATGAAATTAAACATATCTTCAAAAAGTGGTTTAGTAAAGACATCAGCCCATTGATGGTCTGTGTCAATAAATTTTAAGGAAAGGATTCCTTTCTGAATATAGTCCCTAATAAAGTGATGTTTTATTTCTATATGGTTAGCCCTAGAATGCAAAATAGGATTCCTAGATAAACAAATTGTATAAGTGTTACCACATAATATAGGAATGTTACTCTCAAATATATTGAAGTCTTTAATATGACTCTTCATCCAGAGCATCTGTGTGCTGCATCCAGCAGCTGCTATGTATTCAGCTTCAGCTATTTACAATGCAATTGTGGATTGCCTCTTGCTGGTCCATGAGATCAGATTTTCTCCCAGAAACTGGCAGCTTCCAGAAGTTCTTTTTTTTCTTTCGGATACTTGAAAATTCTCTTAACAACTGTTAAGTGAGATTCTCTAGGATCTGATTGGAATCTGGCACATAAACATACACTCTTCCTTTTCTAGAATGCATGTGGGATGCATTGGAGTCTTAGATGGCTTACACTCTGATAAGTCAAATTTCTTCATAAGTTTTTTGACGTATTTGCTCTGGTGTATGTAGGTTCCTTCTGGAGTTTGATTGATCTGAATGCCCAGAAAGAATTTGAGTTCTCCCATCAAGCTCATTTCAAACTCTGCCTTCATAGACTTAGCAAATTCTCTTCCTAGAGAGGCTTTAGTAGATCCAAAAATTATATCATCTACATAAATTTGACAAACTAGAATGTCATTCTTAAATGACTTACAGAATAAGGTTGTGTCCACTTTCCCTCTGGTGAATTCCTTTTCTAATAGAAAGCTACCTAGTCTTTCATACCAAGCTCTGGGAGCTTGTTTTAGACCATATAGTGATTTCTTTAGTTTGAAAACATATTCTGGATGTTTGGAATTTTCAAAACTAGGGGGTTGGTTCACATAAGCTTCTTCATTAATGTATCCATTTAAGAATGCACTTTTGACATCCATCTGATAGAGAGTGATGCCATTATTTATAGCGAAAGAAATTAAGAGTCTGATAGATTCTAACCTGGTGACTGGAGCAAAGGTTTCTGTATAGTATATCCCCTCTTACTGACTATAACATTGTGCAACCAGTCGTGCCTTGTTTCTGATGACTTCTCCTTGTTTATTCAACTTGTTTTTAAATACCCATTTTGTTCCAATGACGTTGAACCCTTTTGGTTTGGGAACCAGATCCCATACATCATTTTTGGGGTATTGATTTAATTTCTCCTGCATAGCCAGTATCCAGCCATTGTCCAGAAGAGCATCATCAATGGAAGTTGGCTCAATCAGAGATACTAATCCCATGAGAGATTCTTCAGAATTTCTGAATATGGATCTTGTTCTGATTGGATCTTCCTTCTTTCCCATAATTTTGTCTTCGGGATGAGCTAGGCTGCTTCTGGATAGTCTTTTCTGGAGAGGTTCTTCAGATGTTGCTGTAGTGTTTGTGAATTTTCCTTCTGATGTTGTTTGTGAGTCTTTGTTGGGAACTTCTGATGCATTGTCTTCAGTACCTGTAAATTGAACTTCAATATCTGTAAGAGATTCATTTTGCTTTGACTTTTGAGAGTCAAGCTTGTCATCAAATCTAACACTGATTGACTCTTCTACAATCTGTGTTTTTGTGTTGTATACTCTGTAGCCTCTTGAGCATTCAGAGTATCCTAAAATAATACACTTATGTGCTTTAGAGTCAAACTTTTTCAGATGTTCTTTGGTGTTAAGCATAAAACAAATACATCCAAATGGATGAAAATATGAAATGTTGGGCTTTCTGTTCTTCCACAGTTCATATGGAGTCTTATCAAGAATAGGTCTTATAGAGATTCTACTCTGAATGTAACATGTTGTGTTAATTGATTCTGCCCATAAGTTCTTAGCAATGTTAGTCTCTTTGATCATGGTTTTGGCCATTTCTTGTAAAGTTTTGTTCTTTCGTTCTACAACTCCATTTTGTTGGGGAGTTCTAGGACAAGAGAAATCATGAGATATGCCATTCTCATTAAAAAATATTTCAAATTTTTTGTTTTCAAATACTCAACCATGATCACTTCTGACTTTAACAATTCTAAGATCTTTCTCATTTTGGACTTGGTTATAGAAAGCAACGAACACAGAGTGTGACTTGTCCTTGTGTCTTAAGAACTTTACCCATGTCCATCTGCTATAATCATCTATGATCACTAAACCATACTTCTTGCCACTAATGGATGCAGTTTTCACTAGTCCAAATAGATCTATGTGCAGAAGTTCTAATGGTCTAGAGGTAGAAACAACATTTTTTGCTTTAAAAGGGGGTTTTGCAAACTTGCCTTTCTGACATGCTTCACACAGAGCATCTGAGCTGAACTTCAGATTAGGAAGTCCTCTGGCCATATTGAGTTTGTTAATCTAAGATATTCTTCTCATACTAACATGCCCCAATATTCTGTGCCAGACCCATTGCTCATTGTTAATAGACAGTAGGCATTTTATGTTCTGACTTTTTAGTTCAGAAAGTTTTATTTTATAAATGTTGTTCTTTCTGTTTCCATTAAAGAGGATAGATCCATCTTTCTGACTAACAGCTTTACAGGAATTTTGATTAAATATTATATCATAACCGTTATCACTTAATTGACTTATGGATAACAAGTTATGCATTAATCCATCTACTAACAGAACATTATTAATAGAAGGGAGGTTACCGTTACCAACAGTTCCATAGCCAATGATCTTCCCTTTCTGATTTCCTCCAAAACCTATATAGCCTCCAGATTTAAGTCTCAGGCTTTGGAACATATGCTTTCTTCTCATCATGTGTCGAGAGCATCCAAAGTCCAGGTACCATGATTGGTGTTTCAGTCTTGTTGTCAAAGATATCTGCTACATATACAATTTTATCCTTAGGTACCCATATCTTTTTGGGTCCTTGTTTGATAGTGTTACCAAAATTCTATTTGAATTTTGGTTTAGAAGAGAAATCATTACTGGTATATTTTAAGTCATGTGTGTACCCATAGGTAAAGTGAGATTTCAAAGGAGTGTGTTTAATAACTAAGTCCTTGACTTTCTTAGGTTGGGATACTTTACCTTTATATCCTATAACTTTTCTGCCATTTCTGCTTACTCCGTATATCACTGAAGTCATCTTGCTTCTATGTATGTTTTTAGCAAGGAACTTCTGAAAGCTATGATCATATTCCTTTATGATCTTATCAGAGTTACTGGGAACCTCTGAGATAGTTTCCTTCAGAGTGTTTTGTAAATCGTTTTCAAGTTTTGAAATTTTTTCTTTCAACTCAGAATTTTCCAATCTCAGA
Organism: Vicia faba; assembly: GCA_948472305.1. Lineage (NCBI taxonomy): Eukaryota > Viridiplantae > Streptophyta > Magnoliopsida > Fabales > Fabaceae > Vicia > Vicia faba. Next base: position 1,480,938,596 of record OX451737.1, read on the forward strand.
TTCTCAGTTTCATCAGAGTCAGAAACTAGATCCTTTTTCAGGTTCTTGAATTTGACTCGAATATGCTGATATCTTTCAATAATTTCACTTAGATTTTCTCCTAATTCATCTTTAGTAAAATTTATAGTAAAGTCAGGAAATACCTCTTCAGTGTCCGATTCTGATTCTGACCCAGATGATTCAGTATATTCTGTCACGTTGGCCATAAGAGTAATGTTAGCTTTTTCATCTTCTGATTTTGTGTCTACATCATAAGTATCTGAGTCATCCCATGTTTCTATGAGACTTTTCTTCTTCTCCTTAAAGAACTTCTTTTGGGTTTCTCCTTCTGGAGCCTCGAAAAATCGCTTTTATAGTGCCCTTGTTCATTGCACTTGTAGCAGACAATGCCCCTGTTGCTTGACTTTCTGTGTCCAGAAGATGATTCAGACTTTGTGTCCAGAAGATTATTCATTCTGATTCCCTGTTCTTCTGGAATTTATGAACTTCCTTTGCCTCTAATTCCATAGCTGATTGACTCTTCTAGAGAGAAGAGACAATTCGTCTTCTTCTGATTAGGATCCACTAGAGGTTTCTTCCATTGCCTGCAAAACTTTAAAATCATTTTTTTTGTTAGATTTAAGGTCTAAAGGCTTACCTTGCTTCTGGGGCTCATCATCTTCTAACTCTATCTCATGACTTCTGAGAGAGTTGACAAGTTCTTCTAGAGATATCTTGTTAAGATCTTTTTCCAGTTTGAGAGCAGTGACCATGGGCCTCCATTGCTTTGGTAAACTTATGATGATCTTCTTTACATGATCAACAATTGAATACCCTTTGTCCAGAACTTTCATCCCAGTAACTAGAATTTGGAATCTAGAGAACATTGCTTCAATGGTTTCACTTTCTTCCATTTTGAAGGATTCATACTTCTGAATGAGTGCAAGGGCTTTGGTTTCTTTTACTTGCATGTTTCCTTCATGCGTCATTCTCATAGAATCAAACATGTTCTTTGTTGTCTCTTTGTTTGTGATCTTCTCATAGTTTGAATATGATATGGCACTCAAGAGAATAGTTATGGCCTTGTGATGATTTCTGAAGTCACGCTTTTGATGATCAGACATTCTTTTTGTATCAATCTTCTTACCACTTTCATCAACAGGATGCATGTACCCATCAATCACCATATCCCATAGATCAGCATCATGAGCCAGAAAGAAGCTTTCAATTCTATCTTTCCAGTAATCAAAGTTCTCTCCATCAAATATTGGAGGTTTGCCGCTGATTCTGTCTTTCTCTTCATGGTAGTCATTGCTGATGTTCTGACTTGGTCCCACCATAGTGTTTTTCATAGCTTGGATCTTTTACTGACACGGTTAAGTGCTTAAACTCAGAACCAGGTGCTCTGATATCAATTGAAGAATTGAAAAACACAAGAAGGGGGGGTTGAATTGGAATCTTAAAAATCAATGGAAATAACACGATGATTTTTATCCTAGTTTGTTTGAACTCAAACTACTCCAGTCCACCCGCCAAGGTGATTTCGCCTCTCTCCAATGAGGTCTTAATTCACTAATCAATCTTGATTACAAATCTACTTTGACTACTACCAAAATCTTCTTGAGTATAACCACAACCCAATTTTTCTCAAGGAAATTCACTAAATAAAATATGAATGAAACAGTGTACAGTATGTTTTCTTATAAAACAGTATCACAATCTTGTGATGTATTACATAGATGAAAGAATAGTATGAATGAGGAGTATAAAGGATAGCAGCGTTGAAGTATGTTGTAAATTGTTGTGTAAATCGTAAACGATTTATCCTTATCCCTTGTTTAAATAGGTGCAGTATAGTTGAGCATTTAGAAACTTGATAAATGACAATTAATGCGCTTTCATCAAATAAAAGATCCTTGTCTGTTTGTAGTTGTTGCATTTGATATAGCTTTGATGAATTGTAATGCTTCAGATCATTGAGGTATTTGTTTGCTGCTTGCTTCAGAACTTTGGAATGTCAGAGCCATAATGTTGTACCCCAAAATTTGCCCTCCCATATTTCTCAAAACATTTCAAGAAAAATTCACAAGTCCAACCTGGCGCGTCATATTCAGGTATTCTTTCGTCAAGATATCTCTGATAACGTATTCTCAAATTCAGGTTCGGCTCAAGAGTCAATTCTTTAAAGAAGGTATCCGAATGTGTGAGTTTTCTCGAAGAAATATGGTGAAAAAGTGTGCTGAAAGTGCAGTTTTTACGCGCTAAAAAATTCATAACTTGAAGATCGTGGCTCGTTTTGAACCCGTTCCGGTGGCCAAAATTCCGTCTTGACATTATCTACGTTTTCATCTCTCACGGCTGGAAGCCAATTTCGATCATAAGGTCTTCAAAAATGTGGATTTATCAAGTATTTTCATACAGAAAATTTGTGACAGAAGTTTATTTGCGTCATGTTCAGAAAATCATAACTTGGTCGATTTTCATCGTATCGAGCTGGTTCCGGTGCCAAAATTTCACAAATTGAGTTGGCTACATTTTCACAAAAGGTATTAAGTTCAAACGGTATTCAAAAGGCCTTCGTTTTTTGCTCAGAGTGCGTGACACGCTGAAAATCCTGAATGCTGAATATTATTTCATCTGGGCCGAAACTTCGAAAATTCATAACTCGGTCAATTTTTATCGGATTGGACTCATATTTTTATACAAGGTTACTGACTCATAGATCTACAACTTTGCTTCAAAAGTCGAGACCAAATTATGCACCGATCAATACCAGTTTTTTATTGAAGAACGTGTCAGAGTCGACACTGAAGCCCAAAATAAGTTTGTCTGAGCTGAAACTTCAAAAATTCATAACTAATTCACCGTTTATCCGATTGAGTCGATTTTCGGACAGGAGTTAGTTCTCGATGCCGGCTACATTTTGTTTTCACATTGCAACTTCAAAAAATGCACTTAAGTCCCTGCGATTTAGCCTGGAAAGTGACGAATTCAAGTGAATATTGGAGGCCCAATTGCACATTCAAAGCCCATTTGTTTTACCCTAATTTTCATTATATAATCACCTTCTTTTCACACAAACCGGGGAGGAGGAAAAGAGAGAAAAAACATTGCCACAACACTGTTAGAATATCAAACTCTTTCAAGAACCCTAAAACCTTGAAATCCTTATTACAAATCCCTCTCTCACTACAAACAAGCCATCACAGTTACAAACCAACACCTCACTACTTCTTCAGTAAGGGTAAGGCTGACTTGATCTCCATGATCCTAATTTTCCAGTAAGGCATAAAAGCATTCAGGCCACTGATTTTCCAGTAAGGGTAAGATTCATTTGATCTCCATGATCAAAAGGGTATAATCATTCATACATGCCATATTGTGCCTAAACATTAAATTTCTTCATATATTGGCTTTATTTGTATTTTATGATTTTATTTAATGTGTTCGTGAGATTCAACACTGCAGATTTAGACAGGATCCCAGGTTCATTAAGGAACATTGAGGCTAAAAGCCAAATGGCCAAAAGCCAAAAGCCAAATGGCCAAAGTAGAAAAACTTATGCATGACACCAATACATGGCGAGACAGACATCCTGAGAAGATTAAGGAACGTTGAGGCCAAAACGCAAATGGCCAAAAGCCAAGAGCCAAATGGCCAAAGTAGAACAACTTATGCATGATGAGGTCAGAACACAAATGGCCAAACCACTCCAATTCACCTCCAAAAAGGGGACAGAAACCCCCCAAGGTATTGTATTTTCTTTCTTTTCCTTATTTTATTTATTTCAATTATTTCTATTTTTAATTAATTCCTTTAATTTAACTTATTTTCATAAAATATAAAAAATATTAAAAAACAGAAAAGTCATAAAAATCAAAATATATTTATTTAATTAATATTTTTTGTAAATAAATTTCACTAATAATTAATTATTTATTTTTATAAATCAAAATTGCATGTAAATAATTAGATTAATTTTAGGTTTAATTTTAACATGTTTTTCTTAATAAATAAAAAAAATTAGAATTAGGGTTAATATTTTAATTTCATTTAATCTTTCTCATAAAAATACATAAAAAACATAAATACCAAAAACTCAAAAAAAAATAATAATTTCTTTTTTCTCTTTAATTTCATTAGTTTAATCATTTAATTTAATTTCATTAAAAAGGGTCTAACGCCCTCGTTTCCAATTTTAATTCCTATTCACGCATTTTTATTTATTTCCTTCTTTTAAATATTTATGTAACTCTCCCAAAGCCTTGTAAACTTAATTTCTCGCACTTTATTTTATTACTTTCTGTCAAATCGGGTCCTGGATTTTATTTTGGCGATGTGGACCCGCGCCTTTGTAATAGTTTAAAACTTTCAATTTCTGCATCTTTTTTAACTGTTAAATAAATGCATGCAAGAACGAATGACAAAAAAATAAAAACAAACGCATAGATCACCCATAACCTGACAAGACAAAAATAAATGAATCTGACACACAAATCACACACCACCCCTAGGGTACGCCTCACTGTTGCCTTGCCTCGAAAGGTGGTCGTCGAGTATAGGACGTTTTAGTAAGTCCTTATGTCCGTTGATCCATATGCCTCAAAACAAGTTGCCTCGGAAAAGTTGCCTCGAATTAAAAAGGATCAATGGCATAAGGGTAGCTTCTAAGGTGTCCTACTGTTGCTCTGGTGACCACACTGTCCCTAAACACGAATTGACCCGAACACCTCCAACGGTGGTGCTACCTACCTCTCAATGGTGGGATGGCATTACCTTAAGGACATTTACACAGACGAATTCCTTAGGGTAGGTAGATGACTCGTAGATACTTGCTCTGATTCAAAACAAATCAAAAACTTCTTTTCACACCGACACTTTGCAAAAAGCTTTCAAAACAACTTTTCAAACACTCTTGAGGACTGATACAAGAGTCGAACTGAAACTTTCAAAGAAACTTTTTTAAACCCACTCATCTTGAAAAGCAAACAAACATTTTTGAAAACACAAATGAGCAAGTATCTAAGAGCCCATGGATAACCATGGATAGAAAGGGTGCTAATACCTTCCCTTTCTATAAGTCTACCTCCCGAACCGAGAACTAATCTCAATAAGGAATTTTTCTGTGCTTTTGTCCTGTCCATGTTGGAGAAAATAAAAGACGGTGGCGACTCTTGCTTCCGCGACATTTCGCGAACCAGCGTTAAACAGTCAGTTCCAGATCCACCGATCACAGAACTGGCGACTCTGCTGGGGATGCTTATAAAGTGAGGTGTACCTTAGGACTAAGATCACTTGTGTTCTCAATTGAATGTTTTGTTTGCTTTATTATTTGTGGGTTTTGTCTTGGAGCTTCATAGATCCTAACCCGGATCTGGGGATAGCTTGTTTAGGTAGCATAAGCTGTGAGGGACCTGTCCGGCGTAGACCGACACGGGTGAAGCAGTGGCTACGTTGGTGTGGCACCTTAGTCTGTACCGATATCCCTTGTGTTGCAACGAGGAGAATATGGGTCTTCTAAGGAGTCATTAAGCACCAACAACCTTAGAACCTTAAATGACCTAACTTGGCCATTAGAACAGTAGCAGTATGCTACGCCCATTGAGGCTAAACTCTCGTGATGGTTCTGGCCGCAAGAAAAGATTGCGATGCTGGAGTTATGACCGATTGAGGGTAGTCAATGATATTGGGATCCTCTAAGAACCCGGTTACTTTTGATAGGACAGGTATGAACCCACCAACTTCAAGAGGGTAATACCCAGACCCCATGCTGGCCTAAACTCTAAGGGCTTCTCTTGTGTGACTTGTGTGCCTTCGTACTTGACTACTTGCATGCTTTATCTGACACATGAACTAATGGCAGGTTGTTTTAGTCCTTAATTGGGACTCATGACAGGTTTTACTTAAGTTTCTTGCAGGTTTTGTTTATAGTCCTTAATCCAGACTCATAACAGGGTTTACTAAGTTTCTTGCAGGTTTTGTTTATAGTCCTTAATTAGGGCTCATAACAAAGTATACTGAATTTCTTGCAGGGTTTGTTTATAGTCCTTAATTGGGACTCATAACAGGGTTTACCTACATCACCCCATGCATAGCATGACATCATACCATTGCATACATCTTAACCCATTTCAAGGATCTCAAGGGCTTATGATGCAGGTCATGATAAATCAAACATCTAGCAAGGGGCAAAGAGGATTTATTTTCCTCTAGCCAAAGTTGTCAGGGGCTATGACCCACTGGATATGGTGAGCCTTTGACCCTTGGAAGAAAGACTCTCAATAAATATGAAGTTTCTTTCAATCAAGCTACCGGATCCAAATGCTAACAAATTTTCTTGTTTACCCCGCGAGGTCCTTGAAAACATTACATGCATGTCATACTCATCATTGCATAACAGGTATCCTTGTTGCAGGTCACTTACCTTTCTCGCTGTTTATTTCAGCAATGGCTTCACAACAAGATAACAAGGACCTTCACGCTCAAGAGACTCAGTTCAGGGAAATCTTCCTGAGCCTATCCAAGGGGCAGGAAGAGTTGAGGACACTCCTCATGGGGAATCTGATCAGAAAGAGTCCTGAAGAGGACAAGGACGAGCAGCTGAAGCGTCTACAAGCTGAGGTAGACACATTGAAAACCCAGATGCTGGGGCAAAGGGCCCTCATTCAAGGTTTAGCTTAGGAGCAAGGAGAGCTGAGAGCCATGATCAGCCAACTTCCTCAAGGCATGAAGCAACCAGCCCAAATCAGGGACCAGGTCATAGAACAGCTTCCAAGAAGGCAAAGGTCGGGTCCAATGAATAGACCTCTCCGAGTTGCTACTACTTCTCAGGTCCAACAACGACCGCGCCAAGAACAGCGGGTTGATCAGAACAGGTCGGACGAGCCTAAGAGACAATTCACCTACATCAACATGTCATGGTCACGAGCTTTGCAGCACATGTTAAGGATGAACCTGATTGCGGTGATCAACCCTCCTGCAAATCCAAAGACTTCCTCTCCAAATTACAAACCAGAAGCAAGGTGCGCTTACCATTCTGGTAGCCCGGGGCACGATACTGAGGACTGTTGGGCACTGAAGTACAAGATTCAGAATATGATCGATGCTAAAGAGATCGAGTTCGAGCCCGCCGAGACTTCCAATGTGATCATTGCTCCCTTGTCAAAACATGGCTAGGATTGAGAAATTTTTGTTCATTAGAATCTTTCAAGTTGTAATTTTCTTTTGATTGTTCAAGTATTCCATTCATATCAAACGTTGTTATTTCATTAATGCATCGCATATGTCTGTTCTGAAACAATATATTCGTATTCACTAAATGCAAATTATTTTCATATTTTTTTTCTGATGATCAACTCTTAATTAATAATTCTAAGCCTCTTGAGGGAGGATGACGAAAACGATACCGCGATCATTACAGTATGCTTTTGAACAGACCCCGCTGATGAGGTACAGGCATTGTTTCAATCCCTAAACACTGGAGTCATAAGGATGATAATCCCTCGTCAACCCCTCTGAGCCAAAGAAGTAGGAGTTTTTCTTTTCGAAATTTAAAACCCTTAATCATAACCTGGGGCAGGGTAGTCTCTCAGTTGATCCAAGTGCATAACAAATGGCACCAAAGAAGTCCTTACAAAACGAAGAAAGACAGTGATGGTTCCGAATAATCAATAAAGAAAGGCAATCATTATCTCAAAAAATAAAAAACCCATTAAGTCAAAACCCATGAAGGAGACTTATAAAACTGGGGCATCTCGCTGACTGTGATTCCAAAAAAGGAAACAGTTCAGGCAAAAAAGAAAGGGATAACAAAAAAATCAGAAAAGAAAGAGGTCTTACAAACCCTCAACAAAAACAAAAATGACTGCCTATTCAGAATAAATCATCAATATCTGAACCATCATTGGAACATCAGGACAAAAACTCAAATAAGGTCTAACGCACGATCAGTTGAGTTTAGGATTAAAGAACATCACGAAGAGCGGGTGGGTACAAATAATTTGAGCCTTTATCCTTTGTTTCTTAAACCGTGAACCAGGCCACGTTATAACCCTTAAAAGTCCTAGCTGAAGCATGGGTTAGTTCGAAAGCATACTGTTACGAAAGGTATCCTGACTCCTTAAGGCCTACGGTAAATACGGAGTTGACATCACATTTTACAAACATTCACTTGTTTTATGAAAAGAATGCATTTTCAAAATCTTTAAGACAGACATAAGCTTTGCATTTTTTATATAACATTGTTTGCATATGACTATTTGTTTGAACAGCAGGGAAATTCGCACGATGAATACCTAGTGAACAAAAGCACTTCCAATCAAGGGGCATGATATAATCATGGTCTATTATCTGGAGCAGTCCAATCAAGATTCGGAGAATCTCTCAAAGGCCAAATAGCCTGGGGCAAATCTCCGTCTGAGTCACTTGGGGCATTCCAACAACGAATCTTGCCTGATCAAACATCTTCTGGTGGCGTGGCAAAATACTTCTAACAGGGGAAACTCCCTACATTCTGAAAGCACGAACATAGTCGAAAAAAATACGCATAATCAAAGGCCCGCTAGGTTGACGTACCTAGGCAAAAATAAGGGCTTCCCGGCGAACCAAAAGGGTTCGGGCAAAATGAGGGATGAAAATGAAAAAATCTGTACACCCGGCAAGTCGAAAACCTGAAAAGGCGGCTTGGGCAAAAATGGGTATCCCGGTGGACTGAAAACCCGAAAGGGCAGTCCAGGCAAAAGTTAGGGATCAAAGCATACGACTATGTCCCGGCATCTCGTCACCTACCTACCTGAAGAAGGTTTGACCCTCAACAATTATCAGCATCCCACATGTGCCTCCCCCATAGAAACAGGGGCAATAACGGGTGGTCTAAGCAATCTGATTGTTTCTGTCCTCCAAGGTATCAAGATAGGTTCCGTGGAAGAACATAACCAATATAGTTCAATACTTCCCCAGGAGAGTCCAATCCAGTTCCCCAAGAAAGTTGGAATTCATCTCCCCAAGCAGTAAACTTATCCCCAGTAGATTCTGGAAGCTTACCCTCGCAGAGCGCGAACGCGTCTCCCGGATTTATTCAAAGAGTTATTTCCTTACTAGGATATAACTGGGTTATCCTCAGCCAAAAGCCACGGAAAGAGCGTCCCCGACGGAGTCTTCTTATCCCCAGCGAAGTCCATTAACACTTCCAATATAACGATGGTATCCCCAGCAAGATTACTGGAGTAATTTTCTCCCCGTAGAGTAATCCATTTGCCAAGTTCATTCCCCGACGGAGTTATCTTCTCCTACCGGTATTCTTGCAACTATCATCCCCAGCGGAGGCAAAAATCTATTCTTCAACCGCAGCCCAGGAGTGACTTCCCGGCACTCGTCAAGGATTTATTTTCCTAAGACGAAAACATATGTTCATAAACACCACATCTTCATACATTATAGCATGCATATGCATCATACTACACAAATCTCATTAATTTTGAGGACATGTAGAAATCATGCAGTTCATGCATCATGATCTTGCATACAACTAATGTTTTACCTTTCAGGAAAGGTCAATACAAAGATGATTACTATCAACTATCGCAACTCTTTCTAGATATAGTTCAGATGTGAACCAGATATGGCGACGTTCTGATACTTCTTCCAGATTTCTTTCTAGATATGGTTCAGATGTGAACCATGATATGGCGACGTTCTGATACTTCTTCCAGATTTCCTTCTAGACATAGTTCAGATGTGAACCAGATATGGCGACGTTCTGATACTTCTTCCAGATTTCCTTCTAGACATAGTTCAGATGTGAACCAGATATGGCGATGTTCTGATACTTCTTCCAGATTTCCTTCTAGATATAGTTCAGATGTGAACCAGATATGGCTACGTTCTGATACTTCTTCCAGATTTCCTTCTAGACATAGTTCAGATGTGAACCAGATATGGCGACGTTCTGATACTTCTTCCAGATTTCCTTCCAGATATGGTTCGGATGTGACCCAGGCATGGCGACGTTCTGACACTTATTCCAGTTGAAGATTTCAAGACCTAGACCGGTTCAGTTAAATCGACCCTAAGATTTTCTGTTTCTTATCCAGTCCAAGGCCTTCTCTAGTCCAGCTAAATCGATCCCTAACAGATTTTCCTGATAAAAGACTCAGTAGAAGATATCCAAGATTCTCTCAATGATTGCTATTGAGGTTGTAGTCGCCTATGGTTCTCTCCCCGATACTGCGGAGGTAGTAATCATCCCAAGATTCGCTCAACGATTGCTGTTGAGGTTGAAGTTATCCAAGATTCTCTCAATGATTGCTATTGAGGTTGTAGTCGCCTATGGTTCTCTCCTCGATACTGCGGAGGTAGTAATCATCCCAAGATTCGCTCAACGATTGCTGTTGAGGTTGAAGTTATCCAAGATTCTCTCAATGATTGCTATTGAGGTTGTAGTCGCCTATGGTTCTCTCCCCGATACTGCAGAGGTAGTAATCATCCCAAGATTCGCTCAACGATTGCTGTTGAGGTTGAAGTTATCCAAGATTCTCTCAATGATTGCTATTGAGGTTGTAGTCGCCTATGGTTCTCTCCCCGATACTGCGGAGGTAGTAATCATCCCAAGATTCGCTCAACGATTGCTGTTGAGGTTGAAGTTATCCAAGATTCTCTCAATGATTGCTATTGAGGTTGTAGTCGCCTATGGTTCTCTCCCCGATACTGTGGAGGTAGTAATCATCCCAAGATTCGCTCAACGATTGCTGTTGAGGTTGAAGTTATCCAAGATTCTCTCAATGATTGCTATTGAGGTTGTAGTCGCCTATGGTTCTCTCCCCGATATTGCGGAGGTAGTAATCATCCCAAGATTCGCTCAACGATTGCTGTTGAGGTTGAAGTTATCCAAGATTCTCTCAATGATTGCTATTGAGGTTGTAGTCGCCTATGGTTCTCTCCCCGATACTGCGGAGGTAGTAATCATCCCCAGATTCTCACAACGTTACTGTTGAAGTAGAAGTTATCCCAGATTCTCTCAATGATTCCTGTTGAGGTAGTAGTCATCCAAGGTTCTCTCACCGCTCCTGCTGAGGTAGTAATCATCCCTGGTTCATTCATCACCTTTTGAAGCTCCAGATTCAGCTCCTGTAACCAGTCAGGACACATCTATACAAAGCATCTGAAGACCAGCTCCTGCAACATGTCAGGTACTCATCTTTCTTTTGCAGGTACGCAGGTCCTCGCTAAGGAATCTCTTACGCGATCTACATCCAGATGGCATCTATAAGCCCATCCACCTATCCATCATCTCCAAATGGCATCTATAAGCCCATTCCCCACATCACACTGCTACTATGTGAGCGCAAATTTCTGGGCACTCTAGTGTTCAATCATCTTCCACCTTCGGATTACGAAAGGCACGTCAGCCAATCTGCATCCTCAGGTCTAAGAAGATTGAACAGGGGCAACTGTTGTACCCCAAAATTTGCCCTCCCATATTTCTCAAAACATTTCAAGAAAAATTCACAAGTCCAACCTGGCGCGTCATATTCAGGTATTCTTTCGCCAAGATATCTCTGATAACGTATTCTCAAATTCAGGTTCGGCTCAAGAGTCAATTCTTTAAAGAAGGTATCCGAATGTGTGAGTTTTCTCGAAGAAATATGGTGAAAAAGTGTGCTGAAAGTGCAGTTTTTACGCGCTAAATAATTCATAACTTGAAGATCGTGGCTCGTTTTGAACCCGTTCTGGTGGCCAAAATTCCGTCTTGACATTATCTACGTTTTCATCTCTCACGGCTGGAAGCCAATTTCGATCATAAGGTCTTCAAAAATGTGGATTTATCAAGTATTTTCATACAGAAAATTTGTGACAGAAGTTTATTTGCATCATGTTCAGAAAATCATAACTTGGTCGATTTTCATCGTATCGAGCTGGTTCCGGTGCCAAAATTTCACAAATTGAGTTGGCTACATTTTCACAAAAGGTATTGAGTTCAAACGGTATTCAAAAGGCCTTCGTTTTTTGCTCAGAGTGTGTGACACGCTGAAAATCCTGAATGCTGAATATTATTTCATCTGGGCCGAAACTTCGAAAATTCATAACTCGGTCAATTTTTATCGGATTGGACTCATATTTTTATACAAGGTTATTGACTCATAGATCTACAACTTTGCTTCAAAAGTCGAGACCAAATTATGCACCGATCAATACCAGTTTTTTATTGAAGAACGTGTCAGAGTCGACACTGAAGCCCAAAATAAGTTTGTATGAGTTGAAACTTCAAAAATTCATAACTAATTCACCGTTTATCCGATTGAGTCGATTTTCGGACAGGAGTTAGTTCTCGATGTCGGCTACATTTTGTTTTCACATTGCAACTTCAAAAAATGCACTTAAGTCCCTGCTATTTAGTCTGGAAAGTGATGAATTCAAGTGAATATTGGAGGCCCAATTGCACATTCAAAGCCCATTTGTTTTACCCTAATTTTCATTATATAATCACCTTCTTTTCACACAAACCGGGGAGGAGGAAAAGAGAGAAAAAACCTTGCCACAACACTGTTAGAATATCAAACTCTTTCAAGAACCCTAAAACCTTGAAATCCTTATTACAAATCCCTCTTTCACTACAAACAAGCCATCACAGTTACAAACCAACACCTCACTACTTCTTCAGTAAGGGTAAGGCTGGCTTGATCTCCATGATCCTAATTTTCCAGTAACGCATAAAAGCATTCAGGCCACTGATTTTCCAGTAAGGGTAAGATTGATTTGATCTCCATGATCAAAAGGGTATAATCATTCATACATGCCATATTGTGCCTAAACATTAAATTTCTTCATATATTGGCTTTATTTGCATTTTATGATTTTATTTAATGTGTTCGTGAGATTCAACACTGCAGATTTAGACAGGATCCCAGGTTCATTAAGGAACGTTGAGGCCAAAAGGCAAATGGCCAAAAGCCAAAAGCCAAATGGCCAAAGTAGAAAAACTTATGCATGACACCAATACATGGCGAGACAGACATCCTGAGAAGATTAAGGAACGTTGAGGCCAAAACGCAAATGGCCAAAAGCCAAAAGCCAAATGGCCAAAGTAGAACAACTTATGCATGATGAGGCCAGAACACAAATGGCCAAACCACTCCAATTCACCTCCAAAAAGGGGACAGAAACCCCCCAAGGTATTGTATTTTCTTTCTTTTCCTTATTTTATTTATTTCAATTATTTCTATTTTTAATTAATTCCTTTAATTTAACTTATTTTCATAAAATATAAAAAATAGTAAAAAACAGAAAAGTCATAAAAATCAAAATATATTTATTTAATTAATATTTTTTGTAAATAAATTTCACTGATAATTAATTATTTATTTTTATAAATCAAAATTGCATGTAAATAATTAGATTAATTTTAGGTTTAATTTTAACATGTTTTTCTTAATAAATAAAAAAAATTAGAATTAGGGTTAATATTTTAATTTCATTTAATCTTTCTCATAAAAATACATAAAAAACATAAATACCAAAAACTCAAAAAAAAAATAATAATTTCTTTTTTCTCTTTAATTTCATTAGTTTAATCATTTAATTTAATTTCATTAAAAAGGATCCAACGCCCTCGTTTCCAATTTTAATTCCTATTCGCGCATTTTTATTTATTTCCTTCTTTTAAATATTTATGTAACTCTCCCAAAGCCTTGTAAACTTAATTTCTCGCACTTTATTTTATTACTTTCTGTCAAATCGGGTCCTGGATTTTATTTTGGCGATGTGGACCCACGCCTTTGTAATAGTTTAGAACTTTCAATTTCTGCATCTTTTTTAACTGTTAAATAAATGCATGCAAGAATGAATGACAAAAAAATAAAAACAAACGCATAGATCACCCATAACCTGACAAGACAAAAATAAATGAATCTGACACACAAATCACACACCACCCCTAGGGTACGCCTCACTGTTGCCTTGCCTCGAAAGGTGGTCGTCGAGTATAGGACGTTTTAGTAAGTCCTTATGTCCGTTGATCCATATGCCTCAAAACAAGTTGCCTCGGAAAAGTTGCCTCGAATTAAAAAGGATCAATGGCATAAGGGTAGCTTCTAAGGTGTCATACTGTTGCTCTGGTGACCACACTGTCCCTAAACACGAATTGACCCGAACACCTCCAACGGTGGTGCTACCTACCTCTCAATGGTGGGATGGCATTACCTTAAGGACATTTACAAAGACGAATTCCTTAGGGTAGGTAGATGACTCGTAGATACTTGCTCTGATTCAAAACAAATCAAAAACTTCTTTTCACACCGACACTTTGCAAAAAGCTTTCAAAACAACTTTTCAAACACTCTTGAGGACTGATACAAGAGTCAAACTGAAACTTTCAAAGAAACTTTTTTAAACCCACTCATCTTGAAAAGCAAACAAACATTTTTTAAAACACAAATGAGCAAGTATCTAAGAGCCCATGGATAACCATGGATAGAAAGGATGCTAATACCTTCCCTTTCTATAAGTCTACCTCCCGAACCGAGAACTAATCTCAATAAGGAATTTTTCTGTGCTTTTGTCCTGTCCATGTTGGAGAAAATAAAAGACGGTGGCGACTCTTGCTTCCGCGACATTTCACGAACCAGCGTTAAACAGTCAGTTCCAGATCCACCGATCACACATAAGATTTTATTTGCAACGTTAGACTTTCTTTCACAGAGTTATGTAATTATAGTTAAAGCATCTTTCTCTTAGCGCAACTTCTGATCTTCATTCATCAAAACTTTCTGAGAATAGTCTACGTTCACAGCAGAAACATCCTTGTAGCTTATCTTCTGATCTACTTCCATCAGAACTTCTCTACAAAACAGAATATAATTTTAGAGTGCATAATTGTTCTTTGTGTTTGTTATCATCAAAACTCTTACGAGGGTTACAGAATCAAACTATGTTCTAACAGGGTGTGCTTATTTTCTTTTTCATTCTTTTCATTTATTCTTTTCTATCCCTAACTTTTGCTTGAACCTTTTATTCCTTTTTGTGGTTCGCCGGGATGCCCTTTTTTGCTTGAGTCAGTCAACTCAGCGGGTCTGTTTCATGCGAAGTATTTCTTTAACTACGTCAACATTCACAGGAAGTGGGAAGTATTCAACATCCATTGTTGCGATCATCATTGCTCCATCAGATAAAACCTTCCTGGCCATGAATGGTCCTTCATAAGTCGGAGTCCACTTGCCCCTAGGATCACCTTGAGGAAGAATTATCCTCTTCAGTACAAGGTCACCTAGTTTGTAATACTGAGGCCGCACCCTCTTGTCAAAGGCTTTCCTCATCCTCTGCTGACACACTTGACCATGACACACAGCCGTCAACCTCTGCTCATCAATGAGTTCCAAGTGATCCATCCGATTATGCACCCATTCGCTTTCATCAAGCTCGGTATCTTTCATGATCCTTAGAGAAGGATATTCGAATTCCACTGGCAAAACCGCCTCCATGCCATAAACCAACGAAAATGGGGTTGTCCCGATGGAAGTACGCACAATGGTATGATAACCATGCAAAGAAAAAGGCATCACCTTATGCCAATCTTTATAGGTTACTACCATCTTCTTCACAATCTTCTTAATATTCTTATTGGCCGCTTCTACAGTGTCATTCATCTTCGGTCGATACGGAGAAGAGTTATGATGCTTGATTTTGAAGGACTCATAAAGTTAATTCATCATTTTGTTGTTCAAATTAGATCCATTATCTGTGATGATCTATTCAGGCACTCCGTAACGACAAATGATATTGTGCTTAATGAGTCGAGCCACCACTTGCTTGGTAACATTTGCATAAGATGCAGCTTCAACCCATTTGGTGAAATAATCAATGGCAACCAAAATGAAATGGTGCCCGTTGGAAGCGGTTGGTTCGATTCTACCAATCATATCAATGCCCCACATTACCAAAGGCCAGGAAGAAGTCAAGACATTCAATGGCACAGGCGGAACATGCACTTTATCAGCATAAATTTGGCATTTGTGACAAATCCTTGCATGGTTTTAACAATCAGTTTCCATGGTGGACCAATAGTAGCCAGCTCTCAAAATATTTTTGGCCATGGTATGTCCACTGGAATGAGTCCTGAAGGCCCCCTCATGCATCTCTTCAATGATATAGATGCTTCTTTCTTGTCAACACATCTGAGCAATAAACCATCATGATGCCTCTTATACAACACACCACCATAGAGGAAGAACTTGGTTGAAAATCTTCTCAAAAAATTCTTGTCTGTGACAGACGCCTCTTCATGGTACTCTTGAGTTTCATGGTGTCTTTTAACATCATAGAACCATGGATTGTTATCCAATTCCAACTCAGCTTCAAAACAAAATGTTGGCTCATCCAACCTTCTGATGGTGATGGAAGGTGCTTCATTTACCCACTTAACTTTGAACATAGATGACAGAGTTTCTAGTGCATCAGCTAGATTGTTCTCTTATCCAGAAATGTGTTCAAATGTGATCTCTTCAAAGTATGGAATCAACTTCATCACATGATCACAATAGGGAATCAGGTTCTGATGATGAGTCTCCCAATCTCCATTAATCTGGCTGATAACAAGATTGGAATCCCTGTAAACTTTCAAGTATTTGATTCGTAAGTCAATTGTCACTTCAATACCATAAACGCAAGCTTCATATTAGGCCATGTTGTTGGTATAATCGAAACAAATATGAGTTGTGAAAGGAATATGGAATCCTTCAGGTGATGTAATAAAAGCTCCAACACTATTGCCCATAGCATTAGAGGCACCATCGAACACAAGTGTCCAACGCGGTTCCGGTTCGGGTTCTTCGTCTGGGCCTGGGATATTACAATCCCGAATATACATTATTTCCTCATCTAGAAACTCTAACTTCATTGGTTCATAATCGTCCATGGGTTGATGAGCGAGATGATCAGCCAATATATTACCTTTGATTGCCTTTTGCATAGTGTATTGGATATCATATTCAGTGAGTATCATCTGCCAACAGGCTACCCTTCTTGTCAGAGCTGGCTTCTCAAAAATGTACTTGATTGGATCAATTTTGGATATCAAGTAAGTGGTGTGGGTCAACATATATTTTCTCAAGCATTTGGCAGCCCAAGCAAATGCATCACAAGTTTTTTCAAGCAAGGAGTACTTTGACTCGCACTATGTAATCTTCTTACTCAAGTAATAAATGGCTTGTTCCTTCTTTCTCGTCTCGTCATGCTGGCCGAGGACACAACCCATGGAGTTTTCCAACATAGTTAAATACATGATCAACGGCTTCCCTTCTATGGGTGGCATGAGTATCGGAGGTTCCCGCAAATATTCTTTTATTTTATCGAATGCCTTTTGACAATATTTATTCCACCTAACCGTTTTATTTAATAATTTAAACAAAGGTTCACATGTGGCTGTGAGATGAGAGATAAATCTAGAAATGTAGTTTAACCTCCCCAAGAAACTACTGACTTCTTTTTCTGTTTTTAGTTCAAGCATTTCTTGTATTGCTTTTACTTTAGCGAGATCAACCTCGATACCTTTTTCACTTACAATAAAACCCAACAACTTGTCGGATCTTACCCCGAAGGTGCACTTATTTGGATTCAACCTCAAAAGGAACTTCCTCGGTCTTTTGAACAACTTTTATAGGTGAACAAGATGCTCTTCTTCTATATCAGACTTAGCAATCATATCATCCATATAGACCTCGATCTCCTTGTGAATCAGATCATAAAAGAGAGTGACCATGGCATGCTGATATGTTTCCCCTGTGTTTTTCAACCCAAATGGCATCACCTTATAATAAAAGGTTCCCTATGGTGTGATAAATGTTGTCTTCTCCATATCTTATGGCGCCATCTTAATCTGATTATAACCCGAAAAACCATCCATGAAGGAGAACACCTTAGAATGAGTTGTATTATCGACCAACACATCAATATGGGGAAAAGGAAAATAATCTTTAGGGCTTGCTCTGTTCAAGTCCCTATAGTCCACATGCATCCTGACCTTACCATCTTTCTTTGGCACATGCACAATATTTGCAATCCATGGAGGATAACTGATGACTTTCAAGAAATTTTCATCTAATTGTTTTTGAACTTCTTCTTTAATATTTTTGGACATCTCTGGATGAGTTCTTATGAGCTTTTTCTTGACAGTAGAACACCCCTCCTTAAGAGGCTAACGATGCACCACGGTATTTGTATCCAACCCTGGTATGTCTTCATAAGACCAAGCAAAAATATCAGAATAATCTCGAAGCAACTCAATCAACCTGGCCTTCATACTTTCTTCGAGATCTGCCCCTATCTTGACTTATCTTCTTACTTCTTATGTGCCAATATTTACCACCTCAATTGATTCTTGATTCAGCTGGATAACCTTTTTCTCTTGTTTCAAAAATCTTGCTAATTCTTTGGGGAGGTCACAATCCTCATATGCCTCCTCTTCATCTTGGTAGAGAGGATTATCGAAGTCATAGTGAGCGATAGCAGAGTCGTTATCAATGGAATCCATGGTGGAAGTACATCTGTGTAAATGATATTTTGATGTTTTAGTGATAGTGTGTGAAAAGGAAAAATCACCATTTAAAGAAAAATTAATAAAAGAAAGAAAGGGAACAAAATATTTGAATACAAAAACATCCTTTATTCATGGTAAATTTTTGAAAACAAACATGATGGCCCTACACAAATGATCCACTACGCCTTGGGCAGAGTGCGGGATTTATGACATGATAATAAAATAAGACAAGAAAATTACTTCTCAGCGCTTGAAACTTGGACAAAATCCACTAAGTCCAATTGTTGAGTTCTTGGCCTGGAATACTTGGACGAATCCAATCTTCAATGTTGTAGCTATCGTCCCCATCATCACCAACTGCATTGGTGTATCCTTCTTGAGCAGCACTAGGACGGGAAAACTTCATAGGAGTAGACAGACCGGGAGCTCTTGGAGCTGCGCTCTGTTTACCTGGACTGAAACCAAGACCAAATTTTTTGAACTTAGGCATAACGTCCACACCTGACCCCAACCTTCAAGGTTACCATTCTCCAACATAGATCTGGTGTCTTTGAGAGAAGACATAGACGTTTCCAGTTTTATTTTCTGTACTAGAGGAGGAATATTGACCGTATGAACTGTCTCAAAAGCTTGGAAAGGAGTCTCATGTATCTCGCCTTCAACTTCAACATGGCGGAATGATGTCAAATGACTCACAATATACTCTTCTTCACCGCACACAGTTATCACTTTTCCATCTGCAGGATACTTGAGTTTCTGATGAAGAGTAGAAGTGACTACCCCTGCTTTATGAATCCACGGATGCCCCAACAAACAAAAATATGTCGGCTGTATATCCATAATGAAAAACATAGTAGTAAAGGTGGGAGGACCAACCATAATAGGTAACTCTACTGTGATCGGTGGATCTGGAACTGACTGTTTTTAGCTGGTTTCGCGAAATGTCGCGGTAAGCAAGAGTCGCCACCGTCTTTTATTTTCTCCAATATGGAAAGGACAAAAGCACAGAAAAATTCCTTATTGAGATTAGTTCTCGGTTCGGGAGGTATATTTATAGAAAGGGAAGGTGTTAGCACCCTTTCTATCCATGGTTATCCATGGGCTCTTAGATACTTGCTCACTTGTGTTTTCAAAATGTTTGTTTGCTTTTCAAGGTGAGTGGGTTTGAAAAAGTTTCTTTGAAAGTTTCATATCGACTCTTGTATCAGTCCTCAAGAGTGTTTGAAAAATCGTTTTAAAAGCTTTTGAAAAGTGTCGGTGTGAAAAGAAGTTTTGATTTGTTTTGAATTAGAGCAAGTATCTACGAGTCATCTACCTACCCTAAGGAATTAGGCTGTGTAAATGTCCTTTAAGTAGTGCCATCCCACCATTGAGAGGTAGGTAGCACCATCGTTGGAGGTGTTCGGGTCAATTCGTTTATAGGGACAGGGTGGTCACCAGAGCAATAGGAAGACACCTTAGAAGCTACCCCCATGCCATGTTCATGGACATGAGGACTTACTAAAACGTCCTCTACTCGACGACCACGTTTCGAGGGGCAAGGCAACAGTGAGGCGTACCCTAGGAGTGGTGTGTGAATTGTGTGTCATTTTCAGATATATTTGTCTTGATCATGCATTGAGTGTTCTACGCTTTGTTTTTATTTGGGCATACATTCTTTCATGTGATTATTAACAGTTAAAAGGTGCGGGAATTGAAATGCGGAAAATAAAGGTCCTACGCTATTACAAGGCGCGGGTCTACAACGCCAAATTAAACCAAGACCCGATTTGAATAAATAAAAATGCGGAAAATAAATGTCCTAATTATCTATTACAGAGCTTTGGGGCAATTACATGAAATTTAAAAGGGAAATAAAAAGCAAACGCGCGAAATGTAATTATAATCGAAGGTGCGAGGGCGTTGGACCCTTTAAAGAAATTAAATTAGAATTAAAGGTTAATTAATTATTAAATAAAGAAAAGAACTTGTTTTTTATGTTTTTTTTGTATTTAATAGAAATGAAGAAAATTAATTGGAATTAAAACCCTAATTCTAAGCATTTTTAATTATTAACGGAATAAATTCAAGTTTGACCTAATTTACTAATTATTTAATTATAAGTTATTTACAAAAATAATTACTAAATAATAGTGATAAGAAAAAAAGATTATTTATTAAGAAAAAGAATAAAAATGCTAAAAGACTTGTTTTTATATTTTTTAATTATCTAAGAAAAAGCATTAAAGTTAAAAACTTAAAGTTAAAACTAAATTGATTATTAAGTTTATTTACAAAATAAAACATTTAGTGAATTAAATAATAAAATATTTTATTTTTGACTTTCTGATTTTTTTTGTATTTTTATGTTATAAAAATTAATTAATTTGTGGAATTAAATAAACAATTAACATTATTAAAATGAATAAAAGGAAAGATAAAAAAGAGAGAAGAAAGTGCAAACATGGGGGGTGTTGACCCAATTTGGAGGCTTATGATGAGTAGTCTGGCCCAACAGATTCAAGGCCTGTTGACTTTTCCATGGTCACGTGTAGAATGCTTGACTAGCGTCTAGGGTAGTCCTCCCATGCTGGCCCTTGGATTGATGTTGCTGGACATGTGGCAAGCTTGAGCGTTGGGGCATATGATGGACCACAGGATGAAAGCTGCATAGAAAAATATTACAAGAAAAAATATGAAATATATATGGGGGACCTGGGAATCGAACCCGGGTCCCAATGCTTGAAGGACAACACATCAACCACTCAGCCAAGCGCGTTTCTTTGTTCATTTAGTGGGCAATGATCAATATGAGAGAGAAAAAAGCATTATGCTGGATAACAACAAAAAGCGCCAATTATTTGAATTAACCAACCATAAACCAACAGCTCATCTTCTTCTCCCTGGCTTTGTTTTCACCTGAAAAATATGGAATGGATAGCGGGGGTTTTAAACCCCCACTAAATGGTACATATGAAAATAGCGAATAGAGCACCGTTAATCATAAATTGAGCGCGATGGTATGGTTAGATTCGTCTGGAGTTTCTGAGTTCAATGGTACTGGTTAGGACGGCCAATTTTTCCTCATGAAGAAGTCCCCAATTTCAAGCTTATGAAAACCTAGAAAACGTCAATGGCATATCTCGCTACAAGCAATATTAATTCAATTCAATGGCACCATTAGCTTCAGTATGATCATGTTAGTGTAAAACAACAGTTAAAAGACATTAATCATGCATGGAAAATGGAATACGATTATCAATTTTTTTAAGAAAAGTGGAACACGATTATACCAATTCTTGAGGTTAGGGGAGGTGATTTTGATTGGGAAAGCTTCCTAGTGTTGTCAAGAATCTATTGGAATGCTTCTTTTGCTTTGAAACGCCTTGTATCTATGAAAACAGTTTTCAATTTTTTGGATAAAAATGCAAAGTGGTTTTGTGTTCTTGGGCGCAGCTTCCTCCTCCTTGTGATTAGGTTTAGGTTTGTATATGTATCTGAAACGATTTAGGTTAAGAAAAACCAAGCCCAAACCTTTGCATTCATGATTCAAATATTTGGTTTTCAATGATCTTTTTCCAAATCTCTTTGCCATAAAACCATTGCCAATCATGAGAAATCTTGCCTTTTTGAGTATGCACGAAATCTTGAGCTTTTAATGGACCTATTAGCTGCATAAAAAGATTTAAAATACATGCTTTAGTATTTTTTCATATTTAATTTTAATTAAGTGAATTAATAACATTAAAAATTCAAATAATTAATAAAAAATGATGAAATAACTCCCTTGGATGCCAATGGGTCGTGCATGGCCTTTGGGTAATGATTCTTGGAAGAAATTGTGGCCCATTAGCAATTTTGAGGCATTTGAAGCAAAGTTAACTTTTCAAAATTCCCAAACATTTCCCAACTTCCACAAGGCATATCTTGCTCAATATTTAAGCTTTGATCATGTTCTTGGACATTTTGGAAAGGTCTTGAAGTCCTCTAACCAATGCCTTTGGTCCCATGTCAATTTGTTTTACCAATCTCAAGTTATGGTCTTTGACTTAAAGTGCCTTTTTGTTGACTTTTAAAAATGACCTATAATGTTGAGATTGATAACTTTTTGTGAGAGCATTTCTTGGACTTGAAGTGTGAAGATGAGTTGTAGGAAATGTCATTCTCTTCAAAATGAGCTTTGGATGGAATTTTTCTGATAAACCATGTGGAAGTTATGCCTTGGTCAAGTTACAGTTGACTTTTTCAACTGTCCAAATATGGAAACTTTTGCATCTTGAGACTTTTTGAGCCATGCCTTGAGAATCATGATCAAGAATTGATCAAATGATGTTTGTGGCTTCAAAATAAGATGTTGACCAAAAATTTGGACTTTTGGCTGTCAAATGACCATTTTGCCCCTGTAGTTGACTGTTGAGCCATTAGGGTTTTTGACTGTGCAATTTTGTGCTGTAAGTCTTGAAACTTGGCATGTGGATGCTTGACAATGTTTATATGCATATGGGACTTGTTTGGACCCTTGGAAACTTCAACTTCTTTGCTAGAACCAAAACCCTAATTTTTGACTGTTTAGGAGGCCATTGGACTGTGCAACCCTTGGGGAGATTTTGAAGCATGCTCTTTGCAAATCTTGAAGAATATGGGAGGGCAAATTTTGGGGTACAACAGTTGCCCCTGTTCAATCTTCTTAGACTTGAGGATGTAGATTGGCTTGCGTGCCTTTTGTAATCTGAAGGTGGAAGATGATTGAACACTAGAGTGCCCAGAAATTTGCGCTCACATGTTAGCAGTGTGATGATGGGAATGGGCTTACAGATGCCATTTGGAGATTGATGGATAGGAAGATGGGCTTACAGATGCCATCTGGGTGTCGATCGCGTAAGAGTTTCCTTAGCGAGAACTTGCGTACCTGAAAAAAGAAAATGATTACCTGGCCTGTTACAGGAGTTGGTCTTCAAACTCTTTGTGTAAATGTGTCCTGACTGGTTACAGGAATTGAGTCTGGAGCTTCAAACGGTGATGAATGAATCAGGGATGGTTACTACCTCAATGGGACGATGAAAGAACCTGGGGCAATTACTACCTCAACAGTAACAATGAGAGAACCATAGGCGACTTCAATCTCAACAGTAACGATGAGAGAATCATAGGCGACTTCAACCTCAACAGTAACGATGAGAGAATCATAAGTGACTTCAACCTCAACAGTAACGATGAGATAATCTTGGGTGACTTCAACCTCAACAGTAACGATGAGAGAATCATAGGCGACTTCAACCTCAACAGTAACGATGAGAGAATCTTGGGCGACTTCAACCTCAACAGTAACGATGAGAGAATCATAGGCGACTTCAACCTCAACAGTAACAATGAGAGAATCATAAGTGCCTTCAACCTCAACAGTAATGATGAGAGAATCTTGGGCGACTTCAACCTCAACAGTAACGATGAGAGAATCATAGGCGAATTCAACCTCAACAGTAACGATGAGAGAATCTGGGGCGATTACTACCTCAACAGTAACGATGAGAGAACATTGGGCGATTACTACCTCAACAGTAACGATGAGAGAACCTGGGGCGATTACTACCTCAACAGTAACGATGAGAGAATCTGGGGCGATTACTACCTCAACAGTAACGATGAGAGAATCTGGGGCGATTACTACCTCAACAGTAACGATGAGAGAACCTTGGGCGATTACTACCTCAACAGTAACGATGAGAGAACCTGGGGCGATTACTACCTCAACAGTAACGATGAGAGAATCTGAGTCGATTACTACCTCAACAGTAACGATGAGAGAACCTGGGGCGATTACTACCTCAACAATAACGATGAGAGAATCTTGGATGTCTTCTACTGAGTCTTCTTTAGGAAAATCTTTAGGAATCGATTTAACTGGACTAGAGAAGGCCTTTGACTGGATAAGAATCAGAAAAATCTTTGGGTCGATTTAACTGAACCAGGCAAGGTCTTGGAATCTTCAACTGGAATAAGAATCAGGGAGATCTTAGGGTCGATCTGACTGAACCAGAGAAGGCCTTTGACTGGATAAGAATCAGAAAAATCTTAGGGTCGATTTAACTGAACCAAGCAAGGTCTTGGAATAACTTCAACTGGATAAGAATCAGGGAGATCTTAGGGTCGATCTGACTGAACCAGAGAAGGCCTTTGACTGGATAAGAATCAGAAAAATCTTAGGGTCGATTTAACTGAACCAAGCAAGGTCTTGGAATAACTTCAACTGGATAAGAATCAGGGAGATCTTAGGGTCGATCTGACTGAACCAGAGAAGGCCTTGGACATAGCTGAGAGCTTAACTGGATCTTTCCTGCAAGGTAAAGGTCAGTCATATGCAATGCATGATACAGATCCAGCAATGATGTTCTCAACATAAATGAGATTGTATGTTCATGATGCATATATGCCTGCTACAATGTATGGAAGTGCGATGTTTATGAATGTATGTTTTTGTCTAGGAAAGTAAATCCTTGACGGGTGCCGGGAAGTCACATCCGGGGCTGATGTTGGAGAATAGTGCTTTGTTGTTTCCGCTGGGGATGATAGTTGCAAGAATACCGGCAGGAGAAGATAACTCCGTTGGGGAATAAACTTGGCGAATGGATTACTCTGCGGGGAGAAAATTATTCTAGCGGTCTTGTTGGGGAACAATACTCTGTGGGAAGAGAGGTACCTTGCTGGGATATTGATGATAACTCCGCTGGGAATGCCGTTGTTATGTTGGAAGCTTTAATAGACTTCGCTGGGGATAGGAAGACTTCGCCAAGGACGATCTTTCCGTGGCTTTTGGCTGAGGATAACCCAGTTATATCCTGGTAGGGAAATAACCTTTGAATAAAGCCGGGGGACGCGTTCGTGCTCTGTAGGGGGCAGCTTCCAGAATCTACTGGGGATAAGCTTCGTGCTGGGGAGATGGATTCCACTTTCCTGGGGAAATCTGGATTGGACTCTCCTTGGGAAATTAATTTGATATGCTGGGGAAGTGGCTCCGCTGAATGTCTGGTATACCGCCGGGGAACAATCTTAGCTCAAGACCGTCGGGGATGCTTGTTAAGAATGTCCGTATAATTTGCTGAGGAATGTTGAGCTCTGCTGGAGGATACTCAACTCCCATAAGGCTGACGGGATAACTCTGCTTGGGGAATTAAGATATACTGGTTACGTTCTTCAGCTGAACTTACCTTGATATCTCGGCAGACAGAGCAATTAGATCGTTTGGACAACTCATCATTGCCCCTGTTTCTGAGGTGGGAGAGGAAGACCTGTGAGGTGCTGATAGTTGTTGATGGACAAAACTTCTTCTGGTAGGCAGGTGACAAGATGACAGGACATAGTCGTACGCTTTGATCCCTAATTTTTGCTTGGACCGCCCTTTCGGGTTTTCAGTCCACCGGGATACCCATTTTTTCCCAAGCCGCCTTTTCAGGTTTTCGACTTGCCGGGTGTACGGATTTTTTTTTAATTTTCATCCTTATTTTTGCCCGAACCCTTTTGGTTCGCCGGGAAGCCCTTATTTTTGCCTAGGTGTGTCAACCTAGCGGGTCTTTGATTATGCGTAGTATTTTTCGACTATGTCCATGCTCTTAGAATGTAGGGAGGTGCCCCTGTTGTTGTGTTGCCATGCCGCCAGAAGATCTTCGTTTGATCGTCCAATGCCCCAAGTGACTTAGACGGAGATTTGCCCCCAGGCTTTGAGAGATTCTCTGAATCTTGACTTAACTGCCCCAGATGACGGACAATGATCAGGTCTGCCCCTTGATTGGAAGTGCTTCTGTTCATTAGGCATTCGTCGTGCGAATTTCTCTGCTGTTCAAACAACTAGGCATATGCAAGCAATGTTATATTAGAAATGCAAAGCTTATGTCTGTCTTGAAGTTTTTTTTTGAAAATGCATTTTTTAGTAAAAACAAGTGAATTTTGTAAACTGCGATGTCAACTCGTTATTTTACCGCAAGCCTTAAGGAGTCAGGATACCTTTTGTAACAGTATGCTTTCGAACTAACCCATGCTTCAGCTAAGACTTTTTAAGGGTTATAACGTGGCCTGGTTCACGGTTTAAGAAACAAAGGATATAGGCTCAAATTATTTGTACCCACCCGCTCTTCGTGATGTTCTTCAATCCTAAGCTCAGCCGATCGTGCGCTAGACCTTGTTTGAGTCTTTGCTTTGATATACCAGTGATGATTCAGATATTGATGATTTATTCTGAATAGGCAGTCCTTTTTTGTTTTTGTTGAGGGTTTGTGTGACCTCTTTCTTTTTGATTTTGCTATCCCTAAATTTTGCCTGAACTGTTTCTTTTGTGATTACAGTCAGCGGGATGCCCCAGTTTTGTAAGTCTCCTTCATAGGTTTTGACTTATTGGGTTCTTATTTTTGAGATATAGTGACTGCCTATCCTTATGATTATTCGGAATCATCACTGTCTTCTTTTTTTTTAAGGACCTCTTAGGTGCCATTTATTATGCACTTGGATCAACTGAGAGAACTACCCTGCTCCAGGTTATGATAAAGGGTTTTAATTTTCAAAAAGAAAAACTCCTACTTCTTTGGCTCAGAGGGGTTGACGAGGGATTATCTTCCTTATAACTCCAGTGTTTAGGGATTGAAATAATGCCTGTACCTCATCAGCGGGGTTTGTTCAAAAGCATACTGTAGATTGCGGTATCGTTTTCGTCATCCTCCCTCAAGAGGCTTAGAATTACTGATCGAGCATTGAACATCACAAAAAATGAAAGCATTTTTAAATGGTGAACACGAAATAATTACTTCAAAACAGACATGTGTAGTGCATTAATGAAATAACAATGTTTAACATGAATAAATGTTTGAACAATCAAAAGAAAATCACAACTTGAAAAATTCTAATGAATAAAAGTCTTCTAGCCTCAGGGCTTGTTACTTCAAATGGTGAGCCTTGGAGGGATGGTAGAAAAACTCAGCCTGACCATCTTGTGTGAACTCCAATGCTCCTTCATCAATCAGGTCCTGGATCTTGTTCTTCAGAGCCCAACACTCATTTGTATCATGTCCTGGACTGGCAGAGTGGTAGGCACACCTTTTATTGGGATGATAGGTAGGGGCTGATGTGTTGGGGTTCCGGGGATGAGCCCTTAATGTGATCAGATTCAATCTCAACAGGCGTTGTAAAGCTTGAAACTGCGACATATTGAGCTGGGTGAATTGCCTCCTGGGCTTGTATGGCTGAATCTGGTGAGGTTGATGCTGAATTTGTGACACTGAAGCCATTTGAGGAGCTCTCTTATCCTCTTGCCTCAAAGGTGGTTGAATGATGACTGGCCCTTCAACCTTAGATGTTTGCCCCAGTTGGTTACCCCGAAGCAGTCGATTGACGAGAACCCCGAGCTCATCTTGTCTTTGAGCTAAGTCTTGAATGATAGTCACCTGCCCCAGCATCTGGGCTCTCATTGCATCCACCTCGGCTTGCAGATGTTTCAGCCGTTCATCCTTATCATCCTCAGCACTATTCCTGACCAAGGTCCCCATGAGAAGTGTTCTCAGCTCTTCCTGCCCCTTGGATAGATTCAGGAGGATTTCCCTGAACCGAGTCTCTTGAGCATGAAGGTCCTGGTTGTATTGTTGGGAAGCCATTGCTGAAATAAACAGCGCAGATGGTAAGTGACCTGTAAAAAAAAAGGTACTTGTAATGCAATGATGTATATATATATATATATGCATGCAATGTTTTCAAGGATCTCGCGGGGTAGACAAGAAAAAATGTTAGAATTGGGATCCGGTAGCTTGATTGAAGGAACTTCATGTTGTTGAGAGTCCTTCTTCAAGGGTCAAAGGCTCACCATATCCAGTGGGTCATAGCCCCTGACAACCTTGTCTAGAGGAAAATAAATCCCCTTTGCCCCTTGCTGGACAGTTGGTTCATCATGACCTGCATCATAGACCCTTGAGATCCTTGAAATGGATTAGTCCTTATGTAGGATGTTTGCAATGGTATGATGTTATGCTACGCATGGAGTGATATATGTAAACCCTGTTATGAGTCCAGATTAAGGACTATAAACAAAACCTGCAAGAAACTCAAGTGTCAGATAACAAGCATGCAAATATCAAGTCGGAAGGCACACAAGTCACACAAAAGAAGCCCTTAGAGTTTAGGCCAGCATGGGGTCTAGGTATTACCCTCTTTCAGTTTGTTGGTTCAGACCTGTCCTATCAGAAGTAACCGGGTTCTAGAGGATCCCAATATCACTGACTACCCTCAATCGGTCATAACTCCAGCATCGCAACCTTTTCTTGCGGCCAGAACCATCACGAGAGTTTAGCCTCAATGGGCGTAGCATACTGCTACTGTTCTATTGGCCAAGATGGGTCATTTAAGGTTCTAAGGTCTGTTGGTGCTTAATGACTCCTCAGAAGACCCATATTCTCCTCGTTGCAACACAAGGGATATCGGTACAGACCAAGGTGCCACACCAACGTAGCCACTGCTTCACTCGTGTCGGTCTACACCGGACAGGTCCCTCACAGCTTATTCTACCTAAACAAGGTACCCCCAGATCCAGGTTAGGATCTATGTAACTCCGATGCAACCCACAATTTAAAGCAAACAAGTCAAAACAATTGAAAACACAATTATGAACTATCCTAAGGTACACCTCACTTTATAAGACTCCCCAGCAGAGTCGCCAGTTCTGTGATCGGTGGATCTGGAACTGACTGTTTTTAGCTGGTTTCGCGAAATGTCGCGGTAAGCAAGAGTCGCCACCGTCTTTTATTTTCTCCAATATGGAAAGGACAAAAGCACAGAAAAATTCCTTATTGAGATTAGTTCTCGGTTCGGGAGGTAGATTTATAGAAAGGGAAGGTGTTAGCACCCTTTCTATCCATGGTTATCCATGGGCTCTTAGATACTTGCTCACTTGTGTTTTCAAAATGTTTGTTTGCTTTTCAAGGTGAGTGGGTTTGAAAAAGTTTCTTTGAAAGTTTCAGATCGACTCTTGTATCAGTCCTCAAGAGTGTTTGAAAAATCATTTTGCAAGCTTTTGAAAAGTGTCGGTGTGAAAAGAAGTTTTGATTTGTTTTGAATTAGAGCAAGTATCTACGAGTCATCTACCTACCCTAAGGAATTAGGCTGTGTAAATGTCCTTTAAGTAGTGCCATCCCACCATTGAGAGGTAGGTAGCACCACCGTTGGAGGTGTTCGGGTCAATTCGTTTATAGGGACAGGGTGGTCACCAGAGCAATAGGAAGACACCTTAGAAGCTACCCCCATGCCATGTTCATGGACATGAGGACTTACTAAAACGTCCTCTACTCGAAGACCACGTTTCGAGGGGCAAGGCAACAGTGAGGCGTACCCTAGGAGTGGTGTGTGAATTGTGTGTCATTTTCAGATATATTTGTCTTGATCATGCATTGAGTGTTCTACGCTTTGTTTTTATTTGGGCATACATTCTTTCATGTGATTATTAACAGTTAAAAGGTGCGGGAATTGAAATGCGGAACATAAAGGTCCTACGCTATTACAAGGCGCGGGTCTACAACGCCAAATTAAACCAAGACCCGATTTGAATAAATAAAAATGCGGAAAATAAATGTCCTAATTATCTATTACAGAGCTTTGGGGCAATTACATGAAATTTAAAAGGGAAATAAAAAGCAAACGCGCGAAATGTAATTATAATCGAAGGTGCGAGGGCGTTGGACCCTTTAAAGAAATTAAATTAGAATTAAAGGTTAATTAATTATTAAATAAAGAAAAGAACTTGTTTTTTATGTTTTTTTTGTATTTAATAGAAATGAAGAAAATTAATTGGAATTAAAACCCTAATTCTAAGCATTTTTAATTATTAACGGAATAAATTCAAGTTTGACCTAATTTACTAATTATTTAATTATAAGTTATTTACAAAAATAATTACTAAATAATAGTGATAAGAAAAAAAGATTATTTATTAAGAAAAAGAATAAAAATGCTAAAAGACTTGTTTTTATATTTTTTAATTATCTAAGAAAAAGCATTAAAGTTAAAAACTTAAAGTTAAAACTAAATTGATTATTAAGTTTATTTACAAAATAAAACATTTAGTGAATTAAATAATAAAATATTTTATTTTTGACTTTCTGATTTTTTTGTATTTTTATGTTATAAAAATTAATTAATTTGTGGAATTAAATAAACAATTAACATAATTAAAATGAATAAAAGGAAAGAAAAAAAAGAGAGAAGAAAGTGCAAACATGGGGGGTGTTGACCCAATTTGGAGGCTTATGATGAGTAGTCTGGCCCAACAGATTCAAGGCCTGTTGACTTTTCCATGGTCACGTGTAGAATGCTTGACTAGAGTCTAGGGTAGTCCTCCCATGCTGGCCCTTGGATTGATGTTGCTGGACATGTGGCAAGCTTGAGCGTTGGGGCATATGATGGACCACAAGATGAAAGCTGCATAGAAACATATTACAAGAAAAAATATGAAATATATATGGGGGACCTGGGAATCGAACCCGGGTCCCAATGCTTGAAGGACAACACATCAACCACTCAGCCAAGCGCGTTTCTTTGTTCATTTAGTGGGCAATGATCAATATGAGAGAGAAAAAAGCATTATGCTGGATAACAACAAAAAGCGCCAATTATTTGAATTAACCAACCATAAACCAACAGCTCATCTTCTTCTCCCTGGCTTCGTTTTCACCTGAAAAATATGGAACGGATAGCGGGGGTTTTAAACCCCCACTAAATGGTACATATGAAAATAGCGAATAGAGCACCGTTAATCATAAATTGAGCGCGATGGTATGGTTAGATTCGTCTGGAGTTTCTGAGTTCAATGGTACTGGTTAGGACGGCCAATTTTTCCTCATGAAGAAGTCCCCAATTTCAAGCTTATGAAATCCTAGAAAACGTCAATGGCATATCTCGCTACAAGCAATATTAATTCAATTCAATGGCACCATTAGCTTCAGTATGATCATGTTAGTGTAAAACAACAGTTAAAAGACATTAATCATGCATGGAAAATGGAATACGATTATCAATTTTTTTAAGAAAAGTGGAACACGATTATACCAATTCTTGAGGTTAGGGGAGGTGATTTTGATTGGGAAAGCTTCCTGGTGTTGTCAAGAATCTATTGGAATGCTTCTTTTGCTTTGAAACGCCTTGTATCTATGAAAACAGTTTTCAATTTTTTGGACAAAAATGCAAAGTGGTTTTGTGTTCTTGGGCGCAGCTTCCTCCTCCTTGTGATTAGGTTTAGGTTTGTATATGTATCTGAAACGATTTAGGTTAAGAAAAACCAAGCCCAAACCTTTGCATTCATGATTCAAATATTTGGTTTTCAATGATCTTTTTCCAAATCTCTTTGCCATGAAACCATTGCCAATCATGAGAAATCTTGCCTTTTTGAGTATGCACGAATCTTGAGCTTTTAATGGACCTATTAGCTGCATAAAAAGATTTAAAATACATGCTTTAGTATTTTTTCATATTTAATTTTAATTAAGTGAATTAATAACATTAAAAATTCAAATAATTAATAAAAAATGATGAAATAACTCCCTTGGATGCCAATGGGTCGTGCATGGCCTTTGGGTAATGATTCTTGGAAGAAATTGTGGCCCATTAGCAATTTTGAGGCATTTGAAGCAAAGTTAACTTTTCAAAATTCCCAAACATTTCCCAACTTCCACAAGGCATATCTTGCTCAATATTTAAGCTTTGATCATGTTCTTGGACATTTTGGAAAGGTCTTGAAGTCCTCTAACCAATGCCTTTGGTCCAATGTCATTTTGATTTACCAATCTCAAGTTATGGTCTTTGACTTAAAGTGCCTTTTTGTTGACTTTTAAAAATGACCTATAATGTTGAGATTGATAACTTTTTGTGAGAGCATTTCTTGGACTTGAAGTGTGAAGATGAGTTGTAGGAAATGTCATTCTCTTCAAAATGAGCTTTGTATGGAATTTTTCTGATAAACCATGTGGAAGTTATGCCTTGGTCAAGTTACAGTTGACTTTTTCAACTGTCCAAATATGGAAACTTTTGCATCTTGAGACTTTTTGAGCCATGCCTTGAGAATCATGATCAAGAATTGATCAAATGATGTTTGTGGCTTCAAAATAAGATGTTGACCAAAAATTTGGACTTTTGGCTGTGAAATGACCATTTTGCCCCTGTAGTTGACTGTTGAGCCATTAGGGTTTTTGACTGTGCAATTTTGTGCTGTAAGTCTTGAAACTTGGCATGTGGATGCTTGACAATGTTTATAGGCATATGGGACTTGTTTGGACCCTTGTAAACTTCAACTTCTTTGCTAGAACCAAAACCCTAATTTTTGACTGTTTAGGAGGCCATTGGACTGTGCAACCCTTGGGGAGATTTTGAAGCATGCTCTTTGCAAATCTTGAAGAATATGGGAGGGCAAATTTTTGGGTACAACATCTACCTATCCAAATACTGATCTCCAGGACCCATCAAATGCTTTCACCATTAAGTCACTAGGACGCAGCTCAAGACTAGAATAATCAATTTTCATCAAAGTTGATTTAGGTAACACATTCAAAGATTACCCTGTGTCCACCAAAACCCGGGATAAAGTAGTTCCTCTACACTCCATAAAAATATGCAGTGCCTTGTTATGGTCTCTCCCCTCAGGAGGTAGATCAATATGTGTAAATCCTATACTGTTTCAAGCAGATATGTTAGCACAAACATTCTCAAATTGATTGATTGTTATCTCATGTGGCACAAACGCATTCTTCAACAACTTCATCAAGGCATTTTTGTGGGGTTCTGAATAAATCAACAAAGACAAGATAGACAATTTAGAAGGGGTATGACTCAACTGATCAATTATATTGTAATCACTTTTCCTGATAACTTGCATTAATTCTTCAACTTCATCAGGAACTGAAGAAGTTTCTGGCACAGGAATTGGCTGAGTAACATTGGTTGGTGTAACCCTTGGGTTACCAATCATCACCTTTTATTTACCTTTTTCTCTTGCTAAGGCATCTGCAGCATCTTGTATATTGGAGGGACCAAACACTCTTCCGCTTCTGGTCATTCGACCCACACCAGCGAAATTAAGAACATCTTCTTCATTATCTTCAGTAGATTCTTCCTCAGAAGGACGGGGATTTGTCTCTTGCC
Source organism: Vicia faba (assembly GCA_948472305.1). Lineage (NCBI taxonomy): Eukaryota > Viridiplantae > Streptophyta > Magnoliopsida > Fabales > Fabaceae > Vicia > Vicia faba. Next base: position 1,480,972,236 of record OX451737.1, read on the forward strand.
TCACCCCGTGGTAATAGACATCGGCACCATAATGCCATGGGATGGCCTTCTCACTAGTATATGGCACGGGACCAGGTACTATAACCATCAAAGGAGGCGCCCTAGATGGAGCAGGAATATGCACTGGAGTGTAAGGAATAGATATCATAGTGATATCTTTCTTAGTAACTTTTCGGAATCTTGGTCTTCTATTGAACTATATGAAACCCTCGTCCATTAGAAACTGGATGCCAGCTTTCAAATCATCACAGCGCTTTGGTTGCTCTTTACACTTGACACAATCAGAAGCATATCCGGGAAGATAGAATTATCAATCAAATACCTTTTAACATATGACAACAAAGTAGTCACTTGTTCTACATCCATAACTAAATTCAGCATTTTACCATCATCATCAGTCATATTAACAACAGCCCCTCCATGCTTAGTGAAATTCTGGCTGCAGATACTCAATGTCACGTTCAATGTTATGACACCGTATCTGACTTACTATATGACAGTAAATACAAAAAGCAATAAAGAACACAGTCAATTGTTTACCCAGTTCAGTGTGCAACAACACCTACTCTGGGGGCTACCAAGCCAGGGAGGAAATCCACTATAAGAGATTTTAATTCAGGAATAAACCAACCAGTTTATCTCCTTCACTTAAGACCTACCCAATGCAATTCCAATCTAAGTACAACTTAAACCTGAGTTCCTACTCACTCCCCCTCAATCACAGCAGTGATACATAAACCAATTTGACTTAAGAATTGATGAAGACACTCTTCAAAAACAAACACTTGATTAAGCTTCACAGCTTTTTAATCAAGCAACACAATCACTCGTGCTTCACAGCTTTGAGTGATGCACACAACTAACTTGACTCTGCTTCACAGCTTTGGTCAAGGAACATTCAAACACTCTTGCTTCAAAGCTTTGAGTGCTACACAACCCTTACAATTAGAAACCTATTCCAAGGCACTTATCACAATGATAATTGCTTGGAGTACAATAATCAAATCTATACAGATTACAAATGATCTTCTAATCAATCAAGAGGGATTCATTGAAAAACAGCAGCTCTGTTGAATATATAGCAGCTGCAACTTCAGTTAGGGTTTCCACAAAAACCTAGGGTTAATTCCGTTTGACCTAAAGACCAGGTCACAGGATTTTATTAACCAGGTTAGGGTTGAGCTAGGTTACCCCTCAGAAAACACAGGATTCTGTTCAGGAAAGACTGAGTTATTTCCTGAAAAAACTCAGACTTATCCATCCTGCAAAACCTGTTAGTTCAGAACAGGATGTCATAACATCTGTTATGACATCTGAGAAAACCTGTCTACTGATTTAGCAAAATGTGATCATTTTGCAAAATGCTCAGATACACACTTCTAAACATCAGTACTTCAATTACAATATTTTTCTGCAAAGGTACCTAATGAGTCAGTACAAACTGAACTAGAATGTTATGACATCAGTCATGACATTCACACATACACTTGGGATTTACCAAAAATGCAAGCCAATACCTAAACACCTACACTTAGGCATTGAGTTTTGAACAACATTTGGACTATTCACCGGGGTAAACTCAATTTCGTTGGCATCTAACAAGTCTTGCACTTTTCCCTTTAATGCATAACAATTGTCAGTAGAATGGCCAATTCCGCCAAAATGGAATTCACATCTTGCGTTAGCATCATAATTAGTAGGAAGTCTTCCAGTGGGTGCTTGCATATTTCTCAAACTAATCAATTTCAGATCAAGAAAATGGTGGAGTGCCTCAGTAAGAGATACTGGTAAAGGATCAAACCTTTTTGGCTACCTTTGTTGCTGATTATTATACTGATGGGGAGCATCTTGATGTCTTTGTAATTTGGGCGCATGATTCTGTCTCTGCTGTGGAGGAACATTAATAGGAATAGAAATAGTGTTGACTTATTGGTGCTGACGGTCTCTACCTCTTCCTCTATGAGAATATACTGCACTTGAATCACCTTTCCTTTTCTTAGGGTAAGCACTGAACAGCTTCTTACCACCCCCCTTCTGATGAGCCACTGGAATTACCAACATGAATCTTTCCCAATTTCAAACCTACTTCGATCCTCTCACCAGCCATAACCAATTCTGCAAATCTTTCTAAAGCACTCCCTATCATATGATCATAATAAGGCCCTTGCAGAGTACTCATAAACATGTCAATGAGTTCCCTCTCCATGAGTGAAGGTTGAATCCTTGCAGCCAACTCACGCCATTTTTGGGCGTACTCTTTGAAAGATTCCTTTGGCCCCTGTGCCAAATTCTGCAGCTGAGTGTGATTAGGTGTCATATCCACATTGTACTGGTAATGCTTGACAAAAGCATGGGCAAGATTATTCCAACATCTAATATGAGTTTTTTCCAGCTTCATGTGCCACTCCAAGGATGCGCTAGACAGACTATCCTGGAAATAATGAATCAGAATTCCTTGATCCTCAGTATGAACCAACATCTTTCGGAAATAAGCAGTTGCGTGAGTAACAGGACATGATGAACCGTTGTACTTTTCAAACACGGGAGGCTTGAATTTAGGGGGAACCTTCACCCCAGACACCAGCCCAAGATCATTGGCATCCATGCCAAGGACTCCTTGTCCTTCCACAGCCTTTAGTCACTCTTCTAGTAGCTGATACCGTATGTCCTCCACTTGAACTTCTGGATCAGAACGTCGATCCAAGATTCAAGGTGTTGAAAATACTCTTTGAGACATGCTTTTTCCTCTAAAAGTTGTGATGCATGGATTTCACTTCCTCGGAATTGATCCCCCACAACGCGTCTCTGGGATATTTCCTTCTCAATCTGAGCATCCCTAGATTTGAGTTGCTTTTCCAAATTTTGAATCTTCTTCTTGTAGATACTCTTAGATTCCTGAAGTTTCTGGAATTCCTATGGTTTCCTACTCAACTCTTCTTCCATTTCAACATGAGACATCTTCCTAATCTTTGTCACGTCAGAAGTTTCCCTTTGTGTTTCTTTTGAGTTTGCGAGCCAATTCATCCCTCTCTTGATCTACCCAATAGAATTTTAATCCTGCCTCATGATCCTTTGCACGGAGTATAATGTTTTCAACATGAACTTGAGTAAAAATCTCAGTAGGCACAGTGTCACACAAAATAACATGAGGTTGTTCATATAAAGGAGCTGATCTTGAATATGGCAACTGTGGAGTTTTAAGAAACGACAACGGGAGAGAGAGCGACTGTGACCTGAGATGAGGATGAGCTTCCCAACCCCGAGGGAGGAGCTAGCTCCACACCAGTCTGTGTATCCTTCAAAGCCCTCCTCGCTCGGGTAGCAAGGGTCTTGGCCAAACGTTCCTGAGCAGGATTCATGCTTTCTGCAAAACAAACAAAAAGTAACCGTCATTAAAACGATGAGTCAAACAAACGACGTCCACTTACTACTATTTGAAACATATATACCAAATATCTAACAGTGTCCTCACTTTCGAGGAGCTCCTTGACATTTATGAGGCCCGGCTCGTATACGGGCTCCCCGTTCTTATCCAACACACGCCTGGCTCCGCGACCAACTTGCTGCACTCGAGGGACTTGAGCCACGAATGCGGTAGGAGTAGAAAAACTCTCCAAATCCTCGTCTCCAAGCTCCCCTCTCTCCAAACACAGGATCCCAATTCCCTCTCAAAATGCTTCCTCATCCATTGGAACGGGAACTTGTAAATTAGCTTCACATTGGCTCCCCAAGCTCGTTTAAATGGGGAATTCCATCCTCGTTAAGCGACAATGTAGTCCTATAAATGTTCAACATCGCCTTGGTCGAGGAGGGCTACACCAAGATATATGTTTCTTTAAAGTGGCGGATGGACTCTAGATAGGCTTTGAATAACTTCCCATTGCCTTGTGTTGTACCCCAAAATTTGCCCTCCCATATCTTTCAAGAAATTGCCAAGTTATGCTTCAAAATTCCCCAAGGGTTGCACAGTTCAAGGGCCTCCTAAGCAGTCAAAATTAGGGTTTTGGTTCTGATCAAGAAAATGAAATTTCCAAGGGCCCAATCAAGTCCCACATGCCAATAAATATGGTCAAGCATCCTCATACAAAGTTTCAAGACTTTCAGCACAAAATTGCAAAGTCAAAAACCCTAATTGCACTACAGTCAACTGTAGGGGCAAAATGGTCATTTGACAGTCAAAAGTCCAAATTTTTGGTCAACATATCATTTTGAAGCCACAAACATCATTTGATCAATGCTTGATCATGATTCTCAAAGCTTGGCTCAAAAATCATCAAGATGCAAAAGTTTCCTTATTTGGACAGCTGAAAAAGTCAACTGTAAATTGACCAGGGCATAACTTTCACATAGATTATCAGAAAAATTCCATCCAAATCTCATTTTGAATAGAAATACATTTCCTACAACTCCTCTTCACACTCCAAGTCCAATAAATTCTCTCACAAAAAGTTATCAATTTCAACATTATAGGTCATTTTCAAAAGTCAACAAAAAGGGACTTTAAGTCAAAGGCCATGACTTGAGATTGGTAAATCAAAATGACATGGGACCAAAGACATTGATTAGAGGACTCAAAGACCTTTCCAAAATGTCCAAGAACATGAGCAAAGCTTAAACATTGAGCAAGTTATGCCTTGTGGAAGTTGGGAAATTTTTGGATATTTTGAAAAGTCAACATTGATTCAAATGACCTAAAATTGCTAATGGGCCTATTTTTCTTCCACAATTCATTATCCAAGGCATGTGCACGACCACTTGACCCAAAGGGAAGTTTTTCTTCATTATTTATTTATTTATTTGGATTTTTATTATTAATAATTCATTTAAATTAATTAAATACATGGAAAATACTAAACCTAATTTATCAAATCTTTTTGTACATGTAATAGGTTCAAAAACTCGTGCATAATCAAATATGGAAAGATTTGAAGAGAATTGGTCATGATTGGTACAAAATAGCATGGAAAATATTGGAAAAAGATCTTGAAAAATCAAATCTCAAAAACCATGAATGCAAAGGATTTTGATTGTTTTCTTTGACCTAATTCACTCCATACATAAGCCTAAGCAAGACCTAATGCCATTGACCAAGAAGCTGCGCCAGAAACCGTTGCACAAACTTGAAATTTTATCAAGAAAATTCAATTCTGAAAACCTAATTCTAGGGCGATTCAGGGCCAAATAGCTACTCCATTAGCTTCCTCAAGGATCATAGGACGTGTTCCAATCATTCCCTAAGCCCCATACTCAAGAAAACGTGAAATCACCATTGGAGTTGGTAAAGAAAATTTCAGAATCGTTTTCTATCATTCATGCATTGTTAACATGTTTCATTGTTATTTTTGTGTTTAGAATAATGTTTGCAAGCTAATCATATGCTTTGATTGAATTATTATGCACTGTATACAAAGATGCCATGGTCGTGTTTTAGGGTTTACAGGACTTTGAATTGGGGGTTTTAAAATATGGAAAAATTGGAGCATAAGACTTAGGCCACTCGATTCAGCATGCTCAGACGATCATAAGGCCACCCTCGCGCCTAATTTATGGAGCCCCAGGGGCTATTCGCTATTTTCTGATATGTTGCCTAAAAGAACGGTGTAAAAACCGTTGCCTGTTTCTTTTATATTTTCAGGAAAACAAAATCAATGGAGAAGATGATCTCGTGGCAGGCGATGGTTGGCTGGTTCAAAATTTCGCGCTCAAACCCACTAACGCTTTTGTTTTATTTGATATTATTTGTTTGTAGTATTACATACAAAGCGCGTAACATGGCTCAGTGGTGCACGTATAGGCCGGTAACGTCCATGACCTGGGTTCGAGCCCCAGGTCTTCACCCTTTCCAATATTGTTTTTTCAAGCATTATCCTATGCAGATTCAATATCAAAGCACACCGTGCACCCACAAAATCAAGCGTCCACGCGTCCCTGAGCATCAAATCAAAGGCCATGAACTGGAGAGTATAGTGGACCCTAGTCAACGCGTGTACACGCGTCCTGAAAAGTCCAACAGGCCAAGGGTAAATGGGCCAGATTTCTAAAAGAAAACCTCCATTTGGGGACAACACCCCCCTCCAGTTTGCTTCTTTTAACTTTTTATATTTTTTTTCTTTTCTTTGTTTTAATTAATTTTTTTTAATGCTTTAATTTAATGTTTTCATAAAATATAAAAAAACACATAAAAAACTCAGAAAAGACAAGAAAAATAATAAATATTTTTATTTTTAGTATTTTCATAAATAAATTGTATTAATTCATTTAGTTATTAAATTAGGGTTAATTATAATATTTTCATAATAAAAATCTAAAAAAATATAGAATTAGGGTTTAATTAATTTTTTATCCCTTTTTTTGTTTTCTTTCATAATAATTGAATATTAAATATTTATTTTTGTAATTAAATTACATGTAAATTAACTAGATTAATTTTAGGTTAAAACTTTAATATGTTTTCATAAATAAATAAAAATTGTAGAATTAGGTTTAATTGCATTTTATTCTTTTTCCCATTAAAATCATAAAATACCAAAAAATACCAAAAAAATAATTTCTTTCCTTTTAATTAATTAATTCCATCATTAATTTAATTTTGCAAAAAAGGGGTCCAACGCCCTCGTTTCGATTTAAATTTCAATTCGCACATTTATTTCCTCTTTCGTATAATATTTATGTATCTTTCCCAAGGCCTTGTAAAATAATCGCTCGCACTTTATTTACTTTCTTTATTTTTCTGTCAAATCGGGTTCGAGAAATTTTGGCGATGTGGACCCGCGCCTTTTGTAATAGCTTAGAATTTTACTTTCTCGCAATATTTTAACTGTTAATCAAGGCATGAAAGAATGTATGGACAAAAATAAAAACAAACGCTAGATCACCAATAACATGACAAAAGACAAAAATATCTGAAAACGACACACAAATCACACACCACCCCTAGGGTACGCCTCACTGTTGCCTTGCCTCGAAAGGTGATCGTCGAGTAGAGGATGTCTTAGTAAGTCCTCATGATCCGGGAACCTGGCATGAGGGTAGCTTCTAAGGTATCTTCCCATTGCTCTGGTGATCACCATGTCCCGAACCTCGAATTGACCCGAACACCTCCAACGGTGGTGCTACCTACCTTTCAATGGTGGGATGGCACTACTTCAAAGGACATTTACACAGACGAATTCCTTAGGGTAGGTAGACGACTCTAGATACTTGCTCTAATCTCAAAACAAATCAAAAAATACTTTTCACACCGACACCTTTTCAAAAAGCTTTCGAAAGCAACTTTTCAAACACTCTTGAGGACTGATACAAGAGTCGAACTGAAATTTTCAAAGAAACTTTTTTAAAACCCACAGTTGAAAAGCAAACAAACCATTTTTGAAAACACAAGTGAGCAAGTATCTAAGAGCCCATGGATAACCATGGATAGAAAGGGTGCTAACACCTTCCCTTTCTATAACCTACCTCCCGAACCGAGAGCAATCTCTTTAAGGAATTTTTCTGTGCTTTTGTCCTTTCCATTTGGAGAAAATAAAAGACGGTGGCGACTCTTGCTTCCGCGACATTTCGCGAACCAGCGTTAAACAGTCAGTTCCAGATCCACCGATCACAGAACTGGCGACTCTGCTGGGGATCTTAACTTAAAGTGAGGTGTACCTTAGGGCTAGTTCATAACTGTGTTTTCAATTGTTTTCCTTGTATGCTTTAAATTGTGGGTTGCTTGGGAGTTCTATAGATCCTAACCCGGATCTGGGGGATACCTTCTTAGAAAGTAGCAACAAGGCTGTGAGGGAACTGTGTGGGGTATACCGACATGGTTGAAACAGTCTGCTACGTTGATGTGGCACTTTGGTGTGTACCGGTAACCCTTGAGTTCAGTCAAGGAGAGTACGGGGCCTCCGCGTGGTGTCGTGAAGCATCAACAGACCTTAGGAACCTTAATTGAACTATCTTGGCCTCTTTAGGGTAGTGAGATAACTGACTTTGGTGCAGTCCGAGGTTGGTTGATACTCGATACTACGCTCAATTGAGGGTTGCTTTCCTGGAATATTTCGATCGCCAGTTCAGTGGCTAAATCGAAACGATGAACAATGAAAGCAATCCCGTGATATTGGGACCCTTAGAACCCGGTTACTTCTAATAGGACAGGTTGAGCCCACTAACTTCAAGAGGGTACTACCCAGACCCCATGCTGGCCTAAACTCTAAGGGTTTCTCTTATGTGCCTTCGTACTTGACTACTTGCATGCTTTATCTGACACATGAACTACTTGCAGGTTTTGTTTATAGTCCTTGATTGGGACTCATAACAGAGTTACTAAGTCTCGCAGGTTTTGTTTATAGTCCTTAATTGGGACTCATGACAGGTTTTACTTGAGTTTCTCGCAGGTTTCGTTTATAGTCCTTAATTAGGACTCATAACAAGGTCTACCGAGTTTCTTGCAGGTTTCGTTTATAGTCCTTAATTGGGACTCATAACAGGGTTTACTCGCATTACCCCATGCATACCATAACATCATACCATTGCATACATCCTAACTCATTTCAAGGATCTCAAGGGCTTGTGATGCAGGTCATGGTGAATCAACTATCCCAGCAAGGGGCAAAGAGGATTTATTTTCCTCTAGCCAAAGTTGTCAGGGGCTATGACCCACTTGATATGGTGAGCTTTGACTCCTGAAGAAGGTTCCTCTAGCCAAGGTGATCTAGAAATTCAAACAAGATAACTCGAGTCAGGGGCTATGACCCACTGGATATGGTGAGCCTTTGACCCTTAAAGAAGGACTCTCAACAACATGGAGCTCCTTCAATCAAGCTACCGGACCCAAGTTCTAACAAATTTTCTTGTTTACCCCGCGAGGTCCTTGAAAACATTGCATGCATATCATACATATCATTGTATAACAGGTACCCATTCTCTGCAGGTTGCTTACCTTCTTCGCTGTTTATTTCAGCAGTCTCGTCATGAATCCTGAATCCTCAACCGAGCACACTATCAAGGCCCTCCAGGCTCAGAACGCCCAGTTCCAAGAGCTGATCATGAATTTGACCCAGGGGCAACAAGATCTGAAGACCCTACTCTCGAAAAAGAAGAAGAAGAGGATTGTTTTGTTCAGCCCTAGACGCAGATATGGGAACACACTGCAGGATGAAGCTGAGAGGACAACTCCATCTGTGGGGAAAGGCAGTCATCAAGAGGAAAGGGTTCCCAGTCCAGTGGTCTCTGACAATGAGACAGATTTCAATGACGAGCAGTACCCTCCGGCTGAGGATAGGTACAAGCAGTTGGAAGACCGGCTAAGTGCTATGGAGATACAAAAAGTGCCTGGCCTGGACTTCGAGGATCTAGGTCTGTCTTCTGGGGTAGTGATCCCGCACAAATTCAAGGCACCTGCCTTTGCAAAGTACGACGGGGCATCCTGTCCAAAGCTGCATCTCAGGTCATACATGAGGAGGATCCAGCCCTACACAGCCGACAGGAACTTATGGATCCACTTTTTTCAAGAGAGTCTTTCAGGGACTCAGCTTGACTGGTTCTATCAACTGAATGGAGCCAACATCCGCAGCTGGGAGGACTTGGCCACTGCTTTCTACAAGCAGTACCAGTACAACGCCGACATTGCTCCCACGCGCACTCAACTTCAAGGAATGTCTATGGGTGCAAGCGAAGGTTTCAAAGAATATGCTCAAAAGTGGAGGGACCTTGCTGGAAGGGTACAGCCACCTCTAACTGACCGCGAGCTCGTCGACATGTTCTTGGGGACCCTGTCTGGTCCATTCTTCAACCACCTGATTGGGAATTCTGCTGCTGGGTTTACAGATCTGATCTTGACCGGGGAAAGAATAGAAGCTGGCATTAAGTCAGGGAAAATACAGAATGGTGACTCCTCGAACACTGAGAAGAAACCATCAAAAAGAGAATCTAGTGCTGTCAACGCGGTAGCTATTGCAAAGCCGGCCGGTGCTCCTCAGCATCGCAGTCAACAAAGGGAAGAAAGACCTAAGAGGCAATTTACTCCCCTCGGCATGACCTTGTCACAGATATTGCCACAGCTGCTGGAAACCAGGTTGGTAACTCTCATGGATCCCCCGAAGAATCCTAACAGGACACCTTCAAGGTACAATCCCAATGCTCGCTGCGCCTATCATTCCGACAGCCCGGGGCATGCTACAGATGACTGTTGGACTTTGAGAAACAGGGTTCAAGATCTGATCGACGCGAAGGAAGTCCAGCTCGACTCTCCAGAGGCTCCCAACGTGATCACTGCTCCCTTGCCAAAATATGGCTAGGACTGGATTTTTTGTTCATTCGAGTGTTCAATTTGTAATTTTCTTTTGATTGTTCAAACATTTATTCATGTTAAGCATTGTTATTTCATTAATGCACTACACATGTCTGTTTCGAAGTAATTATTTCGTATTCACTATATGCAAATTATTTTCATATTTTTTCTGATGATCAACTCTTAAATAATAATTCTAAGCCTCTTGAGGGAGGATGACGAAAACGATACCACAATGTACAGTATGCTTTTGAACAAACCCCGCTGATGAGGTACAGGCATTGTTTCAATCCCTAAACACTGGAGTTATAAGGATGATAATCCCTCGTCAACCCCTCTGAGCCAAAGAAGTAGGAGTTTTTCTTTTCGAAATTTAAAACCCTTAATCATAACCTGGGGCAGGGTAGTCTCTCGGTTGATCCAAGTGCATAACGAATGGCACCAAAGAGGTCCTTACAGAAAAGAAAGACAGTGATGGTTCCGAACAATCATAAGGACAGGCAGTCATTACCAAAATCAAAAAGCCCATTAAGTCAAAACCTATGAAGGAGACTTACAAAACTGGGGCATCCCGCTGACTGTAATCACAAAAGAAACAGTTCAGGCAAAATATAGGGATAATAAAATCAAAAAAAGAGGTCACACAAACCCTCAACAAAAAGAAATGACTGCCTATTCAAAATAAATTGTCAATATCCGAACCATCACTGGAATATCAGGACAAAGACTCAAACAAGGTCTAATGCATGATCAGCTGAGTTTAGGATTGAAGAACATCACGAAGAGTGGGTGGGTACAAATAAAATTTGAGCCTTTATCCTTTGTTTCTTAAACCGTGAACCAGGCCACGTTATAACCCTCAAAAGTCCTAGCTGAAGTATGGGTTAGTTCGAAAGCATACTGTTACGAAAGGTATCCTGACTCCTTAAGGCCTACGGTAAATACGGAGTTGACATCACGTTTTACAAACATTCACTTGTTTTATGAAAAAGAATGCATTTCCAAAAAACTTCGAAACAGACATAAGCTTTGCATTTTTAACATAACTTTGTTTGCATATGAATATTTGTTTGAACAGCAGGGAAATTCGCACGATGAATACCTAGTGGACAAAAGCATTTCCAATCAAGGGGCATAGCATGATCAGTGTCCATCATCTAGGGGCAGTCCAGTCAAGATTCAGGGAATCTCTCAAGGCCAAATAGCCTGGGGCAAATCTCCGCCTGAGTCACTTGGGGCATTCTAACAACGAGTCTTGCTTGATCAAATACCTTCTGGTGGCATGACAAAACACTTCTAACAGGGGCAACTCCCTACTTTCTGAGAAGGGACATAGTCGAAAAATGCTACACAAAATCAAAGACCCGCTAGGTTGACATACCTAGGCAAAAATCAGGGCTTCCCGGCGAACCAAAAGGGTTCGGGCAAAAATAAGGGATGAAAATGAAAGATCTGTACACCCGGCAAGTCGAAAACCTGAAAAGGCGGCTTGGGCAAAAATGGGTATCCCGGTGGACTGAAAACCCGAAAGGGCGGTCCAGGCAAAAGTTAGGGATCAAAACGTACGACTATGTCTTGTCCTCTCGTCACTTGCCTACCAGAAGAAGATTGGTCAATCGGCAGCCATCAAACACCCTCACATGTCTTCCTCTCATACCTCAGAAACAGGGGCAATAAAGAGTTGTCTAAGCAATCTAATTGTTCTATCCTCCAGGGTACCAAGGTAGGTTCAGCTAAAGAACATAACCAAACACCTTAATTCCCCAGAGAGTAAGTCAGCAAGACAGTAAACTCTCCTCGAGCAAAGTTATCAAATCTTAAAAGAGGTTGAGTATCCTTCAGCAGATCTCAACATTCCCCAGCAGCATATATATTCTTAACAAGCATCCCCGGCAGTCTTGGTCTAAAGATTGTTCCCCAGCGGCGTATAAACGTTCAACGGAGTCACTTCCCCAACGCAATTCAAAACTTCCCCAGGAGAGTCCAATCCAGTTTCCCCAAGAAAGGTGGAATCCATCTCCCCAAGCAATAAGCTTATCCCCAGTAGATTCTGGAAGCTTATCCGCGCAGAGCACGAACGCGTCGTCCGGCTTTATTCAAAGAGTTATTTCCCTATCAGGATATAACTGGGTTATCCTCAGCCAAAAGCCACGGAAAGGTCGTCGTCGACACAGTCTTCTTATCCCCAGCGAAGTCCATTAATACTTCCAATACAACAAAGATATTCCCAGCAAGTTATTACCAACAATTCAACAGAGTACCTCTCTCCCCACAGAGTATTGCTTCCCAGCAAGATTGCTAGAGTACTCTCCTCCCTGCAGAGTTATTCCATTCGCCAAGTTTATTCACCAACGGAGTCATCTTCTCCTATCGGTATTCTTGCAACATCAGCCCAGGATTTGACTTCCCGGCATCCGTCAAGGATCTATTTTCCTAGACGAGGATACATTCATAAACATCACATTGATATACATCATGATACATGCATATACGCATCATATCATACAATCTCATGTGTTGAAAAATATTATTGCTTGATCCATATCATGCATTGCATATGACTGACCTTTACCTTTCAGGAAGGATACAGTTAAAAGATCAAATATGTAGACGAATACAGTCAAAAGAGACCAACCCAGTCAAAGAATACAAATCCAGTTAAATCAATGCCTAAAGATTTCTCTGATACAACTCGTCGTCATAGACACTCGTCGTTATAGACACTCGTCGTTATAGACACTCGTCGTTATAGACACTCGTCGTTATAGACACTCGTCGTTATAGACACTCGTCGTTATAGACACTCGTCGTTATAGACACTCGTCGTTATAGACACTCGTCGTTATAGACACTCGTCGTTATAGACACTCGTCGTTATAGACACTCGTCGTTATAGACACTCGTCGTTATAGACACTCGTCGTTATAGACACTCGTCGTTATAGACACTCGTCGTTATAGACACTCGTCGTTATAGACACTCGTCGTTATAGACACTCGTCGTTATAGACACTCGTCGTTATAGACACTCGTCGTTATAGACACTCGTCGTTATAGACACTCGTCGTTATAGACACTCGTCGTTATAGACACTCGTCGTTATAGACACTCGTCGTTATAGACACTCGTCGTTATAGACACTCGTCGTTATAGACACTCGTCGTTATAGACACTCGTCGTTATAGACACTCGTCGTTATAGACACTCGTCGTTATAGACACTCGTCATTATAGACACTCGTCGTTATAGACACTCGTCGTTATAGACACTCGTCGTGATAGACACTCGTCGTCATAGACACTCGTCGTCATAGACACTCGTCGTCATAGACACTCGTCGTTATAGACACTCGTCGTTATAGACACTCGTCGTTATAGACACTCGTCGTTATAGACACTCATCGTCATAGACACTCGTTGTCATAGACACTCGTTGTCATAGACACTCGTCGTTATAGACACTCGTCGTTATAGACCATCCGTCCATGGAAATAACCTGTCCGTAGAGACAACTCACCAACCTTTCTGAATTCCAGATCCGATTCCTGTATCTTTCCAGGGTGTGTCTGAAGAGTTCGAGGATCCGATACCTGAATCTTGCCAGGGTGTATCCGTTGAAGACTAACATTACCAGACTCGATTCCTGTATCTCGCCAGGGCACGTCTGAAGAATTCGAAGATCCGATTCCTGTAACCAGTCAGGACATATCTACACAAAGCATCTGAAGACCAGCTCCTGCAACATGTCAGGTACTCATTTTTCTTTTGCAGGTACGCAAGTTCTCGCTAAGGAATCTCCTATGCGATTGACATCCAGATGGCACCTATAAGCCCGTCCACCTTCCATTATCTCTTAGCATGGCATCTATAAGCCCATCATCCTATTCATCAACCTCTAAATGGCATCTATAAGCCTATTCCCATCACCACACTACTATGTGAGCGCAAATTTCTGGGCACTCTAGTGTTCAATCATCTTCTACCATCGGATTACGAAAGGCACGTCAGCCAATCTGCATCCTCAGGTCTAAGAAGATTGAACAGGGGTAACTGTTGTACCCCAAAATTTGCCCTCCCATATCTTTCAAGAAATTGCCAAGTTATGCTTCAAAATTCCCCAAGGGTTGCACAGTTCAAGGGCCTCCTAAGCAGTCAAAATTAGGGTTTTGGTTCTGATCAAGAAAATGAAATTTCCAAGGGCCCAATCAAGTCCCACATGCCAATAAATATGGTCAAGCATCCTCATACAAAGTTTCAAGACTTTCAGCACAAAATTGCACAGTCAAAAACCCTAATTGCACTACAGTCAACTGTAGGGGCAAAATGGTCATTTGACAGTCAAAAGTCCAAATTTTTGGTCAACATATCATTTTGAAGCCACAAACATCATTTGATCAATGCTTGGTCATGATTCTCAAAGCTTGGCTCAAAAATCATCAAGATGCAAAAGTTTCCTTATTTGGACAGCTGAAAAAGTCAACTGTAAATTGACCAGGGCATAACTTTCACATAGATTATCAGAAAAATTCCATCCAAAGCTCATTTTGAAGAGACAGACATTTCCTACAACTCCTCTTCACACTCCAAGTCCAAGAAATTCTCTCACAAAAAGTTATCAATTTCAACATTATAGGTCATTTTCAAAAGTCAACAAAAAGGGACTTTAAGTCAAAGGCCATAACTTGAGATTGGTAAATCAAAATGACATGGGACCAAAGACATTGATTAGAGGACTCAAATACCTTTCCAAAATGTCCAAGAACATGAGCAAAGCTTAAACATTGAGCAAGTTATGCCTTGTGGAAGTTGGGAAATTTTTGGATATTTTGAAAAGCCAACATTGATTCAAATGACCTAAAATTGCTAATGGGCCTATTTTTCTTCCACAATTCATTATCCAAGGCATGTGCACGACCACTTGGCCCAAAGGGAAGTTTTTCTTCATTATTTATTTATTTATTTGGATTTTTATTATTAATAATTCATTTAAATTAATTAAATACATGGAAAATACTAAACCTAATTTATCAAATCTTTTTGTACATGTAATAGGTTCAAAAACTCGTGCATAATCAAATATGGAAAGATTTGAAGAGAATTGGTCATGATTGGTACAAAATAGCATGGAAAATATTGGAAAAAGATCTTGAAAAATCAAATCTCAAAAACCATGAATGCAAAGGATTTTGATTGTTTTCTTTGACCTAATTCACTCCATACATAAGCCTAAGCAAGACCTAATGCCATTGACCAAGAAGCTGCGCCAGAAACCCTTGCACAAACTTGAAATTTTATCAAGAAAATTCAATTCTGAAAACCTAATTCTAGGGCGATTCAGGGCCAAATAGCTACTCCATTAGCTTCCTCAAGGATCATAGGACGTGTTCCAATCATTCCCTAAGCCCCATACTCAAGAAAACGTGAAATCACCATTGGAGTTGGTAAAGAAAATTTCAGAATCGTTTTCTATCATTCATGCATTGTTAACATGTTTCATTGTTATTTTTGTGTTTAGAATAATGTTTGCAAGCTAATCATATGCTTTGATTGAATTATTATGCACTGTATACAAAGATGCCATGGTCGTGTTTTAGGGTTTACAGGACTTTGAATTGGGGGTTTTAAAATATGGAAAAATTAGAGCATAAGACTTAGGCCACTCGATTCAGCATGCTCAGACGATCACAAGGCCACCCTCGCGCCTAATTTATGGAGCCCCATGGGCTATTCGCTATTTTCTGATATGTTGCCTAAAAGAACGGTGTAAAAACCGTTGCCTGTTTCTTTTATATTTTCAGGAAAACAAAATCAATGGAGAAGATGATCTCGTGGCAGGCGATGGTTGGCTGGTTCAAAATTTCTCTCTCAAACCCACTAACGCTTTTATTTTATATGATATTATTTGTTTGTAGTATTACATACAAAGCGCGTAACATGGCTCAGTGGTGCACGTATAGGCCGGTAACGTCCATGACCTGGGTTCGAGCCCCAGGTCTTCACCCTTTCCAATATTGTTTTTCAAGCATTATCCTATGCAGATTCAATATCAAAGCACACCGTGCACCCACAAAATCAAGCGTCCACGCGTCCCTGAGCATCAAATCAAAGGCCATGAACTGGAGAGTATAGTGGACCCTAGTCAACGCGTGTACACGCGTCCTGAAAAGTCCAACAGGCCAAGGGTAAATGGGCCAGATTTCTAAAAGAAAACCTCCATTTGGGGACAACACCCCCCTCCAGTTTGCTTCTTTTAACTTTTTATATTTTTTTCTTTTCTTTGTTTTAATTAATTTTTTTTAATGCTTTAATTTAATGTTTTCATAAAATATAAAAAAACACATAAAAAACTCAGAAAAGACAAGAAAAATAATAAATATTTTTATTTTTAGTATTTTCATAAATAAATTGTATTAATTCATTTAGTTATTAAATTAGGGTTAATTATAATATTTTCATAATAAAAATCTAAAAAAATATAGAATTAGGGTTTAATTAATTTTTTATCCCTTTTTTTGTTTTCTTTCATAATAATTGAATATTAAATATTTATTTTTGTAATTAAATTACATGTAAATTAACTAGATTAATTTTAGGTTAAAACTTTAATATGTTTTCATAAATAAATAAAAATTGTAGAATTAGGTTTAATTGCATTTTATTCTTTTTCCCATTAAAATCATAAAATACCAAAAAATACCAAAAAAATAATTTCTTTCCTTTTAATTAATTAATTCCATCATTAATTTAATTTTGCAAAAAAGGGGTCCAACGCCCTCGTTTCGATTTAAATTTCAATTCGCACATTTATTTCCTCTTTCGTATAATATTTATGTATCTTTCCCAAGGCCTTGTAAAATAATCGCTCGCACTTTATTTACTTTCTTTATTTTTCTGTCAAATCGGGTTCGGGAAATTTTGGCGATGTGGACCCGCGCCTTTTGTAATAGCTTAGAATTTTACTTTCTCGCAATATTTTAACTGTTAATCAAGGCATGAAAGAATGTATGGACAAAAATAAAAACAAACGCTAGATCACCAATAACATGACAAAAGACAAAAATATCTGAAAACGACACACAAATCACACACCACCCCTAGGGTACGCCTCACTGTTGCCTTGCCTCGAAAGGTGATCGTCGAGTAGAGGATGTCTTAGTAAGTCCTCATGATCCGGGAACCTGGCATGAGGGTAGCTTCTAAGGTATCTTCCCATTGCTCTGGTGATCACCATGTCCCGAACCTCGAATTGACCCGAACACCTCCAACGGTGGTGCTACCTACCTTTCAATGGTGGGATGGCACTACTTCAAAGGACATTTACACAGACGAATTCCTTAGGGTAGGTAGACGACTCTAGATACTTGCTCTAATCTCAAAACAAATCAAAAAATACTTTTCACACCGACACCTTTTCAAAAAGCTTTCGAAAGCAACTTTTCAAACACTCTTGAGGACTGATACAAGAGTCGAACTGAAATTTTCAAAGAAACTTTTTTAAAACCCACAGTTGAAAAGCAAACAAACCATTTTTGAAAACACAAGTGAGCAAGTATCTAAGAGCCCATGGATAACCATGGATAGAAAGGGTGCTAACACCTTCCCTTTCTATAACCTACCTCCCGAACCGAGAGCAATCTCTTTAAGGAATTTTTCTGTGCTTTTGTCCTTTCCATTTGGAGAAAATAAAAGACGGTGGCGACTCTTGCTTCCGCGACATTTCGCGAACCAGCGTTAAACAGTCAGTTCCAGATCCACCGATCACAGAACTGGCGACTCTGCTGGGGATCTTAACTTAAAGTGAGGTGTACCTTAGGGCTAGTTCATAACTGTGTTTTCAATTGTTTTCCTTGTATGCTTTAAATTGTGGGTTGCTTGGGAGTTCTATAGATCCTAACCCGGATCTGGGGGATACCTTCTTAGAAAGTAGCAACAAGGCTGTGAGGGAACTGTGTGGGGTATACCGACATGGTTGAAACAGTCTGCTACGTTGATGTGGCACTTTGGTGTGTACCGGTAACCCTTGAGTTCAGTCAAGGAGAGTACGGGGCCTCCGCGTGGTGTCGTGAAGCATCAACAGACCTTAGGAACCTTAATTGAACTATCTTGGCCTCTTTAGGGTAGTGAGATAACTGACTTTGGTGCAGTCCGAGGTTGGTTGATACTCGATACTACGCTCAATTGAGGGTTGCTTTCCTGGAATATTTCGATCGCCAGTTCAGTGGCTAAATCGAAACGATGAACAATGAAAGCAATCCCGTGATATTGGGACCCTTAGAACCCGGTTACTTCTAATAGGACAGGTTGAGCCCACTAACTTCAAGAGGGTACTACCCAGACCCCATGCTGGCCTAAACTCTAAGGGTTTCTCTTATGTGCCTTCGTACTTGACTACTTGCATGCTTTATCTGACACATGAACTACTTGCAGGTTTTGTTTATAGTCCTTGATTGGGACTCATAACAGAGTTACTAAGTCTCGCAGGTTTTGTTTATAGTCCTTAATTGGGACTCATGACAGGTTTTACTTGAGTTTCTCGCAGGTTTCGTTTATAGTCCTTAATTAGGACTCATAACAAGGTCTACCGAGTTTCTTGCAGGTTTCGTTTATAGTCCTTAATTGGGACTCATAACAGGGTTTACTCGCATTACCCCATGCATACCATAACATCATACCATTGCATACATCCTAACTCATTTCAAGGATCTCAAGGGCTTGTGATGCAGGTCATGGTGAATCAACTATCCCAGCAAGGGGCAAAGAGGATTTATTTTCCTCTAGCCAAAGTTGTCAGGGGCTATGACCCACTTGATATGGTGAGCTTTGACTCCTGAAGAAGGTTCCTCTAGCCAAGGTGATCTAGAAATTCAAACAAGATAACTCGAGTCAGGGGCTATGACCCACTGGATATGGTGAGCCTTTGACCCTTAAAGAAGGACTCTCAACAACATGGAGCTCCTTCAATCAAGCTACCGGACCCAAGTTCTAACAAATTTTCTTGTTTACCCCGCGAGGTCCTTGAAAACATTGCATGCATATCATACATATCATTGTATAACAGGTACCCATTCTCTGCAGGTTGCTTACCTTCTTCGCTGTTTATTTCAGCAGTCTCGTCATGAATCCTGAATCCTCAACCGAGCACACTATCAAGGCCCTCCAGGCTCAGAACGCCTAGTTCCAAGAGCTGATCATGAATTTGACCCATGGGCAACAAGATCTGAAGACCCTACTCTCGAAAAAGAAGAAGAAGAGGATTGTTTTGTTCAGCCCTAGACGCAGATATGGGAACACACTGCAGGATGAAGCTGAGAGGACAACTCCATCTGTGGGGAAAGGCAGTCATCAAGAGGAAAGGGTTCCCAGTCCAGTGGTCTCTGACAATGAGACAGATTTCAATGACGAGCAGTACCCTCCGGCTGAGGATAGGTACAAGCAGTTGGAAGACCGGCTAAGTGCTATGGAGATACAAAAAGTGCCTGGCCTGGACTTCGAGGATCTAGGTCTGTCTTCTGGGGTAGTGATCCCGCACAAATTCAAGGCACCTGCCTTTGCAAAGTACGACGGGGCATCCTGTCCAAAGCTGCATCTCAGGTCATACATGAGGAGGATCCAGCCCTACACAGCCGACAGGAACTTATGGATCCACTTTTTTCAAGAGAGTCTTTCAGGGACTCAGCTTGACTGGTTCTATCAACTGAATGGAGCCAACATCCGCAGCTGGGAGGACTTGGCCACTGCTTTCTACAAGCAGTACCAGTACAACGCCGACATTGCTCCCACGCGCACTCAACTTCAAGGAATGTCTATGGGTGCAAGCGAAGGTTTCAAAGAATATGCTCAAAAGTGGAGGGACCTTGCTGGAAGGGTACAGCCACCTCTAACTGACCGCGAGCTCGTCGACATGTTCTTGGGGACCCTGTCTGGTCCATTCTTCAACCACCTGATTGGGAATTCTGCTGCTGGGTTTACAGATCTGATCTTGACCGGGGAAAGAATAGAAGCTGGCATTAAGTCAGGGAAAATACAGAATGGTGACTCCTCGAACACTGAGAAGAAACCATCAAAAAGAGAATCTAGTGCTGTCAACGCGGTAGCTATTGCAAAGCCGGCCGGTGCTCCTCAGCATCGCAGTCAACAAAGGGAAGAAAGACCTAAGAGGCAATTTACTCCCCTCGGCATGACCTTGTCACAGATATTGCCACAGCTGCTGGAAACCAAGTTGGTAACTCTCATGGATCCCCCGAAGAATCCTAACAGGACACCTTCAAGGTACAATCCCAATGCTCGCTGCGCCTATCATTCCGACAGCCCGGGGCATGCTACAGATGACTGTTGGACTTTGAGAAACAGGGTTCAAGATCTGATCGACGCGAAGGAAGTCCAGCTCGACTCTCCAGAGGCTCCCAACGTGATCACTGCTCCCTTGCCAAAATATGGCTAGGACTGGATTTTTTGTTCATTCGAGTGTTCAATTTGTAATTTTCTTTTGATTGTTCAAACATTTATTCATGTTAAGCATTGTTATTTCATTAATGCACTACACATGTCTGTTTCGAAGTAATTATTTCGTATTCACTATATGCAAATTATTTTCATATTTTTTCTGATGATCAACTCTTAAATAATAATTCTAAGCCTCTTGAGGGAGGATGACGAAAACGATACCACAATGTACAGTATGCTTTTGAACAAACCCCGCTGATGAGGTACAGGCATTGTTTCAATCCCTAAACACTGGAGTTATAAGGATGATAATCCCTCGTCAACCCCTCTGAGCCAAAGAAGTAGGAGTTTTTCTTTTCGAAATTTAAAACCCTTAATCATAACCTGGGGCAGGGTAGTCTCTCGGTTGATCCAAGTGCATAACGAATGGCACCAAAGAGGTCCTTACAGAAAAGAAAGACAGTGATGGTTCCGAACAATCATAAGGACAGGCAGTCATTACCAAAATCAAAAAGCCCATTAAGTCAAAACCTATGAAGGAGACTTACAAAACTGGGGCATCCCGCTGACTGTAATCACAAAAGAAACAGTTCAGGCAAAATATAGGGATAATAAAATCAAAAAAAGAGGTCACACAAACCCTCAACAAAAAGAAATGACTGCCTATTCAAAATAAATTGTCAATATCCGAACCATCACTGGAATATCAGGACAAAGACTCAAACAAGGTCTAATGCATGATCAGCTGAGTTTAGGATTGAAGAACATCACGAAGAGTGGGTGGGTACAAATAAAATTTGAGCCTTTATCCTTTGTTTCTTAAACCGTGAACCAGGCCACGTTATAACCCTCAAAAGTCCTAGCTGAAGTATGGGTTAGTTCGAAAGCATACTGTTACGAAAGGTATCCTGACTCCTTAAGGCCTACGGTAAATACGGAGTTGACATCACGTTTTACAAACATTCACTTGTTTTATGAAAAAGAATGCATTTCCAAAAAACTTCGAAACAGACATAAGCTTTGCATTTTTAACATAACTTTGTTTGCATATGAATATTTGTTTGAACAGCAGGGAAATTCGCACGATGAATACCTAGTGGACAAAAGCATTTCCAATCAAGGGGCATAGCATGATCAGTGTCCATCATCTAGGGGCAGTCCAGTCAAGATTCAGGGAATCTCTCAAGGCCAAATAGCCTGGGGCAAATCTCCGCCTGAGTCACTTGGGGCATTCTAACAACGAGTCTTGCTTGATCAAATACCTTCTGGTGGCATGACAAAACACTTCTAACAGGGGCAACTCCCTACTTTCTGAGAACGGACATAGTCGAAAAATGCTACACAAAATCAAAGACCCGCTAGGTTGACATACCTAGGCAAAAATCAGGGCTTCCCGGCGAACCAAAAGGGTTCGGGCAAAAATAAGGGATGAAAATGAAAGATCTGTACACCCGGCAAGTCGAAAACCTGAAAAGGCGGCTTGGGCAAAAATGGGTATCCCGGTGGACTGAAAACCCGAAAGGGCGGTCCAGGCAAAAGTTAGGGATCAAAACGTACGACTATGTCTTGTCCTCTCGTCACTTGCCTACCAGAAGAAGATTGGTCAATCGGCAGCCATCAAACACCCTCACATGTCTTCCTCTCATACCTCAGAAACAGGGGCAATAAAGAGTTGTCTAAGCAATCTAATTGTTCTATCCTCCAGGGTACCAAGGTAGGTTCAGCTAAAGAACATAACCAAACACCTTAATTCCCCAGAGAGTAAGTCAGCAAGACAGTAAACTCTCCTCGAGCAAAGTTATCAAATCTTAAAAGAGGTTGAGTATCCTTCAGCAGATCTCAACATTCCCCAGCAGCATATATATTCTTAACAAGCATCCCCGGCAGTCTTGGTCTAAAGATTGTTCCCCAGCGGCGTATAAACGTTCAACGGAGTCACTTCCCCAACGCAATTCAAAACTTCCCCAGGAGAGTCCAATCCAGTTTCCCCAAGAAAGGTGGAATCCATCTCCCCAAGCAATAAGCTTATCCCCAGTAGATTCTGGAAGCTTATCCGCGCAGAGCACGAACGCGTCGTCCGGCTTTATTCAAAGAGTTATTTCCCTATCAGGATATAACTGGGTTATCCTCAGCCAAAAGCCACGGAAAGGTCGTCGTCGACACAGTCTTCTTATCCCCAGCGAAGTCCATTAATACTTCCAATACAACAAAGATATTCCCAGCAAGTTATTACCAACAATTCAACAGAGTACCTCTCTCCCCACAGAGTATTGCTTCCCAGCAAGATTGCTAGAGTACTCTCCTCCCTGCAGAGTTATTCCATTCGCCAAGTTTATTCACCAACGGAGTCATCTTCTCCTATCGGTATTCTTGCAACATCAGCCCAGGATTTGACTTCCCGGCATCCGTCAAGGATCTATTTTCCTAGACGAGGATACATTCATAAACATCACATTGATATACATCATGATACACGCATATACGCATCATATCATACAATCTCATGTGTTGAAAAATATTATTGCTTGATCCATATCATGCATTGCATATGACTGACCTTTACCTTTCAGGAAGGATACAGTTAAAAGATCAAATATGTAGACGAATACAGTCAAAAGAGACCAACCCAGTCAAAGAATACAAATCCAGTTAAATCAATGCCTAAAGATTTCTCTGATACAACTCGTCGTCATAGACACTTGTCGTTATAGACACTCGTCGTTATAGACACTCGTCGTTATAGACACTCGTCGTTATAGACACTCGTCGTTATAGACACTCGTTGTTATAGACACTCGTCGTTATAGACACTCGTCGTTATAGACACTCGTCGTTATAGACACTCGTCGTTATAGACACTCGTCGTTATAGACACTCGTCGTTATAGACACTCGTCGTTATAGACACTCGTCATTATAGACACTCGTCGTTATAGACACTCGTCGTTATAGACACTCGTCGTTATAGACACTCGTCGTTATAGACACTCGTCGTTATAGACACTCGTCGTTATAGACACTCGTCGTTATAGACACTCGTCGTTATAGACACTCGTCGTTATAGACACTCGTCGTTATAGACACTCGTCGTTATAGACACTCGTCGTTATAGACACTCGTCGTTATAGACACTCGTCGTTATAGACACTCGTCGTTATAGACACTCGTCGTTATAGACACTCGTCGTTATAGACACTCGTCGTTATAGACACTCGTCGTTATAGACACTCGTCGTGATAGACACTCGTCGTTATAGACACTCGTCGTCATAGACACTCGTCGTTATAGACATTCGTCGTTATAGACACTCGTCGTTATAGACACTCGTCGTTATAGACACTCGTCGTTATAGACACTCGTCGTTATAGACACTCATCGTCATAGACACTCGTTGTCATAGACACTCGTCGTTATAGACACTCGTCGTTATAGACCATCCGTCCATGGAAATAACCTGTCCGTAGAGACAACTCACCAACCTTTCTGAATTCCAGATCCGATTCCTGTATCTTGCCAGGGTGTGTCTGAAGAGTTCGAGGATCCGATACCTGAATCTTGCCAGGGTGTATCCGTTGAAGACTAACATTACCAGACTCGATTCCTGTATCTCGCCAGGGCACGTCTGAAGAATTCGAAGATCCGATTCCTGTAACCAGTCAGGACATATCTACACAAAGCATCTGAAGACCAGCTCCTGCAACATGTCAGGTACTCATTTTTCTTTTGCAGGTACGCAAGTTCTCGCTAAGGAATCTCCTATGCGATTGACATCCAGATGGCACCTATAAGCCCGTCCACCTTCCATTATCTCTTAGCATGGCATCTATAAGCCCATCATCCTATTCATCAACCTCTAAATGGCATCTATAAGCCCATTCCCATCACCACACTACTATGTGAGCGCAAATTTCTGGGCACTCTAGTGTTCAATCATCTTCTACCATCGGATTACGAAAGGCACGTCAGCCAATCTGCATCCTCAGGTCTAAGAAGATTGAACAGGGGTAACTGTTGTACCCCAAAATTTGCCCTCCCATATCTTTCAAGAAATTGCCAAGTTATGCTTCAAAATTCCCCAAGGGTTGCACAGTTCAAGGGCCTCCTAAGCAGTCAAAATTAGGGTTTTGGTTCTGATCAAGAAAATGAAATTTCCAAGGGCCCAATCAAGTCCCACATGCCAATAAATATGGTCAAGCATCCTCATACAAAGTTTCAAGACTTTCAGCACAAAATTGCACAGTCAAAAACCCTAATTGCACTACAGTCAACTGTAGGGGCAAAATGGTCATTTGACAGTCAAAAGTCCAAATTTTTGGTCAACATATCATTTTGAAGCCACAAACATCATTTGATCAATGCTTGGTCATGATTCTCAAAGCTTGGCTCAAAAATCATCAAGATGCAAAAGTTTCCTTATTTGGACAGCTGAAAAAGTCAACTGTAAATTGACCAGGGCATAACTTTCACATAGATTATCAGAAAAATTCCATCCAAAGCTCATTTTGAAGAGACAGACATTTCCTACAACTCCTCTTCACACTCCAAGTCCAAGAAATTCTCTCACAAAAAGTTATCAATTTCAACATTATAGGTCATTTTCAAAAGTCAACAAAAAGGGACTTTAAGTCAAAGGCCATAACTTGAGATTGGTAAATCAAAATGACATGGGACCAAAGACATTGATTAGAGGACTCAAATACCTTTCCAAAATGTCCAAGAACATGAGCAAAGCTTAAACATTGAGCAAGTTATGCCTTGTGGAAGTTGGGAAATTTTTGGATATTTTGAAAAGCCAACATTGATTCAAATGACCTAAAATTGCTAATGGGCCTATTTTTCTTCCACAATTCATTATCCAAGGCATGTGCACGACCACTTGGCCCAAAGGGAAGTTTTTCTTCATTATTTATTTATTTATTTGGATTTTTATTATTAATAATTCATTTAAATTAATTAAATACATGGAAAATACTAAACCTAATTTATCAAATCTTTTTGTACATGTAATAGGTTCAAAAACTCGTGCATAATCAAATATGGAAAGATTTGAAGAGAATTGGTCATGATTGGTACAAAATAGCATGGAAAATATTGGAAAAAGATCTTGAAAAATCAAATCTCAAAAACCATGAATGCAAAGGATTTTGATTGTTTTCTTTGACCTAATTCACTCCATACATAAGCCTAAGCAAGACCTAATGCCATTGACCAAGAAGCTGCGCCAGAAACCCTTGCACAAACTTGAAATTTTATCAAGAAAATTCAATTCTGAAAACCTAATTCTAGGGCGATTCAGGGCCAAATAGCTACTCCATTAGCTTCCTCAAGGATCATAGGACGTGTTCCAATCATTCCCTAAGCCCCATACTCAAGAAAACGTGAAATCACCATTGGAGTTGGTAAAGAAAATTTCAGAATCGTTTTCTATCATTCATGCATTGTTAACATGTTTCATTGTTATTTTTGTGTTTAGAATAATGTTTGCAAGCTAATCATATGCTTTGATTGAATTATTATGCACTGTATACAAAGATGCCATGGTCGTGTTTTAGGGTTTACAGGACTTTGAATTGGGGGTTTTAAAATATGGAAAAATTGGAGCATAAGACTTAGGCCACTCGATTCAGCATGCTCATACGATCACAAGGCCACCCTCGCGCCTAATTTATGGAGCCCCAGGGGCTATTCGCTATTTTCTGATATGTTGCCTAAAAGAACGGTGTAAAAACCGTTGCCTGTTTCTTTTATATTTTCAGGAAAACAAAATCAATGGAGAAGATGATCTCGTGGCAGGCGATGGTTGGCTGGTTCAAAATTTCTCTCTCAAACCCACTAACGCTTTTATTTTATATGATATTATTTGTTTGTAGTATTACATACAAAGCGCGTAACATGGCTCAGTGGTGCACGTATAGGCCGGTAACGTCCATGACCTGGGTTCGAGCCCCAGGTCTTCACCCTTTCCAATATTGTTTTTCAAGCATTATCCTATGCAGATTCAATATCAAAGCACACCGTGCACCCACAAAATCAAGCGTCCACGCGTCCCTGAGCATCAAATCAAAGGCCATGAACTGGAGAGTATAGTGGACCCTAGTCAACGCGTGTACACGCGTCCTGAAAAGTCCAACAGGCCAAGGGTAAATGGGCCAGATTTCTAAAAGAAAACCTCCATTTGGGGACAACACCCCCCTCCAGTTTGCTTCTTTTAACTTTTTATATTTTTTTCTTTTCTTTGTTTTAATTAATTTTTTTTAATGCTTTAATTTAATGTTTTCATAAAATATAAAAAAACACATAAAAAACTCAGAAAAGACAAGAAAAATAATAAATATTTTTATTTTTAGTATTTTCATAAATAAATTGTATTAATTCATTTAGTTATTAAATTAGGGTTAATTATAATATTTTCATAATAAAAATCTAAAAAAATATAGAATTAGGGTTTAATTAATTTTTTATCCCTTTTTTTGTTTTCTTTCATAATAATTGAATATTAAATATTTATTTTTGTAATTAAATTACATGTAAATTAACTAGATTAATTTTAGGTTAAAACTTTAATATGTTTTCATAAATAAATAAAAATTGTAGAATTAGGTTTAATTGCATTTTATTCTTTTTCCCATTAAAATCATAAAATACCAAAAAATACCAAAAAAATAATTTCTTTCCTTTTAATTAATTAATTCCATCATTAATTTAATTTTGCAAAAAAGGGGTCCAACGCCCTCGTTTCGATTTAAATTTCAATTCGCACATTTATTTCCTCTTTCGTATAATATTTATGTATCTTTCCCAAGGCCTTGTAAAATAATCGCTCGCACTTTATTTACTTTCTTTATTTTTCTGTCAAATCGGGTTCGGGAAATTTTGGCGATGTGGACCCGCGCCTTTTGTAATAGCTTAGAATTTTACTTTCTCGCAATATTTTAACTGTTAATCAAGGCATGAAAGAATGTATGGACAAAAATAAAAACAAACGCTAGATCACCAATAACATGACAAAAGACAAAAATATCTGAAAACGACACACAAATCACACACCACCCCTAGGGTACGCCTCACTGTTGCCTTGCCTCGAAAGGTGATCGTCGAGTAGAGGATGTCTTAGTAAGTCCTCATGATCCGGGAACCTGGCATGAGGGTAGCTTCTAAGGTATCTTCCCATTGCTCTGGTGATCACCATGTCCCGAACCTCGAATTGACCCGAACACCTCCAACGGTGGTGCTACCTACCTTTCAATGGTGGGATGGCACTACTTCAAAGGACATTTACACAGACGAATTCCTTAGGGTAGGTAGACGACTCTAGATACTTGCTCTAATCTCAAAACAAATCAAAAAATACTTTTCACACCGACACCTTTTCAAAAAGCTTTCGAAAGCAACTTTTCAAACACTCTTGAGGACTGATACAAGAGTCGAACTGAAATTTTCAAAGAAACTTTTTTAAAACCCACAGTTGAAAAGCAAACAAACCATTTTTGAAAACACAAGTGAGCAAGTATCTAAGAGCCCATGGATAACCATGGATAGAAAGGGTGCTAACACCTTCCCTTTCTATAACCTACCTCCCGAACCGAGAGCAATCTCTTTAAGGAATTTTTCTGTGCTTTTGTCCTTTCCATTTGGAGAAAATAAAAGACGGTGGCGACTCTTGCTTCCGCGACATTTCGCGAACCAGCGTTAAACAGTCAGTTCCAGATCCACCGATCACAGAACTGGCGACTCTGCTGGGGATCTTAACTTAAAGTGAGGTGTACCTTAGGGCTAGTTCATAACTGTGTTTTCAATTGTTTTCCTTGTATGCTTTAAATTGTGGGTTGCTTGGGAGTTCTATAGATCCTAACCCGGATCTGGGGGATACCTTCTTAGAAAGTAGCAACAAGGCTGTGAGGGAACTGTGTGGGGTATACCGACATGGTTGAAACAGTCTGCTACGTTGATGTGGCACTTTGGTGTGTACCGGTAACCCTTGAGTTCAGTCAAGGAGAGTACGGGGCCTCCGCGTGGTGTCGTGAAGCATCAACAGACCTTAGGAACCTTAATTGAACTATCTTGGCCTCTTTAGGGTAGTGAGATAACTGACTTTGGTGCAGTCCGAGGTTGGTTGATACTCGATACTACGCTCAATTGAGGGTTGCTTTCCTGGAATATTTCGGTTGCCAGTTCAGTGGCTAAATCGAAACGATGAACAATGAAAGCAATCCCGTGATATTGGGACCCTTAGAACCCGGTTACTTCTAATAGGACAGGTTGAGCCCACTAACTTCAAGAGGGTACTACCCAGACCCCATGCTGGCCTAAACTCTAAGGGTTTCTCTTATGTGCCTTCGTACTTGACTACTTGCATGCTTTATCTGACACATGAACTACTTGCAGGTTTTGTTTATAGTCCTTGATTGGGACTCATAACAGAGTTACTAAGTCTCGCAGGTTTTGTTTATAGTCCTTAATTGGGACTCATGACAGGTTTTACTTGAGTTTCTCGCAGGTTTCGTTTATAGTCCTTAATTAGGACTCATAACAAGGTCTACCGAGTTTCTTGCAGGTTTCGTTTATAGTCCTTAATTGGGACTCATAACAGGGTTTACTCGCATTACCCCATGCATACCATAACATCATACCATTGCATACATCCTAACTCATTTCAAGGATCTCAAGGGCTTGTGATGCAGGTCATGGTGAATCAACTATCCCAGCAAGGGACAAAGAGGATTTATTTTCCTCTAGCCAAAGTTGTCAGGGGCTATGACCCACTTGATATGGTGAGCTTTGACTCCTGAAGAAGGTTCCTCTAGCCAAGGTGATCTAGAAATTCAAACATGATAACTCGAGTCAGGGGCTATGACCCACTGGATATGGTGAGCCTTTGACCCTTGAAGAAGGACTCTCAACAACATGGAGCTCCTTCAATCAAGCTACCGGACCCAAGTTCTAACAAATTTTCTTGTTTACCCCGCGAGGTCCTTGAAAACATTGCATGCATATCATACATATCATTGTATAACAGGTACCCATTCTCTGCAGGTTGCTTACCTTCTTCGCTGTTTATTTCAGCAGTCTCGTCATGAATCCTGAATCCTCAACCGAGCACACTATCAAGGCCCTCCAGGCTCAGAACGCCCAGTTCCAAGAGCTGATCATGAATTTGACCCAGGGGCAACAAGATCTGAAGACCCTACTCTCGAAAAAGAAGAAGAAGAGGATTGTTTTGTTCAGCCCTAGACGCAGATATGGGAACACACTGCAGGATGAAGCTGAGAGGACAACTCCATCTGTGGGGAAAGGCAGTCATCAAGAGGAAAGGGTTCCCAGTCCAGTGGTCTCTGACAATGAGACAGATTTCAATGACGAGCAGTACCCTCCGGCTGAGGATAGGTACAAACAGTTGGAAGACCGGCTAAGTGCTATGGAGATACAAAAAGTGCCTGGCCTGGACTTCGAGGATCTAGGTCTGTCTTCTGGGGTAGTGATCCCGCACAAATTCAAGGCACCTGCCTTTGCAAAGTACGACGGGGCATCCTGTCCAAAGCTGCATCTCAGGTCATACATGAGGAGGATCCAGCCCTACACAGCCGACAGGAACTTATGGATCCACTTTTTTCAGGAGAGTCTTTCAGGGACTCAGCTTGACTGGTTCTATCAACTGAATGGAGCCAACATCCGCAGCTGGGAGGACTTGGCCACTGCTTTCTACAAGCAGTACCAGTATAACGCCGACCTTGCTCCCACGCGCACTCAACTTCAAGGAATGTCTATGGGTGCAAGCGAAGGTTTCAAAGAATATGCTCAAAAGTGGAGGGACCTTGCTGGAAGGGTACAGCCACCTCTAACTGACCGCGAGCTCGTCGACATGTTCTTGGGGACCCTGTCTGGTCCATTCTTCAACCACCTGATTGGGAATTCTGCTGCTGGGTTTACAGATCTGATCTTGACCGGGGAAAGAATAGAAGCTTGCATTAAGTCAGGGAAAATACAGAATGGTGACTCCTCGAACACTGAGAAGAAACCATCAAAAAGAGAATCTAGTGCTGTCAACGCGGTAGCTATTGCAAAGCCGGCCGGTGCTCCTCAGCATCGCAGTCAACAAAGGGAAGAAAGACCTAAGAGGCAATTTACTCCCCTCGGCATGACCTTGTCACAGATATTGCCACAGCTGCTGGAAACCAAGTTGGTAACTCTCATGGATCCCCCGAAGAATCCTAACAGGACACCTTCAAGGTACAATCCCAATGCTCGCTACGCCTATCATTCCGACAGCCCGGGGCATGCTACAGATGACTGTTGGACTTTGAGAAACAGGGTTCAAGATCTGATCGACGCGAAGGAAGTCCAGCTCGACTCTCCAGAGGCTCCCAACGTGATCACTGCTCCCTTGCCAAAATATGGCTAGGACTGGATTTTTTGTTCATTCGAGTGTTCAATTTGTAATTTTCTTTTGATTGTTCAAACATTTATTCATGTTAAGCATTGTTATTTCATTAATGCACTACACATGTCTGTTTCGAAGTAATTATTTCGTATTCACTATATGCAAATTATTTTCATATTTTTTCTGATGATCAACTCTTAAATAATAATTCTAAGCCTCTTGAGGGAGGATGACGAAAACGATACCACAATGTACAGTATGCTTTTGAACAAACCCCGCTGATGAGGTACAGGCATTGTTTCAATCCCTAAACACTGGAGTTATAAGGATGATAATCCCTCGTCAACCCCTCTGAGCCAAAGAAGTAGGAGTTTTTCTTTTCGAAATTTAAAACCCTTAATCATAACCTGGGGCAGGGTAGTCTCTCGGTTGATCCAAGTGCATAACGAATGGCACCAAAGAGGTCCTTACAGAAAAGAAAGACAGTGATGGTTCCGAACAATCATAAGGACAGGCAGTCATTACCAAAATCAAAAAGCCCATTAAGTCAAAACCTATGAAGGAGACTTACAAAACTGGGGCATCCCGCTGACTGTAATCACAAAAGAAACAGTTCAGGCAAAATATAGGGATAATAAAATCAAAAAAAGAGGTCACACAAACCCTCAACAAAAAGAAATGACTGCCTATTCAAAATAAATTGTCAATATCCGAACCATCACTGGAATATCAGGACAAAGACTCAAACAAGGTCTAATGCATGATCAGCTGAGTTTAGGATTGAAGAACATCACGAAGAGTGGGTGGGTACAAATAAAATTTGAGCCTTTATCCTTTGTTTCTTAAACCGTGAACCAGGCCACGTTATAACCCTCAAAAGTCCTAGCTGAAGTATGGGTTAGTTCGAAAGCATACTGTTACGAAAGGTATCCTGACTCCTTAAGGCCTACGGTAAATACGGAGTTGACATCACGTTTTACAAACATTCACTTGTTTTATGAAAAAGAATGCATTTCCAAAAAACTTCGAAACAGACATAAGCTTTGCATTTTTAACATAACTTTGTTTGCATATGAATATTTGTTTGAACAGCAGGGAAATTCGCACGATGAATACCTAGTGGACAAAAGCATTTCCAATCAAGGGGCATAGCATGATCAGTGTCCATCATCTAGGGGCAGTCCAGTCAAGATTCAGGGAATCTCTCAAGGCCAAATAGCCTGGGGAAAATCTCCGCCTGAGTCACTTGGGGAATTCTAACAATGAGTCTTGCTTGATCAAATACCTTCTGGTGGCATGACAAAACACTTCTAACAGGGGCAACTCCCTACTTTCTGAGAACGGACATAGTCGAAAAATGCTACGCAAAATCAAAGACCCGCTAGGTTGACATACCTAGGCAAAAATCAGGGCTTCCCGGCGAACCAAAAGGGTTCGGGCAAAAATAAGGGATGAAAATGAAAGATCTGTACACCCGGCAAGTCGAAAACCTGAAAAGGCGGCTTGGGAAAAAATGGGTATCCCGGTGGACTGAAAACCCGAAAGGGCGGTCCAGGCAAAAGTTAGGGATCAAAACGTACGACTATGTCTTGTCCTCTCGTCACTTGCCTACCAGAAGAAGATTGGTCAATCGGCAGCCATCAAACACCCTCACATGTCTTCCTCTCATACCTCAGAAACAGGGGCAATAAAGAGTTGTCTAAGCAATCTAATTGTTCTATCCTCCAGGGTACCAAGGTAGGTTCAGCTAAAGAACATAACCAAACACCTTAATTCCCCAGAGAGTAAGTCAGCAAGACAGTAAACTCTCCTCGAGCAAAGTTATCAAATCTTAAAAGAGGTTGAGTATCCTTCAGCAGATCTCAACATTCCCCAGCAGCATATATATTCTTAACAAGCATCCCCGGCAGTCTTGGTCTAAAGATTGTTCCCCGGCGGCGTATAAACGTTCAACGGAGTCACTTCCCCAACGCAATTCAAAACTTCCCCAGGAGAGTCCAATCCAGTTTCCCCAAGAAAGGTGGAATCCATCTCCCCAAGCAATAAGCTTATCCCCAGTAGATTCTGGAAGCTTATCCGCGCAGAGCACGAACGCGTCGTCCGACTTTATTCAAAGAGTTATTTCCCTATCAGGATATAACTGGGTTATCCTCAGCCAAAAGCCACGGAAAGGTCATCGTCGACACAGTCTTCTTATCCCCAGCGATGTCCATTAATACTTCCAATACAACAAAGATATTCCCAGCAAGTTATTACCAACAATTCAACAGAGTACCTCTCTCCCCACAGAGTATTGCTTCCCAGCAAGATTGCTAGAGTACTCTCCTCCCTGCAGAGTTATTCCATTCGCCAAGTTTATTCACCAACGGAGTCATCTTCTCCTATCGGTATTCTTGCAACATCAGCCCAGGATTTGACTTCCCGGCACTCGTCAAGGATCTATTTTCCTAGACGAGGATACATTCATAAACATCACTTTGATATACATCATGATACATGCATATACGCGTCATATCATACAATCTCATGTGTTGAAAAATATTATTGCTTGATCCATATCATGCATTGCATATGACTGACCTTTACCTTTCAGGAAGGATACAGTTAAAAGATCAACTATGTAGACGAATACAGTCAAAAGAGACCAACCCAGTCAAAGAATACAAATCCAGTTAAATCAATGCTTAAAGATTTCTCTGATACAACTCGTCGTCATAGACACTCGTCGTTATAGACACTCGTCGTTATAGACACTCGTCGTTATAGACACTCGTCGTTATAGACACTCGTCGTTATAGACACTCGTCGTTATAGACACTCGTCGTTATAGACACTCGTCGTTATAGACACTCGTCATTATAGACACTCGTCATTATAGACACTCGTCGTTATAGACACTCGTCGTTATAGACACTCATCGTTATAGACACTCGTCGTTATAGACACTCGTCGTTATAGACACTCGTCGTTATAGACACTCGTCGTTATAGACACTCGTCGTTATAGACACTCGTCGTTATAGACACTCGTCGTTATAGACACTCGTCGTTATAGACACTCGTCGTTATAGACACTCGTCGTTATAGACACTCGTCGTTATAGACACTCGTCGTTATAGACACTCGTCGTTATAGACACTCGTCGTTATAGACACTCGTCGTTATAGACACTCGTCGTCATAGACACTCGTCGTCATAGACACTCGTCGTTATAGACACTCGTCGTTATAGACACTCGTCGTTATAGACACTCGTCGTTATAGACACTCGTCGTTATAGACACTCGTCGTTATAGACACTCATCGTCATAGACACTCGTTGTCATAGACACTCGTCGTTATAGACACTCGTCGTTATAGACACTCGTCGTTATAGACCATCCGTCCATGGAAATAACCTGTCCGTAGAGACAACTCACCAACCTTTCTGAATTCCAGATCCGATTCCTGTATCTTGCCAGGGTGTGTCTGAAGAGTTCGAGGATCCGATACCTGAATCTTGCCAGGGTGTATCCGTTGAAGACTAACATTACCAGACTCTATTCCTGTATCTCGCCAGGGCACGTCTGAAGAATTCGAAGATCCGATTCCTGTAACCAGTCAGGACATATCTACACAAAGCATCTGAAGACCAGCTCCTGCAACATGTCAGGTACTCATTTTTCTTTTGCAGGTACGCAAGTTCTCGCTAAGGAATCTCCTATGCGATTGACATCCAGATGGCACCTATAAGCCCGTCCACCTTCCATTATCTCTTAGCATGGCATCTATAAGC
Source organism: Vicia faba (assembly GCA_948472305.1). Classification (NCBI taxonomy): domain Eukaryota; kingdom Viridiplantae; phylum Streptophyta; class Magnoliopsida; order Fabales; family Fabaceae; genus Vicia; species Vicia faba. The sequence continues at coordinate 1,481,007,100 of OX451737.1, forward strand.
CCATCATCCTATTCATCAACCTCTAAATGGCATCTATAAGCCCATTCCCATCACCACACTACTATGTGAGCGCAAATTTCTGGGCACTCTAGTGTTCAATCATCTTCTACCATCGGATTACGAAAGGCACGTCAGCCAATCTGCATCCTCAGGTCTAAGAAGATTGAACAGGGGTAACTGTTGTACCCCAAAATTTGCCCTCCCATATCTTTCAAGAAATTGCCAAGTTATGCTTCAAAATTCCCCAAGGGTTGCACAGTTCAAGGGCCTCCTAAGCAGTCAAAATTAGGGTTTTGGTTCTGATCAAGAAAATGAAATTTCCAAGGGCCCAATCAAGTCCCACATGCCAATAAATATGGTCAAGCATCCTCATACAAAGTTTCAAGACTTTCAGCACAAAATTGCACAGTCAAAAACCCTAATTGCACTACAGTCAACTGTAGGGGCAAAATGGTCATTTGACAGTCAAAAGTCCAAATTTTTGGTCAACATATCATTTTGAAGCCACAAACATCATTTGATCAATGCTTGATCATGATTCTCAAAGCTTGGCTCAAAAATCATCAAGATGCAAAAGTTTCCTTATTTGGACAGCTGAAAAAGTCAACTGTAAATTGACCAGGGCATAACTTTCACATAGATTATCAGAAAAATTCCATCCAAAGCTCATTTTGAAGAGACAGACATTTCCTACAACTCCTCTTCACACTCCAAGTCCAAGAAATTCTCTCACAAAAAGTTATCAATTTCAACATTATAGGTCATTTTCAAAAGTCAACAAAAAGGGACTTTAAGTCAAAGGCCATAACTTGAGATTGGTAAATCAAAATGACATGGGACCAAAGACATTGATTAGAGGACTCAAATACCTTTCCAAAATGTCCAAGAACATGAGCAAAGCTTAAACATTGAGCAAGTTATGCCTTGTGGAAGTTGGGAAATTTTTGGATATTTTGAAAAGCCAACATTGATTCAAATGACCTAAAATTGCTAATGGGCCTATTTTTCTTCCACAATTCATTATCCAAGGCATGTGCACGACCACTTGGCCCAAAGGGAAGTTTTTCTTCATTATTTATTTATTTATTTGGATTTTTATTATTAATAATTCATTTAAATTAATTAAATACATGGAAAATACTAAACCTAATTTATCAAATCTTTTTGTACATGTAATAGGTTCAAAAACTCGTGCATAATCAAATATGGAAAGATTTGAAGAGAATTGGTCATGATTGGTACAAAATAGCATGAAAAATATTGGAAAAAGATCTTGAAAAATCAAATCTCAAAAACCATGAATGCAAAGGATTTTGATTGTTTTCTTTGACCTAATTCACTCCATACATAAGCCTAAGCAAGACCTAATGCCATTGACCAAGAAGCTGCGCCAGAAACCCTTGCACAAACTTGAAATTTTATCAAGAAAATTCAATTCTGAAAACCTAATTCTAGGGCGATTCAGGGCCAAATAGCTACTCCATTAGCTTCCTCAAGGATCATAGGACGTGTTCCAATCATTCCCTAAGCCCCATACTCAAGAAAACGTGAAATCACCATTGGAGTTGGTAAAGAAAATTTCAGAATCGTTTTCTATCATTCATGCATTGTTAACATGTTTCATTGTTATTTTTGTGTTTAGAATAATGTTTGCAAGCTAATCATATGCTTTGATTGAATTAGTATGCACTGTATACAAAGATGCCATGGTCGTGTTTTAGGGTTTACAGGACTATGAATTGGGGGTTCTAAAATATGGAAAAATTGGAGCATAAGACTTAGGCCACTCGATTCAGCATGCTCAGACGATCACAAGGCCACCCTCGCGCCTAATTTATGGAGCCCCAGGGGCTATTCGCTATTTTCTGATATGTTGCCTAAAAGAACGGTGTAAAAACCGTTGCCTGTTTCTTTTATATTTTCAGGAAAACAAAATCAATGGAGAAGATGATCTCGTGGCAGGCGATGGTTGGCTGGTTCAAAATTTCTCTCTCAAACCCACTAACGCTTTTGTTTTATTTGATATTATTTGTTTGTAGTATTACATACAAAGCGCGTAACATGGCTCAGTGGTGCACGTATAGGCCGGTAACGTCCATGACCTGGGTTCGAGCCCCAGGTCTCCACCCTTTCCAATATTGTTTTTTCAAGCATTATCCTATGCAGATTCAATATCAAAGCACACCGTGCACCCACAAGATCAAGCGTCCACGCGTCCCTGAGCATCAAATCAAAGGCCATGAACTGGAGAGTATAGTGGACCCTAGTCAACGCGTGTACACGCGTCCTGAAAAGTCCAACAGGCCAAGGGTAAATGGGCCAGATTTCTAAAAGAAAACCTCCATTTGGGGACAACACCCCCTCCAGTTTGCTTCTTTTAACTTTTTATATTTTTTTCTTTTCTTTGTTTTAATTAATTTTTTTTAATGCTTTAATTTAATGTTTTCATAAAATATAAAAAAACACATAAAAAAATCAGAAAAGACAAGAAAAATAATAAATATTTTTATTTTTAGTATTTTCATAAATAAATTGTATTAATTCATTTAGTTATTAAATTAGGGTTAATTATAATATTTTCATAATAAAAATCTAAAAAAATATAGAATTAGGGTTTAATTAATTTTTTATCCCTTTTTTTGTTTTCTTTCATAATAATTGAATATTAAATATTTATTTTTGTAATTTAATTACATGTAAATTAACTAGATTAATTTTAGGTTAAAACTTTAATATGTTTTCATAAATAAATAAAAATTGTAGAATTAGGTTTAATTGCATTTTATTCTTTTTCCCATTAAAATCATAAAATACCAAAAAATACCAAAAAAATAATTTCTTTCCTTTTAATTAATTAATTCCATCATTAATTTAATTTTGCAAAAAAGGGGTCCAACGCCCTCGTTTCGATTTAAATTTCAATTCGCACATTTATTTCCTCTTTCGTATAATATTTATGTATCTCTCCCAAGGCCTTGTAAAATAATCGCTCGCACTTTATTTACTTTCTTTATTTTTCTGTCAAATCGGGTTCGAGAAATTTTGGCGATGTGGACCCGCGCCTTTTGTAATAGCTTAGAATTTTACTTTCTCGCAATATTTTAACTGTTAATCAAGGCATGAAAGAATGTATGGACAAAAATAAAAACAAACGCTAGATCACCAATAACATGACAAAAGACAAAAATATCTGAAAACGACACACAAATCACACACCACCCCTAGGGTACGCCTCATTGTTGCCTTGCCTCGAAAGGTGATCGTCGAGTAGAGGATGTCTTAGTAAGTCCTCATGATCCGGGAACCTGGCATGAGGGTAGCTTCTAAGGTATCTTCCCATTGCTCTGGTGATCACCATGTCCCGAACCTCGAATTGACCCGAACACCTCCAACGGTGGTGCTACCTACCTTTCAATGGTGGGATGGCACTACTTCAAAGGACATTTACACAGACGAATTCCTTAGGGTAGGTAGACGACTCTAGATACTTGCTCTAATCTCAAAACAAATCAAAAAATACTTTTCACACCGACACCTTTTCAAAAAGCTTTCGAAAGTAACTTTTCAAACACTCTTGAGGACTGATACAAGAGTCGAACTGAAATTTTCAAAGAAACTTTTTTAAAACCCACAGTTGAAAATCAAACAAACCATTTTGGAAAACACAAGTGAGCAAGTATCTAAGAGCCCATGGATAACCATGGATAGAAAGGGTGCTAACACCTTCCCTTTCTATAACCTACCTCCCGAACCGAGAGCAATCTCTTTAAGGAATTTTTCTGTGCTTTTGTCCTTTCCATTTGGAGAAAATAAAAGACGGTGGCGACTCTTGCTTCCGCGACATTTCGCGAACCAGCATTAAACAGTCAGTTCCAGATCCACCGATCACACCTTGCTTCAGGGAAACCCATCCCTATTTTCTGTCGACCTTTCTCCTCTGAATATGGAAGCAGTATAAAAACAGTGGAATGTTGGCCCCTATATTGAGATGGTCGCAAACTATCTCGAACGCTCGCATGAATGTGATACCGTTCGGGTGCAATTGAGAAGGAGCCACATGCAAATGCTTGAAAATGGCCACCTCGAAGTTAGAGAAGGGGAGGCGAAGACCCATCTCACAAAAAATATGTCGTACATTGGGATCCGCCTCTTGTCATACTTCGTTCAGATCCTGCTCTCCTTCCCAGGAATGTATAACGACCATTCCTCCGGAGCCCCATCCTCATGAGTGTATACGTCCGTGAAAACATGCTCCCCGTGCTAGTAAAAATATGATCGCCAGTCCCAGTGGTTGTTCACAACCCAATCCTGAGGATTCTCCTCATCTCTAGGAGGAAACATGCTTCCCTGGTCGGTGAAAGTCGCCCCCATGTCGGGCTCCCCCATTTGCTGTCCCATATGGTTCTGCACATCCCTGGAGATTTCCAGGATGCTTGATGAGCAACTTGTCTCGTCCTAGGAACTCCCAGAAGACTATGTAGATTCGCTCAAAATAACGACCCAAGCAGTATCTGCCATGGCACCTGAAAAGTAGAGGAAAAAGATGAGCTAGACGTCAATGCCATAACCACCCTTCCACCGCTAAACAAGCGAAGGGGCGCTGGGAAACGAGGATCATATCCCCGACCAGAAGCCTCATTGAGGCACACTAACGGACATAAATTGCAGAAAAATCCCTAAGCCCTAATGAGCCACCTACGACGCACCACGAGGTCCCCGAGGAGACCCCACGGCGGCTCCGGCGATTCTAAATCACAGAAACACCGTCCACTACCAACAGTCTTCAACGACGCCCTCCCTAACGGAACCCTAAATCCTAAAAACATGGATATCTAGAAAAGAAAAAGAAAAATTACGAAAGCAAACAACAATGGAAGGTCAGAAACTTACCAGTAATAGAGGAAAAGATGGAAGCTAGCAGCTGCAAACAGAGAAACTCAATGAACACAAATGGCCGACTATCGAGCTAATACGAGCAGTTGAAAGAAAATGCAAAAAATACTAAACGCCCTATTCCTATCGTATTTATAGTTGAGATAATCCGCGTGTACAAAACACGCGCCCGTGGAACCCTAGGGTCGTCATCGTTATACTCTAGCCCTAGGCGATCATTGCACCACTCCGCTAGCACGCTTCCTAAAACATGCTACCTCTCCAAATTCAAAAGTTCTAACAACCAACGTCTCGCCTCCCCGCAGGGAAGTCTCAACGGGCAATACTCATTTCCACATCAGACACGTCCCTTTCATCGAGCAGATGTTAAAGTCATTACTCTTGTGCCCAGAAGCAATGACTTGGGGGGCTACTATTTTGGACTGGCTCGACAGCTTGACTGGGCCCAATCTAAGAGATCTCCTTTGGCATGAACCGCACGCCCATAACCCGGAATTCCCATTACCTATCGGGTAATGACAGTCGTTTCCCTCCCAGTTCAGCATTGGCCCACAATCATCAACGAGCGTTCTCTCAACATCATGCAAGCCACCAGGAACCGACAAGAGATATGCCCGTAACTAACCCCCTCCTCGGTGCCAACGGCTAGTTACGGGCACATCTTCCCAATTTGACCAAGTCTTGGCAGTTACCTGATTTTAAGGACCCGTATATCTAGGCGTGAAATCAGGAACCAATAGCCACGACCCAAGGGCATTATATAAACCCTTACACCTGTGAGGGCCAGGTATCGAATATTCACCATTCACCACCTATTAATTTGCTTGTACCTCCTTGTTCCCACTCTTACTTGATCATCAGAGTGCCTTGCAGGTACAGCCCCTTTTTCTACTCGACTTCACAACCCGGCTGCGGATCATCTTCCGGCCAATCCTCAGGTTCTGATCAATCGGTAAGATCACAAATGTAACATTAAAGTGAAAGGAATTAATAACAGCTCAACAGGCGTCAAAGGGACAACAAATCCAGGGTAAGTTTATGTATACATTATTGTTGTCATGATATTAATGTCGCAAAATGTTATGTATATATTACTGACGTACAGTGCAATAATAAGGTTATAAATGCATGATTTACGTAGGTTTTTGGATGGAAGTTAAGTATGTACAAATCACTAATTCTTCTGTGGCATGTTCTATTTTTGAAGAGTTATAGATGATACAAATATAATGGAACCCAACTATATTGTTGTGTATTTTCTATGATGTGGTTATGTTGGAAAAGGTTAACAGTATTGAAAATTCGTTAATAATGTAGTATATGATGTAGTTTTAAAGTATGTTTAGGATGGATAAAATGTATTAGATAAGTTATATCGAAGAAATATATTAACATTAGTATGCATATATTTGGTTTGGTGCTTGAATCAGGAAATTTACGCCAATGTATGTTGAAGAAAATGAAGAAACATGGAGTGGGGTTGTATCCAATGCTAAGGTTATGAGGAGGAATGTGTTGGTAAGTAATAGAAGTTAATCATTTCCGCAGTATATTTAATTTTTTCAGGGTTGAATGTCATATAATTTAAGTAAATGTTTTGTAGCAAATACCGCGTGAAGTGATTAAGAAGTGCCTAATGGGACCGGTCAGCTCGATTGCCTTATATGATTCGGACAAGGGTATCTCAGAAAATTGTGTACTAAAACTGAGGAATAATGGTGAAGGCGAGAAGTATCTCACAACTGGTTGGTATGAATTTTCTAAATAGGGAAAATTAAAAAAATGAGACATTCTGCATTTCTGCATTCGATATCCTCCAGTCGATGAAATACTGGTTTATGTTGAGCCGGGAAAGAATAGACAGTGAAACAGATTATGTTGGATATATAATGGGAAAGAAGGATTAGTTGTGTATGTTTTTTGTTTATGTTGACTCCGTGTTTTTAAATTTGTAAGGTTTGAACATCTGTTAAATATTTTGGTCAAGTATTTAGTAAACGATGGTGTTATGATAATGTTAAATTTTGGTAATCAGTTTTTGGCATGGTGTACATACTATGCTAAAATATTTAGATAGTTGATGTTATAATACTAAAAGTAAAAAACATGAGTTTAACTGCATGTTTTGAGTGATATTTGCCCCAGTAACACCATTTTTTCCCATTAAACTAAAACCCAAACATCAATATTGACACACACACACACACACACACACACACAAATATATATATATATATATATATATATATATATATATATATATATATATATATATATATATATATATATATATATATATATATATATATATATATATATATATATATATATATATATATATATATATATATATATATATATATATATATATATATATATATATATATATATATATATATATATATATATATATATATATATATATATACAGTAAGGCTAAATAGTTCATATCCAGTATACAACGCAATTTCATTCAAACATGTCAAATGGTACAAATTCAAAGATCCAAGTTTGGTTCACAAACAAAGCCATGACAGTTTGTCTACAATGTAGATCACAAATCAATTTCAAGCAAAAATATCAGTTTTGAAATCCAAATTATACTGCTTCAGCTTACATTAACAACTGCGTATTCCATTATCTTAACATCTCATACTAACTATTAACAAAACATCTCATGCAAATAACAGTCACTAACCGAAATTAGATAAACTAACTAACTTGTTCACTTAACCTCCATCTATTCTAAAATCAACTTAATAGAGCAGTTAACAGTTAATAGATTTTCAAATATAACTAACCTGCTTCCCTAATATGCCCAGTCAAACCTCTCAATTTCATGTCACCTTCTTGTTTATGAGACAGCAGAACACAAAATGCTGATTGACGTGTAGCAATCTCAAAATGCAGAAACCTTACTGTTATACCCAAAAAAATTTCCCTACCATTTTCACACAAGACATACTCCTAGAGGTCCTCAATGGCTCAAGTGGACTAAGGATTAACCAGACAAATCCTCCTTCTATGATAATAAGCCTCAAACTAGGGCTTCACTCCTCATCAAGATGGTTGAGTTTCAAGGGTCCCAAATGGTCTCCATTGTCCTAATATGTCCTCAAGATTATCCCTGCAAAGTTTCATGCCTTGCACAACAAGTTTGCTCAGTCAACTGCTCAAATGCCTGAAAATCAACTATACTGGGTCAAAAGTCAACTGTGGCCCAAATACAGTCAAACTTCAAGATTTTTGGTCAACATCAACATTTTGAAGTAATATCCATCATTTGATCAAGGGTTGATCATGATTCCTCAAGAAATGCTCCCAGCGCTCTTCAAAAGTCAAAAATGGCAATTTAGGGTTTCTATAGGAAAAGTCAACCAAACTTTGACCAGGCATAACTTTCTCATACTTTATCAGAAATTTTCCAACTAAGGCTCATTTTGAAGAGAATCTAATTCCCTGCATTTCATCTTCAGCCCTCATGTTCAATAAATGCCTCAATCAAAAGATATAAGCTCAGACATTAAAGGTCATTTCAAAAAGTCAACAAAAATACCTTTTGGGTCAAAGCTCCTTACATGAACATGGAAGATCCAATTAAGATGAAACCAAAAGGGTTGTTTGGAGGACATACTAAGCTTTCTAAGAAGTCCAAGAACACCCTCTTAGGGTTAAAATTGAGAGAGAGATGAATTGTCAAAGTTGGTCATTTTTGGAAATTTGCATAAAGTCAACAATGCCCAAATTTGCATTTTTTCCAAATGGGCCTAACTTTTCATACTTGAAACACATTCCTAGCCTGGTCCACGACCCAAACACCTTACCATGCATCATTGCTTTTATTTATTTAGTTTATTTTGATTTTAATCCTTTAAAAATCAAATTAAATCAAATAAATGATATAAAAATAATGAAGATTTGTTTTGATTTGATTCCGCATTGAATTACAATCCAAATATGTTGTATAATACCAAAAAAAACGTGGAAAGGCTAATTGATTGGAAAAGATCATGATTTGGCTTATTTTAGAAACAAATAATGCAAGGAACAAAATCAAATCAAATCTCAACAATTTATGAAGATACAGTCCAATTTTGTTAAGCTAAATCAATCTATTATAAGTACACAACATTGCCAAAGCATAAAAAGGAGGATTGGTCGTGTAAACTGCAAGAACAAAAACTCAATTTTTAGACAAAAAGTGAGAATCGGATTTCGTTCTACAGGGCGATTCAAAGTGTTTCAAGGCCAGCAATCCATTCCTGGCAATCTCCTGAAACTAACAGCATCATTTGCACGCATCAAAACACCCAGAATCACTCCTTACAGATTCATGCTTTGCACACATATTCTTGAATTTGATTTTTACAATTCACGCATGATAAATGATTTCTAAGCATATATTCATGTTTGTATCATCCTTTAGAATGTGTTTGCATATTTAGTTACGTATTTTGATGCCTGTTTGATGAAACACTATTGCTAGGGTTTATAAGGTCATTTTAGGGCTTTCAAATGCAGGAACAATTGGCTCTAAAGATGGATATCATCATGATCAGAGGATCAAACCCAATTGATCCATGGTCTTAAATCTAATTTATGTTGCTTAATCATGATTTTTGAGATGCACAGGTTATAGCTACATACAACGTCCGTAGGTAAAAGTCTTTGCCTAAGACAATAGTCTTAGCCAAGAAGATGATTGCGTGGCAAGGTGTGAGTGGCCCATTTGAATCTCGCACGTTTTAATTATTGCAATGGCTTTTCATTCTATATAATATATTATTTGCGTTATATAAACGATTGAAACAAATGGTCCAATGGCAAGAGGCAAGGCTTTGCAAGGTGCGTGTGTAGGAGGTCAGGGGTTCGATCCCTGCCTCCTACATGTTATTTTTCTCAATATTTCTTGGCAGATTCTATGTTTCCATCACATGCGCGCACACCATACACTTCCACGTCACCATTATTCGGTCATTCACTATCCAGATCCAACACTTTCAAGCATGCAGGCGCATGGTGAACACTCCTGATCCCAACACACACAGGATCCAACGTTGCTCGGGCCAACCAATATGGGCCTGGAATAGAATTCAGCAGCATCACCTCCTTTTGGGGCCTACACCCCCTCAAGCTATTTCTTTCTTCTTTTTTTAATTTAATTATTTTATTTTGTTTAGATTAGTTTAATTTTATTTTATTAATCAATTTTTTATAAAATCATAAAATCAAAAAGTCACAAAAAATAGGATTTAGTTCTTTTTTTTTTTGTAAATAATTAATTTTCTCAACTTTAATTTATTTTTTTATTAAAATCAATTAGAAAATTAGGTTAAATTCAAATCTTTTTTTACAAAAAATCCAAAAATATTCTCCATGATCAAATTAGGTTTTTTAGGGTTTTCAAACTTGTTTCCAATTTTTATTCTCGCGCTGAATTATTTTTGTCGTACGCTACTTTTTCAATATTGATGTAATTGCGCCCGGTTTGTAAAAGATTAATTAGGATTTTATTTCTGCACTTCATTTTCAGTCAAATATTTATGTATCTTCCCAAAATCCTTGTAATAGCGTAGGACTCTTTTATTTTCTCGCTTTTATATCTTATGCTTGTATATAATGGCTAAAAACCTAGGCTTGTATGGTTAATCAATTAATCAGTAGATCACTTAATTACAAGATAAATATCTGAAAACAAACACTGCTGCACACTTGCACCCTTAGGGTATATCTCACATGGTTTCCTCGGAAACAATGGTCATGTCCCTCGAACGTAGAGATATCTTAGCAAAGACCCGCAATTCAAAAAAAATCGTCATAATAGATCATAGTCCCTTACTGTCCCCCGAGTTGCCTACGAGAAATGATCTTATGATGATAGTCCCTTTGAAATGCTAAGGTATCCTTACATGTTGCCTTCAATGACCATTTAGTCCCTTTAGATAGTCCCTCAACATCCAACGGCTAAGGTTACCTACTCACTAATAGTAGGATAACACGGTCTAAAGGAAAGGAGGAGAAGAACATCTTTTTTCGAGTAGGTAGATAACTGTTAGGTACTTGCTCAAATAATCCTTTTACACCATACACTTTCAAACATACTTTTGAAACAAAAATTTTCAAAACGCTTTATCACACTCTTGAGGACTGATACAAGAGTTACCATAAAGTGAATCGTTGCACTAAGGCAATTTTCAAACCTTTTCAAACCACACAAACACGAAAGAAATTTTAAAAATGAGCAAGTACCTAAGAGCCCATGGAAAACCATGGATGGAAAGGGTGCTAACACCTTCCCTTTCCATAATCTACTCCCCTTACTCAGAAATCTCGAAAAAAGGTCTTTTCTGTTCTTTTCACCCTTTCCTTTATGGATAAAAGAAAAGTCGGTGGTGACTCTTGCTTACCGCATATTTGTGAATACAAAATGCAAAACCAGTATTAAACAGTCGGTTCTGCCACCGTATCACAGAACTGGCGACTCTATTGGGGAATAATAAAATGTGGGGTTACCTTAGGGTCTACATCATTTTAAACTTGCTTCTTCGTCTGTTTGATTGCTTTACTTTTAAGGGTACTATTTGGGTTGCTAAAAGATCCTACACCCGGATCTGGGGGCACCTTATTAGGCAAGTAGAAATAAAGCATGGAGGTTGTACAGCGTAGATCGATACGGATGAAGTGGTGGCTATGTTTGCGCGATACTCTAGATTGTACTAATGTTCCTTGAGTAAGTTAAGGATAACATTAGGCTTCCTCATAGTGTCACTAAGCGCTAACTGACCTTTAGAACCTTTAATTGACTCATCCTAGCCCTTAGGAAGTAGTAAGATAACCGGCTTTGGTTTTGACCGAAGATTGGTTGATACTCGATACTACACTCATTGAAGCTGGACTTTCAGGATTTTTTGGCCGCAATACTTCGGTGCGGAGCTGAAACAATTTCTGAAGGGAAGGTCAGTGATATTGAGGCTCCTTAGAACCCCGTTACTATTAATAGGACAGGTTGAGCCAACTGAACATTCAAGAGGGTACTTACCTATAAACCTCGTGCAAGCCTAAACCTAAGGCTGCTTGTGTGACTTGTTTGCTTTCAACTTGAACTACTTGCAGGGTTTTATTATCTAAGAACATGATTTCCTTGCAGTATTTGTTTACAGTCATTATCCAATAAACTGGTTTTCTTGTAAGACATACTTGTCTTCATCACCCTACATTTTGCTTGATGCATAGCATACACATCATAACATCATGCCACAACATTTCCTTAACCATTTCAAGGATCTCAAGGGTTTGTGATGCAGGTTATGATAAATCATACGTCTAGCAAGGGGAAAGGGGATTTATTTTCCTCTAGCCAATGTCGTCAAAAGATCAAAACTCAACAACTTGAGTCAGGGGATATGACCCACTTGATATGGTGAGCTTGACTCTCGTAGAAAGACACTCAACGATACGAAGTTCTTCAATCAAAGCTGCAAATTTCAACTTCTGACATTTTCTTGTTTACCCCGCGAGATCCTTGAAAACATTTGCATAACAGGTAGTCTCCAGTACAGGTCTCTCATGTTCTCGTTGTTTATTTCAACAATGTCTCTCAAACAAGACAACGGAGATCTCCAAACTCAAGAGTCTCAATTCATGGAAATGTTCCTAAACCTATCCAAGGGACAGGAAGAGTTGAAAACACTCCTCACTAGGAACCTAGCCAAGAAAAATCCTGAAGACAATAAGGATGACCAGTTGGAACGACTGTAGGCTGAAATGGAAAGGATGAGAATCCAGATGAGTAGTCAGATGATCCTTATCCAAAGTTTAGCTCGAGAACAAGAAGAATTGAGGATTCTCATCAGCAAGCTTCTTCAGGACAAATACGATAGTCTGGGGCAAATTGCTAGAGCTTGGGGCCTAATCAAGGATCAATCTCTCTTGGCAGATAGGTAATTGGGTGACTTGTTCATACGGGGGCATGTTAAAAATAAACTCAGGAGCGGTGACATTCAACGGACTGCGTCTTTAAGTAATCACAAGAGACCATACAATGGGAAGAAAGAGTCCAATGCCGTGTATGACCAGAAGGACCGCAATAAGAGTAATCTCAACTAATCTGTGGGGGTAATTCGGACTTCTATTCCCGCACCGATACAATCACAATGGGATAATCAATAAAGGCAGGACAAGCCTAAAAGGCAATTCACCAAAATCAACATGTCCTTGGCTCAAGTATTGCAACACATGTTAAAGATGGAGTTGATTACATTAAGGGATCCTCATCCAAACCCCAAAACTTCTTCCCCTAACTACAATTATGATGCAATATTCGCCTATCATTCTGATAGTCCTGGACATGATACGAATGACTGTTGGGCATTGAAAAATAAGATTCAGGACTTGATTAACAAAGGAGTGCTGGAGTTCACACAAGATGGCCAGGCTGAATTCTTCTGCCGTCCCTCCAAGGCACACCATTTGAAGTGACAAGTTCTGACAAGAAGGATTTTCGTTCATTAGAATTTTCAATTTGTAATTTTCTTTTGATTGTTCGAACATTTATTCATGTCAAACTTTATTACTTTTTCAATGCATTGCATATGTCTGTTTTGAATCAATTCATTCGTATTCACTATATTTAAACTGCTTTCCTTTTTGTGATATTCAACTCTCGATCAAAAGCTCTGAGCCTTTAGAGGGAGGATGACGAAAATTATACCACAATCTCTACAGTATACTTTTGAACAGACCCCGCTAACAATGTACAGTCATTGTTTCAAATCCTAAACAGTGGAGTTATAAGGAAGATAGTCCCTAGTCAACCCCTTTGAGACAAAGAAGTAGGAGTTTTTCTTTTCACACAAATTAAAACCCTAAATCATAACCTGGGGAAGGGTAGTTTCTCAGTTAATTCAGACGCATATTCAGTCGCAATCTTCCACTTTGTACACAGTGAATGGCATCGAAGACGTCCTTCCAAATCAAAAGACAGTGATGGTTCCGTATAATCGTCAAGACAGACAGTCATTACCTCTCGAAATAAAAGCCTGTTAAGTCAAAACCTATGAAGGAGACTTAAGAAAAAACCAGGGCATCCCGCTGACTGTAATCACAAAAGAAATAGTTCAGGCAAAAGACATGGATAGTAAAATAAAAAAGAACGAGGTCCTACAAATCCTCGACAAAAAAATAGATTACAAAATGATTGTCTCTTCCAAATAAACTTTCAGTATCCGAACCATCATCGGAACATCAAGGACAAGATACCAGACTTAATTGGGAGCTGAACGATAATTAGCTGAGCATAGGACTGAAGAACATCACGAAGAACGGGTGGGTACAAATAAATTTTGAGCCTTTATCCTTTGTTTCTTAAACCGTGAACCAGGCCACATTATAACCCTTAAAAGTCCTAGCTGAAGCATGGGTTAGTTCGAAAGCATACTGTTACCAAAGGTATCCTGACTCCTATAGGGTTCGCTATAAATCCTGAGATGACATCACACTTTTACAAAATTTGTTTGTTTTACTAAAAAATGAATTTTTCAAACTTCAAGACAGACATAAGCTTTGCATTGTTAAAATACCATTGTTTGCATATGACTATTTCTTCAACAGCAGAGAAATTCGCATGACGGATATCTAGTGAACAAAAACCTTCTCAATGAAAAGGATCACCTCAAGTGGAAAAACACTTCCAACCAAGGGGCACGGCATGATCATTGTCCATCATATTGGGAAGTCAAGTCAAGATTCAAGGAATCTCTCAAAGATGCCAAATAGCCAGGGGCAGATCTCTATCTGAATCACTTGAGGCGTTGGACATAAATTCCAGCAACGAATCCTGTACGATCAAACAAACATCTTCTGACAGTATGGCAACACTTACTACTATGGACAGTGACAATTCTCCTTACCCAGTGAACGAGGACATAGTCGGAAAATACTATGCATGAACAAAGACTCGCTAGGTTGACAGGCCTAGGCAAAAATAAGGGCATCCCGGCGAACCAAAAGGGTTCAGGTAAAAATTAGGGATATACATATGAAAAAAACTGTACACACGGCAAGTCGAAAACCTGAAAATGCGGCTTGAGCAAAAAAGGGTATCCCGATGGATTGAAAATATGAAAAGACAGTCCAGGAAAAAGTTAGGGATTAAAGTGTACAACTACGTCCCGTCATCTCGTCACTCGTCTAATCAGTAGAAGGTTTATTACCCTGATCTGCATTCACCAAGGACTCCAAGAGTGTGGATAATAGCCAAACCATCTGCAAAATCCCTGGTTGATATTTTCTACAACAGGTATCGAGACAGAGGCATTCTACTACAAGGTCACCACCATATTCTCAGCTTACAACCTATTGCTGTTAGGTGTTCTCATACCCTCGGCAGAGCAAAATCTCCAAATTACCACTCCAACAAAAATTCCCCAATGAAGTCGCCAAGCTTCTCGGGATTCCCCAAGCGAATTACAAAGTTTCCCTTCCCCAACAGAAACATTATGAATATTCCAGACTATCTTCTAGCAATAGTTCAGGTACAATCCAGAGTCGGATGTCATCCTGATACTTATTCCAGACTATCTTCTAGCAACATTTCAGGTATGATCCAGAGTCGGATGTCATCCTAATACTTATTCAGACCGTGTTTCAAGTACAGTGCAGATACGATCCAGAGACGGATGTCATTCCGACACTTATTTCAACACATAGATCCATCAACAAAGCCTCCGAAGGTACTTTCTCCAACAGGTACAGGGGCAGAAACATCCTGATGTGAAGTCATCACCGTATCCTCAGCATGCGTCCCAGTGACATCTACACTCCCCACAGAGTAGAGGCAACCAAAAGTTTTGATCTCAGCTTCCCCGAACAGGAGTTACTTTCCCTAGTAAAGTTCCTTCAGAGAGCCGATGTCTATATCCCCCAGTCGATTTTTATAATCGCAAACGGTTTATAAAGCTTTCTCCTGAGTAGAGTTTATTTCTCTAACTGCGAAACCTCCTCGAGCAAAGTTTATTTATCTGAATGCGGAAGCTCAATCCCCAACAGAGCTTATTCCTCCAGCTACGGAAGTTTATCCCCCAGTGGAGTTTATTTCTCTGAATCGGCAAAATCTTCCATCTAAGCATCTCCTCTCTCAAACAGAGTTATTCCCCTACAGAGTTATTCTCAGGCAGAGTCTCTCTCCGGCAGAATATTCGCAAATAGAAAGGAGTAAATCCCCAGCATATTCATCTACATTCACCACCCCTTGCAGAAATGAAGAACTCAGTTCCCCAATACCCTTCAGTAGTAGTCCGGGATTTATTTTCCCCGGCTAAGAAGTACCGCAATAGCATCCCATATGCATATATCATGGCATGCGCATACATATTGCGTACATCACAATCTCATTTATTTTGAGAACATCATCACAATGAATTTCATACACCATGACATTGCATACAGCTAACACTTTACTTTTTTAGGAAAGATCAATCAACATATATTTATCATCAACAATTTCTGACAGGTCCAAGATTAGCTCCTAAAACTAAGCAGAGTAATTGTCTGTGTGACCAAATACAGCTTTACACGGGCTCTTCACGAAGCAATCTTACACGGGTTTCTCCTTCTCCTTCTGAAACACAGCTTTACACGGGCTCGTCATGAAGCAATCTTACACTGGTTTCTTCTGACTTCTAAATACAGCTTTATACGGGCTATTCATGACACAATCTTACACGGGTTCCTTCTCCCTCCTTCTGAAGTTTTACACGGACTTATCCCGAAGTAACCCTACCCAGGTCCCTTCTGAATTTTTACACGGACTTATCCTGAAGTAACCCTACCCAGGTTCCTTCTGAAGTTTTACAAGGACTTATCCTGAAGTAACCCTACCCAGGTTCCTTCTGAAGTTTTATAAGGACTTATCCCGGAGTAACCCTACTCAGGTTCCTTCTTACAATTTCCAGATGTGGTTTTACCCTAACTCATCATGAAGCAACCCTACCCAGGTTCCTTCTCAATTCAGATGCAGTTTTACCCGAACTCATCACGAAGCAACCCTACCCAGGTTCCTTCTCGGTTCAGATGTAGTTTTATCCGAACTCATCATGAAGCAACCCTACTCGGGTTCCTTCTCGATTCAGATGCAGTTTTACCCGAGCTCATCATGAAGCAACCCTACCCAGGTTCCTTCTTACAATTTCCCGATGTGGTTTTACCCGAACTCATCATGAAGCAAATCTACCCAGGTTCCTTCTTACAATTTCTCGATGTGGTTTTACCTGAACTCATCATGAAGCAACCCTACCCAGGTTCCCTCTTATAATTTCCCGATGTAGTTTTACCCGGACTCCTCCTAAAGTTGCCCTACCTAGAATCCCTCTCATATATCTCCCAAAGTAACCCTACCCAAGTTCCTTCTCTTACACTTCCAGATGATGTCTTACCCGGACTCATCCTGAAACAACCCTACACAGGTTTCTTCTGATACGTTTCCAAGTAGTAGTTAATTTCATCCTCCCCAGCAAATTACTACCAAGCCTAGATTTCAACCAGAAAACAGCAAACTTTCATCTCTCCAATCCAGAGATAACCCCTCAGTAGAGTCATGGACAACTGAAGTTCCTAGACTCCATTCCCCAAGACAGAGACCAACATTCCTCAGCGAAGGCCTCCGTAACAACAGGAACAGGAATTCCCATAAAGGAATATCTCATGAAATCATCATTGTTTTGGATGGCATCTTTAAGCCCATCTCCAACGACTCTCCGTCACATTCTCTGGATGGCATCTTTAAGCCCATCTCCGACGATCTTTCGTCATCTTCTCCAAATGGCATTTGTAAGCCCATTCCCGATGTCATAAACCATTAGTATTACTTTATGCGCGTGCAAATTTCTGGGCACTCTAGTGTTCAATCATCTTCCACCCTCAGATCATGAAAGGCAGACAAGCCAATATACATCCTCAGGTTTAAGAAGATTGAACAGGGCAGCTGTTGTACCCCAAAAATTTCCCCTCCCATTTTCACACAAGACATACTCCTATAGGTCCTCAATGGCTCAAGTGGACTAAGGATTAACCAGACAAATCCTCCTCCTAAGATAATAAGCCTCAAACTAGGGTTTCACTCCTCATCAAGATGGTTGAGTTCCAAGGGTCCCAAATGGTATCCATTTTCCTAATATGTCCTCAAGATTATCCCTGCCAAGTTTCATGCCTTGCACAACAAGTTTGCTCAATCAACTGCTCAAATGCTTGAAAATTAACTATACTAGGTCAAAAGTCAATTATGGCCCAAATACAGTCAAACTTCAAGATTTTTGGTCAACATCAACATTTTGAAGTAATATCCATCATTTTATCAAGGCTTGATCATGATTCCTCAAGAAATGCTCCCAACACTTCAAAAGTCAAAAATGGCAATTTAGGCTTTCTATAGGAAAAGTCAACCAAACTTTGACCAGGCATAACTTTCTCATACTTTATCAGAAATTTTCCAACCAAGGCTCATTTTAAAGAGAATCCAATTACCTACATTTACTCTTCATCCCTCAAGTTCAATAAATGCCTCAATCAAAAGATATAAGCTCAGACATTATAAGTCATTTCAAAAAGTCAACAAAAACACCTTTTGGGTCAAAGCTCCTTACATGAACATGTAAGATCCAATTAAGATGAAACCAAAAGGGTTGTTTGGAGGACATCTTAAGCTTTCTAAGAAGTCCAAGAACACCCTCTTAGGGTTAAAATTCAGAGAGATATGAATTGTCAAAGTTGGCCATTTTTGGAAATTTGCATAAAGTCAACAATGCCCAAATTTGCATTTTTTCCAAATGGGCCTAACTTTTTATACTTGAAACACATTCCTAGTCTGGTCCACGACCCAAATACCTTTCCATGCATCATTGGCTTTATTTATCTAATTTATTTTGATTTTAATCCTTTAAAAATCAAATTAAATCAAATAAATGATATAAAAATAATAAAGATTTGTTTTGATTTGATTCTGCATTGAACTACAATCCAAATATGTTGTATAATACCAAAAAATCGTGCAAAGGCTAATTGATTGGAAAAGATCATGATTTGGCTTGTTTTAGAAACAAATAATGCAAGGAACAAAATCAAATCAAATCTCAATAATTTGTGAAGATACAGTCCAATTTTGTTAACCTAAATCAGTCTATTATAAGTACACAACATTGCCAAAGCATAAAAAGGAGGATTGGTCGTGTAAACTGCAAGAACAAAAACTCAATTTTTGGACAAAAAGTGAGAATCGGATTTTGTTCTACAGGGCGATTCAAAGTGTTTCAAGGCCAGCAATCCATTCCTGGCAATCTCCTGAAACTAACAACATCATTTGCACGCATCAAAACACCAAGAATAACTCCTTATAGATTCACGGTTTGCACACATATTATTGAATTTGATTTTTACAATTCACGCATGATAAATGATTTCTAAGCATATGTTCATGTTTGTATCATCCTTTAGAATGTGTTTGCATATTTAATTATGTGTTTTGATGCTTGTTTGATGAAACGCCATTGCTAGGGTTTATAAGGTAATTTTAGGGCTTTCAAATGCAGGAACAATTGGCTCTAAAGATGGATACCATCATGATCAGAGGATCAAACCCAATTGATCCATGGTCTTGAATCTAATTTATGTTGCTTAATCATGATTTTTGAGATGCACAGGTTATAGCTACATACAACTTCCGTAGGTAAAATTCTTTGCCTAAGACAACAGTCTCAGCCAAGAAGACGATTGTGTGGTGAGGCGTGAGTGGCCCATTTGAATCTCGCGCGTTTTAATTATTGCACTAGATTTTCATTCTATATAATATATTATTTGCGTTATATAAACGATTAAAACAAATGGTCCAATGGCAAGAGGCAAGGCTTTGCAAGGTGCGCGTGTAGGAGGTCAGGGGTTCGATCCCTGCCTCCACATGTTATTTTTCTCAATATTTCTTGGCAGATTCTATGTTGCCATCACATGCGCGCACACCATACGCTTCCAGATCACCATCATTGGATCGTTCAATATCCAGATCCAACACTTTCAAGCATGTAGGCGCATGATGGACACTCCTGATCCCAACACACAGGATCCAATGTTGCTTGGGCCAACCAATATGGGCCTGGAACAGAATTCAGCAGCACCACCTCCTTTTTGGGCCTACGCCCCCTCAAGCTATTTCTTTCTTCTTTTTTTAATTTAATTATTTTATTTTGTTTAGATTAGTTTAATTGTTTTTTTTATTAATCAATTTTTTATGAAATCATAAAATCAAAAAGTCACAAAAAATAGGATTAGTTCTTTTTTTAAATATTTTTTATAAATAATTAATTTTCTAAACTTTAGTTTATTTTTTTATTAAAATCAATTAGAAAATTAGGTTAAATTCAAATCTTTTTTTACAAAAAATCCAAAAATATTCTCCATGATCAAATTAGGGTTTTTTAGGGTTTTCAAACTTGTTTCCAATTTTTATTCTCGCGCTGAATTATTTTTGTCGTACGCTACTTTTTTAATATTGATGTAATTGCGCCCTGTTTGTAAACGATTAATTAGGGTTTTATTTTTGCACTTTATTTTCAGTCAAATATTTATGTATCTTCCCAAAATCCTTGTAATAGCGTAGGACTCTTTTATTTTCGCGCTTTTATATCTTATACTTGTATATAATGGCTAGCAACCTAGGCTTGTATGGTTAATCAATTAATCAGTAGATCACTTAATTACAAGTTAAATATCTGAAAACAAACACTGTTGCACACTTGCACCCTTAGGGTATACCTCACACGGTTGCCTCAGAAACAATGGTCATGTCCCTCGAACGTAGGGATATCTTAGCAAAGACCCGCAATTCAAAAAAAAATCATCATAAAAGATCATATTCCCTTATTGTCCCTCGAGTTGCCTACAAGAAATGATCTTATGATGATAGTCCCTTCGAAATGCTAAGGTATCCTTACATGTTGCCTTCAATGACCATTTCGCCCCTTTCGATAGTCCCTCAACATCCAACGGCTAGGGTTACCTACGCACTAATAGTAGGATAACACAGTCTAAAGGAAAGGAGGAGAAGAACATCTTTTTTCGAGTAGGTAGATAACTGGTAGGTACTTGCTCAAATAATCCTTTTACACCATACACTTTCAAACATACTTTTCAAACAAAAGTTTTCAAAATGCTTTATCACACTCTTGAGGACTGATACAAGAGTTACCATAAAGTGAATCGTCGCACTAAGGCAATTTTCAAAGCTTTTCAAACCACACAAACACGAAAGAAATTTTTAAAATGAGCAAGTACCTAAGAGCCCATGGAAAACCATGGATGGAAAGGGTGCTAACACCTTCCCTTTCCATAATCTACCCGCCTTACTCATAAATCTCGAAAAAAGGTCTTTTTCTATTCTTTTCACCCTTTTCTTTGTTGGATAAAAGAAAAGTCAGTGGCGACTCTTGCTTACCGCACATTTGTGAATACAAAATGCAAAACCAGTATTAAACAGTCGGTTTTGCCAGCGTATCAGACTTACCATTCAAAGAGACATCAGAAATAAGAAGTCACAATACGAAAGAAGTTAGGTCTTCTCCATTCAGTCGCGTTTCAAGACCAAAATCACATGTATGATCCATACAAAGAACACATGTCTTTTGATAACATATTACATGAAAGTTTGAAAAATTGAGCTTTCAAAGTGTAATGCTAGTACCTACGCTGAATATTGTTGTTGTTGGTGAGGAATATGTTCGAACACTGAGAAGTTAAATTAAATTATATTCAGTAAACATCAGACAAATTTCATTTCATTTTTATTTTAATTTTCTTAGTATAAGAGAATATGTAACACCTTAAGATCTCGGTTGATTACACGATTAGAATACAAGTAGTCTATCAACAGTTGAGTTACCCACTTTCAGACCTTCTACACTTCAAATTGGAATTCTAGAGTGAGTAGTGAATATTCATCATTAAATGTTAAGAAATTGACGATTAAGCTATTAATTACCTCCTCTAGAAAAAACGTTTCGCGAGCTTTCTTAATGCTCTCGACCCTGGTCCACAAAGAATGTAGAGTACCATCGTTAGGACTTTGTGTCAATGATGATTTTCCAATGGAGACAGGTATCCCATGTTGATATAGAAATGCACAGCAAACAGAACGTTATAATTAACAATCTGAAATAAAATGGCATAAGAATCAACTATAGCTGGTGTGTGCTTAGAAACATAAAAGGAACAACATATATTTTTCAGACAGAAAATCCTTAACATTAAATTCAGAACATACCAAAAAGTGATGTTACAGCCTCATGCACTACACATTTTGAAGCAAGAACAAAATGACGCAGATTAACAAAAGAGCGTACCTAATATTTGAATAATCATATATTGATGAAAGCATCCTTGTAAACAACATTTGTAGTTGTTACTTTGAACTTTCCATGTTCATCATGTATCAATATTTTGATTCCTTATTTTGTTGTAACCCTCGATAGTGCAACATAAATTTAACCATGGGTAAATACATCTCTTGGCAAGTAGAGACCTACATTATCCAAAGATTGTCCCTGTGATTTATTAACCGTCATGGCATACGAGACAATAATTGGGAATTGTCGTCTATTTAACTTGAATGCCCATGGTGACTGCGACGGTGACATATCCATCCTAGGGATGTAAACCAAATTTCCAGAACCCTTTCCTGACATTATCGAAGCTTCAAGGACATGGTTTGCCATATTTGTTATGATTAGCCTTGTTCCCTTACACAAACCTTCCGACTGGTTTATGTCTCTCATTAGCATAACAGGTGTTCCTATTTTTAAATTTAAGTAATGGTTAGGCAAACCTGACGTACGTAGGGAACTAAGAAATTCTGGTGTCAGGATGTCAAGTACTTCGGGCACATGGATTTCGAACCTATCAAATGATTTTGAATTGTAGTGGTCGCGTATGTCTCCTATTTTTGGAACAAAAATAAATTAGAAAATAGAAGTCAATGTATATTTGAAAGTAAAAAGAAAAAAATGGAAGAATATGACAACCTTCCATTAAATCAAGAATGTGGTCGTTGATGTCATCCAGAACTTCTAATGTAGAAGCGAGAGTTGCTCGACCCTTGAGGTAATCATAGGAATGATAACTATTAATGAAATCGGGATATATATGCTATTCACAATTCCAACAGCAGGATCATTAAAGTCGGTAATCAAAAGTTCAGGGGGAACGTCAATTTCTGCAACACCATCGTTAGGTTTTGATACTTTTCCTTCGCCTATTCGCAAAATCCAATTCGAAAAATTTGCAATTTCCTTTTTATCTTGCTCTGTCAGACCTGAATGCAAACGCATGTTGTTTGTCATCTTTTAAAACCTTAACTGAATACCATATGTAAGAGGTATTTATCGCCGAGTGAACAATATCCAAACGGTTTCCTCTTGGAACAACAGGTAAAATTTGTCTAAAGTCACCACCAAAAACTATAATCTTTCCACCAAACACATCCTTCGAATTATTGTATGCACTCATGACATCTTTCAATGTTTTGTCAAGTGCTTCTATAGGATGCTTGTGTGCCATCAGTGTGTCTTCCCATATAATTAGATTTGTCTGTCTTAGAAGGTCTCCGACATCACCGTTGTATTCAACGTTTCAAGTAGAATTATCAAGCGTCGGCACAGGTATCTTAAACTTGGAATATGCAGTTCTACCCCCTGGCAATAACAAAGAAGCTATACCACTGGTGGCAACGGTTAAACATATCTCATGTTTAGACCTCAAAGTTGTCGCCAGTGTTCTGCATATATAGGTCTTACTAGTACCATCATAACCATGAAGGAAGAAGATACCACCATTCTGTGACTGGATAGCCCCCATTATTTTTTCATATATGCCTTTTTGGTTATCTAAGAAATGTTGAAAAGGAACAGGTAAAATAGATAGCCAGGAGGACAATGGAAATGTTGTCCATAAGAAAACAAATTTCAAGAATTACCAGTAAAAGCATTGAAGAGTCTTGTAAACTCCAACTTCATAGTTGCAGAATCATAATTGCGTTCATCATATATGAGTTTGTTTCCTAACTGCTGCACTACATAGGTGTCTGGATATGGAATGGGACTAAAATATTTGAGAGTCCTTCTATTTTCCTGCATTATCTTCTCAATTTCTATTAAATTTAGACTTTGCAATTTAGTTTTTGTCAACACCAAATTTGTACGGATGCAGCAGGAAAAACAAAGTTCGGAAGTAGTTAGATCAGACATGGGTTCAAGAAGAATGGACGCACGTCTACTGTAGTAACATGTTGATGGTAAGGTAGTAGCCCAATAAATAGTTTGCATAAATAAGTGAGAGTGAGATATGAAGAAACCTAGATTTAGAGATAATAATCTTTGGGAATGTAAAAGACCATCGGACAACAGTTGCCACGATTCTGTCCAGACATGTGTTGGTCGATTAACAGCACCCGATAGTAGTATTACAACAAAAAGTCTGCGAAGAAAATGTCTCAAACCCTATTGACTTGCTTCCTTTATCACAGCTACGTATTCTTTATCATCCTCGAGAAAGCCCATTGCAAAGCATGAATCTCTAAATGTATCATATTGGTTGTCACCAACTTTTCAAATATCTTCATAACTTGTAGGTCCCTTGACTACGTCAACATCATCCTCAAGTAAATCAGTTCTCTAGTAGTCGGAGGAACCCATACCAAATGACCTATTGTGAACCCTCTTTTGCATGGCCTCCATACCCTATTTGCCTTTTCATAGACAAAACTTAAAACAAACTGAGCATAAGTCAGTGATCGGGCTTCTTCATATTGTGCATTTACAGCCAGCCATGCAGTAAACATAGATTCATTCACACTTGTGCTTTCCAAAATATTTTCCATTCGATCGTGATATGTATAGTAAACAACCTTCTCACCCACTAAATAATAGAACATACACTCCACCTCAGGTTTTCTCCCATGAATGTTGTAAGAGTAAATCCGCCAACACGCTTCACTCGGGGAGATATATCTGCAGTCCATATATTATTTGATTTCATCAATGTGCTCTGTCTCATTTCCAGAAACAGATGTTGTTATCCTATCATATCCTTTATTTATATATTTGAAAATATATTTAATGGATGTACTTTGGTTACACCATTCCATGTTTATATGTGTATGATATTTCAAAAGAAATCTTGTATTATATGGGACCACATGTCGATTGTCCAATGTAATTCCCTTTTTTCGATAACATGTGATTATGATCTTCTTCTGTATAAGGGATAGCCATCAGCATCAACAACAGTATGTTCAATGAACTTTTTGGGGAAGTATTTAGTGCATTTTCCATTTTTCATGCATGGTGAATTCATCTGCGATAAACCACAAGGAGCATGCATCATGTTCGCCTTAACTAAATTGTATAATCTAGGATGAACAATGGGGTCGGGAATTTCAGCACAAATGATTTTATCAATGTCCGAAGGTGTTGGATATTTGTTCCGAGGGTGGAAGAAAATCAGAGCGTGTGCATGAGGCAATTCACGCTTCTGGAATTCAATAGTGTGCATAACTAAAAAGGGTAATAGTCAGTTAACATATAAAGTTGTTGGAACAAAACCTAATGCATAATTGAGATTTAATATAAATAAGAGTACTTACATGCCAACACTTTGCCTAGAACATGGTGTTTTGTAATATCATCCATTAGTTCATCAAATTTGATCTTGAATACTTTTGTAATAATATTTGGTCGATCGTGTGGCTGTAATCCAGTGTTGGACAATGCACGTGTGATTTCGGGCCAAGTTAGATTTCATGTAAATGTAACAAATAAGTCAGGAAATCCCAATCTACTTGAAATGGACATACCATCAAAATACAGTTAATCCATGTATCTTTTGCTTCCAACAAATGTAGACGGTAAGACCACATGCATTCCTTTCTTTCGTGTTTGATTCGGACCACCACTAATGCACTGATTAGTCAACCTGTTATATTTTATAACCCGTAACTTTGATTGTTTATCTCTCAACCAATTAAGTTGTTCATATTCCATCTTAGCGTAATCGTCAACTAAAAACTATTGAAACGGACGTCTAGAGTGAAGTAAGGTTTTTGCCTCATTAGTTTGTTGCTGCAAACGGTAAGAAAGCCAGTTCTTTATGCTTTGACGATTTTTGCCAGTAACTGTATTATCATGGCGATAATTGTGAAGTATATTTTTCCTATAACCATCTTCATCGAACAATGATGTCCCATTTAGAAGCAGAATCAATATCGCCCACAATCAGGGCAGCAACCTTAGATACTGTTGGTTTGTTGTAGACACGAGTGTCCTCGAATCTATCAGTAAGTAGCCTCAGCTTTAGGTCCAACAAAGAATTAAGCTTCAAAACATCTCTTTCCATCCTAAAGGCTTTTGCATGAACATTGCATTCATCTAACATGAACTTGAGGTTGTTGACAATGTTGATTCGGATCACCTTATTATCCCTATACATTACAGAAAACATCAAATATTGAGACAGGAAATATGGTGACTGAGGAAGTATACATCTTTATTTGATTATAAAACCTGAAACACTTCATTTTGTTATCAACTTCATTGTCAATATCATAAATATAGTTGTGCATATTGGGGAGGTTGTCCTAATTCCGGTAGTAGAGTACCAATTCGATGACAGGTTTGACCGTGCAGTCTCAAAGTGGCTGGGCCTCCTGTTTTTGAGTATGTTATGTCTAATTTCATTCCCGGAGATGTGAAAGAAAACATTGTGTTATAGGTTCTAATGTTGTTCTGGTAGTTTTTAGTCTCTGGGCAGGTTTCATTATATAGCAGATGTTGCAATACCGACGGTGGGTCCTGAATAAAGGGTAATACAACTTTTCCACCACGGAAGCAACGGTGGAACTTCATATTAATTGGTGTTTTTAGCTTGCCAGTGCGTTCATCGTACCACATCAATGATTGCAACTTTGACATTCCCAAGTTCTGTCTCCTATGTTAGAATAGTCTGAAAAAGAAATTCAACAAAAGTATGGAATGAAACTGTGTACTTATTCCTTTTCGGATTCAAAGTTAAACTTGAATGCTGTTCTAAATAGAGGTGCTGAGGTGTTTCACTAAAACAGCTACAGTGAAGAATTATTTGATGAAGAGTCAGCTAAACATAAAGCTATCGAAGTATAGTAATCATATTAGTTGACAACTTAACTTCTAAAATGTAACCTACCTTGTAGATGAGAATCTCATAATGGTTCATACTCTGATTCAGACTCCACATCTGAACCATTAGTCAAGATCATACCATCACTAGAATCAGAGTCTGCATCGATTGGCCGATGAGATTCAGAGGTTGTATAAGGTGTTATGTGGTGATGAGAAGTTGATGCCCTTGAGGCAGACACATGATCGATGGCACCTTGAGTGGCTGCCTAAATGCTTCTGCATTCGAAGGAAAGAAACGAAGGTGACGTTTCTAAGGTTGGATTCGAAGGAGAAGAACAAGTGTGATGTTCTTTATACTGGATTCGAAGGAAAACAAAGTGTGGGGGATTGCTTCAGATTCGAAATAAGCGAGTGTTTAGATTATGGGTTTGGGTTTGAAAATGTGTTTAAGTGTTTGAGGGTGTTTGAGTTTCTTTGAAAGTTTGATGATTCATTCCACCAACCACAAGTATATGGATGTGTTGTCCATCCCTTTATACATGTTATGGAGCTTCATATTTATAGGCAAAGCTGGCTGAAGTTTTGGAGGGAAAACAAAACATTTTGAACAATTTGAGTAAACTGCTTTTTGTAGCTTTCGAGGGGCAGTGTTCATATGATATTTTGGTGCAAGAATGGGGCAGTGTTTCAGGACTAATGTGCAGCAGTTTTGGAGCGTTATAGCCAGTGTACTAGGCCTGAACTTGGCAGAAATCATCTTTTGAATATTTCATCCTTTCTTTTTGACCCCCCCCCCCCCCTTCGACCAGATTCTCCTTCAAACAATGTTATTTGATTTTCCCCCAACAAGCGTCCTTCGAATGGGTCACTTTTGTGCATCCTCCGAAAGAGCCAAATGTGTACCCCTTGGATGGGTCACCAAAGTATGCCTTAAGGTGGGCCTTGTAAGTTCTTCGAATAGGCCATCAAACATGTCCTTCGAATGGGACACCCAGGCATGTCCCTTGAATGGGTCATGTATGCATCTTTGAAAGGACTAAATGTGTCCTTCGAATGGACTAGTAAGGTATATCCTTCGACGGGGACTCCTATGTATGCCCTTCAAATCCACCAACCATGTGTGCTGAAGGTTGTCAAGGGTGGAATTGAAGCATACTAAAGGGAAATGTGTCCAGTCAAAGCTAGTGTAAACATAGCCAATGCCCTGTCGAAGCCTGCATGCAGGAGGTCTAAACTTTGTGACTTCAAGCAAGCACACAAGAGGCCAATGCTCAAATGAAGACTTGCATTAAGGGAGTCATATGCCCAAACGAAAGAGGCATGCTAGGCTGGAAAAAATGCCCAGACGAAAGAGGCATGCAGGAGGTAAAAATGTGCAATCGAAGGATCCCAAAAGGAGGCAAAAATGTGCAATCAAAGATGCCAAAAGGAGGCTTTTTTGCCTTGGAATCATAGGATGCTACAGGAGGCTCTTGCCTTGTGTCTACTGGCCTGGTGGGCGGTTCTTACATGCAAGAAAGGAGTTGTGGCTCAATTGAAAGCTACACATAGCTAGTCATCACCTTGTGAATCAAAGAAAGCATGGAGGGAATTATTTGTCTAATCAACACAGGCATGCAAGCATCAAACATCCAAACGAAACAGGCATATGGGAAGTCATTGCATTGTGAACCATGTGAGGCCAGAGATGCAATCAAAGGTGGCATGTAGGAAACTCCTACCTTGTAAATCAAAACCAGTGTGTCAAAGGCCAATGCCCAGTCGAAGGATGCAAGCCAAGCTTGCATCGAAAGAGGCCGAAAGGCCAATCGAAGGAGCTGAATCAAAAAAGACTTGTTTTTCTGCAATTTTGTCAAAAAGATTATTTTTATATGTTTTACCTTTTTTAACAGTTTCCTTTTTAACTTGATACTGGAAATCCAATTATACTTATGCAAGCTTGAATCTTGAGAATCTTTGTGAGAAATGCCTTGAGACGTGAGAGGGAAAATTTTGGGGTAAAACGACTGCCCCTGTTCAATCTTCTTAAACAAGAAGAGTTAGATTGGTGAGTCTGCCATTTGTGACTTGAAGGTGGAAGATGATTGAACACTATAGTGCCCAGAAATTTGCGCTCGATGATGTGGTGGTTGATTGTGTAGGGAATGGGCTTACAGATGCCATTTGGAGAAATGATGGAGAGTTGTCAGAGATGGGCTTATAGATGCCACCCAAAAGTGATTGTTGACAGAAATTAGACTAAGTCTAAACTTGACTTCAACTGGAAAAGAATCAGAATAAATCTTTGGAGCGATTTATTTGAACCAGAGAAAGTGTCTACTGGAAAGGAATCAGGATAAACCATTGATAGATTTAAACTGAACCAGCTGAGGTCTGGAAAGAATCAGAATAAATCTTGGAGCGATTCATATGAACCAAAGAAAATTTCTACCAGAAAGGAATCAGGATAAACCATTGATCGATTTAAATTGAACCAGCATAGGTCTTGAATATTCTTTACCTGGAAAGAATCAGAATAAGTCTTGGAGCGATTTATCTGAACTAGAGAAAATGTCTACCAGAAAGGAATCAGGATAAGCCATTGATAGATTTAAATTGAACCAGCAGAGGTCTTGAATATTCTTTAACTGGAAAGAATCAGAATAAATCTTTGAGCGATTTATCTGAACCAGAGAAAATGTCTACCAGAAAGGAATCGGGATAAACCATTGATAGATTTAAATTGAACCAGCAGAGGTCTTGAATATTCTTTAACTGGAAAGAATCAGAATAAATCTTGGAGCGATTTATCTGGACCAGAGTAAATGTCTACCAGAAAGGAATCAGGGTAAACCATTGATCAATTTAAACTGAACCAGCAGAGATCTTGAATATTCTTTAACTGGAAAGAATCAGAATAAATCTTGGAGCGATTTATCTGAACCAGAGAAAATGTCTACCGGAAAGGAATCAGGATAAACCATTAATAGATTTAAACTGAACCAGCAGAGGCCTTGAATATTCTTTAACTGGAAAGAGTCAGAATAAATCTTGGAGCAATTTATCTAAACCATAGGAAATGTCTACCAGAAAGGAATCAGGATAAACCATTGATAGATTTAAACTGAACCAGCAGAGGTCTTGAATATTCTTTAACTGGAAAGAATCAGAATAAATCTTGGAGCGATTTATCTGAACCATAGAAAATGTCTACCGGAAAGGAATCAGGATAAACCATTGATTAATTTAAACTGAACCAGCAGAGGTCTTGAATATTCTTTAACTGGAAAGAATCAAAATAAATCTTGGAGTGATTTATCTGAACCAGAGAAAATGTTTACCGGAAAGGAATCAGGATAAACCATTGATCAATTTAAACTGAACCAGCAGAGGTCTTGAATATTCTTTAACTGAAAGAATCAGAATAAATCGTGGAGTGATTTATCTGAACCAGAGAAAATGTATACCGGAAAGGAATCAGGGTAAACCATTGATAAATTTAAACTGAACAAGTAGAGGACTGGAAAGGAAGTGTTTGTCATGTAGATAGTTACTCCATCTTATTTCTAGAATTGATCTACAATCAATTTGTTCACAGATAGTTGTCCTATCTTGTCGTAAATTTGTTGATGATAATTTTCTGTGGATTGATCTTTCCTGAAAAGGTAAAGAGTTAGTTGTATGCAATGTCATGATGTATGAAATGCATGGAGTAATGACGTTTCTCAAAAAAATTAGATTATGATGTATACATTTATGTTGTATGCATTTATCATGTAAATATGATGCATGAAATTTTGTTGGAATGTAATTTTGTCTTGGAAAATAAATCCTTGACAAGTGTTGGGAAGTTTTGGGAAGCTAAATCTCAGACGGGCGTTGGGGATGAAGAGTATGCACACCTTTCCAGACCTTGCTTTTAGAATGTTTCCATTGGGGATTCCGGTTTTGTTGTTTGAGGAGAACTCTATTGGGGAATGTTGATTTTGCTTAAGAAGAAAACTTTGTGGAGAGTGTTGATTCCTGCTTGGGGAAAGGGGTTCAGGAGTTTTAGTTATCTGTTGCTCTACTAGGGAGTTATCTCTTGATGGAAGAGAAAAGGAGTTAACAACTTGTTGGGGATAAAGAGGTTAACTGTTATCTGGTTTGGCTTCCAGGTTTTACAGCAACTCACTGGTGATTTTAGAAAAATCTATTGGGGAAGAGGAGTTGTGGTCCCTTAATTTGTAGTAGTTAGAGAGGAAAACTCAAGTTGGGGAATCTCGCCATTTGTTGGGGAAATAAACCTTGTCGCCAATTTGTTGGAGAAGTGTTTTCTTTTGGCAGAACTCCTCGAGGATTCTTGAGATCGACTCAGTTGGCGAGAAGTTTTCAGAGATTGAAACTCTGGCTGGGGATCACCCTGCGAAAAGGACTTTGTAGGGTATTTGTCACTGCCCCTAGTAGAAAGTGTTCGTATTATTGCCAAGAAATATTTGCCTGAATGTACGTAATCCTTTGTTGGAATTTCAATATTTAATGCCCCAAGTGACTTAAATGCAGATCTGCCCCAGGTATATTTAGCACTTCTTGAGAGATTTCTTAGAATCTTGACTTGAATGCCCCAGACGAATTGGATAGTGACATGTCATGCCCTCTTGCTTATAGGAGATTTTTCATTGGAAGTGTCTTCCCATTTGAAATGATTTTGTTTCTTGAGAGAGTTTTTGTTCACTGGATATTCGTCATGTGAATTTCTCTGTTGTCAAACAAATAGCTATATTCAAACAACGATATTCAAATAATGCAAAGTTTATGCTTGTCTTGAAGTTTTGAAAATGTGTTTTAGCAAGATAAAAGATTTTTTTTGTAAGAAAATTCAACTCAGGATTTAGAGTAAGCCTTACAGGAGTCAGGATACCTTTTGTAACAATATGCTTTCGAACTAACCCATGCTTCAATTAGGACTTTGAAAGGGTTGTAGTGTGGCCTGGTTCACGGTTTAAGAAACAAAGGATAAGGCTCAAAGTGTATTTGTACCCGCCCGTTCTTCGTGATGTTCTTCAATCCTAAACTCAGTTTATTATGCGTTTGAATTCCAATTGAATCTGGAGTGACGTTTTGGTGATGGTTCAGACAAGTTAAGTTTGTTGGAAGGAAATTATTTTTGCCATATTTTCCATTTTATTGAGGATTTTTAAAGACCTCTTTTTGATTTATTATCCTTGATTTTTGCCTGACTGTTCTTGTTTTGAGATTACAGTCAGCGGGTTGCCCCATTTTTCCTTAAGTCTCCTTCGTAGGTTTTGACTTAGTGGGCTTTTCTTTTAAGAGATAATGACTGCCTATTTGGTAGGGAACCATCACCATCTTTTGATTGCAGGGGAATGTTTTTGATGTCATTCGTTGTATATGAAGTTAAAGCTTGCAACTGAACGCGTATTTGAATTAACCAAGAGACTACCCGGCCCCAAGTTTTGGTTAAAGGTTTCAATTTATGTAAAAAGGAAACTCCTACTTCTTAGGCTCAAAGGGGGTTGACTAGGGATTATCTGCCTTATAACTCCAGTGTTTAGGGTTTGAAAGAAACGCTTGTACATTGTTGTACCCCAAAATTTGCCCTCTCATTTATCAAGACTTTTCTCACAAGATCTCTTTGACTCAAGACAAGATTAGGGTTTGGTCAGCTCAAGACATCTCATCTTGCACTGATAACCTAAAATTAGGGTTTGAGTTTGCACAAGGATTTTTGGACCACCAATGCTTCATGTGACTTTCATACATCATTTTGGACCCCTAAGATTGTTCATGTTAAGTTTCAAGCCTTGAACCACATTTTTGATCAGTCAATTGGACAGTTGACCTAAAAATTAGTTGTATTGGGGAAAAAGTCAACCATGGCCAATTTACAGTCAAACTTCATAATTTTTTATCCACATCAACATTTTAGACTCATATGTACCATTTGATCAAGTTTGGATCACAACTCCTCAAGAAATTTGATCAAATCATCCAAAGGGCAAAATGGTCAAAATTAGGGTTTTGACTGAGAAAGGGCAATTTATGATTTTTAACCTAGACAATGACCAATTGAGTTCAAACATGATTTCAAGGGTTCAATGGCATCATCTTCACCTAATTACATGGTTCAAAAGATCTCAAGTTCATTAGATTGACAGATGAATTTTGCAGTCAACTGATCAACAGTCAACTGTGCACTGAAAAGTCAAACTTTGACTTTTTGGTCAAAATCAAGTGCCAAGGGTCATAATTCATCAAGATATGTCAAAATATGAAACTTGTTCACCAAGAAACTCAAATTTGAAAATTAGGGTTTTAATTTGAAAATTTTCATAACTTAGAATTTTTCTAAGTATAAAAAATTTCTTATTTTTTCCCAACTTTTTACCACTTTTTCACCATGATGAATTTTGATTCAAAGAAAACTTCCAACATGAAAGTTGTAGTCCTCCATGAAATATACAACTTTTCTTCACAAACTTTTCCCAAAATATGTTTGGATCTCAAGTTATAAATTTGTGAATATAGGTTCATGAACTTCTTAACTTAGTGAAATTTTGCCCTAATTTAGGCAGGTTTTGGACCCAACTTCATGGACATTTTTCACCTAGTTCCAAGAGGTATCTCAAATTGCATTTCAAAGATGGATTATATATAACATTTCAAGCTTTCCAAAATGTCCAAGAACTATCCAAGATCATTTTTGAGTAGGGAGAATCGAAGAAGGGAAGTTGACATTTTCTCACTTTTGTTCAAGCCATTTTCACATAAGATCAAGTTGCAAATCAAATCTATGTTGGTTGTATCTTGCTTTACAGGTCCTAAGCTTTCTATACACTCCATAATTAAATGAAAACTCAGTTGACAAAGGTTTTATCTTTGCTTTTGAAGCTTTGTACAAATGATATTTCCATTTTGGGCAAAAAGTTCACAATGCCATTTTCATAAAGAGAAGCTTTTGCAGCTTTGTCAATCTTGAGCATTGAACCCGTCTCTTTGATACAAGCAACTTACACAGCTCTCAAGCAATTGGTACAAGTTCATTTCAGGCCTCAAGCAAGCAAGGACAAGCATGTGAGATTAGTCACTTCACTTTACTTCAAATGCAAGAAAAGTTGCAGAAAGGTCTAAAGCTTGTACAGCTAGTGAGGGCTGACATTTTATCATTTCTATACAAATATACAAACTTGTTACAAGGCTTAGCACGATTTGCTAGCACTTGAAACACTCTGAAATTTAAAAACACCAAAATTCTGCCAAAACACACAGTTTCTGCAAAACCATAGCCAACTCTCATTTGGCTCGTGCGTTTTGTGTTTAAACACTTCAAGCATCTCATAAACATCATACCAAAGCAATCAAAGCCATCACCCTGGTTCTGTAACCCCTGCTTCAGCATCCACCATTTTCACTTTGGAAGCTTGCAGCTTGACTTGTCCAGAGAGTTCCAGCCATCCTCAGAGCAAGATAAGCATTGGAATAGGTTCAGGGAAGTTCAGTGAAGCTTAAACAATCACCAGGCATCCATTAAAGTCCCTACATTGCTCTACTCGAATCCAGCTGAACGAGGTATTTTCTTAAACTCTATCTCCTTATACAGGCAACTTCAAACCACGATTTGTGAAGAAAAAATGTAGTCCATATCATAACGAAACTGTACATATCCATACTTTTCATTTATATTACTTGTGCTGAGAGAATTTGAAGATTGAAAACTCTGAAAAAGTTAGGTCACGAATTAGGGGTTCCAAAATTCTCCTTGATCTTTTAGAGTTAGGTTACATAATTTATATGGTTGGAATCGTGAGCTCAAATGCCACATGTTTCATGTTATGAGTTTTTGTTTTTATACAAGCATGAGAAAGTTACAGGTTTGAATTGGAAACGCGCGCAGAAGCTGGCCAAAGGACAGGGATGAAGTGTTATGGGCTTTTTGGCGCCTTGGGCTTTTTGTTTTTGCTAATAACACCCCCCTGACTTGTTATCTGCACCCCCTGGCTGATTTTTATATTTTTCACATTTTTTCATATTTCTATATTTATTGCTTTTGATTTTTTTTTTTCTGAATAATAAAAAATCCTAAAATAATTTCTTTATTTTTACAATTTTATTTTATTATTTTTTACATAAAAATTAATATATTTGAATAGGATAGAACTTATTTTCTTAAATAATTTGTAAATATAATAAAAAATACTTAATATTTTTATTATACTATTTATACTCATAAATACTTATTTTTTTATACATATTTAATTTTTAATATTTACATATAATATTATTTATTATTTTCTTATACAAAAAAATGTACAAAATAATAATATGAAACTTTTCTTTTCTTTTAATTGAAAATTAGGGTTTACCCCTTTCAAAAAGAATTAATTTATTTTTTCCTTATATTTTTAGGGTTTAATTTAAATATTTTTTATACAAAAAGCATGACATAAAAACATTTTTTTAACATAAACATTGCATTGCATTTTAAATATTTGTCTTATATTTATTTAATTCGCACAATATTCGATTTGGTTGTAATAATATACTTAGGTTTATATTTGTGCAAAATCCCCATTCAAACTTTTATCCCCCCTCCCATAATAATTTTTGTAATAGCTTAGTTTATTTTACGCAATTTGTCGCTTTTATACCATGATTAGTAAATTAGGGTTTGCATGACAAGAACAAAAACAAAGCAAAATAGAAAACCCTAAATGTAAGACAAAGGCATGAAAATGACACACTTTGCACACAAGCACCCTTAGGGTTTCTCCCACTTGGTTGCCTAAATTAAAATGGCCATGTTACGCATGCGAAGTATCTTGGCAAAACAAAACAAATATAAGATCATAGTCCCTCGATGACGCTATTCAAGGTTGCCTAAAACAAAATGATCTTGGTCCCTCAAAAATGCTAAGATACTTGGCAACATTGTTATCATGGCTATACAATGACCCACGCCCGTCCCGTTAACATCCAAAGATAGGGTTGCTTACCAAATCAATGGTAAGTCAACAATGTCAAAGGAATAGAAAATGCACAAGAAATACATTTGAGTAGGTAGATAGCTTCTAAAGTTACTTGCTCCATTTCAAAACAATCCTTGCTATTTTCAAAAGCAAACACACACACATTTCAAAATATCTTACAAAACATTGAAAACATTTTTAAAAGACAACCATCTTTATATACATTCTTACGAACGAGAATCATTACAAAGATTGCCTAAACGAATGGCCTCTTTTCAAAATACTTTCAAAAATCACACCAAACACCATTTCAAACAAAACAAAGCAAGTGATCTAAACAAGTAACTAAGAGCCCATGGAAAACCATGGATGAAAAGGGTGCTAGCACCTTCCCTTTTCATAATCTACCCCCCGAACTCAAGAAAACATCTCAAAGGTCTTTCCTGTGCTTTTTTACCTTTCCTTTTGGATAAAATAAAGGTCAGTGGCGACTCTTGCTAACCGCAACATTTGCAAACACAAACGCAAAACCTCAAGTCAGTTCTCCCACCGCATCACAGAACTGGCGACTCTGCTGGGGAGAATTCTAAAAGTGGGGTTACCTTAGGGTTTAGATCACATTTATTTGCTTACCTTGTTTGACTTGCTTGCTTTACAATTATGGTTATTTGTTTGGGTTTGAATCCTCCACCCGGATTTGGGAAACATTATAGGTAAATAGCAATACATTATGGAAACTGTACAGGGTATACCGACATGGTCTAAGCAATAGCTATATTAGTGTGACATATTTGTGGGTACCGGTAGCCTTTGAGTCAATCAAAGAGAATACGGGGCCGCTGAGTGATGTCATGAAGCACTAATGAACTTCTAGAACCTTTACTTGACCAACTTGGCCTTTTAGGATGTAGTGAGATGACCGGCTTTGGTGCAATCCGAAGTTGGTATATACTCGATACTACACTCATTGAGGGTTGGTTTCTTGGGATATTTAGGTCACCAGTAAAGAGGCTTGAACTGAAACAATGAACAAATAAAACAATCCAGTGATATTGAGCTCCTTAGAATCCGGTTACTATTGTTAGGACAGGTTGAGTCAACTAAACTTCAAGAGGGTACTTACCTATGAAACCCCATGGAAGCCTAAACTAGGAACTTGTGTGATTTGTTTGTACATATAATTGTGCATAACATCATGGACATCGTGAACATCATGTGAATTCACTAACCATTTCAAGGATTTTGGAGATTCATCTTTGTTCTTGTTTTGTAGGTTATGGATTCACTTCGCAGGAAAACTATCCAAATCAACCTTGTAAGAATTCCTCCACAACTCAAGGAGCTAGCTTTAAGGATCCCTGAGAATTCTCCATTCATCGAGAGACATGGTCGTCTACTCAACTTGGTCACTTCCAACATAGAGGAGGATATGATAAAGGTTCTCTTCCAGTTCTTTGACCCTTTGCATCATTGCTTCACATTTCCTGACTATCAACTTGTGCCCACTTTGGAAGAATTCTCTCAACTTCTGAGGATTCCTATTCTCAATCAACTACCCTTCAACGGTACGGAAAGAGATCCAAAGCCAGAAGAGATTGCTCAAGCCCTGCACTTGCACTCATCTAATGTCACAGCCCATTGGGAAACTAGAAGTGGTGTCAAAGGCTTCTTGGCAAAGTTCTTGTTTGAGAAAGCCTAAAGTTGTTGGAACTCCTTAGACTTGCAAGCTTTTGAGGAGATTGTAGCTCTTCTCATCTATGGGATGGTCTTGTTCCCTAATCCTGACCAACTTATAGATGTAAGCGCTGTCAAAATCTTCATGTCTCGCAACTCGGTACCTACATTGCTTGGGGATATCCTACACTCTTTTCACACTCATACAATAAGGAAAAGAGGTGTTCTTATGTGTTGTACTCCTCTCCTAGCAAGATGGTTTATTTCTCATCTTCCCCAATCAGTCTTGAAGAATGAGCAAGGTTTGAGGTGGTCACAAAGGTTGATGACACTTAAACATTCAAATATTCATTGGTGTTCTCGATCCAAAGAGAATGTTACCATTGTTGACCATTGTGGGGAATTCCCTAATGTCCCTCTACTTGGCATCAGGGGAGGCATCACCTACAACCCTTGCTTGGCTCTAAGACAGTTTGGTTATGCCCGAAGGGATGGCACACATGATATGCTAATTCAAGGATTGGTTTTCGACTACGACAACGACAATCAAGGACTTCGCCAAAGATTCATCCGAGCTTGGAGGATGCCAAACAAGTTAGACAGCAAGACTTTGGGACACAATAATTCCATCCCTCTTGAGCCTTACCTTAAGTGGGTACAAACCGTGATCAAAGTCTTATGATTCCTTATCCCTCCATTCTCCCAGTGATTATTAAGCCTGTTAAGGAAGGAGAAGTTCCATACACTATCCTACATCCTGACATGTCGACATCACTCGAAGACCTACAAAGAGATTGGATACAGCTCAAAGGGGAGCGCGATACTTTCGAAGCCCAATTCTACGCAAGTGAGAAGAAGGTTTTGGAACTCACTCGGCTACTTCATGAAGAGAAGACTCTCAATACCTACATTGCACCAAAGAGGATGCGCAATATCTTTTTACCTTAGAATTTTGTATTATTTTGCCCAAGCGGAATTGATGTACTCAAATTCTATTTTAATTAATATGACGTGTGTTTCTTTTTTGTTTAAAACAAATTTGAATTTCTAAATCCTTGAAAACATTGCATGAATACATATCATTCATCATAAACATAAACAGGTCTTTGCAACAAGTTTCCTCATCTCTCTACTGTTTATTTCAGTACGATGGATCTCGAACAAACGGTCAAAGATCTGCAAGCTCGGAACTCACAATTTAAACAGTTACTCATGACCTTAGCCAAGGGGTAAGAGGAGCTGAAGACTCTGCTAGAAAAAGAAAAAGAGAAAAAGAAGAAGAAGCCAGTTGGTGTGGTAATCATGGGCAGAAGATTTCAGGGACAAGCCAGAAGGACCTTAGAATTTCCAACAACATCTGAAGAAGGGGAAAGAAAAGGAAAAGAAATGGAAGTACCATCAGATTCTAAAGAAGAAGAGGAAGAGGAGGACTACTCTGAACAACAATACCCTCCGACTGATGACAAGTACAAACACCTGGAAGAGCGTCTAACCGCTATGGAAATCCAGAGGGTACCGGGTCTAGATTTTGAGGAGTTGTGGCTGGTGTCAGGAATTGTAATCCCCCCAAAGTTTAAAGTGCCTTTATTTGCCAAGTATGATGGGGTGTATTGCCCTAAAATGCACCTCAGATCCTATGTCAGGAAGATTCAACCACACTCTGCCGACAAAGACTTGTGGGTCCACGTTTTTCAAGACAGTTTATCAGGAACGCAACTTGATTGGTTCTACCAATTAGAAAGGGCTGATGTCCATAATTGGGAAGACCTGGCAGCAGCTTTCTATAAACAATATCAGTACAACACCGACTTGGCGCCTACCCATACTCAGCTGCAGAGTATGGCTATGGCTTCCAATGAGGGCTTTAAAGATTACGCCAAAAAATGGAGAGATCTAGCCGGAAGAGTGCAACCCCCTCTTTCCGAAAGGGAGTTGGTGGACATGTTCTTGGGAACTCTATCAGGTCCTTTCTTCAATCATCTGATTGGGAGTTCCTCTGCAGGGTTTACTAAATTGATATTAATCGGCGAAAGAGTGGAGGCTAGTATAAGAAGTGGGAAAATTCAAAAGGACGTGTCTGCCTCTACCGCAGTGAAAAAGCCCTTCACATGAAGAAAGGAAGTATCTGCTGTTTATTCACAGAGGAATCAGGGAAGAACCGAGCACCGACCAACGGTAGGGGTCGTTATGATTCCAAAGCCTACATCAGACCAGCCAAAAACTAATCAGCAAAGGGTAGAAAGGCCAGTTCGAAAATTCACCAAGATTAACATGACTCCAGCCCAAGTTCTACCACATCTTCTGAAGTTGAATCTGGCCACTCTAAAAGAGGCCCCAAAGAATCCCAATACTGCATCTCCATATTACCATCCCAACGCCAGATGCGCGTACCATTCTGAAAGTCCAGGGCACGACACCAACAATTGTTGGGCTCTGAAGAACAAAATTCAAGACTTGATAGATGCGAAGGAAGTTGAGTTTGAAGCGCCTGAGAAACCAAATGTTATTTCCGCTCCGATGCCTAGGCATGGTCACAATGCCAACGCTATTGAAGAAGACTTGTTTGTTGCTACTATAGATGAACTGTTAACTCCGCTCCCGATTATTAAGTTGAATTTGTTGAAAGCTGGCATATTCCCAGGTTGTGACAAAGACTGCCATGTTTGCCTGTCCTCATCATTTGACTGCCCTCTGTTGAAGAAAGGTATCCAACAATTGATGGATAACCAAGAAATTCTGTTTGAGAATGCTCCTATTTCACCTGTTCCAGTTAAAGAAGTTTCAATTATAACCATCTACGCCAATCCTTCCAGGGCCCCTAAAAGACCCATTAGGATTACACCTGCTCCAAAGACTACTCCACTCAAGATTACAATGCCCGGGCCTGCCCCATACAAATCAGATAAAACAGTACCATGGAATTATGGTGGAGAAATCTACTACCATGGTATTAAACAGGATGAACTGACTACCGAAGAAGAAAGCTCTGAAGAGGACAATTCCGACATTAGCAATATTGCCGAAACAAGAAAGATTACCCGCAGTGGTAGAATCTTCTCTCCAGAGATTGCTCCTCCAAGGGTAGTCTTTGGACCCGTGGCTGTTCCGAAGATTACCTTTGTACCAGTGATTGTACCTGCAAGCGTACCCACCGACAAAGACAACACAATCCCTATCCCTACTTCCACTGCTGAGAATAAAGGAAAGAACGTTCAAGAGGAGCCTGTCCGGACGAAGGCTCAATCACTAGCTATTCCTGAAACATCCAAGAAGGAGATGGAAGAAATCCTGAGGATGATAAAAAAGAGTGATTATGATATGGTCGAACAGTTGGGGCAAACCCCTTCCAAGATCTCTATGCTAGCCCTGTTGCTATACTCTGAAGCGCATGCCAAAGCTCTGGTAAAATTTCTGAAGACAGCTCATGTGCCACAAGAGACGTCTGCTGACCAATTCCAGGACTGTGTGGCAAGTTTGACATCTGATAATGGCATGGGTTTCTCTGATGCTGACTTGACACCCAGAGGGAGAAAACACAACGAGGCATTACATGTCTCAGTGGAGTGTAGAGGAACAACCCTAGCTCATGTCTTGGTTGATACTGGGTCATCTTTGAACGTCTTGCCGAAAAAATCCCTTGACAGATTGGATTATGAGGGGCTGACTTTAAAACCCAGCAACATAATGGTGAGAGCATTTGATGGTTCGAAGAGGATGGTCCACGGGGAGGTGGACATCCCAATAAAGGTGGGAACTCAGGTTTTCAAATCAACCTTCTATGTGAAGGACATTCGTCCTTCTTATTCCTGTCTGTTGGGACGCCCCTGGATTCACAATGTTAATGATGTCACCTCCACCTTGCATCAGATGCTAAAGTACCCGGTCCAAGGAAAGATCATAATTGTCCACGGGGAAGAGGAGTATTTGATTAGTCATCTGAATTCCTTCCGATATGTGGAGTTAGATGGCGAGTTCATTGAAACCACTTTCCAACATTTTGAAGAAGTCTCTCCAGAAGTAGCAGCGACCAAGGCGGTATCCTCGATTCCTAAGATCACAAGTCCTCCACCTCGTATGTCATCTCTAAAGGATGCAAAGGCAGTAGTGGAAGAAGGGGGATGCTCCATCTGGGGGCAGCTTCCAGACATTCTGTACAAATCAGACAAGTTTGGCTTGGGGTTTACTTCGACTGCTCAGAAGGCGGTGCACCGTGCCCGTGCTGGGGGGCCACCTGTGAAGATTAGCAACCAAAGCATCAATGCAGTAGAAGACAATGAAGAGGATGGCAGCTTGGAAGATTGGATATTTACTACTATCAGTGGAGGACTTCACAACTGGGAAGCCAGAGACTGCATCCAAATAACTTTCATATCTCAGTAATTTATCTTTTAAATTTCTGTTGGACTTGTAATATTCACGAACAATTCGCACTTTAAAAACCTTGTGTCTTACCTGAGGCACAATGGTCCATTTGTAAGGGTTTTTATTTCATCTTCATATGACATTCAATGAATCATGGACGCTTTTTCACATATAAACCTTTTGTGCTCATTGTCTTTCTTTTATATTTTATTGTTTTGAGATGGCTATACCCTTACACACACCCACACTCACAAATGCAGGTACCCTTCCATTCCGGATCCCATGGGTAATGATACTGATATAGCCTTCAGTGACTCTGAAGATCTGATCTACCAAGCCGAATACGAAGGTGAGGAAGATTGTAAGGTGCCAGGGGAATTGGCCAGACTATTACAACAAGAGGAAAGAGCCATTCAACCTCATGAGGAGCTGTTGGATACGATCAACTTGGGTACCGAGGAAGATAAAAAGGAAATCAAAGTGGGCACCAATCTAGAGCCGAGTGTCAAGGAGCGCCTAATTCAGCTATTTCATGATTATGTGAGATCTTTGCCTGGTCATACGAATACATGTCGGGACTCGATACAGACATTGCGGTACACCATTTACCCACAAGAGAAGACTGTCCACCAGTGAAACAAAAAGTCTACCGCATGAGACCTGACATGTCAGAGAAGATCAAAGCAGAAGTTATGAAACAGTTCAATGCTGGATTTCTGGCTGTTACTTCCTATCCTCAATGGGAGGCCAACATTGTTCCCGTGCCTAAAAAGGACGGCAAAGTGAGAATGTACGTGGATTACAGAGATTTAAACAGGGCCATCCCTAAAGATGATTTTCCACTTCCACACATTGACATCCTGGTTGACAACACAGCCCAACACAAAGTATTTTCTTTCATGGACAGATTCTCAGGCTATAACCAGATCAAAATGGCACCTGAGGACATGGAGAAAACTACATTTTTCACACAGTGGGGTATGTTCTGCTACAAAGTGATGCCATTCGGACTGAAGAATGTCGG
This sequence comes from Vicia faba, assembly GCA_948472305.1. Classification (NCBI taxonomy): domain Eukaryota; kingdom Viridiplantae; phylum Streptophyta; class Magnoliopsida; order Fabales; family Fabaceae; genus Vicia; species Vicia faba. Next base: position 1,481,050,182 of record OX451737.1, read on the forward strand.
GGCAACCTATCAACGCGCCATGGTAGCTTTGTTTCATGATATGATACATCATGAGATAGAGGTCTACGTAGATGACATGATAGCCCGATCACAAACTGAGGAAGAACACCTTGATCACTTGCAAAAGCTGTTTGTCAGGTTGAAGGAGTTGAAATTAAGGTTGAACCCGAACAAGTGCACATTCACAGTCCGGTCCGGTAAACTCTTAGGATTCATTGTCAGCAACAAAGGCATCGAGGTTGATCCTGCCAAGGTTAAAGCAATACAAGAAATGCCTGCTCCTCGTACTGAGAAGGAAGTCAGAGGATTCTTGGGACGCCTAAATTATATTGCCAGATTCATTTCTCACCTAACATCTACTTGTGAGCCAATCTTCAAGCTATTGAAGAAAGATCAAGTAGTCAGATGGAACGATGAATGTCAGATTGCTTTCGATAAAATCAAAGAGTATTTACTAGAACCTCCTATATTGATGCTACCAGTCGAGGGAAGGCCACTAATCATGTATCTGACCATTTTAGAGAACTCAATAGGGTGCATACTGGAGCAGCATGACGAGTCTGGCCGAAAAGAGCATGCTATTTATTACTTGAGAAAAAAGTTTACCGACTGTGAAACTAGATATTCACTGCTTGAGAAAACTTGTTGTGCTCTGGTATGGGTTTCTCGCCCGCTAAGACAATATATGTTGACCCATACCACTTTGCTGATATCTAAGATGGATCTGATAAAGTACATCTTCGAAAAACCTGCTCTGTCTGGAAGAATAGCTAGATGGCAGATGATCCTAACAGAATATGACATACAGTACATGACCCAAAAATCTATAAAGGGTAGTGTGCTAGCTGATCATCTTACTCATCAAGCTGTAGAAGATTATCAATCCATGAAGTTTGACTACCCTGACGAAGACATCATGACAGTAGACAACTGTGAGGAGATCAGACCATATGACGGACCTAAACAAGGATCCCGATGGACCCTGTACTTTGATGGGGCATCCAATGCACTTGGTAACGGTATCGGTGCTGTGCTCATATCTCCGAAAGGATGCCATACTCCTTTTACTACCAGACTTTGCTTTAACTGTACGAACAACATGGCAAAATACGAAGCATGCATCTTTGGTCTCAAGGCTTCCATAGACTTGGGAATCAAATCTTTAGATGTGTTTGGGGATTCAGCTTTGGTCATCAGTCAGATCAAAGGAGAATGGGACATTAAGCATCCAAACCTTATCCCTTACAAAGAACATGTTTTGACATTGCTACCACACTTTGAGCAGATTACCTTCGAGCACTTCCCGCGAGAAGAAAATCAGCTAGCAGATGCTCTAGCTACAATGTCATCTATGTTTAAACTTAATTAGGATAACGAGGCTCCCCAGATCACCATTGAACGAATGGACGAACCAGCACACTGTCACGAGATTAATACCGAAGAAGTAGTGGACCATCCTTGGTTTCATGAAGTCAAAAGGTATCTCGAGGCGCAAGAATATCCAGAAGGAGCTTCAGTCCATGACAAAAAGTTCTTAAGGAGATTCTCGGCTAAGTTCTTCCTAAGTAATGGCATCTTGTACAAACGTAATCATGATTCTATTCTGCTCCGTTGTGTGGACAAGATTGAAGTTGAAAAGATCATGGCTGAATTGCATGAGGGTACCTTTGGCACTCACTCTAGCGGGCATACGATGGCGAAGAAAATTCTACGGGCAGGCTATTATTGGTCTACCATGGAAGCAGACTGCTATCAACACTCCCGGACTTGCCATAAGTGTCAAATCTATGCAGACAAGGTGCACGTGCCTCCGGTTCCTCTAAATGTCTTAACAGCTCCTTGGCCCTTCACTATGTGGAGAATCGATATGATTGGGGAGATCAAGCCGACAGCCTCCAATGGACACCGTTTCATTCTAGTGGCCATTGACTACTTCACCAAGTGGGTCGAAGCAGCTTCCTTCACGTCTGTTACTAAGAATGTTGTTGCCCGCTTCATCAAGCAGAATCTTATTTGCCGGTACGGTATCCCAGAAAGGATCATCACTGATAACAGTACAAACCTTAACAATACTATGATCACCTCCTTGTACGAGCAGTTCGAGATTCAACATCATAATTCATCCCCCTATCGGCCAAAGATGAATGGTGCAGTCGAAGCTGCTAATAAAAACATCAAAAAGATCATACAAAAAATGACAGTCACCTACAAGGACTGGCATGAGATGCTACCATTTTCTCTCCACAGGTACCGTACCACGACTCGCACGTCAACTGGGGCAACACCTTATTCTTTAGTTTATGGCATGGAGGTTATCTTGCCTATCGAGGTTCAGATTCCCTCTTTGAGAATCATGAAAGATGCAGGTTTGAGTGAAGACGATTGGATTCAAACCCGACTTGATCAGCTGAACTTAATTGATGAAAAGAGACTTACTGCTGTTTGCCATGGTCAGACATATCAAAAGCGGATGATCAAAGCTTTCAATATGAAAGTCAAACGCCAAGTGTATCAAGTTGGAGATCTAGTGATCAAACGCATCATCTTGCCACAAAGTGATCCCAGGGGCAAATGGACTCCTACCTATGAAGGACCATTTGTAATCAAGAACATCTTTTCCGGTGGGGCAATGATCTTAACCACCATGGACGGCGACGACCTGCCACACCCTGCGAACGCAGACATAGTCAAAAGATACTACGCATAAGAGACCCGCTAGGTTGACACACCTAGGCAAAACAAGGGCATCCCGGCGAACCAAAAGGTTCGGGCAAAAATTAGGGATAAAATAAAAAAAATGTACACCCGGCAAGTTGAAAACCCGAAAGGGCGACTTGGGCAAAAAAGGGTTTTCCGGTGGACTGGAAACCCGAAAGGGCGGTCCAGGCAAAAGTTAGGGAATTAAAGCGTATGACTATGTCTCGTCGGATCACTTTAAGGACAATCTCTTCACTAACAAACTCTGAGCTTCTGATCAACTCAATCATCTTCGAACGAAGCAACGAATGGACAAGATATTCGGAGATACGAAGGCTATAGCATAATGGGAACCCCATGGGATTATCACATATAGCCATCTTTCTTTGTATAAATTTTTCTTACTTTTATGACACCATCCTCTTACTAGGATGTATGTCTCCTTTGTACAAAAAACTTATTCAAAGTAAATACAAAGATATCTCTTTCAAAGTATAAGAAACTATTTGCCTTTTTCTTTACACTTCTGTTTTTATTTGCAAAAACATCCAATGATTCATTAATGAACATATGCATTTAAACATAATTACTGTTTACAAATAAACAAAGTGGAAAAGAACAATTACTGACAGATTGAAAGAATAAGAAAACGTCTTTAGGCTATTCCACGAACAATCCCTACAGTACGTCATTAAGATCCCCAGCGGAGCGAAAACTTCAAACTACTAATCCCCAGCGGAAACCATTTTGTTTCTCCAAATTCCCCAGCAAGTTATCTTGAAGCCCGAATCAACCGGATAACAGTTAACTTTTGTTTCTCCCCAACCTAGGATAATTCCCCAGTAGAGTGGCAGACAACCAAAACTCCTGAACTTTTTCCAAACAGGAATAAGTTTTCTTCCCCACAGAGTCCTTATTAAATCCCAGCAGAAGTCATCAAAATTCTCTGGATTCCCCAAGCAGATTACTCAAGCAGTATATGGCATTGCTCGCAATAGAACTTTTGTCAATACTCCAACTTTAAGACATGAAGAATCCACATATCCGCAGCAGTCAAGGATTTATTTTCCTCAGTAATATAGCAAATCAGCTTACATCCGCATACATTACATCCATATGTCATAAACATTGATAAAACACATATATTGCATCATACATTTCATGCAACATAACTTTGTGTTTTAACTAACATTTTACCCTTTTAAGGATAATATTAACAGCTATCGTTTAACAATACGCAATCATGATACAGTTCAGATACACTTCAGACACGGAAGTCATTCTGTTACTCATTCAGATTTAGATTTCATATACAGTTTAGATACGCTCCAGACACGGAAGCTATTCAATTACTCATTCAGATCAAACATTCAGATACAGTATGAATACGCTCCAAACACGGATGCCATTCTGTTACTTACTCAGACTTCAACATTCAGATACAGTTCAGATACGCTCCAGACACGGATGCCATCATGATACTCATTCAGATTTCAAGTTCAGATACGCTCCAGACACGGATGCCATCCTGATACTCATTCAGATTTCAAGTTCAGATACGCTCCAAACACGGATGCCATCCTGATACTCATTCAGATTTCAAGTTCAGATACGCTCCAGACACGAATGTCATTCTGGCCCTTATTCAGATTTCAAGTTCAGATACGCTCCAGACACGAATGCCATTCTGGCCATTATTCAGTTTTCAAATTCAGATATAGTATGGATACGCTCCAGACACGGATGCTATTCTGTTGCTCATACAGATTCAGTCTCCAGATACAATTCAGATACGTTCCAGATACGGACACCATTCTGATACTTATTCTTTTGACTTACAACTTACAATTCAGCAAACATTATTGGATGGCATCTACAAGCCCATCTCTGACAAGATTTTATCACCTCTCCAAATGGCATCCTTAAGCCCATTCCCTCAATTACACTTTGTCGAGTGCAAATTTATGGGCACTCTAGTGTCCAATCATCTTTTACCTTCGAGTCACGAACGACAAAACTCGCCAATCTAACTCTTCAGGTTTAAGAAGATTGAACAGAGGCAGCTGTTGTACCCCAAAATTTGCCCTCTCATTTATCAAGACTTTTCTCACAAGATCTCTTTGACTCAAGACAAGATTAGGGTTTGGTCAGCTCAAGACATCTCATCTTGCACTGATAATCTAAAATTAGGGTTTGAGTTTGCACAAGGATTTTTGGACCACCAATGCTTCACGTGGCTTTCATACATCATTTTGGACCCCTAAGATTGTTCATGTTAAGTTTCAAGCCTTGAACCACATTTTTGATCAGTCAATTGGACAGTTGACCTAAAAATCAACTGTATTGGGGAAAAAGTCAACCATGGCCAATTTACAGTCAAACTTCATAATTTTTTATCCACATCAAAATTTTAGACTAGTATGTACCATTTGATCAAGTTTGTATCACAACTCCTCAAGAAATTTGATCAAATCATCCAAAGGGCAAAATGGTCAAAATTAGGGTTTTGATTGAGAAAGGGAAATTTCTGATTTTTAACCTAGCCAATGACCAATTGAGTTCAAACATGATTTCAAGGTTTCAATGGCATCATCTTGACCTAATTACATGTTTCAAAAGATCTCAAGTTCATTGGATTGACATATGAATTTTGCAGTCAACTAATCAAAAGTCAACTGTGCACTGAAAAGTCAAACTTTGACTTTTTGGTCAAAATCAAGTGCCAAGGGTCATAATTCATCAAGATATGTCAAAATATTAAACTTGTTCACCAAGAAACTCAAATTTGAAAATTAGGGTTTTAATTTGAAAATTTTCATAACTTAGAATTTTTCTAAGTATAAAAAATTTCTTATTTTTTCCCAACTTTTCACCACTTTTTCACCATAATGAATTTTGATTCAAAGAAAACTTCCAAAATGAAAATTGTAGTCCTCCATGAAATCTACAACTTTGCATCACAAACTTTTCCCAAAAGATGCTTGGATCTCAAGTTATGAATTTGTGAATATAGGTTCATGAACTTCTTAACTTAGTGAAATTTTTCCCTAATTTAGGCAAGTTTTGGACCCAATTTCATGGACATTTTTCATCTAGTTCCAAGAGGTATCTCAAATTTTATTTCAAAGATGGATTATAGAGCACATTTCGAGCTTTCCAAATTGTCCAAGAACTCTCCAAGATCATTTTTGAGTAGGGAGAATCGAAGAAGGGAAGTTGGCATTTTCTCACTTTTGTTCAAGCCATTTTCACATAAGATCAAGTTGCAAATAAAATCTATGATGGTTGTATCTTGCTTTACATGTCCTAAGCTTGATATATACTCCATATTTAAATGCAAACTCAGTTGACAAAGGCTTTATCTTTGCTTTTGAAGCTTTGTACAAAAGATATTTCCATTTTGGGCAAAAAGTTCACAATGCCATTTTCATAAAGAGAAGCTTTTGCAACTTTGTCAATCTTGAGCATTGAACATGTATCTTTGATACAAGCAACTTACACAGATCTCAAGCAATTGGTACAAGTTCATTTCAGGCCTCAAGCAAGCAAGGACAAGCATGTGAGATTAGTCACTTCACTTTACTTCAAATGCAAGAAAAGTTGCAAAAAGGTCTAAAGCTTGTACAGCTAGTGAGGGCTGACTTTGTATCATTTCTATACAAATATACAAACTTGTTACAAGGCTTAGCACGATTTGCTGGCACTGGAAACACTCTGAAATTCAAAAACACCAAAATTCTGCCAAAACACATAGTTTCTGCAAAACCATAGCCAACTCTCATTTGGCTCGTGCGTTTTGTGTTTAAACACTTCAAGCATCTCATAAACATAATACCAAAGCAATCCAAGCCATCACCCTGGTTCTGTAACCCCTGCTTCAGCATCCACCATTTTCACTTTGGAAGCTTGCAGCTTGACTTGTCTAGAGAGTTCCAGCCATCCTCAGAGCAAGATAAGCATTGGAATAGGTTCAGGGAAGTTCAGTGAAGCTTAAACAATCACCAGGCCTCCATTAAAGTCCCTACATTGCTCTACTCGAATCCAGCTGAAGGAGGTATTTTCTTAAACTCTATCTCCTTATACAGGCGACTTCAAGCCACGATTTGTGAAGAAAAAATGTAGTCCATATCATAACGAAACTGTACATATCCATACTTTTCATTTATATTACTTGTGCTGAGAGAATTTGAAGATTGAAAACTCTGAAAAAGTTAGGTCACGAATTAGGGGTTCCAAAATTCTCCTTGATCTTTTAGAGTTAGGTTACATAATTTATATGATTGGAATCGTGAGCTCAAATGCCACATGTTTCATGTTATGAGTTTTTGTTTTTATGCAAGCATGAGCAAATTACAGGTTTGAATTGGAAATGCGCGTAGAAGCTGGCCAAAGGACAGGGATGAAGTGTTCTGGGCTTTTTGGCGCCTTGGGCTTTTTGTTTTTGCTAATAACACCCCCTAACTTGTTATCTGCACCCCCTGGCTGATTTTTATATTTTTCACATTTTTTCATATTTCTATATTTATTGCTTTTGATTATTTTTTTCTGAATAATAAAAAATCCTAAAAATAATTTCTTTATTTTTACAATTTTATTTTATTATTTTTTATTATTTTTTACATAAAAATTAATATATTTGAATAGGATAGAACTTATTTTCTTAAATAATTTGTAAATATAATAAAAAATACTTAATATTTTATTATACTATTTATACTCATAAATACTTTTTTTTATACATATTTAATTTTTAATATTTACATATAATATTATTTATTATTTTCTTATACAAAAAAATGTACAAAATAATAATATGAAACTTTTATTTTCTTTTAATTGAAAATTAGGGTTTACCCCTTTCAAAAAGAATTAATTTGTTTTTTCCTTATATTTTTAGGGTTTAATTTAAATATTTTTTATACAAAAAGCATGACATAAAAACATTTTTTTAACATAAACATTGCCTTGCATTTTAAATATTTGTCTTATATTTATTTAATTCGCGCAATATTCGATTTGGTTGTAATAATATACTTAGGTTTATATTTGTGCAAAATCCCCATTCAAACTTGTGTCCCCCTTCCCATAATAATTGTTGTAATAGCTTAGTTTATTTTATGCAATTTATCGCTTTTATACCATGATTAGTAAATTAGGGTTTGCATGACAAGAACAAAAACAAAGCAAAATAGAAAACCCTAAATGCAAGACAAAAGCATGAAAATGACACACTTTGCACACAAGCACCCTTAGGGTTTCTCCCACTTGGTTGCCTAAATTAAAATGGTCATGTTACGCATGCGAAGTATCTTGGCAAAACAAAACAAATATAAGATCATAGTCCCTCGATGATGCTATTCAAGGTTGCCTAAAACAAAATGATCTTGGTCCCTCAAAAATGCTAAGATACTTGGCAGCATTGCTATCATGGTTATACGATGATCCACGCCCGTCCCGTTAACATCCAAAGATAGGGTTGCTTACCAAATCAATGGTAAGTCAACAATGTCAAAGGAATAGAAAATGCACAAGAAAGACATTTGAGTAGGTAGATAGCTTCTAAAGTTACTTGCTCCATTTCAAAACAATCCTTGCTATTTTCAAAAGCAAACACACACACATTTCAAAACATCTTACAAAACATTGAAAACATTTTCAAAAGACAAACATCTTTGTATACATTCTTACGAACAAGAATCATTACAAAGATTGTCTAAACGAATGGCCTCTTTTCAAAATACTTTCAAAAATCACACCAAACACCTTTTCAAACAAAACAAAGCAAGTGATCTAAACAAGTAACTAAGAGCCCATGGAAAACCATGGATGAAAAGGGTGCTAGCACCTTCCCTTTTCATAATCTACCCCCCGAACTCAAGAAAACATCTCAAAGGTCTTTCCTGTGCTTTTTTACCTTTCCTTTTGGATAAAAGAAAAGTCGGTGGCGACTCTTGCTAACCGCAACATTTGCAAACACAAACGCAAAACCTCAAGTCAGTTCTCCCACCGCATCACATACATCGTCAGCAAGGTCTATCCAAAAGCATATTGTATGAGATTATGGCATTGTTTTCGTCATCCTCCCTCTAAAGGCTTGCAACTTTTAAACAAGAGTTGAATATCATAAAGGGAGTAAAAAGCATAGTTTAAATAGAATGAGAATGAATGGATTAGTTCAATACAACCATATTTAATTCATTAATGAAAGTAACCAAAGTCTGACATATAGATAAGTATTTAAGTAAACAAAGAAATTACAACTGAAAATTCAAATAAATAGAAAATTTCCTCGCCCAGATCGTTACTTCATATGGATGCCCTTGAGGGATGATAGAAGAGCTCCACTTGATCATCTTGTGTAAATTCCAACACCCCTTCATCGATTACGTCTTGAATTTTGTTCTTCAGAGCCCAGCAAACATTCGTATCATGCCCAGGACTATCAGAATGGTATGCACACCTCTCGTTGGGATGGTAACTAGGAGCAGTAGTGTTAGGATTCCGGGGAGGAGCCTTTAATGTAATTATCTCTGCCTTCAACATGTGTTGTAGCACCTGAGCTAGCGACATGCCGATCCTGGTAAATTGCCTCTTAGGTACGACCTCCTTGCGCTGATTCCCCCTGTTATTGTTGGCGAGGTTGTTGTTGGGCTCGTGATGTAGCAGCAGTTTGGAAAGATCTTCTCTCCCTCGAATCGGCTTCTTGTCTTATGGGGGCTGAGTAATGACTTGATCCTCAATTTTGACCTTTTTATCATACGGTTGCAACCGTCTTGATGAAGTTTGTTGACGAGGGTCCTGAGCTCTTCTTGTCCCTGAGCTATGTTTTGGATAAGAGTCATCTGGCCCACCAGTTATCCCATCATCTGGACTTTCATTATGGCTATCTCAGTTTGTAGCCGCTCCAACTGGTCATCTCTATTGTCCTCAAGATTCTCCATGGTCATGCCCCTAGTGATAAGTGCTTTCACTTCTTCTTGCCCCTGGGATAGGTTCAAGAACATTTCCTGAAGCTGAGAGTTTTGAGTCTGAATGTCCTTGATAGTCTTCTCTACTGTCACCTCTACTAAAATAAATAGTAAGCAGATGAGAGACCTGTGTGGGAAAATCCTGTCATGATATGATGCATGATATGTGGATGCAATGTTTTCAAGGACTTAGAAAATTTAAATCTGTTTTTAGACAAGAAAGGAGCAAACATCAATTGTATTAATAAGTTTAAATTGATTACAACCATGCCCTTTGGGCTTACAATGGAGGAAATAAAGCAAAATAAACTCCTAAGACAAAAAGGTCGAACGCATCCTCTTTGGCGCAATGTAGGCGTTCAGATTTCACTCCTCATGAAGCTGTCTTGTAAGCTCCAGAACCTTCTTCTCACTGGCGTAGAATTGAGCTTCGAAGGTGTCTCGTTCTTCCTTCAGCTGGATCCAAGCTCTTTGTAAGTCTTCAAGATAAGTAGGCGTGGTAGGATGAAGGATAGCATACGGAACATCTCCTTCAACTAATGGCTCCATGATGATAGGAAAAATGGTAGGGTATGGCATACCGAGTCTTTGAGCACGAGTTCGCACCCACTTAAGATAAGGCTCCAAAGGAATGGAGTTATTACACCCCAATGTCTTACTATCCACTTTGTTTATCATTCTCCAAGCTCGTATGAACCTTTGATGGTAGCCTTGGTTGTCGCCCTCATAGTCGAATACCAAATCTTGGATGAGTGCATCGTGAGGACTATCTCTTCATGCATACCCAAATTGTCGTAATGCAAGAAAAGGGTTATAGGTGATACCTCCCCTAATGCCTAAGAGTGGGACATTAGGTAATTCCCCATAATGGTCAATGATAGTAGTATCCTCCAAGGATCGAGAACACCAATAAATGTCAGAGTGTGTGAGGGACATCATCCTTTGAGACCATGTCAAACCTTGCTCGTTCTTCAATGTTGATCGAGGTAGGTGCAAAGTAAACCACTTGGAGAGTAAGGGAATGCAACACAAGAGAGTACCTCTTTTCTTCATGGTGCGAGTATGGAAACAATGTAAAATGTCTCCAAGCAAAGTAGGTATATGATTACGGTAGAGGAAAACCTTGATGGCATTCACATCTATGAATTGGTATGGATTGGTAAATAGAACCAAACCATAGATTAGAAGGGCCAAGACATCCTCAAAAGCTTGAAAATCCATATCTTTCTAGAATGAACGAGCCTTCTCCAATAGAAACTTGGCTAGGAAACCCTTAACTCCAATTCTTGTCTCCCAATTTGGTATAATGTCGGCTCTCTTCAGATGCGGGGCTTTGGCAATGACTTCAGGCTTTGGATTCTCCTATAAACCGGTGAAATACATTTGATCAAGCACGGGAACTCCTAACAGTTGAGAGAACTCTTCTAGTGTAGGCACCAACTGATAGTCAGGAAAGGTGAAGCAATGATGCATGGGATCAAAGAATTGGAAGAGTACACACATCATTTCTTCTTGGAAGTTGGAGGTAGCCAAGCTGAGAAGTCGACCATATTTCTCGGTGAAGGGAGAATCGCCAGGCACCCTTGATGCTAATTCTTGGAATTGAGGGTGTGCTTTCACGAAGCTGATTCAGATGGTATTCCTTCGGATGGGATTCATAGCCTACAAAACAAAGCAAAGATAAATTCCTAAATCCTTGAAATGGTTAGTGAGAATGCTTATGATGTTATGATGTTTATGATGTTATGTATAAGTATGCAAAGCAAGCAAGTTGTTATGTACAAATAGTTATATTCACACAAAGCAGACAAGTTCTTAGGTTTAGGCTTGTATGGGGTTTGTAGGTATATACCCTCTTGAAGTTTAGTTGGCTCAACCTATCCTAAAAAATGATCAGGTTCTAAGGGATCTCAATGTCACCGACCTTTCTTTTAGGCATTGTCTCATCTCAATCAATCTTTTATTGCGACCGATTATCCCAAAAGTATGATCTCAATGAGTGTAGCATCGAGTATCAACCAATCTTTGGTCGAAACCAAAGTCGGCTATCTCACTACTTCCTAATGGCCAAGTTGTTCAATTAAGGTTCTAAGGTCAGTTAGTGCTTCATGATGCCGCTCAGCGGCCCCGTATTCTCCTCGATTCAACACAAGGGATACCGGTACCAACAAATGTGTCACACTAACATAGCCATTGCTTCGACCATATCAGTCTATGCCGTATAGTTTCCATAATCTATTGCTACTTACCTAAAAGGTGCCCCAAATCTGGGTGGAGGATCAATACAAAGCCCAAACAAGGAACCATAATGTAAAGCAAGCAAGTCAAACAAGGAAAGCAAGTAAAGTTGATCTAGCCCTAAGGTAACCCCACTTTTTCTACAATTCCCAAGCAGAGTCGTCAGTTCTATAATAGGGTGGGAGAACCGACTTGGGTGTTTTGAGTTTGTTCGCAATTGTTGCAGATAGTAAGAGTTGCCACCGACTTTTCTTTTATCCAAAAGGAAAGGTTGAAAAGAACAGGAAAGACCTTTCGAGATTATTTCTTGAGTTCGGGGGGTAGGTTATGAAAAGGGAAGGTATTAGCACCCTTTTCATCCGTAGTTATCTACGGGCTCTTAGTTTCTTTCTAGATCACTTTCTTTTGTTTGAAAATGTGCTTGTGGTGTGGGTTTTGAAAATATTTTGAAAATGTCTTTGTAATGGTTCTCGTTTCTATAAGAACGCATACAAAGTGTTGTTTTGAAAATAGTTCAAAGAGGTGTTTGTGGAATGTGTTTTTGAAAGTGATTTTGAAAAGTGTCTTTGTAATGGTTCTTGTCTCTATAAGAACGCGTACAAAGAGCTTTTTCTTTTGAAAATGTTTCAAATGAAAGTGTTGGTGTATAAAATGTGTTTGTTGTGAACAAGCGAGCAACTAGGAGCATCCTACCTACTCAAAAGGTCTTAATATTCTTTTCCACCTCCTTTAGATCTTGTTATTTTACCATTGATTTGGTAAGAAGCCCCATCATTGAATGTGAAAGGACGGGTGTGGGACGTTTGTATAGTCATAGAAGGCAACCTATAGGACATTTTAGCAATGTCATTTAGGGACTAGATCATTTATCGAAGGCAACATTAAGGGTCATCGAGGGACTACGGTTTTTTATCGAAGGTCTTTTCTAAAACGCCCATATTCGAGGGACATGACTATTTTTCCGAGGCAACAAGTGAGATTATCCTAAGGGTGCATGTGTGTGAATAGTTTGTTTGATTTGCATGCAGTTTGTCTTTGAATTTTAGGTTGTCTACTTGTTGGTTTTATCTTGCCATACATCCTAATTACTAACATTTATACAAAAGTAATAAAAATGCAAAAAAATAAATCCTACATTATTACAACTATATTGAATAGCAAGAAAATATAAAGGCAAAATGAAATAAAGAAAGAAAAATGGTTTTTTCGATCTAGTCAGAAAAACCCTTTGATTCTGCCCTTTCTGGCTTCCTTCGATTTAGGCCTGGAGTCAGTGAGGTCATGCCTTTCGATTTGGGCTTAGCCTAAGGCAAGAGATGCAGCCTTCAATTCTGCCTTTCCGCCTCCTTCGACTGGGGCCTGGAAGTAGCATGGCCATCCTTCTGGCTGCCTCTTTCGTTCAGCATGGAGTGCCCTCTTCACCCTAAGTCTCGTGCTGCCTCCTTCGATTGGGGCTTGGAAGTCATTATGGAAGCATAAGGCTTCGTTTCATACCTCCTTCCTCCTGTTTCTTTCGTTTGAGGTTTTAAATAGCAACAATGGCCTAAGGCCATGCTAGCATTACCTTATGGCCAGGTTAGTTCTTAAAGCATATTTAATAAACCAAGAAACAAAAACAAAAGGAATAGAAATAAAAACAAACTAAAAGGGTGAAAATGAAAAATGAAATAAATATTATGTACATGCTTCAAACGAAGAGTTTAAGGTCAGAGTGACTTACCTGGCTTCAAGCTAGAACGTGTGTTGGACCTTGAGTGGCTGCCTAGATGCTTCTGGATTCAAAGGAAAGAAATGAAGGTGACCTTTCTAAGGCTGGATTCGAAGGAGAAGAACAAGTGTGATGTTCTTTCTACTGGATTCGAAGGAAAACAAAGTGTGGGGGATTGCTTCAGATTCTAAAGAAGCAAGTGTTTAGTTCTGGGTTTGTGTTTGAAAATGTGTTTAAATGTTTGAGAGTGTTTGAGTTTTTTTGAAAGTTTAATGATTCTTTCCACCACCCACAAGTATCTGGATGTGTTGTCCAGCCCCTTATACATGTTATGGAGCTTCTTATTTATAGGCAAAGTTGGCTGAAGTTTTGGAGGGAAAACAAAACAATTTGAGTAAACTACTTTTTGTAGCTTTCAAGGGGCAGTGTTTGTATTCCATTTTGGTGCAAGAATGGGGCAGTGTTTCAGGACTGTTGTGTAGTAGTTTTGGAGCGTTATAGCTAGTGTACCGCGCCTGAACTTGGCAGCAAGCATCTTTTGAATATTTCATCCTTTCGTTTTGACCCCCCCCCCCCCCTCTTCGACCAGATTCTCCTTCAAACAATGTTATTTGATTTTCCCCCAACAAACGTCCTTCAAATGGGTCACTTATGTGCATCCTTCGAAGGAGCCAAGTGTGTGCCCCTTGAATGGGTCACCAAAGTATGCCTTAAGGCGGGCCTTGTAAGTTCTTCGAATGGGCCATCAAACATGTCCTTCGAATGGGACACCCAGACATGTCCCTTGAATGGGTCATGTATGTATCTTTAAAAAGACTAAATGTGTCCTTCAAATGGACTAGTAAGGTATATCCTTCGACAAGGACTCCTATGTATACCCTTCAAATCCACAAACTGTGTGTGGTGAAGGTTGTCAAGGGTGGAATTGAAGCATACTAAAGGGAAATGTGTCTAGTCGAAGCTATTGTAAACATAGCCAATGCCCTGCCGAAGCCTGCATGTAGGAGGTCTAAACTTTGTGACTCCAAGCAAGCACACAAGAGGCCAATGCTCAAATGAAGACTTGCATGAAGGGAGTCACATGCCCAAACGAAATAGGCATGCTAGGCTGGTAAAAGTGCCCAGACGGAAGAGGCATGCATGAGGCAAAAATGTGCAATCGAAGGATGCCAAAAGGAGGCAAAAATATGCAATCGAAGAATGCCAAAAGGAGGCTTTTTTGCCTTGGAATCGAAGGAGGCTATAGGAGGATCTTGCCTTGTGCCTGCTGGCCTGGTGGGCGGCTCTTGCATGCAAGAAAGGAGTTGTGGCTCAATTGAAAGCTACACATAGCTAGTCATCACCTTGTGAATCAAAGCAAGCATGGAGGGAATTATTTGTCTAATCAACATAGGCATGCAAGCATCAAACATCCAAACGAAATAAGCATATAGACAGTCATTGCATTATGAACCATATGAGGCCAGAGATGCAATCGAAGGTGACATGTAGGAAACTCTTGCCATGTAAATCAAATCCAGCGTGTTAGAGGCTAGCGCCCAGTCGAAGGATGCAAGCCAAGCTTACATCGAAAGAGGCCATAAGGCCAATCGAAGGAGTTGAATCGAAAAAGACTTATTTTTCTTCAATTTTGTCAAAAAGATTATTTTTATCTGTTTTCCCTTTTTTTAATAGTTTCCTTTTTAACTTGATACTGGAAAATCCAATTGTACTTATGCAAGCTTGAATCTTGAGAATCCTTGTGAGAAATGCCTTGAGAAATGAGAGGGAAAATTTTGGGGTACAACGGACACTATTCTTTAAAATTACAATTCCAAATTGAAAAGGCAAATAGATATAAAAAGAAAATAGTGACAATTGTTAACACACAGTCAATATAAAACCATACGAAGACTCATAACAAAAAACATCCACGAATAATCACTTTTCTCCTGCTTGATTGTCTTCCTAAGCTTGTTAGAAGATAGCTCTCCATCACATAATTCCTCTGAGGTTGTTGATTCAGTAGATCCCCCTGGAAAGTCTCTCTTACCAATAGGCGTCGTTGGATCTGGGTTATGCTTATAGGTGATCTCGAGATCCTGTTACACAATGAATCAAACAAAAAATTTTATTCTATATTATTCAGACAACATAAACCCAGGAAGAAACAGGGAGGGAGGCATAAATTACCATTTCCTGTACACAATCTTCAGGCTCACTTGTCTTGGCCTCATCCACACTCTCCTTAATCTGAGCATAATATAATAGTAATCAGTGTTTGTCATATAACAACAATTATCGTAAAACAAGGGAACCACGAAAAACTGCAATAGGGTAAATACCTGCAGAGGATCATATGTTATGGAGGGGACCCGAACAACATCCTTATTGAGGCAAACAAAGTATCGTCAAAAAAGTTTTGTAATACCCAAATTATCAAACAACCTAAAATACCAAAAAAACCTGTTAAAATAGATTATACCTCGTCTATGTCCCATGGAGCTTTAAGCCGCCTGATAAAAGGATCATCCCTAAGGATCCTCACAATAGAGCAATTGTTCCATCTCGGCTGCCACTTCACCTTAAATGCCACCTCCAAGTTCAACAGTTGATCTAGTGCTAATGGGAATTCCAATGGATCATTAATTCCCGCCTATATAAAAAACCTCAACAATGAGTACCAAAACATTAAAAAAATGAATATAACAAGGGTGGGGAATAAGACACTAAACCTTGATCATAGTATGACGTAGTTGGGCAGCATACAAACCCAGTAGAAGCTCGCATTCTCTATTCCAAAACACAAAGTTATAACTGCTGCCCCCGTGGAAAACCTGAATTTCTATCTTGTACCTACAATGTCATAATGTCATGAGTTAAAAAATATGATGACATAAATAAATAAAAATATATTTAACAGCCACTACATATATTAAAGGACAAGTAATAAGACCTAAAGATTTCAGCCTCAGTTGAATGACCAACATCATAGTCAAACAGCAGAGTGTCACCACGTGCAATGCAAGCACATAGATGGCAGGCACGATAACACCACCCAAATGGAGATGCAACCAGAATCTTCGTTTCAGCAACAGTGGCGCACAAAGTAATATGCATCAATAGCCCGTGACATGAATCCCAAATTAAAAAAAAAGTGACCAACACAAATGGAAAAAAAACAACAGCAGCAACCAAATTGTAGCATACATCACGGAGTTTGATTATTTCACCAAGAGGAAAAACAACAACACTCGAGAGTAACATATGAGCATGGTTGAGTTGTGTTTTTTCATAATTCTGCGATGATAGCTGTGAACCTGAACCCATCATCCCAAAGATAGTAATGATAGACTCCTTAGGCATGCTGCACGAATAAGTGAATTAAAAAAAATGTACACATAACAGCAGGAGAATTCCACCCTCACAATAGATATCATCAAATCGATACATAGAACATATCAGTCAATGAAGTCTTTGATCGGAGGAAAACCAGCGTCGAGGCAGAGCAACGTGACATTATAGGTGTTTGTGACCGACAACGGAAACTTCCCTATACAAACATAAACAGGAGGCAATTGTGAGTGGTCAAAAATAAATAGATAATCTCGTAAAAAAATGAACCAACTAACCTTCTTGTTTGACTTTAGCATACTGCAGCATCAACACAGTTGGACCAGAGTTATTGTCACGATCCTGGTTGAATTTGATAAACTGTTCCGCATACGATTCCCAAAGAGTACAATTCAAAGTGTTGTTGCTAAACAATGAATACACAACATTCGGTCAGAAAAAGAAATTTAAAATGCACCACAATATAATATATGATAAAACAACAACGGCGAAAGTGCCATATTACATATGTAAGTGTTTTTTGGCAGCAATTTTGGTAAAGTAATGTGTTGTTAATGTTTTGCTAAATATCTTAACATTTGTAGCAAACTGTTTTGAATGATGTCAAAGCATATGTCTTGACATCTGCCTCCTGAACTGATCTCAGCCAACATCAGTCTATGTTTTTTTGTTTCCTGATTTCATGCGCTCCATAATTTAGGACTTGTGACTCACAAGCTGTGAAAAATATGGAGGAATGTTTTTCAAATTGCATGGATTTTATCTTGGACTATTTTTATGGAAATATTCAAAAGAATTGAATATTTGGTTTTAAGCCCAAGCCCACATCTGCGCATATATAAGGACTTGCTTCCTTATTCAAACCACTGCAACTTTTGAAGAAGAATACTTTCTTTTTGTTTTAAAAAAAGTCTAAGTCTTTTAATTGTCAAACACTCTAGTATTGATTTAATACTTGTGTTGTTATTTGGATTGTTAATTGTGTATCATTCATAAGCTTTTAAGCATTGAACGATTGAAGTTTTTAAACTTAGTATTTTTGTTGTTTCTTCACTGTAAGTGATTAAAGGGATTTGAGGAGGGCCTCATACCTAGGCGAGTCTTAGGTAGAAGTATAGCACGGGTAGTGATTAAGTGATTAGATCGTAAACTGGTAGTTTACTGAGGGTCTATGAATTGATACTATTTAGTGGACTTGTCCCTGGCTTGGTATCCCCAAGAGTAGGTGTTGTTGTACACTGAACTGGGTGAATAATCTCTTGTGTTTTTACTACTTTTGTTATTACTGATCTTTACTTGTAAACAGATATTTGTGTTGTGACATCTCATTCGATATCACATATCTGATACCAGAATTTCAATTAGTATCAGAGCATGAATCCTGCTCTTTATCTGGGTGAGATCTAGGGAAGATACTTTCTGGTACTATGGACAAGGAAGGAGGATTTGTGAACATACCACCCATTTTGGATGGAAGTAATTATGACTAATGGAAACCACGTATGGTGGCCTTTTAAAGTCTTTGGACAACAGAGCTTGGAAAGCTGTTTTAAAGGATGGAAACACCCTATCAAATTGGGAGAAAATGGAGAACCTACTTCTGAGTTAAAACCAGAAGAAGATTGGTCTAAAGAAGAAGATGAAATTGCTCTTGGAAATTCTAAAGCTTTGAATGCTATATTCAATGGAATTGACAAGAATATTTTCAGATTAGTGAACACATGTGAGGTAGCTAAGGATGAATGGGGAATTCTTTAATCTAATCATGAAGGCACATCCAAAGTTAAGATGTCAAGACTTCAGTTGCTCACCACAAAAATTGAGAATTTGAGAATGAAGGATTATGAAAGTATTAAGGACTTCCATATAAACATTCTTGAAATTGCTAATGCATCCAGTGCATTAGGAGAGAAAATAACAGAAGAGAAATTTGTGAGAAAGATGCTCAGGTCTCTTCCCAAGAGATTTGATATGAAAGTGACTACAATAGAAGAAGCTTAAGACATTGACAAAATGAAAGTGGGTGAACTTGTTGGATCCATCCTGACATTTGAATTAAGCATAAATGAAAGATCTGAAAAGAAGAATAAAAGCATAGACTTTGTATCAAATACTGAAGATAAAGAGGAAGACTGTGATTTAGATACATATGGAGGAATATCAAATGCCTTAGCTATGCTTTGAAGATAGTTTAACAAATTGATAAAAAGAATGGATAGGAACCAGAGATCAAATGTCAAGAACATCTCATCTGACATCCATAAGTCAAATGAGTTTGGAAGAAAAAGGGCTGAAGAAAAATCCACTCAAGGGAAGGGAGTAAAATGTCATGAATATGAAGGCTTTGATAACATTAGAGCTAAATGTCCTACATATCTTAAGAAACAAAAGAAGAATTTGTCTATTACTTGGTTTGAAGAGGACTCAGAGAGTGATCTTGAAGAATCTGCCAAGTATGTTAAAGCATTGACAAGGAAATATGTATTTGATGAAGAGTCTAGTGATGGGGAACTAACATTTGATGAGTTAGCTGCTTCATACAAAGAATTGTGTCTCAGAAGTGCAGAAGTGTGCCTTGAAGGGGAGAAACAGAAAGTCCTCATAACTCAGCTGAAGGCAGAAAGGGAAGAGCATTTAAAAACTATTTCTAAACTAGAAAGTGAAGTGACCTCCTTGAATTCAAACCTTGATAGAATGGTAAAATCTCTTAAAATGTTGAATAATGGGTCTGACACTTTAGATGAAATTCTTCAAGCAGGAAGAGTGACAGAAGATAAGAGTGGTCTAGGGTTTAATGAGAAAAAGGAACCAAATTCTAAAGAACCATCAGTAGATTCCACTCATTCCAAGACTAAACCAAGGATGTCGAATCAAATGTCTAAACATCATGGCAAGAAAGGACATTGTGGCAAGAAAAAGTTTAATCACATCAAGGAGAATCCCCAGCCCTAGAGATGTCATTACTATAGAAGGCTTGGTCATATAAGGCCCTTCTGTTTCAAGTTGTATGGGTATCCTAAGACTACTCCTCCTCCCAAGACTGATAAGATTCCACAAAATAGCAAAAAGAAGAAACTGTGGATTCCCAAGTCTAATGTTGCTAGTCTCATAGCTCACACCTCCCTCAGAGTATCAACCAAAGATAACTGGTATTTTGACAGTGGCTATTCTAGACACATGACAGTTGTCAAGAATCTGTTGGTGGATGTCAAATTTAATTCCACCAGTTATGTAACTTTTGGTGATGGAGCAAAAGGTGAAATCAAAGGTGTTGGCAAGCTTGATTGTTCAGGAGTCTCTAAGCTTGATAGTGTGTTACTTGTTAAAGGGCTAACAGCTAACCTGATAAGTATAAGCCAATTGTGTGATCAAGGATTCAAAGTTAACTTCACCAAGGAAGAATGTCTTGTGTGCAATGAAAAGAATGAAGTTATTATAAAAGGAATCATATCTAAAGACAACTGTTATCAATGGGTTCCTCAAGAATTAAACTTCTCCTCAACATGTGTTTTAACCAAAGTTATGATAGAGTCAATAAATGTTATTATTGATGAAAAAGGATAGAATGTTGAAGAAGATGTCTCAGAAGATGTTGGAACATCTTTTCCTGATAGTCCAACAAAATCAAATGACATAATTATTGATTCTAATCCTCCTTAAGAAGATCTCCAGCTTAATCATCTCAATAAATGACCTTCAATTAGAACTCAGAAAGATCATCCTAAGGAGCTTATCATAGGAGATCCAAACAAATGGGTTACTACCATATCAAGAGAAGGGATTTCAAACTCTTGCTTTGTATAAAAAATTAAGCCTAAGAATGTCAAAGAGGGCCTAACTGATGAGTTCTGGATTAATGATATGCAAGAGGAGCTAGAACAATTCAGTAGGAATGAAGTTTGGGATCTGGTTCCAAAACCTGAAGGGACACATGTAATTGGCACTAAATGGGTATACAAGAATAAATCTGATGAAAAAGGGGAGGTCACTAGAAATAAGGCAAGGTTTGTTGCACATGGATACACTCAAATTAAATGAGTTAACCTTGATGAAACATTTGCTCATGTGGCCAGACTTGAATCGATCAGACTACTCTTGGGAGTTGCATGCATACTGAAATTTAAATTGTTTCAAATGGATGTAAAGAGTGATTTCTAAAATGGCTATCTGAATGAAGAAGTCTATGTGGAACAACCAAATGGATTTGTTGATCCAAGTTTCCCTAAACATGTTTACAAATTGAAGAAAGCTCGGTATGGATTAAAGCAAGCTCCAAGAGCTTGGTATAATAGGTTGACATAAATTCTTGGTGGCATAGACGAAACCATTTTTATCAAGGAAGAAGAAGGGAAGATCATGATTGCACAAATTTATGTTGATGATATTGTGTTTGGTGGGATGTCAAATGAGATGGTTCGACATTTTGTCAATCAAATGCAGTCTGAATTTGAGATGAGCCTTGTTGGTGAATTAACCTATTTTATTGGTCTTCAAGTTAAACAAATGGAAGATTCCATATTTTTATCTCAGAGCAAGTATGCCAAGAATATAATAAAGAAATTTAGGATGGAAAAAGCTAGAACCCCTGCTCCCACACATCTGAAGTTGACTAAAGAGGAAAAAGGAGTAAGTGTAGATCAAAGTCTTTATAGAAGTATGATAGGAAGTCTTCCATATCTCGCAGCTAGCAGACTAGACATTGCCTTTGTTGTAGGGGTGTGTTTAAGATATCAAGTTGATCCTAAAGTTAGCCATGCCAACCATGTGAAGAGGATTCTTAAATATGTGAATGGGACAAGTGACTATGGTATGTTATACTCTCATGGATAAAATTCTACCTTAACTGGTTTTTGTGATGCTGATTGGGCAGGAAGTGCTGATGATAGAAAAAACATCAGGAGGATGCTTCTTTCTGGGAAATAATGTCATATCTTGGTTCAGCAAGAAGCAAAATTGTGTGTCTCTGTCCACTGCTGAGGTTGAGTATATTGCTGCAGGAATGAGTTATTCTCAATTGGTTTGGATGAAACAAATGTTAACAGAATACAAGGTTAAATAATATGTCATAACAATATTCTATGACAATTTAAGTGCCATAAACATATCAAAGAATCCCATTCAACACAGCAGGACCAAGCATATTGACATCCGTCATCACTTCATAAGAGAACTTGTTGAAGAAAAGATTGTTGCCTTAGAACATGTAGCCACTGAATTGCAACTGGCTGACATCTTCACAAAGGTTTTGGATGCTAATCAATTTGAGAATTTAAGAGGAAAATTAGGGATCTATTTATATGAGGGTTTTGTAGCAACTAAAGGCGTGTGGGAATATCATTAAAGTGATATTGTATTTCCAACAAATAAAATTTCGAAAGCAATCATTACAAGACTGCCTCAAAGTGTTTCCCACATGCTACAAAATTCATCTCTCTACTTTCACAAACTCTTCATTCTTCTCTATAGAAAAAGTGTAACGCCCCGATATTTAATTATTTATTTAATTAATTAAATATTTTTGAATATTTTATATTAATTCAAATTTTTATCGTCGAAGTCGGAATTATTTTATTAAGTTGAAATAATAATTAATAGGATTTAATTTAGTGGAATTAAGTTAAGTGTTATTTTATTATTAAGCTTAAATGTAACACTGGGCTTATTTGGTGGTGGTGTGTAGTAATTAGAGGGGTATGTTTTTTTAGACCCATTTGAGTTTTTATGATTAAATAAGATAGTAGTATTATATTAGAAATAGAAGTAGAAGAAATAGGAGAGAGTATTGTATCGGGAAGAAAAGAAAAAGAAGAGGAAAATAGGGTTTGGGAGAAGAGGAGAAGAAAAAGAGGAAATTCCTTCAAGTGCCAAATTCCCCAAAAAATTGGTCGAAGTCTCTTAGAGCTGCTCCTAATCCAAGGTAAGGGTGGGGTTCTGACTCTATAATAGGGTGTATAATTAATAGTATGTGAATTAGGGTTAGGAATGGTATGAATACCACACTGCAGAGGCCAACATATTCTTCCCCTTTGTACGAATACATTTTACAGACTGAATTACCTAGAGGATGGAAAATCCCTAAATACACAAAGTTTGGGGGTGAATCAGGTGAGTCGACGGTGCAACACATTACTAGATATCTAACTGAGTCAGGAGATATAGCAAATAATGAAAACCTAAGGGTAAAGAATTTTTCGTCATCCCTTACGAAGGCATCATTCACATGGCTTACTACCTTACCCCTAAATTCGATTGAGTCATGGACTAAATTGGAAAAACTTTTTCATGAACAATTTTATGAGGGACATTCAAAAATTAGTTTGGTAGAATTATCAAACATAAAAAGAAGGTTTGCTGAAAGTATTGACGACTATTTAAATAGGTTTTGCGCGTTAAAGGCAAGGTGCTTTACGCAGGTGCCCGAACATGAACTTGTTCAAATGGAAGCTGGGGGTTTGGACTATTCCATTAGGAAGAAAATAGACCAAAGCTTTGTGAAAAGTATGTCGCAGTTAGTTGATAGAGTTCGACATCTTGAACGTTTGAGATTAGAAAAAATCATACATACCAAGGCTAAAAAAGAAAAAGTGGCCTTTATAAACTTTGATGATACATATCCTATTTATAAAGCTAATTATATCTCACCGACTGACGTAGAGGTCGGTGTGGCTGAGATGAAGCCAGAACCTTCTTATGAATGTAAATTATTATTCCCCTCTAAAGGAAAAAATCCTGTCGAGAATAATCCAAAATTTCAGGCGAAAACTTATACTTTTGATGTCACTAAATGTGAAGAAATTTTTGATTTGCTGGTCAAAGATGGTCAGATTTTAGTACCTCCAGGTGCTAAACTACTACTATTATAACAACAAAAAAAAGAGGCTTCTGCAAATATCATAATTATCTGGGTCATACAACCTCTCAATGTTTTCTTTTCAGGGATCTTGTGCAGAAATCACTGCAGGAGGGAAGATTGAGATTTGTTGGAAGAAAAATGAAAATTGATTCTGATTCTCTCCAACAAGAAGAGGCGTTGTTTGTAGATCCTGTCGCTATCCATATGGTGGAAATCACTGAATTTGCGGATGCAGACATGGTCGAAGGAACTGATGAAAGTCCTGCCATAGGCTTGGCTGAAGTTTACCCTAAGCCTGAAGAAGATTTGCTGGATTTTTTGTACCGGTGCAAGAACAAGGGCTCACAAGCTTGCTTGTGCCCTAGATGCGGTGCTCTTACTAACAATATTGCAGCTGAAAACTTCCAGAGACTACAATTGGATAAAACCAAAAACAAATTCTCTAATGAAAGGTTATATCAGAGGAAAGAGGGGACTTCAAGAAATGATGTGAGAAACTTCCAATCCAAACCAAGGAGTTTCATTCCATATGTCAGTGCTCCTAGAGGCACATGGATTAAGCCTCAAGGAAAAATGGAGACACAAAAAAGTGTTGCCAATATTAGAGATAAAGGAAAGTCGATTGTCCATTATAGGCGCGAGTTCAGGTCTGAGAAAAAGAGTCATGTTTATGAGAACTACATGGGTAAGAATCCCATAACTAGGACTCAATGGAGGCGTTTCCAGTGTCAAAGGCAGGCCGAAAGGCAAGCTGCTGAGCAGAATGCTGCAAAGAAAGCAGGTATTGGAAAGAAATTCGTGGTGAAAGTTGATACCACTACAAAGGAACGAGAAATAGAGTTCATCATTCGACCAAATGACAAATGCTCAGAGGAAGCCACTGATGACTTCAAATCAGATTATGAGGAAAGTCTGAACATCTTGGTTAATGTGGTGTCAATCTTGCCAGCTGAATATGACTGTTTCACTGAAGTAGAAGATTCGACAGATATCGATGCTGAGGAAATGGCTCTACATAAGCCTACATGTTATTTTGTGATGAATAATAGTTCTGTAGAGAACCAATATGCGTTTTTTGAAAAACCAAGTATGGCTATGAAAAGCCATCTAAAACCTCTTTTAATCCGAGCTAAGAGAGAAGTGGAAACGAATGAGTTGTTAGAAAATGGTCGACATTTCAAAGATGCAATTATCTCATGTTGGCCAAAGTCGACATTTCAAAGGGTTTCAAAGGTGTGAATGTACGTGAATCGCCATCTTTATGTCAATGTAAATTCCTTTCTTTTCAGTTGTTCCTTTTGAATCTTTTGCTTTGATTTTATTTACTTTTGAACAATCCTTTTATATTGTCTTCTACGCTTTTGAAACTCATTCTATCTCTATACTAGAATTTACTAAAGAGTCACTCAACATTTATTTCATTTAAAACAAGTCGCAACCTACTGTCGGTCACAAGCCACCTTCATTCGGGTAAAACATCACATTGTGGAAACTCACACTTGTTCTTTCCTTAAGAGAAAACCGTTTCTCAAAAGGCAAAGTCTTACGTCGGTCGAACAAGTTATACTTAGATACATTAACACATGTCTTAGGATCAACTAGTCGATCCTGCAAGTAACCCTTAGTTTTTAGGCTTTGGGAAGACTAGCGGTTGTTTACTATTTTCCACAGTAAACACACTCCTGCCTTGAGTTTGACTTTGTCTTGATCATATATGCATATATGCTCCTAACTTTGATACCATGGATTTGTTTGACTTTTAAACTTTGATGATTACTTTGTTTGAATTCTCTTGTTGTTTAAAGTTGATGTTTGACATGATAAGATCTTTGAATTCTCTTGCAATCCATTAGAAAATCATTTGATTGAGAATCACCCCTCAAACCCTAGATTAGATGGTGAGACGAATTTAATTGTGATCACATATAATATGAACATTCAAAGAAACATATATACACATATTGATGTTAGTTAAAAGAACACATGTACAAGATACACAATTCAAGGTGCTTGATAATCCCTCAAGAGCAAACTATAAATAGGATAAAGAGAGAAACAACCATAATATGTGTGTCTTGATATATTGTGACATGAGATGATGAGAAATTTTAAGAACAAAAATTAATGTATAACAATTATGAATAAAAATTAATGTAAAAAATTACGGGAATAGACCATTTAAGCTAAAGTATTATAAATTGTGTGCAACATAATGCGATTATACCAATGGTAACTCAAAAGTTCATTAAGCGTGTTTTGACATTTTATATTTCTTGCATAAATATTATTTTGATCATGTCTTGATATTCTTTCAAGAGTGTTTTTCTTTTTTTAAGATAAATAAGTTATATATAATTGATTAGTTTTAGTTAGGAGTATCACAATTTAAATTTAACAGTGCGATAAATACAATTTAGATTTAATTGATTTGATCTATTGCTTTTAAGATAAATTATTTTGAGCCTAACATTCCACTTTTAAAAGTTTAATTAATCTATTACTCTATTGAGAAGTTTATTTTATAGAATTTGTAAATATAATTTTACCTCTTAATAATTTAGAGTTGTATGATATTTAGAGTTGATTTTATAATATCATACTCTAGCATTTTTATCTGACAACATACGTCAATAATATTTATGTATAATCTTTTTTGGGTTTTTTCTTTTACTTATATTTTTTTTCTAAAACTTTAATTATTATTTAATTATTTTAATTTTAATTTTTTAAAAGAATCTCGCTTTTCATCAATTCAATGTTGAAGATGGGTAGAAGATTAAACTTTTTTTTAGTTGAAAAATATTTTATACATTAACCATCACTTAATTTTTTTTAATTAAACATAAATCTATAAGAACTTTCCATCCTTTAATCTATTCATTAATTTCTATTGCTGTACATTAAATTTGATTGTTTGATGTGTTTTTATATTTGAATGACATATTAATTATTTATTTAAGATATAAATGATTTTTTCATATGAACACACATGTCTTATAAATTTTATGAAGATATTATTTTCACGAGACACTGTTACTATAATATTTTTTATTTTAATCTATAAAATATTTATAAATACTTATAATAATTAATAATGTTAATAAATATTTATAGTGATAATCAATATTAAATTTATTATGTTAGTGATTTATTATATATTTATTTTTAAATATTAATAATTTTATAATAATTATTATATATTAATAACAACTAAATTTTATAAAATAATCTAAGATATAAATAAATTTATCCATCGTAACATACGGGGAATTTTTTTTTTACAATAACCATGTATTAAAATAATATTTCACAAATAACCGGATTTTGGAAAAAATTACGCAAATAACCATGTTTCAGATGACTCCCCAAAAGAGGAGCCATCTGAATTGGCGCATGCACCCACACTTTTGCCCTAGGCGCCATCTCACTTGGCGCCTCCCTTGGCTTTTAGCCAAGTGAGATGGCGCATGCTCCTTAAAAGTGAGAGGAGGCGCCATCTCACTTGGCTCCTAGGGCAAAACTAGGGCAAAATGCTGTTTTATAAATAATTCATCCGTTTCTCCGAAATTTCGCACACTTTCTCGCACTGTATTTTTATTTTGTACTCTGTTATTTGCGTCATGATGTCGCCTATGATTTTTAGCAGATATGGTTACGTTATCTTCTCCGCCACGAAACCTGCGATGAAAATGAAATTCTGGCACATTCACTCCATGGAGCGTCTGAAGCGGGAGTTGATGCGATGGCTAGATGGAGACATTGCAGAGGGGGGGGGGGGGGAATTCGAAGGATCCAGCGAAAACGAACAACAACCTCACATGCGACAGGAAGACCTAATGTATGGTTGGAGGAAGTCAAAACAGACAGCGATGTAATGTTGATTATGCATGGGTCAGATGAAATTGTGTTAACAGTTGTAATTTCGTAGACGGAATATCGTTAATTATTCTTGTACGCGTTTTATTAATTGTAGCAAAATCTGTTAACGGAAAACCCAAATGTTTACAACACAATTAAGGAAAGATTTTATGTATTACAATTTTTATGTGGTCGAGGCAGACGCCCGATTCGGATAATTTTTGCGATTGTGTCCGACCTGACGGCATAAACCACACTTTCTTTCCAACTTGTCAAGATCGTCCATTTCTGTTGTGACGCGCTTACTTTTGGGACGACCCTTCTTGTTCCTTCGCATTTGGTCATTGTACCACACTATTTCGCCGTTGTATGCAGGCCAATAATCTGGTTTTGCTACCAAAGGAAAGTTGTTGTTGTAAACGTTGAGCAACGTTTCAGATTTGTAAATGTTTGACAGAAGTTGCAGCGCGTCTTGATGGGTATGAGCACAAGCGGCAATGACATGAGAGCAAGACATACGAAATGCTTGAAACCTGCCACAATCGCATCATTGAGAAGGTAGCATGACCCTATATTCTTGTCTTAGCAAGCCTTCATTGTGGTCGATTGTCTCTTTCACAATGAAGTTGTGGTTGTGTCGGTCAAACCGTATAACCATATGAGTGTTGGCTTTAGCACTTTCAGTCTTAATGTATTTCATGCTGCTTTCACTCCATAGTTGTCCAGATTGCAACACCACATTCCATATTTCACCTCTTTTGGCAAATAACGCAGCCATCCTAAAATACGTAGATTTTACCAAGGTAGTGATTGGGAGGTTTCGTATGCCTTTGAATACCCCATTCATTGATTCAATAAGATTTGTTGTCATATGCCCCCATCTTTGGCCATTGTCGTATGACCTAGTCCATTTTTCCACCAGAATATTGTCGATCCACCTACCGGCTTCCGGATTTGACAAACGGATCTCGTTGCGGTAATATTTGAATATGGGTTGTGTCAATGCATATCCCGCATTCACAACCGATTTCCTCAATGTTTTGTCCTTGATCTCCCTCGAGAAATTCTGGACGATATGCCTAACGCAATAGACATGCGTAGAAGGAGGGTCATGCCAACCGTTTACAGGACTATTGTAGGCACTTTCAATGGAGGCATGTCTGTCCGAGATCAAACAGAGATCTGGTTGAGGAGCCACGTGTGTCCGCAGATTTTTCAGAAAAAAGCTCCAAGCACCACCGGTCTCCCCCTCGACAAGGGCAAAGGCAATGGGGAAAATGTTGTTGTTGCCATCTTGTGCAACTGCCATCAGTAGCGTGCCTTTGTACTTCCCATACAATCAAGTCCCATCAATTTGTATAATTGGTTTGCATGATGCAAACCCTGTGATGCATGGTTGAAATGCCCAAAACACTCGACTGAATATTCCGTTGCCATTTAGTAGACTACCATCTTGGGCGTATGCTGGCACTGTTTCCAGAACATAAACACTACCTGGAGAATACGTCTTGAGTGCATTCAGGTAGCGGGGAAGTTCTTGGTATGACTCCTCCCAGTTTCCGTACACCCTTTCAATCGCCTTAGTATTTGCTAACCACGCCTTACGGTAAGACGGAGTGTAGTTAAAAACCGTGGTGATGTGGGAGATGATTGTTTTCACCTTCAAAGATGGGTCGTTGCTGACCAGGGGTAGGATTTCTTGACAGATGAGATCGTAGTTGATTTTTCGGTGGTCCTGTGATTGAGTGGAACTTACACAAGTGTGGGTAGTCATGGAACCTATGACCCAACAGTCACCTCTTAATATGTATGATGCGGCCAGCTTGAACATACAGTCAGGGTGGACACACTTGATCTTGTACCTTTCCGGGTTGACACGGTCCACCTTAAAATCAACCGAGTTGAGCATGTGGAATTTTTTAATGGCCCTGATGCATTCCTCTCTGTTACGAAACTTGTCCTTATCTTTTAAATTTTCATCCGACTGCATATACGGATTGAAAAATAAGTCAGTAGAAGGTTCATCTCCGCCCATGTTGAAGTTTGTCATGTGCGGAGGTGGTGTGTAAATTTCGTTTGCAGGAATACTAGGGATGCCATCATCGTCGGAATCATCATTCACCATTTCATCAAACTCTAACTCGTCATCTTCTTCTTCATCATCAACTGCATCTACCTCAGCTTGTTCATTCTCCAAAGGATCAACCTCTTGTGTCACCTGAGGCTCTCGCAGCATAACGTACAACTCAATAGAGTCGTACCCAGAATAGACATGGCTGGAAAACATATTCTGGAGATCCTCGTCATCTTGAACTTCAACCTTATAAAAAATTACTTGGTTGTTTCGGAAAAAAAAACTGGATTCTGATAAAATATCTGGGACACCGGGCCTCGTTCAAGTTTGGCCTCCAATTGTTTTTTGAAGTACGAGAATTGGCTTTCCCGTTTAAGAGAAATCGGATGTTGTCTGTGTCTCTAAACAAAAACCCAGCGGTGGGACAAATGTATGTCTCACTGTTGAAATGTGCTTTGGCGACAAATTGTGGTGCAGAGGCCATTGCGTAGAATTCTTTGAAGGTTTGAAGTTTGGAATGTTTGAATTTTATGAGTGATTCGAAGGTTGGAATGTTTGAAGTTTATTGATTGTATGAAGGTTTGAATGTTGTAAGGTTTGAAGGTTTGAATGTTTGAACTTTATGAGTTATTCGAAAGTTTATATGTTTGATTGTTTGAAGGTTTGAAGGTTTGATTGTAAGAACGTTTGAAGGTTGGAAGATTTGACAGATTATGTGAATCAATGTTATGATAAACGTAAGACTAAAAATTTCAACTAAGTAAGGATGCAACCCCCAAGGCTGCCAATAGTGTTACATGCAGGGCATCCCAAAGGCTGTCACGTAGCCTGAGCCTAGCCTGCAACAAAGGACACCTCTTATTCGCCAATTGGGGTAGCGAAACCATTCATTTTTGTACTCTTTCGCCAAGTCCAATGACGCCTCCCTTACTGTCCAATCGTGATACATGCATGCAGATATGTAACCCCTAGGCTGCCACCTAGCCTGCGCCTACTCTGCACCTATACTGTATGTTGTAAGTCTCCTCCCATCACCTCCAATGGGGTTACATGCATTCAGGCAAGACATCCCAAAGGTTGTCACGTAGCCTGAGCCTAGCTTGCAACAAATGACACCTCTTATTCGCCAATTGGGGTGGCAACACCATTCATTTTTGTACTCTTTCGCCAAGTCCAATGGCGCCTCCCATACTGTCCAATCGTGATACATGCATGCAGATATGTAACCCCCTAGGCTGTCACCTAGTCTGCGCCTACTCTGCACCTATACTGTATGTTGTAAGTCTCCTCCCATCACCTCCAATGGGGTTACATGCATTCAGGCAAGGCATCCCAAAGGCTATCACGTAGCCTGAGCCTAGCCTGCAACAAAGGACACCTCTTATTTGCCAATTGGGATGGCGACACCATTCATTTTTGTACTATTTCGCCAAGTCCAACGGCACCTCCCTTACTGTCCAATCGTGATACATGCATGCAGATATGTAACCCCCTAGGCTGCCACCTAGCCTGCGCCTACTATGCACCTATACTGTATGTTGTAAGTCTCCTCCCATCACCTCCAATGGGGTTACATGCATTCAGGCAAGGCATCCTAAAGGCTGTCACGTAGCCTGAGCCTAGCCTGCAACCAAGGACACCTCTTATTCGCCAATTGGGGTGGCGACACCATTCATTTTTGTACTCTTTCGCCAAGTCCAATGGCGCCCCCTTACTGTCCAATCGTGATACATCCTTAGGCTGCCACCTAGCCTGCAAGAGTGACACCTTTCATTTTTTGTACATGCATGCATATATGTAACCCCCTAGGCTGCCACCTAGCCTGCAAGAGTGACACTTCGCATGCATGCAAGCACCAGCAACCACTATATGAAATTTTTTTGCCTATAAATACATACCATATCATACATCTCTCACACCCACACAAGTCTCACTTTCTGCTACGAAATCTTTCATAATCTCTTACACTTTCTAAGTCTTTCATACTCTCTATCTCTTCCTAAGTCTTTCATAATCTCAAGCATTTTAAACAATGGCTCTTCTAACAATGGGCGATTCTCACAGAGGCACAAGGGAAAACATTGCCGCATTTGTAAGTTTCTATTTTGGTTATACATTTTTCATACTTCAGATAATGCTTTGTTCGTCTTACTTAATCTTACACCTTTTACATTATGAACTTAGGACACAAAAAGATTCAGAATCCGTTCTCACAACTACCTGGCTCCCGACCCATTTATCGTACCATATCTGGAATACGCAGGTTTTGGACATGTCATAAAGATCTCCAACTGAACCATTGACTCGAAGTTCATTCTTGCAATGTTGGAAAGGTGGAGACCAGAGACCCATACATTTCACCTACCAATAGGTGAATGTACCATCATGCTAGAGCATGTGTACATGCTACTAGGTCTCCCTGTCGACGGTAAGGCCGTGAGCGGGTTAGTTCAACAACCTAACTCTCAGTGTGAAGAACTGTTGGGCAGGGATATAGTTGAAGGTAGTGGTGCGAGAGGTCAGGGAATACTACTCACTGAGCTGAAAAGTCATTATGCAAGTTTGGAATTAAACGAAAATTCCTCCGAGCAAGACAGGGTAGTAAAAGCCAGAACTTATCTTATGATACTATTTGGTACCTTTTTATTTCCCGAAAGTACGGGAAATAGTGTAAATTTTATGTATTTACATTTACTAAGAAACTTTGAAAAAACAAGAAAATATAGTTGGGGTTCTGCAGTTTTAGCCCACCTATACAGTTCCTTGTGCAAAAATGCAGTCAAGGAAAAATGTATATTTTATGGATGCGTTTTTTTACTACAAGCCTGGGGTTGGTGGAGGATGGAGTCCTTAAACCCCGTCAACAACAACACTTTCGGTTTCCCGTACGCAACAAAGTAAGTCATCAAGTTATATCATTTATTACTATTCATCTCTTCACCAAATATATGCTAAGAATAAAATGTTTTTCATTTCCTTTAGGTACTGCGTGAGGGGTATGAATTACAGCAAGAATCCAAGATTCAATGTCGCACTATACCGCAATCTGTTGGATCACTTAGGCCCGGATGACGTACGTCGTAGCTTTTAACTTTTCTTCATTTAAATTATTTATACATTACTTTTGCGTTAACCTGATTTAAATTTTATCGCAGTTCGTCTGGAGACCATATTTGGGTTTGGGCCATGATCCAAACCTGGAGGATGCAGCAACTTAGACCACGAAGACTGCAATCATTCGGTTCAACATTGTGGAGATGCACCACAGCGACCGTGTGAAGATGCAGTTCGGAATGCATCAAGAGATACCAAGTGATCCAACTTGTTTGTCCCCATGGCATCTTAAAAGGGTCGACGCCCAGTGGGGTCTTACCAATTGGAAAGACTTCGCTCCGGAATGGTGTAAGATGTGGCAGAGGCGTCACCGCTATGTCTTGCAATTCCCGGTTTTCCTTAATCAAGGTAATATGCGACACACGGATTAATATTTGTCTTGGTACAGGTCGATTAGTAACCCTGAAATGCACGTGTCTCATCCAAGGTACTTGGTTGACCCACGCACACAATGGGCACAACCCTCGTTTCCCCAACAACAAATCCAAAACCCATCAACCTCCCACCAACCCCCAAGAAGAAACAGACCCACAAACACCTAACCACAGTCCCCACCACAACACAATTACACTCAAATGCCACACAACCAACCACAATCACCACCACATTACCAATACCCCGATATGCCTCACACCCAACCACAATACCAGCACACCCGCATACCCCACACACAATTTCAGTCTTCCGTATATCCCAATATGGGCCCCTTAACATCCAGCCTTAACCCTGATATGGGAATGTCGGAAGATTACGAACAAACCGACCCAACCTACCATCAACCACAATATCACCAAACCACCCAACATCCTCAATACCAAACACCCCTAGATCCATTTTCTTTCTACCCACCGTACTCAGACGATCAATGCTACAGACCCACCATGGAACCCCACCCACCGCCAACACGACCAAATTTTGAGGGTATGGGTAACCGACTGTACCAAAGCGGATCTTCTAGATATGGAGATCTGACTGATTTTATGGATTCAGACCGCATTGACTTCGCTGGGCCATCGACCCTGCCGCAGCAGGAAACGCGACGACACCTAGCACGAGAAAGACGAGGACGGGGATACGCAACCGAGGGTCATTACCGGGTTTCAGGGGATCACTGATTTATCTGTTTTTTTTCCCTGTATTCTTTTATCCGTTTTTTTTATCTGTTTTTTTTATCTATTATTTTAATGTAATACAGTTGGATGTAATTATTATTTTTTAAATAAAAAGTCCATTTTGTTGATTCTGTATCCAACACGCAACGCACCGGACAAAAAAAAATAAATCAAATTTTGCCCTAAAATAACACCTGGGCGCCATCTCACTTGGCTTAGGGCATGCCCTAAGCACATAGACGCCAAGTGAGATGGCACCTCCCCTTAAAAAATGGGTGCATGCGCCAATTCAGATGGCTCCTCCTTTGGGAAGTCATCTGAAACATGGTTATTTGCGTAATTTTTTCCGAAACGCGGTTATTTATGATTTTTTTTTTAATATATGGTTATTTAAAAAAAAAATTCACATACGGGTGTTCTTGTATTATTCAATTAAAAAAATAAAAATTTGAATGCATATGAAAAGTGAAGATATAGACAAAATAATACTCCACTTCACGTAAACGATATTTTGGATGAAAACTAATCCGAACCTAAAGTCAAACCCTCTTTAGACAAACTTCACAAATAATCCATCAATGAACCCACCACTCACACGAAGTCTCTCATGCTAGAAATTATAAACAATACTCTATTGTACACTGTACGATGATGTTGGAGGTTTAGTTTTTGTTTTACAGAGGAAAAAAAAACATTTTTTGAGATAGGAAATTACTGAGACAGACAGACATCGAAAGCCAAAACAAAAACACCCGGTTTTGGATAATAACCTTAATCTCTCCGAGATCCCATTTCAACTTCAATCAATTGGCTCATACCAAACCCCATATAGGTTTCTCCTCAAAAGTCATCATTTTTTCATCTGGGTCAACTTTCTTCATTGACTCACATGCTCACATAGCTAAAAGCTTCAATTTTTTGAAGTTTTCGTAGGATTTAATCATCTGGGTCGTTGTGATTTGCTTCGATTGATGAGATAATCATCTGGGTTTCTCTCTGATTGCATAAAGGAAGAATTTTTATTGAAAGGGTTTGAAGGGATTTTGTTTTTTGATGAGATATGGATGAGCATGTAGCAGCTTTGCACACTGCTACTAACGCTTTGCAGGCATTAGGAAGGGGTTTTGATGTTAATTTTGATACTAGGTTGCTTTATTGTAAAGGTGTTTCAGGTTCTAGGGTGGTTGAGATTGATGAACAGTTTCAAAGGGATTTGTGTTTGTATGATGATGTTGTTGTTCCCAAGGTTTCAAGGGATATTAGAGCCTTTGGTGAATCTATGGGAAGGCAGAGTTCTGGTGTCTGCAGTTTTCAAGAGGTAAAATTTGAGATTGAAAATTTTATTTTTCTTGTTTTGTGGAAAATATTGTGTTTGACTTGGTGAATGTTGTTTTTGTGTTTGTGTTTAGGAAATTTTGTGGAATAATTGTGTTTAGTTGTTTGGATTAGTGTAGAGGGTTAGTGTCTTTTTGTGTGGTGAAGAAAAAAATGGTGTTGGTGAATGAAATTGAATGTTCACAATGGATATGTAGAAACACCAAAGTGATATTCTTAAGGATGAATTTGTTTCTCTCTTTGTATAATTTTCCGTACGGGAACCAGAAATGTGTAATGATTTCTTGATGCAGCGGAGAGGATGCTTACCTGCAAAATTAGCACTCCAACCGTTAAGTTAGTTTCTGAGTGAAAAGTAGTATGAGAGTAAATTTTGGTTAGAACATACTTTAGGTCTTGCGTGAGATTTCTTATATATGAGGATATGAGAAATGGTTACAGATCCCCTTGCTTTTAGGAGTATTATGCGGGGAATTGATGGATGACATCCACTGGCGAAGGACAATCCGTGGTGTGGATTGAATACGGTCCTGGAGGTTGTGTATGCACTTAGCCTCCAACGCCTTATGACTTTGGATTGATGATTGGGCCTTTCCCTTGTTGGGCCTCTTGCCGGCCCGAAACATATAATATGTGTTTTGTATATTAATTGTGAGAGGAGCTACCTTATGTTAGATATCCTTTGCCATTTTGAGTGTTGTCGAATGGAGGCTATAGCGGCGCTATAGCAATGTGGCATAATAGTACATGAACAAATTGCTGTTTTTCGCGATTACCTGCGATTAACAATAGTAATGGAGAAGTTATATGAAAGAGCTTATGAAAGCTAGGTGTTGGAAACTTTTTTGTTTCTTCATAGTTTCTCAAACATGTGATTGTTCATTTGATATTTGATTGCAGATGGTAGATTATTTCAATCATAAGGCAGATATACCCGGGAGTAATCCTCTCGGGAGCTTCAACTCTGCATTTAGCTTTACTGGTTCAAAACATGTTGATGCTGCAGCTACAAAAACCTTGTCTTCTGACATGTTTTACATTCCCCTTGCAAAGGTTCAGCTTCAAAAATCGAACTTAACGTTGCAAGAAAATGTCAAAAGGGCTATCCCGATCAATTGGGATCCACCTTCCTTGGCAAGGTAATTTATGTTTATACAAGTTATCAACATATTATTGTAACAACCTATGAAGCACCGACACGGATAATAAACATCACATTGACACTGGTATGTTGACATCGTAATTATTTGAAAGGGGAGGTGATTAAGTGTAACCTCGTGATTGCGTTGCGTCAGTGTCCTGATAGACACGTGTCTGACACAAGACACCTTTAACTTGAAATCAACACCTTTAGATGGTCCCTGACTTTTTTTATTACGTTTTTGACAGCTTCATTGAAACTTTTGGGACACATATCATTACATCGATAACTATTGGCGGTAAAGATGTTATATACGTCAAGCAACACCACACTTCACCTTTTTCAAAGTTGGAAATAAAAAATTATATTCAGGATATTGGAAATCAAAGGTTCTCTGACATCAATAGCCACACAAGTTCAGGTCAAACAAAATCCAAGGATAAGGCTAGTTCACCAAAATTCAACATTCCACTATTCTCGCATAAATTCATAGTATTCAGATTCTATATGGCATGATATATAACACTTGGTTATATCTATTTCATTATTTCCAGGGCGTTGAACCGTTTTCATTCAATAGCCAAGGGATTTACCCTCAACCTACAACTGCAACATATTATACCGGGAAAGAAGTATGAAAAATATCTCATGACATTTTATATATAAGAATTTTTCCTGCTCTTAACACTAACGAATACTTCTTGTTCAGGATGTCACAGTCATATTTAGAAGAAGAGGAGGTGACGATTTGGAACAAAACCACCGTGTATGGTTAACAACCGTCAAGTCCTCCCCCGATATAATAGAGATGGCTTTCTGTCCCATAACAGATCTCCTTGACGATATACCGGTCAAGGAGCATTTGACTCGCACAATTGGTCTTTATCTTGAATGTAAGTCAACTTATCCTTTATGCTAGATGATTTCAGGCCTGATATGGATTGACTTATTTGAACTTATCCATGACCTCAATATTTGTGACGTTAGACTGTTTTGAGAGCATATAGAAGCAGTTTTTGTGCTTATATAAAAGTAGTTTGGCTTTATTAATTTATCTTTTGTTATAGAAATAGCTTATACATTAGCGCGTTACATTATTTATCAAAACAACACTTAGATTTTGTTTTTCTTATTGGCATCTAGGAGTGTGATCTAATATTAATTCCACATTTCTTTATATTGAATGTTGTGCTCAGATAAACCTCCAATTGAAGAACTTAGATACTTCCTAGAGTTTCAGATTCTCCGTGTTTGGGCTCCTTTACATGACAGGGTTGCCGGTCAACAACGGAAGGAACCTGTTTGCCCGTCTTTACAATTCAGCATAATGGGACAAAAGCTATATGTCAGTCAAGAACAGGTATATGATCATTTGTGGCATTTTCCGTACTTTTGAAACATTTTTTGAAGCCATATTCGATGTATTTACGGTTTCTTTGCAGATTACAGTTGGACGTAGACCAGTAACCGGCTTACGTCTCTGTCTCGAAGGAAGCAAACAGAATCGGCTGAGTGTGCATATTCAACACTTGGTATCCCTTCCAAAGATTCTCCAGCCATATTGGGACAGCCATGTAGCTATTGGTGCTCCGAAGTGGCAGGGACCCGAGGAACAAGATAGCCGGTGGTTTGAACCGGTTAAGTGGAAGAATTTTTCTCACGTCAGCACCGCGCCTATCGAGAATCCAGAAACCTTCATTGGAGACTTCTCCGGCGTCTTCATAGTCACTGGAGCACAGCTTGGAGTATGGGATTTCGGATCACGGAACGTCCTTTACATTAAGCTCTTATATTCAAGGTTACCCGGTTGCACCATCAGAAGATCACTTTGGGATCACGTACCGAACACACCGCAAAAAACTGCAATTTCCGGAAACTCTTCGAATGCAGCCAACACAACGAGCTCAGGTTTGAGAGAAAACAACGCCACAACGAACAAGTTAGCGAAGTACGTTGATTTGTCCGAAATGAGCAAAGGACCTGAAGATCCTCCTGGTCACTGGTTAGTTACTGGCGGAAAGCTCGGTGTCGAAAAAGGGAAAATCGTTTTGCGGTTGAAATACTCATTGCTTAATTACTGAATACACACCAGAGCAATGTTTTAGATAAGCATAGTTTAGATTTCTCTTGTGGTTAATGTGAAAACCATTTTCCAGTTTGATGAAATGAGTTGAATAGGAAACTTTTATATGGTGATATCTCATAGGTGTTACTTAGAACCATTTTCAAACCATGCTAAGTTAAAGTAATGTTAATATTGTTATAGTACTATTGAGAATACAAAATGACACTGTTCTTTATTTTCTTTCTGTTATACTCGGGGGTTTTCCTTAACCATTTGTGCATCTATTTACATACGTTTATGCAGCTCAGTGTGCTTGAGTAACAATACAACTTTTTAGTTTTTGAACTAATATGATTCTAGTTCTGCAAAACTACAAACTTTCAAGTTTAATTTATGCTATGATATTGTAATTTTTTAAAAATAGTTTCCTATTAAAACTTTTATTTATTAAAAGTGTAGTTTTAAGTTTTAAAGTAGTTTTATATAAAATGCAAATCTATTATAAATATATATACATAAAAGTATCGGATAATTAAACTCTAATCCTTTTGATTAAAAGTTTTAATTTGACTAATTGCAAGAGTAAAACCGTCTTATCAATTATTAAATCTCTTTACATTAATTTAGTATTAAATACAGTTTATTTGAGATTTTTTATTGGCATTTTATAATTATTTTATTTTTTTCAACCTACTTTACAATATCCTAATTACTTAATGTACCAGTTGAAACGATGCCTCGTGTTATCCCTCCATGTATCAATAACATAACACTTGTAATCCCAATGCAAAATCATTGATGTTCAGCCATAAACATCACAACTTTCAACATGGAGAAATACACACCCTTTCAACTTTCGGTATTTTCCAACCTAATCATAAATATACGATTTGTTTTTCTACAAACCCTAAGTCATTCCTTCTCCAATCTTCAAGTTTTCAATATTCAAGTAGTCGTAGCTGCAACCATATACCGTTTCTCTGTTTCTGTTTATTTTGAATATGTTGTCCTGTTCGTTTATTTGCATCATATTATCTGCAGTTTCAACAACAAATTCATCTATGAGTTTTGTTAAACTATTTAGGTTAAATGCTTCATATGATGTTCAATCATTTAATTCCTAATAATGCATTCTTCGTAACGTTATTATAATCTGTGCGTCTTATCGTTCAAATGCTTTATATGATTCTAATTTTTTCCTATTGTTCTTACAGGTTATATCATCACCTATGACTCGTCCAATTGAAGCAGTAAAGGATATCAATGAGTTAAAGGATTTATGGAAGATCGCTGTTAGGTGCAAACATCTATGGACTGTGACGAGTGCTTCGAAAAAGGAACATATTGAGATATTTTGGTTGATTCTAAGGTATGAGGGCAATGTTTATGTTCGTAGTTTGTATTTGCAGTGTTATTATCTGTAATAATAACTTTTTATGTTCGTTTATTGTAGCGAGATATGATTCAAGTCATTGTACCACCCTTTTTGGTTTCGAAATTCAAGGAACATCTCGCTGTTGGAAGTTTATACATAATGCAGAATTTCAAAGTATCAAACAAAAATTTATCTTTTAAGTCCACTAATCGTAGTTGCAAATTGGTGTTATGTGGATAAACTTCGGTTAAGAAGGCAGAACTCCCTGATATTCCTATGAATTACCTAAACATACTTGGATTAGATGCCATTGTTGAGGGAAAATTTCAGTATAATATTTTGGTTGGTATGTTATTAATGATTTTATTTTAATTTCAACTCTTTATTCGAGATACGTGTATAAATCTACATAGTATATAACACATGAATTGTTTTAGATATTCTTGGAGGAGTAACTGACATTTCTCAAACCCAAAATAATGACATTTCTTAAACCCAAAATAATGCTGATAACAACAAGAGCAAAGTTATTTTTTTCAATTACTGATAATAGGTATGCTTCATATCCTTGAATATACATAATTGAATAGTTCATATTATTGCATTCACTAAACTCTCACATCAGCTTACTAATAATGTTAGGGTTAAATATACGTTGCCCCCTATCAATAGGGCGAGTTCTGTTTTTCCCTCCCTTAAGTATTTTTTTTTTTGTGATTCCACCCTTATAAAATAAAGATTCTATTTGCAGTACCCCCTATGTCATTGTTTGGCTGACTGGGCGTGCTCTATTTCGTTGTTTGGCTGACTGAGCGTGAGAATCTTGTTGAGTTGGATTGGGAATCTTGCTGAGTTAGATT
Source organism: Vicia faba (assembly GCA_948472305.1). Classification (NCBI taxonomy): domain Eukaryota; kingdom Viridiplantae; phylum Streptophyta; class Magnoliopsida; order Fabales; family Fabaceae; genus Vicia; species Vicia faba. The sequence goes on from OX451737.1 coordinate 1,481,090,913, forward strand.
GTTTTTGTTTAAAAATCAAAATTTTTGATTTGGTCCCAAGAAGGTTAAAACCACTTAACAATAAAACCAACACCACTTACCACTTGGTTGGTTGTATTTCATTGAACAATGATTATATAAAATTATATATAATGGAACTTTAGTCAATGTTAACTGATTTATAACCGTATTAAAAAATGATATATCCATAACTAGTTTTATAATTAGTTTATATTTAATTTGTTAAAGATATTTTTTCATAAAAATATTATTGTCTACAAAAATTTAAATAATCATATTTTTAATTTTTCAAAAAAAACTTTTTCTTAAAAATAAAAAATAACGTATTTTTCAGAAAAAAATTAATTGGTATGCACTGACGGTGTAAAGCAGTTTTACACTGTCATTGAATCATGACCGTTAAATATTTATTAAAAGTTGACTTTTATATTAATTGTTTCTAAAGTAATTTTTGTGAATGGTTGTGATGCACTGACTGGGTAAAGAATTGACAATGCATAGTAATTAATCTCTTTTTAGAAAAATATTCTTTCCCCAAAATTTTTTTAAAAAAAGTTTTTTTTTAGTTTTTGTAAAAAAATACTTTCTTTTCAAAATAAAAAAAAGTCGTATTATATGTTTTTCTAAATGATATTTCAGTAAAATATATTAAAATATAGAGAATAATTTTTATACACTGTCAGTGTAAATTTTTTTTACACAATCAACCAATAGAAAGTTAACGATTTACCATGCCATTAAAAATATTAAAGTAAAAGTAAGGTATAATTGGATAAATAGTTGTGATTGTTTGACAATGTAAAACTATTTTACAATGTCAGTGCATCACTTGTTTTCTTAAAATATATTAGTAATAATTAAATAATAATTTTTGTTTATTATATGTTTTGATGCAACATATGTTTTGATGTAATAACAACGTTACCAGCAACATAAATGTTTTGATGCAATAGAAATGTTACCAGTAAAAAATAGATATTATATGTTTTGATACAATCATTGTTCAACAAAATGCAACCAGACAAGTGGTAAGTGGTGTTGGTTTTATTGTTGAGATCCCTGGTTTGAACCTTTCCGGGACCAAATAAAAAATTTTGATTTTTAAAAAACAATCCAACTCAGCAAGATTCTCAATCCAACTCAACAAGATTCTCACGCCCAGTCAATCAAACAACGAAATAGAGCACACCCAATCAGCCAAACAATGACATAGGGGGTACTGCAAACAGAATCTTTATTTTATAAGGGTGGAATCACAAAAAAAAAAACACTTAAGGGGGAAAAAACAAAACTCGTCCTATTGGTAGGGGGCAACGTATATTTAACCCATAATGTTAATATGTTTTTCAAAACAACAGATCTGAAGTACAATGTACTCTGTGTGAGGGCAAGGTTCCTTCAATAAGGGTTTCAATGATGTCAAAACTTTCCACTATATGTTGGAAATGTTGCTAGATGATATGGTGGACAAGGAAGCATGAAAAGTCTTAAGGAATTGGTATTTTTGGAAATCTCTATGCTTTGAGTCGACTCAAAGTAAGCTCCGGTCGACGCATGATTGAAAGTTGCTCCTTTGGGAAGTCTCGGGTTTGCTCACGTCGACTGTGTCGTCGACTCAACCTGAGAGTAATTTTTAGGAACTATGCATCGACGCATAGCCCTGGAGATGTCGACGCATGGATTGAAAGTTGCGCCTTGGGGAAGTCTCGGGTTTACTCACGTCGACTGTGTGGTCGACTCAACCTGGGAGTAATTTTTAGGAACTATGCATCGACGCACAACCCTGGAGCGATCGATGCATGGATCATGCACATTGTCTTATGGCACTCTCAGGAATGCTCAGGTCGAGTCCCCCTTTTGGCATAGGTCGGTCGTTCACTCGTTAAATCTGTTTTTCAGCTTGTTAGTTTTGGTTTTGACTTGAGATAACATATATAATCTTGTAAGGTTCTATCTTTTTTTTCAACAAGAAAAGTGAAGTAGATACACAAGGTACTCATCATCTTCAACCTCTCACTCATCCATTGACAACTACACATAATATTTTTTGTTGATCAAGGTGCAGAGCGTGTGTTGATAACGTCTGAAGTAGAAGATTACGATCTTGTTCGGGTTGAGTAATTGTGGGTTTTTCTTGAATAAAATCTAAGGGTTTTGTCCTCCAAGATCATTGGGATTTGGGGGGGTTTTGATAATTCTTTGCTTCATCCAAATTCAGTCGTGCTTAAGGGATTGAGGAACTGTGAGTTCGCTCGACAAGGTAGCTACAATCGGAGGAATCTTCACTTTGGATGTGCCTTCATGGGTTGTCTTGATAATTTCCCTAGCATAATTGGCTAAAGTACAAGAATTTATTAACCTGAAAATGTTCTTGTCCACTCCATTGAATAGAGCATTCAAAGCTTTGGAATTTCCAAGAGCTAATTTATCATCTTCTTCAGACCAATATTCCTTTGGCTTAAAGAACTCATTCTCATCTTTGTCCTTCACCACAAGATGACTCCATCCTTTCAAAATAGTCTTCCAAGATTTATTGTCAATGGATTTTAGAAAAGCCACCATTCTAACCTTCCACCAGTCATAATTTGAACCATCTAACAGAGCTGGTCTGTTGTTGTATCCTCCTTCCTTGTCCATAGTACCCAAAATTATTCTCCCTATAGCTCACCCAAAAAACATAACAGGGTACCTTCTCTGATGCCAATTGAAATTTTGGAACTTTAAAAATAGATGTCAAGACTGATGTCCCAACACCAAAACACAACTCCAGACATATTGTAAGACATCATCTGCTGAAAAGAAGACACTTTTACCAAAACAATATTTATTCAGAAATAAGTTATAGAAGGTAAAAGAGACAGTCAATTGTTAACTCAGTTTGGTGCAACTCACCTACTCTGGGGAATACCAAGCCAGGAAGAAAATTCACTATGGTAGTATTAGTTCAAAGCTAAATTCCTAGTTTACAACTTATCACCTAATCCCTAACTTGTGAAACATCTACCTAGAAACTTCTAGATATGAAATCCCCCTTTCACTTCCCACAATCACCTCAATAATAAAACCAGTCACAAACCAGTGACAAGAAACCAAAACAGAAGATTACACTTCCAATAAATAATACTTAGTTTTGCTTAAAAGCTTTTAACTAATAACAATAACTTGATACATAATCAACTCTTTGCTTAAAAGCTCTTGAGTGATGGGCAAGTAACAATAAACAATCAGTTTACCTTAATATATCAAAAGATACATGGATGACACACAAAAACAAATAAAGTACCTAAAGTACTCTAAAAAACCTAAACAATTATGCACCCACATTTTTTATTTTTTGAATGCTTCCTATTTTAGGTTTTACAAGTCCTATACATAGAATCTTGCAGAATGGGCTTGGACACTTTAATCAAATCCAATCTTCTAATTTTAAATCAGCTACAAGATCTTCAACAAAAATAGGAACAAATCTTCTATGTTTCCTAAAAAATATAAAAGATCCTTTTTAATGAAACTAAATCAAATTTGCACAGTTCCTAATAAAATCTTCTTGACCTGCAAAAATAAGTGAGATATATCCAAGAGGATCTCACAAAATCAAATCAAATTTGTCAAGAAAAATAACAGCATCACCTGATGTATAGTTGGCCAAGATTTCAAGACATTTGGCTCAACATCTGTCTGATAATCATGACAGTAGAACCTTTCATGACAGTTGGTCAAGATGTTGTGACATCTTGCTCAACATCAGTTATGAACCATGTTTTAGAAAAATATATTCCAATCATAAAACCATAGATCTAACACATACAAAATTAACCTCCTTAGACATCACCATAGGGTAGTACTATGTTTTATATTTGTAATGCTTCAAACCGAGTCTCAAACAAAGTCACAAAAATTAAATTATGATAAAGACAAAATTAGAATAATATCGCCGCTAAAGTGTCTCGCTAGGTGAGGCCTTCCCTCTCTAAGAGACAACTCGCTAAGTGAGGACCTCCATTTCTAAGAGGAAAATCAAATCTTAAAAAACAAGAATGCAATTTTTCACCATTGGAGGCTTTCTAGACCTCCGATTTCAACTCCGTAAAAAGCCAAATGCTCAAAATTCGACACACAACAATTATATATAAATCATATAAAAACCAACAAAAATTATACAGACCTGACATCAAATAATTATCGCTTTTAATTTATTTAAGTTTAGGTTTCAAAGCTTCAAGAACACAACAATGACAATTGAATTCATAATTATGCAACACAACATGTATAAATAACAAAATATTAGGGAGCACAAATTTCATAAGATAACATGGTATATCACATGAATTTCCTCATACACACACCAAACATTCATGAATAACAACAATGGCGACAATCATATAGGAGGTTGGGGATCCCTCTCCATCCATCATAAAATATACACACATAGTAGAATAATCTCCCCTTACTTGAATTTCCATAAATTCTTCAATCTCTAACTATGGTGGTTTTCTCTTCCCAAGCTCTTGTTCTCCCAATGCCTCTATCACCAAAGATCTTTCTCCTAATCTCCAAGTGTTCATGTACTGAAAGAATATCTCCATTAACTACTTAATATAACTAACCAAATATTAAGTTTCTAACTATTTCACTTTGGCCCCTAAATTCCTCTAATTATCAACATTTTACCCAACAATTCTCATGGTTTATTTTTTCCACCCAAATTCTTTGTTTCTCTATTTTTCTAAATATTTAAGCAATTAAAATAATAAAAAATTCTAATTAATTTCCTACTACTCTATATCACTCCCATAATTACCCACAACTACCAAATAATCACATATCACATATTATCATCGAAATAATGAATTAAAAGGGTCTTAAATCGCCCAATTAATTAAATAAAAACATTAGAAATTCAATTAATCAAATTAATTGAATTTGGGGTGTTAGAAAATATCCCATAGATTCCTCAGAGGTTATCAAGGGAAACATTACGATGATGATTCATTGGTATTTACTCTACAATAAGGGATCTAGGACATGAAGCACATCTTGGTAGACCTTGGAAGCTCCATTGACGTCATATTTTGGATGCCTCCCAGATACTACAATTCAACCCGAACAACATCAAAACGTTCAGTGGTTCTTTGACAGAGTTATAAGGTGAAGTAGTACAAATAATGGGCCACATAATCATATAAACCACATGTGGAGAGGGAATTGAAGCCATGGATGTTTGCTTCAACTACCTCATCGTGGAAATTGAATCACCATATAACATCACCATAGGGCATCCGACTATCAACGCCCTTGGAATGACCGTATCCACTTTTTACTTAACCTTAATTTTTCCACTCCCCGATAGGTGAGTCGGTATAATTCGAGTGGATCAACATGCGGCTCACGAATTCTACCTGAGTATCCTAGAGACATCCAGAGAAGAGCTCTCTCTTATTGATGTTACCCCTTCTAAATTTCCAAATACTGGCTTCGAGTGTTGGGAATCCGGATTGGGAGCCGAAGCATAAAGGCTCACTCCCACAGAGGACTTAAAGTAGGTCTAGATAGGTCGCCACACCCATCAGGTGACAAAGATAGGTACATTTTTGTCTGTAGTTGAGGAAAGGGAACTAGTCAACCAACTCATTAAGAATTTCAACTTGTTCTCTTGGGCCCCACCCAATATGGTGAGTCATCACCTCACCATCCACACTTCCGCCAAACTATATGAAAAGGTCGGAAAATTATATGACGTCGTGTTCATAAAAAAAGTATCCCACCTGGCTGGCTAATGTGGTTCTTGTACGAAAAGCTAACAACAGGGGGGCATTATGCATATATTTCATCGATCTAAGTGCCTCATAGCCTAAAAATTTGTATCTACTATTGAACAACGACCTCTTCATTGAAGGACAACTAGGATACCACGTGTTTAGCTTCATGAATGCATATTTAGGGTACAACTTGAAATTCTGGTAATTAGATCTCAGATGTCCCAAGAGATATCGAGACATTGATCTGTTAACAACAACATAATGAACAATTTTAAAATAATAAATAGTGCAGAAAGTAAACAACACACAAAATTGTTAACCCAGTTTGGTGTACAACAACACCTACTCTTGGGGCTACCAAGCCAGGGACGAAGTCAACAAGATAATATCAATTTGTAGACCCACAACAAACTCTCACCTAGGTATGAGACCCTTCTCAAATCCATTCCAGTCACAGACAGTGACAAGAAAACAATTCAAAAGAACTAGAAGACAAACTTAAAAAACACATAATCTCTCTATACTTATAAGCTTGAGAGTGATTGACAATACTTACAACTCAATAGAGACATTCCAACTCAAGTATCAAAACAATAAAAGAGTGGCTCACAATTCACAAGAACAAAAGTCCTAAAACTCAAACCAAAACTACAATACATTGCACACATAAAACTAGGTTTGTATACATCTATTTAAAGCAATCTTCTGGACTGGATTGGGCTTCAACACTGCATCAAATCAGCTGCTAAAAATCTGCATAAAAATAAGACTTCAATCATTAGTTTCCTAAATTATCTCCATAATTAGAAATTAAGAATACTCCCTCCATTCTCTTTTATAAGAAAATTTTAAATTTTTAGATTAATTTAATAATTGATGTATCTAACTTATATATAGTCTAAATACATTATTTATTCAATGAATCTAAAAAGTCAAAATTTTCTTATAAAAGAGAATGGAGGGAGTACTCCTTAAGTTAATCTTGAAACTCTTAATCCTTAAACTAAGCACCACATAGGATAACATAATATTCCCAAAATATTCTGCATCTGTAAAAATCTAAAAGAATCAAATTGTCCAGTTATACACTGGCGCGATGTCAAATGACTATGCATAGGACATCTTGTTCAACATGTTTCTCCACTTGATAGAACATCTTATTTCAACATGTTTCTGCTAAGTTAGTTTTACCAAACATAATGTCAATCACACAAATAGAGAATTAACAATCTCCCGCTTTAGCTTATTTTGGCTAAAACAACTTAATACTCCTTGCACATATAAACAACAAAGTAATGCATGTTTAAAGATAAACTCAAACACACATAAACATAGGTGCAACAACCAACACAAACATCATAAACTTAGCAGAACAAAATAGTACAGAGGAAGATACTCATTATAGAAACAAGAGAAAAAAATTCTTCTCAACATGTCAGGACATCATGTTTGAAACCTCTTGACAGCCAGTCCAAACTAGAGCCATACCTCCCTTCCAAAACTGCTCAGAACACAACAGAGAATTAGAAGATTCTCCCCTTCATTAGCTGCAACGCAAATTCAACAGAGAATCAAGACACAACACCAGTTATATTATTTTGTTAGTGTACATAAGGAAGAAGACAACATGCATATTTCCCAAGTTACTCCCCCTAAAACTCAGAACCAATTCTTGTCACAAAGCCTCTGGAGAATTTTCCTGAAGCCTCAAGAAACCAAAAAGAACTCTAACTTGACTAATCCAAATTAGAAGATCATGTCACAGAGGCATCACGAATTAGAATATAATGTTACAGAAGCAAAAAGAACACACCAGACAAGATGTTAAAACAATTGTACGACATCCTGTATACACCCAACCCATAAGAACCACCAGACTATGAAACAGAAAACCCTTATGACAGATGTTCATACTCCCCCATAATTTTTGCATGAAATGTGCAAAAACACTCAACACCCCTAAACAAGACTCAAATTTAACAACACTACAACAACAAAAATCAATTTAACTCTCCCCTTTTTTATCCAAAAGATGACAAAAGCTGAATGTGAGAATGAAAACAAAGAAGACACAAACAGAAATACAATGAAGGATATGACAAACAATACAGAGAGGAAGTAAAAAAAGAAACACATAGACGAAAAAGACAACATGAGAGTAGAGAATAAGTGAGAGGTATTTATATTCAAGGAAGGTTACTACGATTTATAAAGATGCCTTGTTTGTAATGACACAACCAGTCAATGCATGCATTTCCCATGAAGATAAAGTCATCCTTGTTAATGATGCACCATTCATTTTAGGAGAGAGACATGGATCTGTTCAATTTCTCTTTTTCCAAGCCTTGACCGTAGAAATGTTCAAACATCAGATGTGACTTCTCCAAACCATTGAAAATTGTTTTCACGTGACACTAGATGTAGGAATCCCATCCTCTAGAGCCTACACTCATTCTTTAGTAATGCAATTCCAAACTTGCCCTTCAGAATAACTTGCTTCTCACGACATGATCAACACACCCTATTCTTCAAGCCTTTGGACCGAGCTTTCCATAATACAATGTCATGACACTTGGTTTAACATTGCAATCTTTAAACATCCAAAATCATTGAGAGTTCAGACTTCCCTCAACCTTAATCATATTCTTTGAACAAGACCAAAATACACATACAACCACATCTGAACAAAGAGCCACAAAGAAGGATAATTCATAGACACTGACTCCATCATACTTGTACAAAAGATCTATTCTAACAACTTTACCAAATACTAACTCTCAATCAAGAAGAGATGTAAACACAAAGAAGATGAACTCTCTTAGATACACATCTATAAGCATGGAGACAATAAACAATGATGACTAGAGTGTCTTCAGATGTAGCTCCTCCTACCTCTGAGATGATGTCCCAACATTCGTTTGGACATTTGTATCTTTCTCAAATATCACACCATTGGATTTACTTTTGAGGGCTCCAGCTAAAGACACCCAACACACATAAAGTCCACCTTGCCTTGTCTTGCCATGTTACTTATTGGAGAACCATCCGGATTATTAGACAGATGGATGGCCCAAACATTTCATGATGAACCACATATAGCAGTTGTCTTCTTCACAATAGTGATCAACCATTCTCCCTTAGAGGAAACAACTTCCAAACCATGATCACTTACCTGAAATGTTCTCCCCCTCAAGGGAAAAACCCAAGACACAAGAAAATCCAACAAATCAAGAGTTTCTAACCCCTTGGAAGAAATTTGATGATACAACTTTGGATGTGACATCTTGGTTTGCCTCCCTATTTGACATTCAGCACATATTTTGCCTTTCTCAGTTTTTAGCTTGGGAATACCTTTGACTTCTTCCTTTGACAAGACTTTCTTCATACCTTTCAGGTGTAAATGGCCAAGTTTATGATGCCATACCTTCATTTCAAGTTCTTTTGATTTCAAGCATGTGGATGAGCAATTTATTTCCCGAGGAATCCATAAGTAACATTTACCTTTTAATCTAGCTCCCTTCATGATAAATTTATTCTTCTCATTTGTTACCAGACATTTAGATTAAGTAAGGTTAACTTTGAGACCTTGGTCACATAGTTGACTAATACTTATCAAATTGGAAGTTAGCCCCTTAACATATTACACATCATCAAGACAAGGTTGTCCTGTATAGTTCAGTTGTCCAACACCCTTTATTTCCCCTTCTGCTTCATCTCCAAAAGTGACATAGTTAGTGGAATGTGATCTAATATCCACCAAAAATTTCTTGACATCAGTCATGTGTCTAGAACAACCAATATCAAAATACCAATCCACTCTTGTAGAACCTCTGAGAGAGGAATGAACTATGATTCCATAAGTCACATTTTTGGGAATCCTCTTAGAGTTTGCTTTAGCATCATTATGTTTTCTTCTATGATGTGTAACGGGTTTAGGATAGCCATACCGCCTGTAGCAAAAGTGTTTTAAATGACCAAACCTTCTACAATAATGACATCTCCACTCCTAATCCGTGCCTCCATTGTTCTTCTTCTGAAGTCTCTGCTGACGTTGTGACATTTGATTCAACATTTTCTGCTCTTGTTTCTTCTTTGGAGGTACAATCTTCACTTTAAGTCATTCTCCTTTGTTATCTACAGCTTGGTTAACATCACCAAGACCTTAAATATTTCCATAATTCTTCCAGGTATGAGGAATCTTATCAGGACCAGTAGAACCATTATTTAAATATTTTACATATTTAGTCATGTTGTCAAGTTTTGAATTTAGCAATACAAATTGCTCCTTCAAATAAGAAATAATGGAGAAATTCTCTTTTTCTCAGCCTGTAGTTGAGATATAACTCTCTTTTGTTCTTTTCCTAGTTGATACATTTCTTCACTTTTGAGACACAAATCCTTGTAAGCGGCGACAAGTTCCTCAAAAGTAAGTTCTCCACCATCTGATTTGTTACCAGAGTCATAAATTCCATTCAAGGCAGTCGCAATCTTGGCAAGTTCTTCTTCATGATCACTTTCAGAATCTTCCTCTGACCAAGACACATATAACCCTTTCTTCTGCTTCTTGAGATAAGTTGGAAACTCAGCTCTTATGTGTCCAAACCCTTCACATTCATGACATTTAACTCCTCTTCCTTGATTGGTCTTCTCTTCAGGCCTGGACCTTCTACCAAAATCCTAATTTCTGTCGATGTCGAATGACTTGTTCTTTAAATTTGATCTTGACTTCGAGTCCACCTTCTTCATTACTTTGTTGAAATGTGAAGGATAGAAAAACACAAGAAGGGGGGGGGGGGGGGGGTTGAATTTGGGTTTTCAAAAATAAAACAGTATGCCATGTTGGTTATCCTGGTTCATTTAAACTCAGACTACTCCAGTCCACCCGCCAAGGTGATTTCGCATCTCTCAAACGAGGTCTTAATCCACTAATAAAAACTTGATTACACAAACTCAATGACTACCGTCAATGTCTTCTTGAGTATAAACCACAAATCGGTTTCTCAATTTATTACAAAATATAAATCAATAAGGATGTGTACAAATGATGCTTCTAAACAAAACTATATCATAACAGTGATGTATACACAAGGTTACAAGATAAAATTGTTTTTGAATTTGAGATATTTCTTTTTGAATATGCAATAATGTTGTATAAATTCTTCTTCATAGTCTTCTCTTTATAGGCGAGGCATAGGGACATGAGAAGATGTATTGTTAATGCATTTTCCAAAAATACAGATATTGTCTTGGTTCAGCCGTTACTTATTTATTTGTAACGAATGAGTTGTATGCCTCAAAACTTGCTTCCTTGGGATCTTATCAGAATGAGAATATTACCGTTGAGAATTTTAGATCCTCAGAGTTTCTTGATATTCGTATTATTAGAACTTGAATGAGACAAAGACGTTGAAGCTTGTTTGCATTTTTTAGAGTATTTACTTTCAGAGTGTAGCTTGAGCTTAAGTGCTAAATCTATAGAGTTGTTGTATAGATGAGTGCGTTGAGACTTCTTTTGTTCTTCCAGAACTTCACTTATCAGAGTATCAGAATTTTACTTGCACGTTGGTACTTCAGAAGTTATAACATCAGAACTTCTTCTATATAGTGTGTTACACATATTTGCTTCTAAAATAGAGCTTTAAAACATAAACCTATCATCAATTTCTATGCACTTTTTATCAGAACTTCTCTGCATATTTAAATACATTATTAGAGAGCCCATTAGTTCTTTACATATATCATATATTTGTTATCTTCAAAACTATTACTAAGATGTAGAACCAAACTATGTTCTAACAAATTGTCTTCCAAGTAACACAAGATCATTCAGTATCCCTTCTGTATTCAAGTCATATCCATCTTTTAAGTCTTCAACACTAGAGGCAAAGGCAATTCTCTTATTCTTTTCAGACTTTTCAGTGATCCCTAATTCAAAGGTCTGCAAAGACCCCATAAGCTTATCAACTTTCATGTTATTTATATCTTGGGCTTCTTCAATGAAAGTCACATTCATGTCAAACCTCTTTGGAAGAGATTTGAGAATCTTTTTCACCAACCTTGCTTCTGACAACTTTTCACCCATGGCACTTAAGGCATTGAATATCTCAATAATATTCATGTGAAAGTCATGAATACTTTCATCCTCCTTCATCCTTAAGTTCTCAAATTGAGTGGTAAGAATATTTAGTCTTGATGTCCTCACCTTAGAGGAGCTTTCATGAGTAGACTTTGAAATCTCCCAAGCTTCTTTAGCAACAATACAATTCAGTATCAGTCTGAATATTCTATTGTCCAATCTATTGAATAGGGAATTCAATGCTTTAGAGTTTGCCTCTGATGATTTTTCATCTTCAACATTCTAATCTTCGTCAACCTTTACCATATCACTCACTTTCCCATCCTGACCTACAATCATTGGTGGATCCCATCCATTGACCATAGATTTCCACGCCTCGTTGTCTATGGATTTGATGAAAGCCACCATACGAGCTTTCCAATAATCATAATTTGTTCCATCAAGAATGGGTGGCCTGTTTGTAAATCCTCCTTCCTTGTTCATTATACCAGAAAGTTTCTTCCCCGAATCTCACCCAAAATCAGAGCAAGATGCCTTCTCTGATACTAATTGAAATTCTGGTAATTAGATCTCAGATGTCATAAGAGATGTCGAGACACTAATCTTTTAACAACAACATAATGAACAATTTTAAAATAATAAATAGTGTAGAAAGTAAATGACACGCATAATTGTTAAGGTATTGAAGACGAATCTGAAAAAATAAAAACAATTAATCAATAAAAACAACATGCAACAAACGAGATAATGAGAAACTATCTAACAATAAGATATAAGAATAAGAATACCTTAACCTATGAAGTACAAGATTCACGGCTAATGACGAAGAAAAAATGGATGCTAGGTTTCATTGTGAATGAAACAACGCTACTGTCAATAAGTGAGAGTTAATTCGCTTATGTATGGGTAAATTATTTCACAATGGTGCAACATACCAACCGTAGTCATATACCTTTAAGTTTTTATATAGAAATAAATAAAAAAGAAAACGCGATCACAAACATTAAAAGAATAATATATCTGATGGCACTGAGGTTCGAATTCTTGAAAGTTTGATAATTTTACCACAGTTGACTTCTCAACCGTTGTTATATACACATAATTTTTAATTAAAAACAAAAATAATATAGGAGTGCCTTATTTTAGAGATGTCACCACGGTGTAGTGAAGAACCGTAGTAACCATAACGTTGTTGTTTACATGTTTTGTAGTAGTGAACACCCTTTTTTTTTATTTTCACACTCTGATTCATAAAGAAATGATACCCTATTAATCTCGAACTCGTGAACTGAGGTATGGACACTAAGATATGTACGCTCTATTTTGAAAATGCCAAAATGTTGTTGAAATTCAATCCTATGACCAATCAACTTTTCACCTTGATAAATAGTGCGAACATGAGGATAAGTGGCGCACAACTATAACACTCTTTATTACCAAACATGCACAACTGTGGTGAAACATTTTTTCTGACCGAGGTGATAGATACTATTTGCATTAATGGACGGTGGAGTGAAAATCATGTTCTCGATTTTTGGTTAGTATGGAACAGAGGAATTGATCGTGTTAGATGTCATCCTAATCATATATGGTTGTGTAATTTGTTCAAGCCTAATTCATTCCAAAACATTTAATGAGATCTCAACGTGCAAGGCTAAACCCGATGAAGAACTAACTAATTTGTATGATCTATGTCTAATTGATATTCATGTGAGTTCATGAAGTATTTATGTTCATTAATACTAATGATTTCAAATTTTAGATATCAATTTTTTAAAAACACACTTTTGATTTTATGTTGTCTAACTCTTAAAAAAATATGAAAATAAAAAAGAAAAAAAATTAAATCTCAATCATCATTTTCATCATTATTTATAATTTCTATTAAAAAAATTGAATTTAAAATTATCAAAACTGTTATCCTAAGTGGGCTTTATGGCCCATAATAGTATAGATTTATAGTAACTATCTGCATCCTCCCTTGTTGTGTGATTCTTATCACGTGAGATGACTACATCACACTTTCAATGCTTTTCCTTTATTTTGTAGTTTTCCTGATCTTATCTTTGAGTTAGTTAGAAAATGATGTAAGAGAAGTGTGACTATCCCCTTATATAAAGGATCCTATGTACCTTCCAATTAATTAATCAATGGAGAATAACTTTTAGATCTCATTTATATTTCAGTTTTTCTCCCTTTTGTTACTTAATATGTGGGTTATGGACCCTACACCTCAACAAAATACTCCACACTCACCCAACCAAGCCTCCCATACCTTACCTCATCCTACTGCCACTGAACTTACTACACCTACTCCAATTCATGACCCTTCAACCTTTATTTCCTCTCCTATACCCTGTGCCAAGGATCTCCCTAATCCCTCTTCTGCTAGGCCAACAACCCCTGTGAGGCAGAGGAAACCTCCCTCCTATTTGTCAGATTATGTGTGTGATTTTCCATCAAGTACCTCAGCTGCTCTTGTCACTTCAGGTAGCTTATATCCCATTTCTTCATTTCATTCACTTACACTTTTGTCTCCTTCTCACATAGCATTTAGTATGTCTCTCACACACACTACTGAGCCACAATCCTTTTTAGAGGCAGCAAATTCACCTTGTTGGTCAGAGGCTATGAACCTTGAGTTAGATGCTCTTCACAAAAATGGGACTTGGATTCTCATCGATCTTCCACAAGGAGTGAAGCCTATTGGCAACAAGTGGGTATACAAGATCAAATATAAATCAGATGGGTCTATTGAGAGATATAAGGCACGACTTATCACAAAAGGCTATAATCAAGTGGAGGGACTTGATTTCTTCGATACTTTTTCGCCTGTAGCAAAGCTGACCACAGTCAGAACCCTACTTGCCATTGCAGCTATACAAAATTGGCATCTTCACCAATTAGATGTGAATAACGCTTTCCTCCATGGGGATCTCCAAGAAGATGTATATATGACTGTTCCTGAAGGAGTACAGGTGACAAATCCAAATCAGGTTTGCAAGTTGCTAAAAAGCTTGTATGGCCTCAAACAAGATAGTAGGAAATGGTATGAAAAGTTGACTCACTTACTGCTTAAGGAAGGCTATATTCAGTCTACTTCTGATCATTCTCTCTTCACTTTGTGCAAAGAGAATTATTTCACTGCCCTTTTAGTATATGTAGACGATGTGATCCTTGCAGGAAATTCTTTGAAGGAATTTGAGAGAATCAAAATTATTCTTGATGCTGCTTTCAAAATAAAAGATCTTGGCCAGTTGAAGTATTTTCTTGGATTAGAAGTAGCTCATTCCAAGGCTGGAATCACAATCTCCCAGAGAAAATACTGCTTGGACTTGCTTAATGATTCTGGTCTGCTTGGTTCCAAACCAGCTTCCACTCCTCTAGACACTTCCATCAAACTGTACAATGATGATTCAGGTCCCCTTGAAGATGTTTCCTCATACAAAAGATTGGTTGCCAAACTTCTCTACTTGAACACAACAAGGCCTGACATCACCTTTGCATCCCAACAGTTGAGCCAATTTATGCATTCACCTACTGTAGTTCATTACAAAGCAGCTTGTAGAGTGGTAAGGCATCTCCAGCAAAATCCTGGTTATGGTATTTTCTTCGATAGAACTTCTGATTTGCAGCTCCTTGGGTACTCAGATGCAGACTGGGCTGGATGTTTGGATACACCAAGATCCATCTCTGGTCATTGTTTCTTTCTAGGTAAATCCCTGATATCTTGGCGCGCAAAGAAACAACCCACTGTATCAAAATCCTCATCTGAAGCGGAATACCGCACTTTATCATCTGCTGCATGTGAAGTGCAATGGTTATTATACTTGCTTAAGGACTTGAACGTGTCTTGTGCTAAGATTCCCGTGATGTATTGTGACAACCAAAGTGAAATTCACATAGCGTCAAATCCAGTTTTCCATGAAAGAACGAAACACTTGGACATAGACTGTCACCTTGTGCGTGAGAAAGTGCAGAAATAGATTCTTAAACTGCTTCCCATTTCATCCTCAGAGCAACTTGCAGATTTCCTTACAAAAGCTTTGCCTCCACCTAAATTTCATTACTTCATCTCCAAGCTTAACATGATAAACATTTATCATGCTGCAGCTTGAGGAAGGCTATCAAAACTGTTATCTTAAGTGGGCTTTATGGCCCATAATAGTATAGATTTATAGTAACTGTGATACGGTGGGAGAACTGACTTAAGGTTTTGCGTTTGTTTTCGCAAATGTTTCGGTTGAGCAAGAGTCGCCACCGACTTTTTATTTTATCCTAAGGAAAGGTTAAAAAGCACACCAAAAACCTTTGAGATGTTTTCTTGGGTTCGGGGAGTAGATTATAGAAAGGGAAGGTATTATCACCCTTTCTATCCATGGTTATCCATGGGCTCTTAGTTACTTGCTTAGATCAACTTGCCTTGATTTTCAATTGTTTGAAATGGTGCTTTGTGTGTGGGTTTGAAAATGTTTTGAAAAGAGGCCAATGTGGTGGCAACCTTTGTAATGATCCATGTTGGGATGTATACAAAGATGTAAGTCTTTAAAAAGTTTTCAATGTTTTTAAAAGTCGTTTTGAAAGTGTTGTGATGTGTGGTTTTGAAAAATAGGCAAGTGTTTTTGTTTTGCAAGTTGGCAAGTAACCAAGAGCTATCTACCCTAAATTTCTCAAAGATCTTTGTTATGTTTTAACCCTTTTAACAATTTTGTTCCACCATTGTATTTGGTGGACAATCTTGTGTTAGGATGTGAACGGGACGGGTGCGGGTCATCGTTTGGACCATGATTGCAATGGTGCCAAGTATCTTTGAGCAATTTTTCCTTTAAGGGACTTGATCATTTTTAGGCAACTTTTGAAAGCGTCATCGAGGGACTATGATCATTTGAATTGTTTTGTTTTTGCCAAAGATACCTAACATGCAATATGGCCCATTATTGAAGGCAACAAGTGGAGTAACCCTAAGGGTGCAAGTGTGATTAGTGTTGTCCATTTTCATGCTTGTTTATCTTGAATTTAGGTCAAACTATTTGTTGTTTTTGATTTGCATACAAAACCCTAATTCTAACATGGCATAATTAGAAAGCTTTTAAATGCGAAAAATAAAAGGTCCTAAGTTATTACAACACAAATATGGGATGGGGGGTACAAATGTTCAAATGGGGATATTTTAGCAAGAAATTAGACCTAAACTATTACATCCAAATTGAATTTTTACAAGGTATTTAATTGCACAATAATTAAATACAATAAATATGCAAGATGCAAAAAATGATTTTTTGTATGTATGTAAAAAGGTATTTTTCATGTGACAAATAAACAAAAATAAAAGGTTTAATTTTGGATATTTTTCAAGTTTTAGGGTAAAACCCTAATTTTGCTAAATAAAATGTATTAATTATTTATTATATGCAATATTTATTAATTATGTACAAAAAAATAAATAAAAAGAAAGCATATTGTCAAAAAGTGATTTTTTAAGTTAAATATTAATAAAAATAAAAATGTATTATTTTTATGTTTTTAACCTAAATAGACTAATAAATATATAAGTATTTATATTATTTATTAAATATATTAAATATGTACAAAAATAAAATATTTAATACTTACAAAAAAAAGTATATTTTTTATAAAATGTTTTCAAAGGTAAAATAAAATAAAAATCAGAAAATAAAAGTGTTTGTATTATTTTTTTGTATTTTTAAATAAAAGGTATTATGTATTTATTTACATATAAAACTAAATGAAACCAAATAAATATCAAATAAAATGTAAAAATGTGAGAAAAATATTTTTAATATTTTTTATATTTTAATAAAAAATAACAAATCAAAATCAAAAAGAAAAAGTTAAAAATGACAAATAAAACTCAAAATGGGCCAGGGGGTGCATGTGAAATGCAGTGGTGTAAAAAGGAAAAACAACACAGGCCCAGCCCATAGAGGTTGTCTTCAACCTCCAGCAACAAAAATGTCAAAAACGCGCGCCTTTCCCACCTTGTTCAAACATCCTGATTCCTGGACTTTTAGCACAAACTTATAACATGAAAAATGTCAAGCATCAAGCCACGATTCCATACATACCAAGAACTTGATCTAACTCTCAGAAATGAAAGAGAATTTCTCCATCCCTAATTCTTAACCTAAGTTTTTTCTAATGTTCAGGTTCCAAATTCTCTCAGCACATGCAATATAAATGGAAAGTAAATATATGTGTAGCTTCAGGGCCATGAGTAGAGCATTTTTCATTCATAAACCTAAAGCTAAATCTTCCTAGATTGAGAGATAGAAGTCCATGAACTTACCTGTTCAGCTTGGATCGTGACTAGCAATGGAGGCACTTTCAAGGCAATGTGAGGACTTGTACTGCTTGCTTGAAGTTCAGGGATGCTTCTCCAACCTTTAGCTTGCCTTGAAACTAAATGAATCAAGCTATGGAAGTCAATCTGCAAAACAGAAAAAGTGAAAATGGTGAAGTTGGTTAGAGGTGTTACAGGCCGTGTCC
Organism: Vicia faba; assembly: GCA_948472305.1. NCBI lineage: Eukaryota > Viridiplantae > Streptophyta > Magnoliopsida > Fabales > Fabaceae > Vicia > Vicia faba. The sequence continues at coordinate 1,481,109,255 of OX451737.1, forward strand.
AATGCTTGGGATAGTTTGTATAGGTGGTATGGAGTGTGTATGAACTGGTTTTGGCCAAGGCGCACGAGTGGAAAGGTTTATAGAAGTCCAACTGCAGAAGGGACTCTGTTTTCTGCAGTAGGATGGTGTTTTGATGAATGATAATGTTTGGGAGGTGGTTAGCTCGTGCTTTTGCTTAGGTTTGATGTTTGGAATGTGTTTAACAAGTTTACTTTTGTTTCTCTTGGCAGAAATGTGAGATGTGTTAAGTTATGCAATGTTTCTTCTAACTTAAGCAAAAATTGTCAACTTGGTTTCTAGACTTATGCAGGCCCCCTAAACATGCTGCCTCAATCCCTCTTGATCAGTGTGTTATGTCCCTGAACTTGTGCCAAAAATATTTGCATTGTACTTCTTGATTTGCAAACTTGACATAAAGCCATACTTTTCAAAAATGGATAAAGTGCTTTTTCTAATTAAGGCTTAATTCTTCATACAATGACCAAATGCACAAAATAATGCCTTGGCACAATGGATTGACATTTAATTATTGAGTAAGAAAAGGATTAGAGGCCTGTAACTAGCTTGCTCATGATGATTTGAAAAATTGCACAAGTTATGAACATGGAAATGGCTCATGAACAAAGTGACTTTTGCCCATATTTCCAAATTCGATTCTCCTTAACCACAAGGGTGTTTGATGAGTTCTTGGATATTTTGGAAAGCTTGGAATGTGTACTATAATCCATATTTGTAATGCAAGTTGTAATTCCAAGTGGAAGCATGTGAAAAGTGGCCATGAAGTTAGGCAAAAATCCTGCCTAGAATAGGTCAAAAATTTTCTAAGTTAAGAATGTTTTGCACCCTTGTTCCAAAAATCATAACTTGAGCTACAAGCTTCTTTTGAGGAAACTTTGTGAATCAAGGTTGAATATTTTGCAATGGACTACAACTTTCATGTTTTGAGTTTTCCTTGAATCCAAATGTATCTTGATGAAAAAGTGGGACAAAGTTAGGAAAAAATTAGGGATTTTCATAACTTAGAAAAATTCTAAGTTATGAAAATTCTTCATTTCAAACCCTAATTTGTGATTTTTGATTTCTTGATGAACAAGTTTCATAATTTGACATGTTTTTATGGAAAATGAATCTTGACACTTGATTTTGACCAAAAAGTCAAAGTTTGACTTTTCAGTATACAGTCAAATTTGGCTCAGTTGACTGGAAAATTCATCTGTCAATCTTGTGCATTTGGGATCTTTTGAATTTGTTGAACATGTCAAGACAATTCCATTGGGTCCTTGAGTCCATATATGAGCTTGGTTTGCCATTGGTTAGGTCAAACAGTCAAAAATTGCCTTTGTGCAGTCAAAACCCTAAAAATGACCATTTTGCCCTTTTGGTGATCTAATCAAATTTCTTGTGGAATTGTGATCCAAACTTGACCAAATGGTTTATATGAGTTCAATATGTTGATGTGGGTCAAAAATCATGAGGTTTGACTGTCAATTGACCACAGTTGACTTTTCCCCAATACAGTTGATTTCTAGGTCAACTATCCAATTGACTGGGCAAAGATTGGAATCAAGGCTTCAAACTTGGTATGGATAAACTTGTGAGTCCAATATGAATCATGAAAGTCATATTAGGCATTTTAGGTTAAAACATCTTTGTGCAAACACAAACCCTAATTTGGGTCAACAGTGCAAGAAGGAGTCTTGAGCAGAGCAAACCCTAACTGGATCTTGAGCTCCAAGGGTCTTGTGGTGAGAAAATATTGAGGAAATGGGAGGGAAAATTTTGGGGTACAACAGTTGCCCCTGTTCAATCTTCTTGGACCTGAAGAGTTAGATTGGCAAGTTTGCCTTTCGCGACTCGAGGGTAAAAGGAGATTGGACATTAGAGTGCCCGGAAATTTGCACTCGCATGGTAGAGTATCAACAATGCGATGGCGGGAATGGGCTTATAGATGCCATTTGGAGATAGGATGGATAGGAGGATGGGCTTATAGATGCCATCTGGAGACGTGACAGAACCTTGTCGGGAATGGGCTTATAGATGCCATTTGGAAGTGTTGGTCGCGTAAGAGATTCCTTAGCGAGAACTTGCGTACTTTGAGAAAGGAAGATGTTTCCTGGTTTGTTACAGGTGTTGATCTTCAGTCTCTTCATGCACATATGCCCTGGCTGGATACAGGTATCGAATCTACAATTGGTTGTTCACAGACGTGCCCTGGCTAGATACAGGAATCGAATCTGGAACTGTTGTCGACAGATGTGCCCTGGCTAGATACAGGTATCGAATCTGGAATTGTCGTCTACAGATATGCCCTGGCTGGATACAGGAATCGATTCTGGAATTAGCTGCTCACAGATGTGCCATGGCTGGATACAGGTATCGAATCTGGAATTGCAAAAGGTTGGTAGAGATAGCTTTCCTGGCTGGATACAGGTGTAGACCTCTGACCTGAGAATGAAATATAATTTCCTGGCCTGTTACAGGGGTTGATCTTCAAACTCTTCATGCAGATATGCCCTGGCTAGATACAGGTATCGAATCTACAATTGGTTGTTCACAAATGTGCCCTGGCTAGATACAGGAATAGAATCTGGAACTGCGATAGTTGATAGTAATCATCTTTGGATTGACCTTTTTTGAAAAGGCAAAACATCAGTTGTATGCGAAGTCATGATGTATGAGATGCATGTTGTCATGATGCTCAAAATGAGATAGTGTTGTATGCACTTTGTCATGTATGTAAGCAGGATGTATGAAATGTGAAATGTCTATGAATGTATTTTCGTCTAGGAAAATAAATCCTTGACGACTGGCCGGGGAATCAAATCCTGGGCTGATGTTGAAGAGTAGAGTTCTTCGCTTCCGCTGGGGATGATGGTTGCAAGAATAAACCGGTAGGAGAAGATGACTCCGTTGGGGAATAAACTTGTTGGAGAAATTACTCTAAGGGGAATTACTCTGTGGGAAGAGATGCTTCGCCGAGGTTTTGATGAGAGCTCCGCTGGGGATTCCAATGGTAAGTTATGTTGGGGAACTTGATGAACTCCGTTGGGGATAGGAAAAACTTTGCCGAGGACGATCTTTCCGTGGTTATTAGCTAAGGATAACCCAGTTATACCCTGGTGGGGAAATTACCTTTGAATAAAGTCGGGGAGAGACGTACGTACTCTGCAGGTGATAAGCTTCCAGAATCTACTGGGGATAAGCTTCAAGACCTGCTGGGGACAATGATTCAACTCTCCTGGGGAAACTTTTAAGACTGTACTGGGTGTTGGTATTCCGTCGGGGAACAATCTTATATTAAGACTGTCGGGGATGCTTGCTGAGGAATGTCTAAACTCCACTAGGGAATGTTTGAGATCTTCTGGGGATACCCAACTTCCTTTAGGCTGGCCGTAGACTAACTCTGCTTGAGGAGAGTATTGCTGACTTGCTAGGGGAACTGTGCCTTTTTGGGGCTGATGGGAGACTAACTCTGCTTGAGGAGAGTATTGCTGAAATCTGGTCTTACTCTGTGGGGAATTGAGGTGACTTGGTTACTGTTGGCTCCTAAATTCGACACCTTTGTTTCAATTGATGACAGCCATTAAAAGCTGAAAGATGCTTTCGACTGGCTAAGCTTGTCGAAGTGACCGTCGAAAGATGGCCAAATACTTAGAAGATTTCTTCCAAGGAAGGAGGCTGATTGCCTTCGACGTCGAAGGAGTTTTCGTCGAAGATGTCTCTTGACGAACGTGTTCGATGGTCCAGAGTGGAGCAGTTTGAAATTCAAAGCTTTGGAGGGAAAACGGTTTCCAGCAGTTACTACGTGCGAACGTGCAAGGATCTGGAGCGTCGAGCATGGAGAACGTGACAAGTGGCTTGATCTCGAAGCAGTGTAACTGCCCGACGGTTACTTGGAATGTTTTTGTATAAATAGGAGTAGACGTGTAGTTTCTCGCGTGTGTTCACAATAGATACATAGTCACTCATTTAGATTCAAGTACCCAGTGAGAGCGAACGAATTGTTGAGAAATGTATGTGTGAAACACCAATTTAATCAATTCAAGTCATTTACTTTTTCAGTATTTTACATGCTTTTCCCTTTAAGATTCCTGTCGAACCTTTACATTCCAGCCTTGTTTATTTTACCAAGCCTTTTCCTTTATGCAATTTACTTTAACCAATTTACTTAAAGCCTTATCCACAATAATTAAACTTCAAAATCAACCTATGTCCATAGGATCAATCTGATCGATCCTGCGAGTAACCAAATAAGTAACCATTTGGAGGATCAGCGGTTGTTTACCAAATACCCAGGTAAACAAATTGGCACACCTGGTGGGACTGTGTGTTGATTGTTGAAAAATCTCATCTTTTCGAGTTGTATGTTATTGAGGAGTGGTAGAATATACACCAACGATAATAATACTGCCGGAAGAAGGGAAGAAATGGCGAATCCGCCAAACAACAATGAAATCCCACAAACAAGTGTGGGAGCAACGGTTAATATGACCGTTAGCGAAGCGACGAATGCTGGTTCGATACCAGCGGTGTCAGTCACAACTACGGGGCCAACGACTTCGTTTGCAGGCCCCAGAATGACTTTGGGAACTCCCCCTCCAAGGGGAAATACTGGCCCAAGGCCAGTGGTTCCCCCAGGATTTATTCCATTCTATGGTATGCCAACTTCGGAATTGGCAAGCCTGACGAATGCTGCGTCCACTTATTCAGAACCTTTCGTGAGTGCCACTTCGCCACTCCAAGGCTCTGGAGTAGGCATGGCGAATAGAAATAGGACCCAACTCTTAGGAGGAACGGCCCAAGTAGCCCATGGCCTTACAAATGCCTCGACAGCAGTCTTGAGGCAACAGATGGACGAAAGCAACCATGATATGGTGCAAATGTTGGCACAAACTTTGAGTACAGTGCTAAATCCTCTAATACAAAATACTACTCAGTCGAATCAGCAAGTTACAGCGCAAATGACGCGTTTGGCTGACTTCTTTGGAGTACCCCCACCTATTCGACAGCCCCAAAGGGCTCAAATAAGAGGAAATCAGGGGATATTTGTAGAGGAGGAAACCACCATTAATCAGGCCCAACAGCCTGTAGAACAACCTGTCGAAGAACCTAGGGTAATAGCCCCAGAGGTTAGGTTAGTTAACAGAAACCAAAATGCTGACGAAGTGGTTCAGCAAGTCCAATACCAAAACATGGGGTTGGAAAACAATCTGGCAACCATGATCGAAAGAATCATGACTCAGAATGGAATGAACATGGGCTTTCGAAGGCCCAACTTTACATCTCCATTGTCAGAATATGTGTTGCAAACTGACTTACCCCCTAGAACCAAAGTCCCCAAATTTACTAAGTTCTCTGGGGACACGACAGAATCCACTGTCGAACATGTGGCTAGGTATTTGATCGAAGCAGGAGACATTTCAAATAATGAAAACCTAAGAATCAAATACTTCCCAAGTTCCTTAACCAAGAACGCTTTTACTTGGTTTACAACTCTCCCCCCCAATTCGATCCACCATTGGACCCAATTGGAAAGATTGTTCCATGAACAATTCTATATGGGGCAAACCAAGATAAGCCTGAAAGAACTGGCGAGTGTTAAGAGACGTTTCACTGAACCTATAGACGAATATCTAAATAGGTTTAGGTTGCTTAAGGCGAGATGTTTTACACAAGTGCCAGAACACGAGCTGGTCGAAATGGCCGCAGGCGGTTTAGACTATTCCATTAGGAAGAAGCTAGATACCCAGTACCTAAGAGACATGGCCCAACTGGCCGATAGAGTTCGACAAGTCGAACGCCTTAAAGCTGAAAAAGCTAAGGCAACAAAAACTCACAAGAGAGAGAGAATAGCTTACGTTGAGATGGATGACGAAGAGCTAGAATCCTTCGACGATACTTTAGCTGTCGAGGAAGGAGAGGTCGATTTAGCAGAACTGAAACAAGGGCCTCCATACTCTTGTAAACAGTTAGTCCCCTCAAATGGGAAAAATCCCATTGGTCCAGACAAGACCAACGATAGGTTCCCAAAAAAGACTTACAGTTTTGACATCACAAAATGTGATGAAATATTCGACTTGCTAGTTAAAGATGGCCAAATGATAGTACCCCCTGGGGTAAAAGTGCCTCCTCTTGATCAAAGAAAGAAGAGAGGTTTTTGCAAATATCATAATTTTTTGGGCCATAAAACTTCTCAATGTTTTCTTTTCAGGAATCTTGTCCAAGACGCTATTGAGGAAGGGAGATTAAAGTTTGCTGACAAATCCCCCATGGCTGTCGACTCCAATCCAATGAAGGCTGAAGCCCACTATGCAGAACCCTCTGAGGTGAACATGATAGAGGCTACCAAGATCCAGTCGAAGAAGCCAGGCATTAACATGGTCGAAGTCTCTAAGGACCACATCAACATGCCAATCTTTGGCAGTTTTTCTGGAAACTTATCCAGGAAGACAATTGAGGCTGTCCAGAAAGCGGTCGAAGACCCAAAGTCGAAAACTGCTGAAGTACAAACAACTGGACCAAAGCCCAGTTCCCAATTGGCCACTGTACAAGGCCAGACGGAGAAACTGGAAACACAAATGAAACAACTAACTCTTGCTACTAAGAATGCCATGAACATCAACATGGTTGAACTTTCTGACCCTAAAGCTTCAGAAGAAGCCATAAGGCAAGAGCAGGCGAATAAAACGGCTTTCCCTAAGGAAAACGAAAACTTGGCAGATTTTTTACAAAGATGCCAGAAGAAGAAATCAGAGGTCATGCTATGTCCAAGATGTAGTTCCATCTTTGATAAAAAAGCTGCTGAGCACATCCAAGGAGTGAGAGCAGCGAACAAGAGAAGGGAGAATTCTGACCTTCGACATGATCCCAGAAGGGGTTCTCATCAAGACAAGAGGCCTTCGACTTTTAGGCCTCCAACAAATGTACCAGTAGACACTTGGTACAAAACATCTGGCCGGAAAAGGCCAAGTGAAGAGAAATGGCATTCTTTCGAAGTGCCAAGAGGCTCCTCTTTAATCCAGAAGAAAGATACTCAAGTTGCTGCACCCAAGGTTGCTCAAGTGTCCAGCAACTATAAGGGAAAAAATCCTATGTCGAGATCCCAATGGAGGAGGTATCAAAGAAGGCGAAAAGCTGAAAGAGAGGCCACCAACGAACCTAAGGCTGAAACTAGTTCGAATGTGCCTCAAAGGAAACAAAGAAAGCCTCTTGAGAGAGAACCAGTTACCAACAGGCTAGTTTGGCCTAACCAGAGCGAAGTCGAAGACGAAGATGATGCTGAGTCCGATGATACCCTGGATATAATGGTGAACGTTGTTTCAATGCTGCCTAGGGAATTCAATCGACAAGTAGAAGTCGAAACCAGTGACTGGGAGATGGAACAAGAAATGGCCAGACACAGGCCAGTGTGCTATTTTGTCATGAACAATGGCACTACAGAAGAACAAAATGGCTTCTTCGAGCCACCCACAGAGGCGATGAAGAATCACCTCAAACCTTTGTTCATAAGGGCCAAGCTCGAAGAGACCACTGTGAACAAGATATTGGTCGACTGTGGGGCCACTATCAATATTATCCCTCATTCTGTGCTAATAAAGATTGGCAAAAGGGATGAAGAAATAAAACCTCACAATATGGTCCTGTCCAACTATGAGGGAGGCATTGGGACCACCATGGGAGTGATCCAGCTCGACATAAAAGTTGGGTCGATCCTTCGACCAACAATGTTCATGGTCATTTCAGCCAAACCTAACTACAACCTTTTGTTAGGTCGTGAGTGGATACATGGTGTAGGTGCTGTGCCTTCATCGATGCATCAAAGACTGCTTCTATGGCGCCCAGATGGGTTGGTCGAAAACATAGAGGCTGATCAGAGTTACTACCTTGGCGAAGTAAACCACTTGGGTGTAACAGATTTCGACAAAAACTTGGCTCACATAGGGCCATGTCCAGCCCCTGATTTCGACATGGCGCCAGCGCCAAACACCTTTTGTTCCCTATACCTGCATCCTGAGCATGGTTTCCAATGGGACAGAGAGGACGTGTCACACATAGAATTCAGTGGGCTAACTGGTATCCAACCAACTGGTTGGGGAAGTGAATTCAGTGATAATGACTGAGTCACAATCTCTGAAGCGAATTTCGGCCTATGTGGCTGAAACCAAGATGATAACGGCTCTCGAAGCCGAAGTAAAATATATGGCCACCAAGGCCAATGACCAAGTGCTACCTTCTGCAGGTCCTGGAAAAGATTTCGACCCAGAGCCACCAGATATAGGTCCTGGAAAAGATTTTGACCCAGAACCTCCTGACATCTCGACAGAAGGAATGCAGGAACGGAGGCTCGACGCGATCTATGACGATGAGCCTCTGGGCTTCGAAAAGGATCCCTTGGCGAACAACATTAAGATGTTAGCACAAGACCCTTTAGAAGAAATCAACTTAGGCGAAGGATCAGAGAATAGGCCAACCTACATCAGCGCCAGAATTGATCCAGAACTTAGGTTAGAAGTAATCCAATTGCTGAAAGAGTTTAAAGACTGTTTTGCATGGGATTATGACGAAATGCCTGGTCTCGACAGAGGATTGGTAGAACTTCAGTTGCCAATCAAACCTGGAAAGAAGCCAATCAAGCAAAATCCAAGACGCTTCGCTCCAGAAATATTGTCGAAGATCAAAACGGAGGTCGAAAGACTTCTGAAATGCAAGTTCATTCGTGTTACAAGGTACGTCGAATGGATTGCCAATATAGTGCCAGTAATTAAGAAAAATGGCACATTAAGGGTGTGCATAGATTTCAGAGATCTGAATGCTGCCACCCCCAAAGACGAATATCCAATGCCTGTGGCGGAAATGCTAGTCGATTCTGCCGCTGGCTACGAATACCTGAGTATGCTCGATGGTTATTCAGGATATAATCAAATTTTCATTGCTGAAGAGGATGTGTCGAAAACAGCTTTTCGATGTCCTGGGGCCTTAGGCACTTACGAATGGGTAGTGATGCCTTTTGGCCTAAAGAACGCTGGGGCAACGTACCAGCGAGCAATGAATACTATCTTCCATGATTTTATTAACACGTTTATGCAAGTTTATATTGACGATATTGTTATAAAATCTGTTTCCAGGAAGAGTCACATTGACCACCTTCGACAATCGTTCGAAAGAATGAGAGAACATGGTCTGAAGATGAACCCTTTGAAGTGTGCGTTCTGTGTAAAAGCTGGAGATTTCTTGGGTTTCGTTGTCCACAAGAAAGGGATCGAAATCAATCAGAACAAGACGAAGGCAATTTTGGAAGCGAAAGCGCCATCGAATAAGAAGGAATTGCAATCTCTCTTAGGCAAGATAAATTTCTTGAGAAGGTTTATATCTAACCTAAGTGGGAAAGCTCAGGCCTTTTCACCCTTACTTCGACTGAATAAGGAGGGGTTCGAATGGGGGCAGGAGCAACAAGAAGCCTTCGACAAAATCAAAGGGTACCTCACTAAGCCACCTATTTTGGTGCCTCCTTGTAGCAATAGGAGTATGAGATTGTACATAGCTGCATCTGATAAAACTCTGGGAAGTATGTTAGCCCAAGAGGATGAGAATGGAGTCGAAAGACCCATTTATTATCTCAGTCGAGTTTTGAATGATGCAGAAACTAGATATAGCGAAGTTGAAAAATTGTGTCTATGTCTGTATTTTTCTTGTACAAAGCTCAAACAATATATAAAACCAGTTGATGTTTATGTTTCGTCTCGTTTTGATGTTTTCAAATATATGTTGTCGAAACCTATCTTGCATAGTCGAATTGGCAAGTGGGCATTAGCATTGACTGAATACTCCTTGACCTTTATGCCTCTTAAGGCAGTAAAAGGACAAGTGGTTGCAGACTTCATAGTCGACCACTCTATTCAAGTCGAGGATATTAATTATGTGGAGATAGAACCTTGGAAATTCTACTTCGATGGTTCCAGCCATAAAAATGGAACAGGAGTAGGAGTCTTACTTATTTCTCCAGATAAAATTCCAACAACATTCAAGTACCAAATCGAAGGTTCTTGTTCGAACAATGAGGCTGAGTATGAAGCTCTAATTACCGGCCTTGAAATATTGTTGGAATTGGGGGCAACTCGAGTCGAAATAATGGGAGACTCAGAGTTAGTCATCAAGCAAGTCACAAAGGAGTATAAATGCATAAGAGAGAATCTCATTATGTATTTTGTGATTGCAAATCGTTTATTGAAACAATTTGAAAGTGTCAATATTCGACACATACCCAGAGTCGAAAATCAAATAGCCAATGACTTGGCACAGATTGCATCTGGGTATAAAATTTCAAAAACGAGATTACAAAGAGCAATCGAAGTTCGAGAGAAGATAAGAGCGACTTGTTTATCACCAACAGACTTGGAATCAACAAGGTTAGGATACGCTGATCACTCAAACTTCGAGATTTCGTTCATTGACAATTTGTCAGACCAGGATTGGAGGAAACCCATTGTGGACTATCTTCAAAATCCAGGAGCTCCGACAGAACGAAAAACAAAATACAGGGCGTTAAGTTTTGTACTCATGGGTAATGAGTTATTCAAGAAGACGCCTGAAGGGGTGTTGCTGAAATGTTTAAGTGAAACTGAAGCATACATAGCCCTTTCGACTACGCATGCTGGGGCATGTGGGGCTCACCAAGCAGGCCATAAGATGAAATGGTTGTTGTTTCGACAAGGACTATATTGGCCCACTATGCTGAAAGATTGTGTTGAGTTCGCCAAAGGTTGCCAAGAGTGTCAAGTTCATACAGGCATCCAGCATGTGCCAGCAAGCGAACTTCACTCGATAGTGAAGCCTTGGCCCTTTCGAGGATGGGCGTTGGATCTTATTGGAGAGATTCGACCAGCATCATCAAAGAGCCAGAAATACATATTGGTAGGCATTGATTATTTTACTAAGTGGATCGAAGCAGTCCCTTTAGTCAATGTAGACCAAGAAAATGTCATTGAATTCATTCAAAAGAACATTATTTTTAGGTATGGAATCCCTGAGACAATAACAACTGATCAAGGTTCAGTTTTCACTGGTCGAAAGATGCAGGAATTTGCTCAGGAAACAGGTTTCAAACTCCTAACATCCACGCCTTACTATGCACAGGCGAATGGTCAAGTCGAAGCAGCTAACAAAGTGGTAATTGGCTTGATAAAGAAACATGTTGGGAAGAAACCAAAGAATTGGCATAAGACGTTAGACCAGATTTTATGGGCTTGTCGAACGTCCCCAAAAGAAGCCACTGGTACAACACCATATAGGCTAACTTTTGGCCATGACGCAGTATTGCCAGCAGAAATTTGTCTTCAATCTGCAAGAGTTCAGAGGCATTGTGATATTCCTTCTGAGGTTTATTGGAACATGATGTTAGATGAATTGGTAGATTTAGACGAAGAGAGATTACACGCTCTCGACTTGCTCAGGCTTCAGAAGAAAAGAGTCGAAGACTCTTATAATAGAAAGGTAAAACCTAAGGCATTTTTGCCTGAAGATTTAGTTTGGAAGGTAATTCTTCCCATGGATCGACGGGATCGAAGCATGGGGAAGTGGTCACCCAAATGGGAAGGACCCTTCAGAGTTATCCAAACTTTTTCTGGTGGAGCCTATGAAGTCGAAGAGATAAGTGGTGATAAAAGGCTCTTGAGAGTAAATGGTAAATATTTGAAAAAATATAAGCCTATACTTCAAGAGATAAAAATAAAATAATAAACTAAATTAATCATAGAAATGCCAAAATGGAAATTTTTATTAATCTCTGCCAAAATGGCAATAGTTGTCGAAAGTGATTACAAAAAATGATTACATAAGAGAATCAAAAGGAAAGAGAATTCTTCAGTCGAAGATACTTGGCATGCTGCAAGTCCAACCTCTTCTTGCACCAAGATTTTTCTTGCTCCAGTTTGGCAATTTGAGCATCGAGGCTTTGCGCCCTCTCAGCGAACTCCAGGCCTTGCTTAACCTCAGTCTGGCTCTCAGCGTCTGGGATGGTCGAAAGAATTTCCCCTTGGAGCACAGTGTTGGCGTTTATCTTCGCCTCTATTTCTGCAATTTGTGCTCTGAAGGAGACATTCTCTCGCTCAATAGCATCGAACCTTTCCTGTGCAGACGCTTTCTGCTTCGACAACTCGGCAATTCGATAAGTCGAACTTGTGACAGCAGTCCACGCAGATAGGCTCTTGCCATGCAGCGTTTCGAGCTGACTGTTGAAAGTTCGTTGGCGCCGGTAATCCGCTGAGACTTGGTCAATCATAGAATGTAATTCCATGATTAAGTCAGAGATTTCTGGAGCTACAGCATCGAAATCAACAGCATTCAGAACCTCTTTCAAGCAAGATGGAGCAGTGGGGTCACCCTCTAAGGCTTTCATTAAATCTCTCTTGAAGAACTGGGCCTTGACCTTCGCCAATGCATCATCAAGAGGAGAAGTCTCAGTAGATTTCCCCGACAAAGTAGGAATTTCCTGACTGGTGTCGGAAGAACTCTTACTCTCAACGATTGCATTGAGGTAGCTGATAGGGTCCGTTCGCTTCAAGATTTCCAGGTCTTCCTTCGACCTATGCTTTGAGGAGGTGACCCTTGCCATAGCATTATCTTGGACTGGAGGCTGTTGAATGCTGAGTGCCTCGTTTGGTTGTTCTTCGACTCGAACTGAGGCGGTACTAGCGTCGACTCGTGGTTCTTCGTTAACTTCACCTTGGAGTCTTTCGCCAGCATCATTCTTTGGTTCTTCGCTGGCGTCATCTTGGTGTTCTTCGCCAGTACCACCTTCATGCTCTTCGTCGACAGCATCTTGACTCTTTTCGCTATTATCTTGGTCTCTTCCCTCAGGATTCTCTTCTGACGACAAGACCACCACAGGAACCGTTTTTGGCTGTGTCTCCTCCGCCATAGGTTCTTCAGTTGTCTTCTCCACTGTTTCAGCATTGGCCTCATGCTCAGTGTGGGCTTCGTCATTACCCAAATCTTGCACCTGAGGCCTGCTAAGGTCAGCAGATTCCAGAGTTTCTGAAGTCCTTGGTGGGGAACTTCCAGTAGTTTCCTGAAAAAGAGGAAGAAGACAAATCTTCAAATGTCGAAAGAGATATAATCAATACTGGTATTTATGCCTAAGTTACAAGAAGAGTCCAATAGATTACCTGTGGATTGGCTTCAGCCCCAGGGCTGGAATTATCACTTTCGACAGGATTGTTAACTAGAGCGTTCAGTTCCTCCTCAGTTGGTTCTTCGATGACCACTGCAGGTGGCCTAGGCTTTCTTGCACCAACCTTTATTCTGACGGTTCGACCTTCAGGAGCTGGAGTAGGAACAGAAGCGTCCTTCGTTAACTTTCTCCTCTTTAAGGGAGTAGGAGGGGCGTCGCTGTCGTCGTCACTCCCCGATTCGATCACCAAGGTTGCCCTTTTCTTGGGCGAAGGGGCCTATAAAACCAATAGGAATTCGATTGAATAATTACGTCGAAAATAAAAAATCGAAAGCCAGATTGCAATTGAAGAAAATCTGGTTACCGATGCAGGAGGCCTCATCGAAGAGCCTTCCCCCTGTTGGTTGCCTGTTGTCTTCGCCGGCGCTATAGTCTTCGCCGGCGGTGGAGGTTTGGTCGAAGGGACTCCTCCTTGTGGGCCTCCTGGAGCCTTCTTGACCAAAGGTTTTCGAACAACTGAAAGCGAAAGGGAAAGTTAACAAACTAACAGTCGAAGAGAAAGATAAAAAGTAATGTGAGAGTATGAACTTACATTTCTTTACTTTGTCAAATACGAGGACAAAAGACTTCTGCAACTCTGCTGTGAAGTCCCTCTCGTCGAAGAAGTACTCAGCGTAATAGCTTCTCCACCATTCTTCAAAAGATGGCGAACAAAGGAAGTTAAGCTGGTAGTTGAACAGCGAGAGGATGGTTCGACCAGCATATCTTCCAATATGCTTGGTAGCAGCATCTTCTGTATAATCGTTGCAGAAGTACAACATGGACTTCTCTTTTTGGAAAATGGGAGAGGGCAGGGTTTGGATGATACCAAACTGGCGAGATACCAGGTTTGGTTGATAGGCCAGCAGACTCAGATGAGTCTTAGAACTTTTAAATCGAAGAGGCATAATCCTTGGAGTAAGGAATGCCTCCCACAGTATGGTGTGCTCATCAACATTGGGACCACTCGATTCCTTGGGATGTGGCCTTGTGAACCAAGCTGGCCCCACCTTTCGCTGAGCAAATGGAGCCATAGTCGAAACGAATTCCTTCCTTCGAGCGAACATCAGCACGAAGTTAGTGAAGGTTTGTTGGAACTCTAGCCCATCTTCCACAGGCGTCAGTAGAGCCAGCCTGATCCCTTCGATACGTCTGTTAGCTATCGCTGAGGCTTGTTCATTTATCGGAGCCTTCTTGGGTAAGAAAGACTCGAAAGTGGCGTTAAGCCACAGTTGAAGTAACCAGAAAGGCCCAGCGAGTAGCAGACTGTTCCTATCTTCGATATGCTTCAAAAGAGTAACCCCATTGCTGATGGAGTCATAAAGACTGGCCAGAATTAGTTCCGCCAGACAGATGTTCTGACGGTGATGCAGTTGGGTGGCCAGGGTGACCATCTTCTTGGTCACTTGCAGGGACTTCGAACAGAACACGAAGCGAGTTAGCCATAAGGCTAGAAACGCTATGTGTTCAACGTCGGACACTGTGTCTGTCGACTTGTCATGAAAGTGGTTGATAAAGGTGGTGAATGTTGGCTTCGTCTCAGAAAAGCCAATTTGGTCCTCCGACATCTCTTCCGGGTCGAAGTAATCTCCGGTTGGTCGAAGGCCAGTGATGGCTGCTATGTCGAAGAGTGTGGGAGTTAACATCCCACATGGAAGGTGAAAGGTGAAGTGAGAGTTATCCCAGAACAGCATTGAAGCTATGAGCATCTCTGGGGAGTAGCTTAAACCTGTCTTCGACAGCATTATTAGGTCAAAGATGCCCATCTCCTTCCAGACTGGAGTTTGATGTTTTTCCAGCTTTGTTAGCCAAGAAACGTAGTCCTGGGTGAGATTAGGGCAAGACCTAAAAACTCTAACACTTCTGTTGAAGAAACGAAGGTCAATCTTCTCGTGTGTGGGGTCTTCGTTGTCTTCTGGATCCTTCTTAGCACAAGCTACTGGCTTGAGCTTCTCGACAATGGGAAAGTAGCTCTTGATCTTCAGAGCTTCAGAGATGCTGGGGTTCATGGGTCCAGCCATGGCGAAGATTTGGTTGGAGTATCCAACCGGAATCATCAAGTGACGCGAGTAAGCGTCGCGGACAGAGATATCAGATGGTTCAGGGACCCTTCGTTTCCCTGTAGCGTTCACTACCGGAGCGGTTACAAAAACCTTGGGCCTAGCAATTTGTTCAATTGATGCGTTAGTCTTGGGGGCAGTTGAAGCAGAAGCCATTGTTGAGGATGAAGATGAAGTTGGAAAGGGAAGAGTTTTTCTGCAAAGAGAAACAAGTTTGCAAGGAAGCAAGGAAGTTTGAGAGATTGTTTGCGTGAAAAGTCCCACAATGGGATATTCACTACTATTTATAGTAGTGGGAGAAATTCCCAATAACGAGGGCATTAAATGTCATTTAATGCTGCAGGGAGTAGTGGGACGCGTGGCAGCATCCTGTTGTTTTGGCCGTTTCTGCAGAAACAGAGAGACGCAGCGTGCGTCCTCGTTTTTTGAATTTGTCATAATGACAAATTATGAAGTGATGTTTTGGTTCTGCACGCCGTACTGACAGTGACGTCCTAGGATCAAATCAATGATGGTTTCTTGGGATTGCCAATAGTTGGTAAAAAGCAACAAAAAGTGCACAAGTTAACTTGTGACTCAGCATGGACAAACAGGTGTCGAATGGCGTTTTCAAAGAATGCCTTTTTCTTTCAAGAGTCGAAATAAGGCATTCTTGGGGGGCAATTTGTTGGCTCCTAAATTCGACACCTTTGTTTCAATTGATGACAGCCATTAAAAGCTGAAAGATGCTTTCGACTGGCTAAGCTTGTCGAAGTGACCGTCGAAAGATGGCCAAATACTTAGAAGATTTCTTCCAAGGAAGGAGGCTGATTGCCTTCGACGTCGAAGGAGTTTTCGTCGAAGATGTCTCTTGACGAACGTGTTCGATGGTCCAGAGTGGAGCAGTTTGAAATTCAAAGCTTTGGAGGGAAAACGGTTTCCAGCAGTTACTACGTGCGAACGTGCAAGGATCTGGAGCGTCGAGCATGGAGAACGTGACAAGTGGCTTGATCTCGAAGCAGTGTAACTGCCCGACGGTTACTTGGAATGTTTTTGTATAAATAGGAGTAGACGTGTAGTTTCTCGCGTGTGTTCACAATAGATACATAGTCACTCATTTAGATTCAAGTACCCAGTGAGAGCGAACGAATTGTTGAGAAATGTATGTGTGAAACACCAATTTAATCAATTCAAGTCATTTACTTTTTCAGTATTTTACATGCTTTTCCCTTTAAGATTCCTGTCGAACCTTTACATTCCAGCCTTGTTTATTTTACCAAGCCTTTTCCTTTATGCAATTTACTTTAACCAATTTACTTAAAGCCTTATCCACAATAATTAAACTTCAAAATCAACCTATGTCCATAGGATCAATCTGATCGATCCTGCGAGTAACCAAATAAGTAACCATTTGGAGGATCAGCGGTTGTTTACCAAATACCCAGGTAAACAGTTACGTTCTTCAGCTGAACCTACCCCGGTACCTTGGTGGACAGAGCAACTAGACTGCTTGGACAATTCCATATTGCCCCTGTTTCTGATGTCACCTGTAATTAGTCTTTTGTTTCGCATGCAAATATTCATGATTATCAATCATTGTCAAATGCATATATCAAAAATGAACATTGGACGTTCTTTGCAAAACAAAATAGAAAAAGTAAAAACAATTGGCAATTTGTCTGGAAAACGAAACTTGTATTAATTTTGAAATTTGCCTGTAAATAGGCGTTTTTGTACAAGAGGCTGACGTCCTAGTAAGAGAACACCGCCGAGCAACATAGAGTTTATACAATTTTGTGAAAGGAAACAAACCAGCTATGTGAAAAATAAATCCCACTGGGTTCCAACTCTGCTATCGCCTTTATGTCTTCAAGCGTCTCATCACTTTGCTGCTTAGTTGAAGATGAAGTTGATTGATCGATGCCGTATGAGACCGATAATTGATGCCGAATTCTGGATGCAAGGTGATCCAATGAGACACAGTATCACACTCTATCCCTAACTTTTGCCTGGACCGCCCTTTCGGGTTTTCAGTCCACCGGGATACCCATTTTTGCCCAAGCCGCCTTTTCAGGTTTTCGACTTGCCGGGTGTACAGATTTTTTCATTTCATCCCTTATTTTTGCCCGAACCCTTTTGGTTCGCCGGGAAGCCCTTATTTTTGCCTAGGTGTGTCAACCTAGCGGGTCTTTAATTCATGCGTAGTATCTTTTTACTATGTCTGCATTGGCAGGGTGAGGAAGGTCGTCACCCTTCATGGTGGTTAGAATCATGGCTCCTCCTGAGAAGATATTGTTGTACCCCAAAATTTGCCCTCCCATATTCTTCAAAGTTTTGACAAGCATCACCCCAAATTGTTCAAAGTCTACTCAAGGGCTACACAGTCAACCACTCTCCTAAAGCCAGTCAAACTAGGGTTTTGGTTCTTGCAAGGAATTTGAGGTTTTCAAGGGCTCAATCAAGTCCCGTATGCTCATACACATTGTCAAGCACCTATATGTCAAGTTTCAAGGCTCACAAGGTCAAGTTGCACAGTCAAAAACCCTAATTGCTCCACAGTCAACTGCAGGGGCAAAATGGTCATTTGGCAGTCAAAAGTCAAATTTTTTGGTCAACATCTTATTTTGAAGCCACAATCATCATTTGATCAAATCTTGATCATGATTTCACAAGAATGGCTCAAAAATCATCAAGGTGTCAAAAATTTCTATTTTTGGACAGCTGAAAAGTCAACTGTAACTTGACCAAAGCATAAATTCTTCATGGTTTATCAGCAAAATCCCATCCAAAGCTCATTTTGAAGGGGATGACATTTCCTACAACTCATCTTCACACTACAAGTCCAAGAAATGCTCTCACAAAAAGTTATCAATTTCAACATTATAGGTCATTTTCAAAAGTCAACAAAAAGACACTTTAAGTCAAAGACCATAACTTGAGATTGGTAAATCAAAATGACATGGGACCAAAGACATTGGTTAGAGGACTTCAAGACCTTTCCAAAATGTCAAAGAACATGTTCATAGCTTCAAAATTGAGCAAGATATGCATTGGAGAAGTTGGGAAAGTTTTGTGAAATGGCCAAAGTCAATTATCCTTGAAACTTCATTTTTGACAAAAGGGGCCCACTTTTTCCACTTGATTCAGCATGGCCATGCCTCCCACGTGTCCCACAATTTATTTCAAGATTAAAAATTAATTTTTCCATTTTTATTTAATTTTACTTGATTTAAATCATTTTAAATCTTTAAAATTCAAATAAAAATCAAGAAAATTAATGGAGGGATATCTTTGAGTTTGAATAGCTTTGATACACCATCATTCACCTTCCAAATTCGTGCAAGGCCTATTCCAAGCAAGAAATTCAAATTTTGACAAGAATGGCAAGTTGCTTTAATGGAGGTTATGGCAAAATCTCAAGCATAATTGCAATGGTTAAAGGCTCATCATGTGACTGATTCTCATTCATTACTATATATACAAGCCTTCCCAACCTCATTCAAAAAATAGTGTGTGCAGAAACGGCCAAGAGCAAAACCAAAAGTTATTCAAAAAGTGAGAGTTCTAAAACATAGTTGCGAGCATCTTCAGATTAAAACAAGCACGTGGTTCTATTCCTTGCCACACCCTGAAGCTAAAGCAACCTTTGCCAAGTCCTGAGGCTCATACCGCACTGTAAGTTCTTCCCAGGTCCCCCTATAATTTCCATATTATTTTTTTCAATGCTTTCCTGTGCAGATTCCAAGATAAGGTGCACCATAAGCCTCACATCCCAGCGCTCCAAGTGTCCACAGATGCAGATCCAAAGGATGAAAGGTGACAAATACCATGTGCTCAGTCAGAGCATGCTGCAGGCAATCAATAAAAGTCAATAGGCCTTGTTCAAATGGGCCTCAAATCTCAATCCAACACCCTCAAATTCCAGCCACGCCCCCTTGGGTTTTAATCTTCCTCTTTTTATTTTTGCCATTTTTCATTTTTATTTGCCATATTTTCTTATTAACAATTAATTAACCATTAACATAATTAACATATTTTTATAAAAAAATCAAAAAAATAGAATTAACATTATTATTATTATTCTCATATTATTTTTGTAAATAAAATATTAAAAAATAAATAGTTTTAATTAGGCCATTTTAACCTTTTTTAAATAACTAAAATAACTTAGAATTAGGTTGACTTAGAATTTTAATTCTTTTATTTTATTTCATAAAAAACATAAAAAACACAAAAATATATTTTCTTTTAATTAATTAGTTTAATTATTTAATTAATTGTATTTAATTGACAAAAAGACAAAAAATCAATTTCTTTTCTAAAAAGGGTCAACACCCTTAAGACGTTCCCGATTATTTTATTCGCGTGCATTTACTTTATTTGATTATTATGTAATTGCCTTCAAGAATGTAATAGTTAAACAGGTTTATCGCTTTATTTAATTTCCGTACTTATTTACTAAAAAACGGGTCTTTGTAATTTTTGGCGATGTATAGACCCGCGCCTTTTAATAGCGTAGGATTTATTTTTCCGCAATTTACTTTCTGCACCCCTTAACTGCTAAACTTGCATGAAAGAATGTATGTAAATAAAAACAACTCGTAGCTCACTAATTACAAAGACAAACATAACATGAATACAACACACAATGCACACACCACTTCTAGGGTACGCCTCACTCGTTGCCTTTGAAACGTGGTCGTCAAGTATAGGACGTTTTAGTAGTCCTTATGTCCATAATCCAGTTGCCTCGAAACAATTTCCTCGAAACAATTGCCTCGAAACAGTTGCCTCGGATTAAAAAAGGATCAAGGACATAAGGGTAGCTTCTAAGGTGTCCTACTATTGCTTCGGTGACCACACTGTCCCTACACTCGAATTGACCCGAACACCTCCAATGGTGGTGCTACCTACCTCTCAATGGTGGGATGGCACTACCTTAAGGACATTTACACAGCTTAATTCCTTAGGGTAGGTAGATGACTCATGGATACTTGCTCTATTCAAAAACAAATCAAAAACCTTTTCACACCGACACTTTCAAAAAGCTTTCAAAACAATTTTTCAAACACTCTTGAGGACAGATACAAGAGTTATTCAGAAATCTTTCAATGAAACTTTTTCAAACCCACTCACACACTTGAAAAGCAAACAAATTTTGAAAACATAAGAGCAAGTACCTAAGAGCCCATGGATAACCATGGATAGAAAGGGTGCTAACGCCTTCCCTTTCTATAAATCTACCTCCCGAACCGAGAAACTATCTCATAAGGAATTTTTCTGTGCTTTTGTCCTGTCCATGTTGGAGAAAATAAAAGACGGTGGCGACTCTTGCTTACCGCGACATTTCACGAACCAGCTTAAAAAACAGTCAGTTCTAAATCCACCGATCACAGAACTGGCGACTCTGCTGGGGATATTTTAAAGTGAGGTGTACCTTAGGATAGATCATACTTATGTTTTCAATTGCCTGATTTATGTGCTTTAATATTGTGGGCCTGTTTTGGGAGTTCTATAGATCCTAACCCGGATCTGGGGGATACCTTCTTAGAAAGTAGCAACAAGGCTGTGAGGGAACTGTGCAGGGTATACCGACACGGTTGAAGCAGTCTGCTACGTTGATGTGGCACTTTGGTGAGTACCGGTAACCCTTGAGTCAAGTCAAGGAGAGTACGGGGCCGCCGCGTGGTGTCGTGAAGCATCAACTGACCTTAGGAACCTTAATTGAACCATCCTGGCCTCTTTAGGGGTAGTGAGATAACTGACTTTGGTGCAGTCCGAAGTTGGTTGATACTCGATACTACACTCATTGAGGGTTGTTTTCTTGGGATATTTTGATCGCCAGTTCAGTGGCTAAATCGAAATGATGAACACAGAAAACAATCCAATGATATTGAGCTCCTTAGAACCCGGTTACTTTGATAGGACAGGTTTGAGCCCACCAACTTCAAGAGGGTAGTACCCCAAACTTCATGCTGGCCTAAACTCTAAGGGCTCTTTTGTGTGACTTGTGTGCCTTCATACTTGAACTACTTGCATACTTGTTATCTAACAACACGGGTTCCTTGCAGGTTTTGTTTACAGTCCTTAATTGGGACTCATTACAGGGCCTACTTACATCACTCCATGCATAGCATAACATCATACCATTGCATGCATCCTGCATAAAGACTAACCCATTTCAAGGATCTCAAGGGCTTGTGATACAAGCCATGATGAATCAAAATATCCAGCAAGGGGAAAAGGGGATTTATTTTCCTCTAGCCAAGGTTTGGAGGTCAAAACATGATGACTTGAGTCAGGGGCTATGACCCACTCGATATGGTAAGCCTTGACTCTTGAAGAAGGACTCTCTACAATATGCAGTTGCTTCAATCAAGCTACCGGATCCCAACTCTAACAATTTTCTTGTTTACCCCGCGAGATCCTTGAAAACATTGCATGCATATCATACATATCATTGCATTACAGGTACCCTTGTTGCAGGTCACTTGCCTTTTTCACTGTTTATTTCAGCAATGACTTCCCAACAAGATAACCAGGGCCTTCATGCTCAAGAAACTCAGTTCAGGGAGATCTTCCTAAGCCTATCCAAGGGGCAGGAAGAGTTGAGGACACTCCTCATAGGGAATTTGTCCAAGAAAAGTCCCGAAGATGATAAGGACGAACGGCTGAAATGTCTGCAGGCTGAGGTAGATACAATGAGAACCCAGATGCTGGGGCAAATGGCTCTCATCCAAGGCTTAGCTCGGGAGCAAGAAGAGTTGAGGACCATGATCAGTCAGCTCCACCAAGAGAGATACAACATGAAGCAACCAGTCCAAGTCAGGGACCAGGTCATTGATCAGCTTCCAAGAGGACAAGGGTCTGGTATGGTGAAGAATAGACCTCTCCAAATTGCTACCACTTCACAGGTCCAACCACAACCTCGCCCAGAGCAACGGGTTGATCAGAGCAAGCCAGACAAGCCTAGGAGGCAATTTACCAAGCTCAACACGTCGTTGTCTCAAGCTTTACAACATCTGTCGAGGTTGAATTTGGTAACTCTAAGGGACCCTCCTAAGAACCCCAACAAGACACCTTCAAGGTATAACCCCAACGCCCACTGCGCTTATCATTCGGACAGCCCGGGGCATGCCACAAACGACTGCTGGTCTCTGAAGAACAAGATCCAGGATCTGATTGATGAAGGAGCAGTGGAATTCACCCAAGATGGCCAGGCTGAGTTCTTCTACTATCCCTGCAAGATTCATCACTTGAAGTGACTAGTTCAAATTAGAATACTTTTGTTCATTAGATCTTTCAAGTTGTAATTTTCTTTTGATTGTTCAAACAATTATTGTCATAGCAAACTTTATTACTTTATCAATGCATCGCATATGTCTGTTTTGAATCAATATATTCGCATTCGCTATATGCAAACTGTTTTCATATTTTTATGATGATCAACCCTGGGTTGAAAATTCTAAGCCTCTTGAGGGAGGATGACGAAAACGATACCACAATCTTTACAGTATGCTTTTGAACAGACCCCGCTGATGAGGTACAAGCATTGTTTCAATTCCTAAACACTGGAGTTATAAGGATGATAATCCCTCGTCAACCCCTTTGAGCCAAAGAAGTCGGAGTTTTTTCTTTTCGAAAATTAAAACCCTTAATCATAACCTGGGGCAGGGTAGTTCTCTCAGTTTGATCCAGGTGCACAATGAGTGGCACCGAAGAAGTCCTTACAAAACAAAAGACAGTGATGGTCCTGAATAATCATAAAGGACAGGCAGTCATTACCAAAAAAAACTAAAGCCCAATAAGTCAAAACCTATGAAGGAGACTTACAAAAACTGGGGCATCCCACTGACTGTGATCATGAAAGAAACAGTTCAGGCAAAAAACAGGGATAACAAAATAAAAAAAGAAAGAGGTCCTAAAAACCCTCAACCAAAAAAGGAATGACTGCCTATTCCAAATAAATTGTCAACATCCGAACCATCACCGGTATATCAGGACGAAGACTCAAACAAGGTCTAACGCACGATCAGCTGAGTTTAGGTTTGAAGGACATTACGAAGAACGGGTGGGTACAAATAATTTGAGCCTTTATCCTTTGTTTCTTAAACCGTGAACCAGGCCACGTTACAACCCTAAAAAGTCCTAGCTGAAGCATGGGTTAGTTCGAAAGCATACTGTTACGAAAGGTATCCTGACTCCTTAAGGTTTGCTATAAAATAATGAGTTGACATCACATTTTACAAAAATCACTTGTTTTTATGAAAAATGCATTTCTCAAAAACTTCAAGACAGACATAAGATTTGCATTCTTAAAATAACATTGTTTGCATATGACTATTTGTTCGAACAACATAGAAATTCGCACGAAGAATATCCAATGAACAAAAGCACTTCCAATCCAGGGGCACGGCATGGTCATTATCTATCATTTGGGGCAGTCCAGTCAAGATTCAAGGAATCTCTCAAAATGCCAAATAGCCTGGGGCAAATCTCCGCCTAAGTCACTTGGGGCATTCCAGCAACGAATCTTGCCCGATCAAACATCTTCTGGTGGCATGGCAAAACACTTCTGACAGGGGCACCTCCCCGCATCCTGAGAGCGTGGACATAGTCGAAAAAAAATACTACGCACAATCAAAGACCCGCTAGGTTGACACACCTAGGCAAAAATAAGGGCTTCCCGGCGAACCAAAAGGGTTCGGGCAAAAATAAGGGATGAAATGAAAAAATCTGTACACCCGGCAAGTCGAAAACTTGAAAAGGCGGCTTGGGCAAAAATGGGTATCCCGGTGGACTGAAAACCCGAAAGGGCGGTCCAGGAAAAAGTTAGGGATCAAAAGCGTACGACTATGTTCCGTCATCTCGTCACTTGCCTACCAGAAGAAGATTTGTCAATCGGCAGTCCTCAAGCACCTCTACAGGTACCTTCTCCCACAGAAGCTGGGGCAATAAGAGTTGCCCAAACTGTACAGCTGCTTTCCTCCAGGTACAAGGTAAGCTCGGATGAAGAACATGACCAAGATACCTTCACTCCCCAGAGTAAGACAAGATTCAGCCATACTCTCCCCAAGCAGAGTTAATCTACTATCAGCCTTAAGGAAGATGGGTATCCCCAGAAGATCTCAATATTCCCCAGCGGAGTATATAGATGTTCCTAAACAAGCATCCCCGGTAGTCTTATCCTAAGATTGTTCCCCGGCGGAATACCAGACACTCCAGTGGAGCCACTTCCCCAGTACAGTCTCAAAAAGTCTCCCTATGAGAGTTGATCAATCTCCCCAGTAGGAAGCTTATCCCCAGTAGATTCTGGAAGCTTATCACCTGCAGAGTACGCACGTCTCTCCCCGGACTTTATTCAAAGGTTATGCTCCACCAGAGTTTATAACTGGGTTATCCTTAGCTAATAACCGCGGAAAGATCGTCCTCGGCGAAGCTCTTCCTATCCCCAGCGGAGTTCATCAAATTCCTCAACAAAACTTATCAACAGGAATCCCCAGCGGAGTTATCATCAAACCTCAGCGAAGTATCTCTTCCCACAGAGTAATTCCCCGCAGAGTGATCTCTCTAGTAAAGTTTATTCCTCAACAGAGTCATCCTCTCCTACGGGTTTATTCTCGCAACCATCATCCCCAGCGGAAACAAAGAACGCTATTCTTCAACATCAGCCCAGGAGTTAATTTCCCGGCATTCGTCAAGGATTTATTTTCCTAGACAGAAATACATTCACAAACATCACATCTTCATACATCATAGCATGCACATACGCATCATGAACATACAATCTCATTCATTTTGAGAATATCACGCATGTCATACATCATGACATCGCATACAACTAACGTTTTGTCTTTTCAGGACAAAAGTCAATACAATGATAATTACTATCAACTGTCACAATTCCAGATCCGATTCCTGTATCCTGCCAGGGTGTATCTGTGAGCGATTAATTCCAGACTCGATTCCTGTATCCTGCCAGGGCACGTCTGAAGAGTTTGAAGATCCGATTCCTGTATCCTGCCAGGGTGTATCTGTTGACGACTATTTTCCGGACTCGATTCCTGTATCTTGCCAGGGCACGTCTGAAGAGTTTGAAGATCCGATTCCTGTATCTTGCCAGGGTGTATCTGTTGACGACTAATTCCAGACTCGATTCTTGTATCCTTCCAGGGCACGTCTGAAGAGTTTAAAGATCCGATTCCTGTATCCTGCCAGGGTGTATCTGTTGACGACTATTTTCGGGACTCGATTCATGTATCTTGCCAGGGCACGTCTGAAGAGTTTGAAGATCCGATTCCTGTATCTTGCCAGGGTGTATTTGTTGACGACTAATTCCAGACTCGATTCCTGTATCCTGCCAGGGCACGTCTGAAGAGTTTGAAGATCCGATTCCTGTATCTTGCCAGGGTGTATCTGTTGACGACTAATTCCAGACTCGATTCCTGTATCCTGCCAGGGCACGTCTGAAGAGTTTGAAGATCCGATTCCTGTATCCTGCCAGGGTGTATCTGTTGACGACTATTTTCCGGACTCGATTCCTGTATCTTGCCAGGGCACGTCTGAAGAGTTTGAAGATCCGATTCCGGTATCTTGCCAGGGTGTATCTGTTGACGACTAATTCCAGACTCGATTCCTGTATCCTGCCAGGGCACGTCTGAAGAGTTCGAAGATCCGATTCCTGTATCTTGCCAGGGTGTATCTGTTGACGACTAATTCCAGACTCGATTCCTGTATCCTGCCAGGGCACGTCTGAAGAGTTCGAAGATCTGATTCCTGTATCCTGCCAGGGTGTATCTGTGAGCGATTAATTCCAGACTCGATTCCTGTATCCTGCCAGGGCACGTCTGAAGAGTTTGAAGATCCGATTCCTGTATCCTGCCAGGGTGTATCTGTTGACGACTATTTTCCGGACTCGATTCCTGTATCCTGCCAGGGCACGTCTGAAGAGTTTGAAGATCCGATTCCTGTATCCTGCCAGGGTGTATCTGTTGACGACTAATTCCAGACTCGATTCTTGTATCCTGCCAGGGCACGTCTGAAGAGTTTGAAGATCCGATTCCTGTATCCTGCCAGGGTGTATCTGTTGACGACTATTTTCCGGACTCGATTCCTGTATCTTGCCAGGGCACGTCTGAAGAGTTTGAAGATCCGATTCCTGTATCTTGCCAGGGTGTATCTGTTGACGACTAATTCCATACTCGATTCCTGTATCCTGCCAGGGCACGTCTAAAGAGTTCGAAGATCCGATTCCTGTATCTTGCCAGGGTGTATCTGTTGACGACTAATTCCAGACTCGATTCCTGTATCCTGCCAGGGCACGTCTGAAGAGTTCGAAGATCCGATTCTTGTATCTTTCCAGGGTGTATCTGTTGACGACTAATTCCAGACTCGATTCCTGTATCCTGCCAGGGCACGTCTGAAGAGTTTGAAGATCCGATTCCTGTATCCTGCCATGGTGTATCTGTTGACGACTATATTCCAGACTCGATTCCTGTATCCTGCCAGGGCATGTCTGAAGAGTTTGAAGATCCGATTCTTGTATCCAGCCAGGGCGTATCTGTTGACGACTATTTCCGAACTCGATTCCTGTATCCTGCCAGGGCACGTCTGAAGAGTTTGAAGATCTGATTCCTGTATCCAGCCAGGGCGTATCTGTTGACGACTAATTCCAGATTCGATTCCTGTATCCAGCCAGGGCACGTCTGAAGAGTTTGTAGATTCGACGCCTGTATCCAGCCAGGGCATGTCTGTACGAAGAGTTTAGAGATTCGACTCCTGTATCCAGCCAGGGCACGTCTGTAAGCAACCTTTTGAAGTTCTAGATTTGACACCTGTATCTAGCCAGGGCATGTATGTGAACGACTGAGTGAAGATCAACACATGTAACAGGCCAGGTAATTATCTTTCTTTCTCAGGTACACAAGTTCTCGCTAAGGAATCTCTTATGCGATCGACACCTAGATGGCATCTATAAGCCCATCCACTTACCAATAGTTCCAAATGGCATCTATAAGCCCATTCCCGACAAGGTTCTGTCACACCTCCAGATGGCATCTATAAGCCCATCCTCCTATCCACCATCTCTCCAAATGGAATCTGTAAGCCCATTCCCGCTATCACACTGCTGATACTCAACTATGTGAGTGCAAATTTCTGGGCACTCTAGTGTTCAATCATCTTCCACCTTCGGATCACGAAAGGCACACACGCCAATCTACATCCTCAGGTCTAAGAAGATTGAACAGGGGCAGCTGTTGTACCCCAAAATTTGCCCTCCCATATTCTTCAAAGTTTTGACAAGCATCACCCCAAATTGTTCAAAGTCTACTCAAGGGCTACATAGTCAACCACTCTCCTAAAGCCAGTCAAACTAGGGTTTTGGTTCTTGCAAGGAATTTGAGGTTTTCAAGGGCTCAATCAAGTCCCATATGCTCATACACATTGTCAAGCACCTACATGTCAAGTTTCAAGGCTCACAAGGTCAAGTTGCACAGTCAAAAACCCTAATTGCTCCACAGTCAACTGCAGGGGCAAAATGGTCATTTGGCAGTCAAAAGTCAAAATTTTTGGTCAACATCTTATTTTGAAGCCACAATCAACATTTGATCAAATCTTGATCATGATTTCACAAGAATGGCTCAAAAATCATCAAGGTGTCAAAAATTTCTATTTTTGGACAGCTGAAAAGTCAACTGTAACTTGACCAAAGCATAACTTCTTCATGGTTTATCAGAAAAATCCCATCCAAATCTCATTTTGAAGGGGATGACATTTCCTACAACTCATCTTCACACTACAAGTCCAAGAAATGCTCTCACAAAAAGTTATCAATTTCAACATTATAGGTCATTTTCAAAAGTCAATAAAAAGACACTTTAAGTCAAAGACCATAACTTGAGATTGGTAAATCCAAATGACATGGGACTAAAGACATTGGTTAGAGGACTTCAAGACCTTTCCAAAATGTCCAAGAACATGTTCATAGCTTCAAAATTGAGCAAGATATGCATTGGAGAAGTTGGAAAATTTTTGTGAAATGGCCAAAGTCAATTATCCTTGAAACTTCATTTTTGACAAAAGGGGCCCACTTTTTCCACTTGATTCATCTTGGCCATGCCTCCAACGTGTCCCACAATTTATTTCAAGATTAAAAATTAATTTTTCCATTTTTATTTAATTTTACTTGATTTAAATCATTTTAAATCTTTAAAATTCAAATAAAAATCAAGAAAATTAATGGAGGGATATCTTTGAGTTTGAATAGCTTTGATACACCATCATTCACCTTCCAAATTCGTGCAAGGCCTATTCCAAGCAAGAAATTCAAATTTTGACAAGAATGGCAAGTTGCTTTAATGGAGGTTATGGCAAAATCTCAAGCATAATGGCAATGGTTAAAGGCTCATCATGTGACTGATTCTCATTCATTACTATATATACAAGCCTTCCCAACCTCATTCAAAAAATAGTGTGTGCAGAAACGGCCAAGAGCAAAACCAAAAATTATTCAAAAAGTGAGAGTTCTAAACATAGTTGCGAGCATCTTCAGATCAAAACAAGCACGTGGTTCTATTCCTTGCCACACCCTGAAGCTAAAGCAACCTTTGCCAAGTCCTGAGGCTCATACCGCGCTGTAAGTTCTTCCCAGGTCCCCCTATAATTTCCATATTATTTTTTCAATGCTTTCCTGTGTAGATTCCAAGATAAGGTGCACCATAAGCCTCACATCCCAGCGCTCCAAGTGTCCACAGATGCAGATCCAAAGGATGAAAGGTGACGAATACCATGTGCTCAGTCAGAGCATGCTGCAGGCAATCAAGAAAAGTCAACAGGCCTTGTTCAAATGGGCCTCAAATCTCAATCCAACACCCTCAAATTCCAGCCACACCCCCTTGGGTTTTAATCTTCCTCTTTTTATTTTTGCCATTTTTCATTTTTATTTGCCATATTTTCTTATTAACAATTAATTAACCATTAACATAATTAACATATTTTCATAAAAAAATCAAAAAAATAGAATTAACATTATTATTATTATTCTCATATTATTTTTGTAAATAAAATATTAACAAATAAATAGTTTTAATTAGGCCATTTTAACCTTTTTTAAATAACTAAAATAACTTAGAATTAGGTTGACTTAGAATTTTAATTCTTTTATTTTATTTCATAAAAAACATAAAAAACACAAAAATATATTTTCTTTTAATTAATTAGTTTAATTATTTAATTAATTGCATTTAATTGACAAAAAGACAAAAAATCAATTTCTTTTCTAAAAAGGGTCAACACCCTTAAGACGTTCCCGATTATTTTATTTGCGCGCATTTACTTTATTTGATTATTATGTAATTGCCTTCAAGAATGTAATAGTTAAATAGGTTTATCGCTTTATTTAATTTCCGTACTTATTTACTAAAAAACGGGTCTTTGTAATTTTTGGCGATGTATAGACCCGCGCCTTGTAATAGCGTAGGATTTATTTTTCCGCAATTTACTTTCTGCACCCCTTAACTGCTAAACTTGCATGAAAGAATGTATGTAAATAAAAACAACTCGTAGCTCACTAATTACAAAGACAAACATAACATGAATACAACATACAATGCACACACCACTTCTAGGGTACGCCTCACTCGTTGCCTTCGAAACGTGGTCGTCAAGTATAGGACGTTTTAGTAGTCCTTATGTCCATGATCCAGTTGCCTCGAAACAGTTGCCTCGAAACAGTTGCCTCGAAACGGTTGCCTCGGATTAAAAAAGGATCAAGGACATAAGGGTAGCTTCTAAGGTGTCCTACTATTGCTTCGGTGACCACACTGTCCCTACACTCGAATTGACCCGAACACCTCCAACGGTGGTGCTACCTACCTCTCAATGGTGGGATGGCACTACCTTAAGGACATTTACACAGCTTAATTCCTTAGGGTAGGTAGATGACTCATGGATACTTGCTCTATTCAAAAACAAATCAAAAACCTTTTCACACTGACACTTTCAAAAAGCTTTCAAAACAATTTTTCAAACACTCTTGAGGACATATACAAGAGTTATTCAGAAATCTTTCAATGAAACTTTTTCAAACCCACTCACACACTTGAAAAGCAAACAAATTTTGAAAAATAAGAGCAAGTACCTAAGAGCCCATGGATAACCATGGATAGAAAGGGTGCTAACACCTTCCCTTTCTATAAATCTACCTCCCGAACCGAGAAACTATCTCATAGGGAATTTTGCTGTGCTTTTGTCCTGTCCATGTTGGAGAAAATAAAAGACGGTGGCGACTCTTGCTTACCGCGACATTTCGCGAACCAGCTTAAAAATCAGTCAGTTCTAAATCCACCGATCACAGATATGTTTAACCACAAATGGCCCTTCGTACGTAGGGGTCCATTTGCCCCTGGGATCACTTTGAGGAAGAATGATGCGCTTGATTACCAGGTCTCCGACTTGATACTCTTGTCGTCTGACTTTCTTGTTGAATGCCCTGATCATCCGTTTTTGGTACGTCTGACCATGACAAATAGCAATGAGTCTTTTTTCGTCAATTAGGTTTAATTGATCAAGCCGAGTCTGGATCCAGTCATCTTCGCTTAAACCTGCATCCTTCATTATCCGGAGAGAGGGTATCTGGACTTCAATAGGCAAGACTGCCTCCATGCCATAGACCAAGGAAAAGGGAGTTGCCCCTGTTGACGTTTGTGCTGAGGTACGGTACCCATGAAGAGCAAACGGTAACATCTCGTGCCAATCTTTATAGGTCACTGTCATCTTCTGCACAATCTTCTTGATGTTCTTATTCGCTGCTTCGACAGCCCCATTCATCTTTGGCCAGTAGGGAGAAGAGTTGTGGTGCTGTATCTTGAATTGCTCGCAGAGCTCAGTGATCATCTTGTTGTTAAGATTGGTACCATTATCCGTAATGATCCTTTCAGGTGTACTGTATCGACAGATCAGGTTGTGCCGAATGAACTGTGCCACGACGCTCTTGGTTACGGTGGCGTAGGAAGCTGCTTCAACCCACTTCGTGAAGTAATCAATCGCTACCAAGATGAAGCGATGCCCGTTGGATGCCGTCGGTCGGATCTCGCCGATCTTATCAATGCCCCACATTGCAAAAGGCCAAGGTGCTGTCAAGACGTTCAGAGGTACCGGAGGAATGTGCACCTTATCAGCATAGATCTGGCATTTATGACAAGTTCGAGAATGCTGATAACAGTCGGCTTCCATTGTGGACCAGAAATATCCTGCCCGAAGGATTTTCTTTGCCATGGTATGTCCACTGGAATATGTTCCGAATGTACCTTCATGTAGTTCTGCCATGATCCTTTCTGCTTCAGTCTTATCCACACAACGCAGTAAGGTTGAATCATGGTTTCGCTTGTAGAGAATGCCATTGCTGAGGAAGAACTTTGCCGCAAACCTTCTCAGGAACTTCTTGTCATTAACAGATGCGCCGTCGGGGTATTCTTGAGCTTCAAGGTACCTCTTCACTTCATGATACCAGGGTTTTTCTGTTACCTTTTCGGTCTCGAGATCGCAGCAATGTGCAGGTTCGTCCAACTTCCAGATAATGATCTGGGGCGCCTCGTTGTCCCATTTGACTTTGAACATAGAAGACATTGTAGCCAACGCGTCCTCTAACTGATTCTCCTCTCTTGGGAAGTGCTCAAAAGTTATCTCTTCGAAGTGGGAAAGCAATGTCAGCACATACTCCTTGTAAGGAATAAGATTCAGGTGTTTCATATCCCACTCGCCTTTGACCTGATTGATCACAAGAGCGGAATCTCCGAAGACACTCAGAAACTTGATCCTTAAGTCGATTGCAACTTGAAGACCCATGATACATGCCTCATATTCTGCCATGTTGTTGGTGCAGTTGAAACATAGCCGGGAGGTAAGTGGAGTATGAGTGCCTTTAGGGGATATGATCACAGCGCCAATACCATTACCCAAAGCGTTCGAGGCTCCGTCAAAGTGCATAGACCATCGGGATCCTTCCTCAGATCCTTCATCCAGTCCAGGTACTTCACAATCAGTCACTACCATGATATCTTCGTCTGGAAATTCAAAGTTCAACGACTGGTAATCATCCACTGGTTGGTGTGCCAAATGATCTGCCAATACACTTCCCTTGATTGCTTTTTGAGTCGTGTATTGGATGTCATATTCCGTCAAGATCATTTGCCATCTTGCTATTCTTTAGGACAGAGCAGGCTTTTCGAATATGTACTTGATTGGATCCATTTTTGAAATCAACAGAGTAGTGTGAGTCAACATATACTGTCTCAGCCGACGAGCAGCCCATACCAGAGCGCAACAAGTTTTCT
Source organism: Vicia faba (assembly GCA_948472305.1). Classification (NCBI taxonomy): domain Eukaryota; kingdom Viridiplantae; phylum Streptophyta; class Magnoliopsida; order Fabales; family Fabaceae; genus Vicia; species Vicia faba. The sequence goes on from OX451737.1 coordinate 1,481,141,834, forward strand.
CGAGCAGTGAGTACCGAGTCTCATAGTCGGTAAACTTTTTGCTCAGGTAATAAATGGCGTGTTCTTTTCATCCAGACTCGTCATGCTGCCCCATCACACACCCCATTGAGTTGTCAAGTACTGTCAAGTATAAGATTAGAGGTCTCCCTTCAACCGGTGGCATAAGAATGGGTGGTTCTTGGAGATACTCTTTGATCTTTTCGAAAGCAGCCTGACATTCATCGTTCCGACGTACTACTTGATCCTTCTTCAGCAGCTTTAAGATTGGTTCACAGGTAGCAGTTAGATGTGAGATGAATCGGGCAATGTAGTTCAACCGTCCTAGAAAGCCTCTGACTTCTTTCTCTGTCTTGGGAGCTGGCATCTCTTGTATGGCTTTCACTTTGGCAGGGTCCACTTGAATACCTTTGTCGCTTACAATGAAACCTAGTAGTTTTCCAGATCTTACCCCAAAGGTGCACTTGTTTGGGTTCAACCTCAGCTTATACAACTTCAGACGATCAAACAGCTTCCGTAGATGGTCAAGGTGTTCCTCCTCAGTTTGGGACCTTGCAATCATATCGTCGACGTATACTTCTATCTCGTGATGGATCATATCATGAAATAAAGCAACCATGGCACGTTGGTAAGTTGCCCCAGCATTTTTCAACCCAAATGGCATGACCTTGTAGCAAAAGGTGCCCCACTGAGTAATGAAAGTGGTCTTCTCCATGTCTTCAGGAGCCATCTTGATCTGATTATAACCGGAGAAGCCGTCCATGAAGGAGAAAACTTTATGCTGAGCAGTACTGTCAACCAGAACGTCGATATGAGGCAGATGGAAATCATCCTTGGGGCTGGCCCTGTTCAAATCCCTGTAATCAACACACATTCGGACCTTACCATCTTTCTTTGGCACCGGAACCACGTTGGCAATCCACTGAGGGTAAGAAGTCACTGCTAGAAACCCGACATCAAATTGTTTCATAACCTCAACTTTGATTTTCTCGGACATCTCTGGACGCATACGGCGGACCTTCTCTTTTACCGCAGGGCAATCTTCCTTGGTAGGTAGGTGATGAACCACAATGTCGGTATCCAAACCAGGCATGTCTTCGTAAGACCAGGCAAAGATTTCCACATAGTCATGCAGCATCTGAATCAATCGTTGCTTCACACTGAGCTCTAGATTGGCACCAATCTTGACTTCCTTCCTGTCTGTCTCAGTACCCAGATTTACCGTTTCCACTAGCTCTTCATGTGGCTGAATGACCCTCTCTTCCTGGAGTAGCAGTCTTGCAAGTTCACCAGGCACTTCGCAATCATCTTCACCTTCGTCTTCGGCTAAGTTGATCGGATTTTCGAAGTCATAACTGGCAGTAGCATAGTCGTTACCAGTGAGATCCAGAGTGGATTGGAACCTGTATAAGTGAGTGTGTGTAAATATAACTGTTTTGCAATATATAATAAAGAAAGAAAAGGAGCGCAAGATTTTGAAATGCAACAAACGTCCAATGTTTTGATTAATGATATATGAAAATGACATACAAAAGCCCTCATAAATGAAGCCATGGTGCCCCGGGTAGGACACCGAGCCATAAAAGTTTCAACATATTGCTTGTTACAAATTGAAAACAAAAGAGTTCATTACTGAGTGACAAAAGTAATAGGTGTAAAGTCTTTGGCAGTCCAGTTGCTTGGTCCACTGTCGGTTGTCGGGTAGATCCAGCTGTCAAATTCCGATTCCTCCACTTCGTCTTCAATAGCATTTACTCCCGGGTTGGTGATAAACACATGAGGTCTTCCAATCCTTGCTTTACGAACAGACTTCTGAGCCTCTGCAGTGAAGCCCAAACCAAACTTGTCAGTCTTCGGAGTGAAGTCAGGAAGTCGGCCCCAGTTTGCGCACTCACCCTTCTCAATCACAGCCCGGGCATCCTTTAAGGAAGCCATCTTCAAAGGAGGGTCTTTACTCACAGTTTCAGTTGACGCCAATGTCTGAGGCACCTCTTCAAAGTGTTGGAATGGAGTCTCAATGAATTCCCCATCCATTTCTATGTACCAGAACGAGTTAAGGTGGCTGACCATATACTCTTCTTCTCCATGAACTGTAACAATTTTCCCCCTAACCGGGTACTTAAGCTTCTGATGTAGTGTGGAGGTCATAGCTCCAGCCTTGTGGATCCATGGACGACCCAGCAAACAAGAGTAGGATGGACGGATGTCCATTACATAGAAAGTTGAATCAAAAACTTGGGAACCAACCCTGATCGAAATGTCAACTTCACCATGTACCATCCTTTTCGAACCGTCAAAGGCTCGAACAACAATGTTACCGGGCTTGAGCTCCACACCCTCACAATCCAATCTGTCTAGGGCCTTCTTGGGCAATACGTTCAGTGAAGAACCGGTGTCTACCAACACATGGGCAAGAGTAGTGCCCCTGCATTCAATGGAGACATGCAGGGCGTCGTTATGGTTCTTTCCTTTTGCAGTCAGATCGGCGTCAGAGAAGCCCAAACCATTATCGGCAGTCAAGTTGGCCACACAATCAGTAAATTGATCAGCAGATGTTTCTTGTGGCATATGGGCCGTCTGCAGGAAGGAGATCAGAGCCTTGGCGTGGGCCTCTGAACACAACAACAGTGATAGCATAGAAATTTTAGAGGGGGTGTGCCCCAACTGCTCGACAACATTGAAATCACTTTTCTTGATAATCTTGAGGATCTCCTCCATATCTTGCTGGGAGGCTTCAACAGTGGTTGTCTTTGGCGCCTCCGTCAGGGCAGGAAAATCAGTAGCAATCCCTTTGCCTTGAGCATCGGATGACTCGGCAGCAGGGGTAGAAACAGGAACTTGATTAGGAAGTGGAACATGCACACTTGCAGGTGTGATGATAAGGGGTTTCTGAATAGCTGGTGGCGCAATATCTGGCGAGAACAGCCTACCACTGCGAGTAATTTTGGCAGGCCCGGTAATGTTACTGACACCGGTACTTGTATCAAACTCTTGCTTTACTCCAAGAACATAAACGTCTGCCCCATAGTGCCACGGGACAGCTTTGTCAGATGTATAAGGGAGAGGCCCCGAAACAGTAATGATGATAGGAGCAATCTTCTGAGTGGACATGATTTTGACAGGCTTCTTTGAGAGAGCCTTAGGAGGGTTGTTGAAAATAGTGACAATAGAAACTTCTTCAGCAGGGACAGCAGGAACAACAATCTTCTCGAACAAGATTTCTTTGCTATCCATCAGGCTTTGGATACCTGATTTCAGCAAAGGACAACCAAAAGGCGAAACAGCACATAGAAGGCAATGTTCACCACATCCCGAAAATAAACCGGCTAGCAACAGATTCCTTTTGACAGTCGACAACGGGGGTAACAATATCTTCCACGGAGGCCACATACCGGTCTTCTTCCACAGCATTCACTCCATGCTGGGGCATGGGAGCAGTCACAATATTGGGCCTTTCGGGCGCTTCAAACTGTATTTCTTTAGCATCAATAAGGTCTTGAACCTTATTCCTCAGAGCCCAGCAATCATCCGTAGTATGCCCCGGGCTATCAGAGTGATAAGCGCAATGGGCGTTGGGGTTGTACTTTGGAGAAGCTGTGTTTACTACCTTCGGAGCTTCTTTGACAGTTACCAGATTGGTTGACAGTAGTTGCGGCAAAATCTGAGACAGGGTCATACTAAGTCGGGTGTACTGCCTTTTGGGCCTCTCACCCCTTGGTTGGTTGAACTGCTGAGGAGCAGCAACAGGCTTTGAAATTACCAATGCATTAACAGCTTGGCGGCGTTCCGGCTTAATCTGTCTTCTGGGACCATAAACAACACTGGCTTCCTTCTTGAAGGGCTTCTTTTCAGTACTCGTGGCGACACCTTTCTGTATCTTCCCTGACTTGATACCAGCTTCTATCCTCTCACCAGTCAAGATCAAATCTGTAAACCCAGCAGAGGAATTACCAATCAGATGATTAAAGAACGGACCTGACAGGGTCCAAAGGAACATGTCAACAAGTTCACGGTCAGTCAGTGGTGGCTGCACCCTGCCAGCCAGGTCTCTCCACTTTTGCGCATACTCCTTGAATCCTTCGCCCGTCCCTAGTGACATACCCTGGAGTTGGGTACGCGTAGGAGCGAGGTCAGAATTATACTGATACTGTTTATAAAAGGCAGTAGCCAAGTCCTCCCAGTTTCGGATACTGGATCCATCCAGCTGATAGAACCACTCGAGTTGAGCCCCAGAAAGGCTATCCTGAAAGAAATGGATCCAGAGGTTCTTGTCGGCAGTGTAAGGTTGGATCTTCCTTACATATGATCTGAGATGCATCTTCGGGCAGGATATCCCGTCATACCTTGCAAAAACTGGCACTTTGAACTTCGAGGGGATCACAATTCCAGCAACTAATCCCAAATCTTCGAAATCTAAGCTGGGAACTCTCTGCAGCTCCATAGCTGCCAACCTGTCTTCCAAACCCTTGTACTTATCATCGGCAGGCGGGTATTGTTGATCAGAGTAGTCTTCGTCCTCTTCAGCCTCCTCTTCTTCAACCTCGGATTCGGAAGGTACCGCAGCCGCATTCCCTTTACCGGTTCCCTCTTCAGATGTAGGGGGAAATTCAAGGACTCTTCTGGCTTCACCCTCAAACCTTCTTCCTAGGGTAGCCACCCCGATTCTCTTCTTCTTCTTTTTCACTTGCTCTTTGTTCCCCAGCAGGACTTTCAGATCTTCCTGACCCTTAGCCAAGGTCATCAGGAGTTGTTGAAACTGTGAGTTCTGAGACTGCAAGTCCTTGACCGTCTGTTCGAGATCCATCTTACTGAAATAAACAACAGAAAGATAAGGAAACCTGGTGTGGAGACCTGCTTATGCGCATGATGAATGATATGCTTATGTATGCAATGCATTCAAGGATTTAGATAATTCAAAATTGTTGCAAACAAAAAAGAACGCACGTCATATTAATAAGAAGAAATTTGTCAGTACATAAATGCCCCATGGGCCAAATATTACAAAAAAAACTTCTCAAGGTAAAAAGACGTTGCGCATCCTCTTTGGTGCGATGTAGGTGTTGAGGGTCTCTTCCTCATGGAGTCGGCGGGTAAGCTCTAGAACCTTCTTCTCACTGGCGTAGAAGCTGGCTTCAAAAGTGTTCTGTTCCTCCTTGAGTTGGATCCAACTCTTCTGCATCTCCTCCCATGATGTAGGCATGTCAGGATATAGGATGGCGTAGGGAACATCTCCTTCCTTAACAGGCTCTTTAATCACAGGGAGAACATGAGGATAAGGCATCATTAGACTCTGGGCTCGGGTCCGTACCCACTTGAGATAAGGCTCAAGAGGGATGGAGTTCTTGTGCCCCAGTGTCTTGCTGTCAACCTTGTTAGGCATCCTCCAAGCTCTGATGAATCTTTGGCGAAGTCCTTGCGCATCGTTGTCGAAGTCAAAAACTCGGTCAGGAATCAACATGTCGTGAGGGCCATCCCTTCGTGCATATCCAAATTGTCTCAAAGCTAGATAAGGGTTGTAGGTAATGCCTCCTCTAATGCCAAGTAATGGAACATTAGGGAACTCTCCACAATGATCGATGATGATGACATTTTCTCTGGACCGAGAACACCAATGTACATCAGAGTGAGTGAGGGTCATCAACCGTTGTGACCACCTTAAGCCTTGGTCATTCTTCAAAACAGATTGTGGAAGGTGCGAAATAAACCACCTTGCAAGGAGAGGAGTACAACACATGAGAACACCCCTCTTTCTCATTGTTCGTGTGTAAAATGAGTGAAGAATGTCCCCAAGCAATATTGGTATGGGATTTCTGGATAAGAAGATCTTGACGGAGTTGACATCTACAAGATGGTCAGGATTTGGGAACAAGACCAAATCATAGATGAGGAGGGCCACAATTTCTTCAAAGGCTTGTAGATCCAATGAATTCCAACACTCTTGTGCCTTCTCAAACAAGAATTTTTCTAAGAAGCCTTTGACACCGCTTCTAGTTTCCCAATGCCCCTTGATGTGAGATGGCTGTAGGTGTAGTGCTTGAGCAACATCTTCAGGCTTTGGTTCCTTTTCCGTACCGTTGTAGGATAGTTGATTAAGGATAGGAATTCTCAGGAGTTGAGAAAATTCCTCCAAATTGGGCACCAACTGGTAGTCGGGGAAAGTGAAACAGTGGTAAAGGGGGTCAAAGAACTGGAACAACACCTTTACCATGTCCTCTTTAATGCTTGTGTTGACTAGACTGAGCAGTCTACCATGTCTTTCACTGAAGGGAGAGCTTTCCGGAATTCTTGATGTGAGCTCCTTGAGTTGAGGAGGGATTCTCACAAGGTTGACTTGGATAGTTTTCCTGCGAAGAATTTCCATGACCTACAAAACAAGAACAAAGATGAAGATCTAAACCCTTGAAATGGTTAGTATATGCATATGATGCTTTATGATGTTCATGATGTATGCACAAAACATATGTACAAGCAAATCACACCAAACCCTAGTTTCAGGCTTGCATGGGGTTTCATAGGTAAGTACCCTCTTGAGTGTAGTTGGCTTAAAAACCTGTCCTAAAAATAGTAACCGGGTTCTAAGGAGCTCAATATCACTGGATTGTTTTCATTGTTCATTGTTTTGGTTTAGCCACTTAACTAGCGACCAAAATATTCCAAGAAAACAACCCTCAATGAGTGTAGTATCGAGTATCTACCAACTTCGGACTGCACCAAAGCCGGTCATCTCACTACCCCTAATGAAAGGCCAAGATGGTCAAGTAAGGTTCTAGGTCATTAGTGCTTAGTGACATCACTCAGCGGCCCCGTACTCTCCTTAATTGAACTCAAGGGTTACCGGTACTCACAAATATGTCGCACTAATATAGCTATTGCTTCAATCGTGTCGGTATACCCCGCACAGTTTCCACAACGTATTGCTATCTATGAATGTTTCCCCAAATCCGGGTGTAGGATTGCAAACCCAAACAAGAGAGCCAAGATGTAAAGCAATCAAAGCAAACAATTAGTCATGCAAGAGGGTGATCTAAGCCCTAAGGTTACTCCACTTTAAAGTTTTCCCCAGCAGAGTCTCCAGTTCTGTGATACGGTGGGAGAACTGACTTGAGGTTTTGCGTTTGTTTTCGCAAATGTTTCGGTTGAGCAAGAGTCGCCACCGACTTTTTATTTTATCCTAAGGAAAGGTTAAAAAGCACAGCAAAAACCTTTGAGATGTTTTCTTGGGTTCGGGGAGTAGATTATAGAAAGGGAAGGTATTAGCATCCTTTCTATCCATGGTTATCCATGGGCTCTTAGTTACTTGCTTAGATCAACTTGCCTTGATTTTCAATTGTTTGAAATGGTGCTTTGTGTGTGGGTTTGAAAATGTTTTGAAAAGAGGCCAATGTGGTGGCAACCTTTGTAATGATCCATGTTGGGATGTATACAAAGATGTAAGTCTTTAAAAAGTTTTCAATGTTTTTAAAAGTCGTTTTGAAAGTGTTGTGATGTGTGGTTTTGAAAAATAGGCAAGTGTTTTTGTTTTGCAAGTTGGCAAGTAACCAAGAGCTATCTACCCTAAATTTCTCAAAGATCTTTGCTATGTTTTAACCCTTTTAACAATTTTGTTCCACCATTGTATTTGGTGGACAATCTTGTGTTAGGATGTGAACGGGACGGGCGCGGGTCATCGTTTGGACCATGATTGCAATGGTGCCAAGTATCTTTGGGCAATTTTTCCTTTAAGGGACTTGATCATTTTTAGGCAACTTTTGAAAGCGTCATCGAGAGACTATGATCATTTGAATTGTTTTGTTTTTGCCAAAGATACCTAACATGCAATATGGCCCATTATTGAAGGCAACAAGTGGAGTAACCCTAAGGGTGCAAGTGTGATTAGTGTTGTCCATTTTCATGCTTGTTTATCTTGAATTTTGGCCAAACTATTTGTTGTTTTTGATTTGCATACAAAACCCTAATTCTAACATGGCATAATTAGAAAGCTTTTAAATGCGAAAAATAAAAGGTCCTAAGTTATTACAATACAAATATGGGATGGGGGGTACAAATGTTCAAATGGGGATATTTTAGCAAGAAATTAAACCTAAACTATTACATCCAAATTGAATTTTTACAAGGTATTTAATTGCACAATAATTAAATACAATAAATATGCAAGATGCAAAAAATGATTTTTTGTATGTATGTAAAAAGGTATTTTTCATGTGACAAATAAACAAAAATAAAAGGTTTAATTTTGGATATTTTTCAAGTTTTAGGGTAAAACCCTAATTTTGCTAAATAAAATGTATTAATTATTTATTATATGCAATATTTATTAATTATGTACAAAAAAATAAATAAAAAGAAAGCATATTGTCAAAAAGTGATTTTTTAAGTTAAATATTAATAAAAATAAAAATGTATTATTTTTATGTTTTTAACCTAAATAGACTAATAAATATATAAGTATTTATATTATTTATTAAGTATATTAAATATGTACAAAAATAAAATATTTAATATTTACAAAAAAAAGTATATTTTTTATAAAATGTTTTCAAAGGTAAAATAAAATAAAAATCAGAAAATAAAAGTGTTTGTATTATTTTTTTGTATTTTTAAATAAAAGGTATTATGTATTTATTTACATATAAAACTAAATGAAACCAAATAAATATCAAATAAAATGTAAAAATGTGAGAATTTTTTTTTAATATTTTTAATATTTTAATAAAAAATAACAAATCAGAATCAAAAAGAAAAAGTTAAAAATGACAAATAAAACTCAAAATGGGCCAGGGGGGTGCATGTGAAATGCAGTGGTGTAAAAAGGAAAAACAACACAGGCCCAGCCCAAAGAGGTTGTCTTCAACCTCCAGCAACAAAAATGTCAAAAACGCGCGCCTTTCCCACCTTGTTCAAACATCCTGATTCCTGGACTTTTAGCACAAACTTATAACATGAAAAATGTCAAGCATCAAGTCACGATTCCATACATACCAAGAACTTGATCTAACTCTCAGAAATGAGAGAGAATTTCTCCATCCCTAATTCTTAACCTAAGTTTTTTCTAATGTTCAGGTTCCAAATTCTCTCAGCACATGCAATATAAATGGAAAGTAAATATATGTGTAGCTTCAGGGCTATGAGTAGAGCATTTTTCATTCATAAACCTAAAGCTAAATCTTCCTAGATTGAGAGATAGAAGTCCATGAACTTACCTGTTCAGCTTGGATCGTGACTGGCAATGGAGGCACTTTCAAGGCAATGTGAGGACTTGTACTGCTTGCTTGAAGTTCAGGGATGCTTCTCCAACCTTTAGCTTGCCTTGAAACTAAATGAATCAAGCTATGGAAGTCAATCTGCAAAATAGAAAAAGTGAAAATGGTGAAGTTGGTTAGAGGTGTTACAGGTCGTGTCCAATGCTTGGGATAGTTTGTATAGGTGGTATGGAGTGTGTATGAACTGTTTTGGCCAAGGCGCACGAGTGGAAATGTTTATAGAAGTCCAACTGCAGAAGGGACTCTGTTTTCTGCAGTAGGATGGTGTTTTGATGAATGATGATGTTTGGGAGGTCGTTAGCTCGTGCTTTTTCTTAGGTTTGATGTTTGGAATGTGTTTAACAAATTTACTTTTGTTTCTCTTGGCAGAAATGTGAGATGTGTTAAGTTATGCAATGTTTCTTCTAACTTAAGCAAAAATTGTCAACTTGGTTTCTAGACTTATGCAGGCCCCCTAAACATGCTGCCTCAATCCCTCTTGATCAGTGTGTTATGTCCCTGAACTTGTGCCAAAAAGATTTGCATTCTACTTCTTGATTTGCAAACTTGACATAAAGCCATACTTTTAAAAAATGGATAAAGTGCTTTTTCTAATTAAGGCTTAATTCTTCATACAATGACCAAATGCACAAAATAATGCCTTGGCACAATGGATTGGAATTTAATTATTGAGTAAGAAAATGATTAGAGGCCTGTAACTAGCTTGCTCATGCTGATTTGAAAAATTGCACAAGTTATGAACATGGAAATGGCTCATGAACAAAGTGACTTTTGCCCATATTGCCAAATTCGATTCTCCTTAACCACAAGGGTGTTTGATGAGTTCTTGGACATTTTGGAAAGCTTGGAATGTGTACTATAATCCATCTTTGTAATGCAAGTTGTAATTCCAAGTGGAAGAATGTGAAAAGTGGCCATGAAGTTAGGCAAAAATCCTGCCTAGAATAGGTCAAAATTTTTATAAGTTAAGAATGTTTTGCACCCTTGTTCCAAAAATCATAACTTGAGCTACAAGCTTCTTTTGAGGAAACTTTATGAATCAAAGTTGTATATTTTGAAATGGACTACAACTTTCATGTTTTGAGTTTTCCTTGAATCCAAATGTATATTGATGAAAAAGTGGGACAAAGTTAGGAAAAAATTAGGGATTTTCATAACTTAGAAAAATTCTAAGTTATGAAAATTCTTCATTTCAAACCCTAATTTGTGATTTTTGATTTCTTGATGAACAAGTTTCATAATTTGACATGTTTTGATGGAAAATGAATCTTGACACTTGATTTTGATCAAAAAGTCAAAGTTTGACTTTTCAGTATACAGTCAAATTTGGCTCAGTTGATTGGAAAACTCATCTGTCAATCTTGTGCATTTGGGATCTTTTGAATTTGTTGAACATGTCAAGACAATTCCATTGGGTCCTTGAGTCCATATATGAGCTTGGTTTGCCATTAGTTTGGTCAAACAGTCAAAAATTGCCTTTGTGCAGTCAAAACCCTAAAAATGACCATTTTGCCCTTTTGGTGATCTGATCAAATTTCTTGTGGAATTGTGATCCAAACTTGACCAAATGGTTTATATGAGTTCAATATGTTGATGTGGGTCAAAAATCATGAGGTTTGACTGTCAATTGACCACAGTTGACTTTTCCCCAATACAGCTGATTTTTAGGTCAACTGTCCAATTGACTGGGCAAAGATTGGAATCAAGGCTTGAAATTTGGTATGGATAAACTTGTGAGTCCAATATGAAGCATGAAAGTCATCTTAGGCATTTTAGGTTAAAACATCTTTGTGCAAACACAAACCCTAATTTGGGTCAACAGTGCAAGGAGGAGTCTTGAGCAGAGCAAGCCCTAACTGGATCTTGAGCTCCAAGGGTCTTGTGGTGAGAAAATATTGAGGAAATGGGAGGGCAAATTTTGGGGTACAACAGTAACTATCTGCATCCTCCCTTGTTGTGTGCTTCTTATCACGTGAGATGGCTACATCACACTTTCAATGCTTTTCCTTTATTTTGTAGTTTTCCTGATCTTATCTTTGAGTTAGTTAGAAAATGATGTAAGAGAAGTGTGACTATCCCCTTATATAAAGGATCCTATGTACCTTCCAATTAATTAATCAATGGAGAATAACTTTTAGATCTCATTTATATTTCAATTTTTCTCCCTTTTATTACTTAATAAAAATAAAATTTAAAATCATTCTCTAAAACAACGTTAATGTTTATTTACATAAAATAATAAAAGTGTTTAATATTTCTTTTTAAGTATAATACCGTGATAAATATTCATTTTTACATATAATAACGTGATATTATTCAGAAATTTAAAATCAGAAACTCATATTAAAATATGTCACTATATAGATTGATACAACAACATAAGAAGACAGTCAAGGTAGAGATGTAGTACAAGAGGATAGGCCCACCACATGTAAGATGGTCCTAATATATCACTTTCATTTATAATATTATTCTTAATATTAAACTTTCATTTACTAGTAAGAACTTCCATATGATAATCTTGAAACCGCAACATCATCTTCAAAACTTAATGCTGCCAACATAACAAATGAAAAAACTAGTGAGTAATTAATTACATATTTGAAAGGCTTCAAAAGAAAAGTAAGAGTGAGAGTGAAAGTTAGAATAAGACATACGAATTACAGTTGGTGGAGGTACTGATCTTGTAAGGAATGCTAACACCACATTTGCCGGGGAGAGCAGCAGCATTGTTAGTATTCAGTTTTGAAATAGAAGCGGCTGCTGATTTCAAGCAGTTACAGGCAGCCTGTTTATCCGGCACGGTGGTGGCGGCAGCAAGAAGCTTCTTGACTCCTCCACAGCATTGTGGTGAAGGACCAGGACCACCTGTAAGATAAGTAAGGCAGGGAGCAAGATCACCAGTAACAGCTCCACATGAGATTGCACCTTCTGCCATGGGCGCGATAACAACCATGCACATCACCACAACAACACATGCTAACTTCATGCTTCTTGCCATCTTTCTTTTCTTTCTTTTTAATTCTTTTTCTTGGTGAGTGTAATGTCTTAGTGGATGGGGGTTTATATAGAAAATAAGATGAGGTATGAATATGAGTAGATCGAAGTTAGGTGGTAGTTGTGGGTTGAATTTATGATGTATTGGACACTCGTCTCACTAAGGTTACGTTTTTATTTAATGATTTGATCATATTGATATATCAATTCTCCACCGTCCTTCTTTCTCTTCTTTTGTTTCTTATTTTTTTTAAACTTTTAATACTTCCACTAACTTCCTTTTTTTAACCTCCTTTTCTTGCTTTATCTTGTTTTTTTTTTAAGGCAAGATGATACTATATAAGAGTATTCGAGGTATTCAAGTCCGAATACACAACCGACCGAACAAAAACGAAAGTGGGTTTAAATAATATAAAGGGATTTTACAAAATTCGTAAAAATTATATTTAAGAAAAGAATTTCTCCAATAAAGAATCATTTCCAGTTCAAGACTTTGATATTCTAAATGATATTCGAAATTGAACGAAGCTTTTTCTTAAAAATGAAATTGTTTCTCGTCTTCTAAATAGTCCAACAAACGACCTATCCATACTATACCTTCATTGCCAATTTTAACTTTTTTCTTCTTGAAAAAGTTGATTCGAGCAAACAAACTTCCCTCATATTCTCCTCCAATCTCCAATTAAAAGCAATCCAATCCACAATTTTACACCACACCCCCTCGAAAAATTTCAAGACAGAAGAAGATGATTCGAACTTTTGACCTCGACAGTACATAAGACACAAGCGATGTCGTTGGGAGATTGAAACAAACCTCTAATGAAGAGCTATTGTTTAGAAGCAATTATGTCTAGCAAGATTCTCCAACCGAAAGCCGTAATACGGAAAGTAATCGAAGTTTTCCAAGATAGCTTGAACGCTTTCTCGTGAACAAGCCCGGGAGAAAATTGATCATGCAATTCTAAAAGCATTTTGTAGCTGCATCTAATCGAATAACAAGCAACAAAATTGCAGCTCCAAGAGAACGCGCCAAAACCAGACCTGGCCGAGACTACAGCTTCCTGAATATGCCAAAGAGCAAGCACGCTGGCCGAAACACCTGAAGGATGGGATTCATAAATTTTGAAGCCCCCCAGTGCCACACCTCCACCTGCCAGAAACCAAGGTCGGCAACAGAAGTAGAACCGAATGAACACATGAAATAAAGATCCAGAAATTCATCCTTCAAAATTCAATTATCAATCCAATTACATTGCCAAAACATAACATTGCTCCCTTCGCCCAAGCTGAACTGACAGTTACGAGAGAAAATGTCCACTTGATTCCTTTTATCCAACGAGAGAACATCCTTCCACCAACCTCCCCTTTTAAAATTCTCCATTTCCACTTTAAAAGCAACACCTTGTTAAACTCCTCGATCCTTTTCAACCCTAAACCTTCCTTTTCGATTGGCATGCACAAATTTTCCCAACTAACCCAATGAATTCGTCTTCTTTATTTTGTTCTTCCCCAAAGGAATATGCATTATTTTTCATGATTTATTTGCAAACCGAAATCGAAGCTCTATACAAAGATAGTTGGAATATTGATAATCTATAAAGAACTGATTTGAATAGAGTGATTCTCCCCCGAAGCTAAGAAATATGCCCAATCAGCACAACAATCTTTTCTTTATTTTGTTGGCCGATGAAGCCCACGAAGAGAAGCGCCTGGGATTTGAGCCAATTTGAATACCCAGAAAAGAGAAAACACCAGCTTCCACCTGTGATACAGTGGGAGAACTGACTTGAGGTTTTGCGTTTCATCGCAAATGTCGCGGTTTAGCAAGAGTCGCCACCGACTTTTATTTTATCCAAAAGGAAAGGTAAAAAAGCACAGGAAATACCTTTGAGATATTTTCTTGAGTTCGGGGGGTAGATTATGAAAAGGGAAGGTGCTAGCACCCTTTTCATCCATGGTTTTCCATGGGCTCTTAGTTACTTGCTTAGATCACTTGCTTTTCTTTTGAAATTGTTTGAAATGGGGCTTTGTGTTTGGTGTGGTTTTGAAAGTATTTTGAAAAGAGGTCATTCGTTTTTGGCAATCTTTGTAATGATTCTCGTTCGTAAGAATGTATACAAAGATGTTTGTCTTTTGAAAAATGTTTCAATGTTTTTAAAGATGTTTGGAAATGTGTGTGTTTGTTTTTGAAAATAGCAAGGATTGTTTTGAAATGGAGCAAGTAACTTAGAAGCTATCTACCTACTCAAATGTCTTTCTTGTACATTTTTATTCCTTTGACATTGTTGACTTACCATTGATTTGGTAAGCAACCCTATCTTTGGATGTAAACGGGATGGGCGTGGGTCATCGTATGACCATGATAGCAATATTGCTAAGTATCTTAGCATTTTTGAGGGACCAAGATCATTTTGTTTTAGGCAACCTTTTGATAGTGTCATCGAGGGACTATGATCTTATTTTGTTTTGTTTTGTCAAGATACTTCGCATGCGTAACATGGCCATTTTTATTTTAGGCAATCAAGTGGGTGAAACCCTAAGGGTGCTTGTGTGCAATGTGTGTCATTTTATATGCATTTGATTTGTCTTGTATTATGTCTTTTCTATTTGTTTGTTTTTGGTCTTATCATGCAAACCCTAGTTTACTAAACATAGTATATGAAAGCAATAAATTGCATAAAAGTAAACTAAGCTATTACAACAATTATTATGGGAGGGGGGATACAAGTTTTTGAATGGGGATATTGCACAAAATAAACCCTAAAATACTATTACAACACAATTGAATGTTGTGCGAATTAAATAAATGTACAAATATTTAAAATGCAATAAAAATGTATTTATGTAAAAAAAATTGTATTTGATTTTTTGTATGAGAAAAATGATTTATTTAAGCCCTAAAAATAAGAGAAAAAATATTATTATTTTTGAAAGGGTGAAACCCTAATTTTTTATTAAAAGAAATATATGTTTCCTATTATTTATTTTATCCATTTTTTGTACAAGAAAGTAATAAATAATATTATGTACAAATATTAAAAATTAAATATGTATGAAAAATAAATATTTAATGTATATAAATAACATAATAAAAATGTATAGTATTTTTAAATTGTATTTACAATTTATTTAAGAAAATAAAGTATATTATCCTAATAAACTATTATTTATGCCAAAAAAAATAATAAAAAATAAAATAAAAGTATGGAAATAAATAAATTATTTTTGAGTATTTTTTATCATTAGAAAAAATAAATATAAGCAATAAATATAAAATATGCAAGAAAAATGCAAAAATATAAGAAAATAGTTAGGGGGTGCAAAAGTAAGTTAGGGGGTGTGAAAAGCAAAACCAAAAAGGCCAGAAGCAACAAAAAGCCCACAACAACTTCGTCCCTGTCCTTGGTTCCTTCACCTTTGCGCGTTCTGAGTTCAAATCTGTAACTTGCTATTGCTTGCATAAAAACAAAAACTTATAACACAAAACATGTAGCATTTCATCTCACGATTCCAATGATATAAAATTTGTAACCTAACTCTCAAAGATTAGGGAGAATTTTGTCAGTCCTAATTCGTGACCTAATTATTTCATGAACTTCAAGCTTCAAATTCTCATGGCACAGTTAATATAAATGACAAGTATGCATATGTACAGCTTCACCAAGATAAGGGCTACATTTTTTCTTCACAAATCGTGGCTTGAGGATGCCTAAATAGAGAGATAGAGATTTAAAAAATACCTCCTTCATCTGGATTTGGATATGACAATGTGGAGACTTTGAGTGAGGCCTGAGGATCGTGTGAGCTTCCTTAAAGTTCCTTCAAGCTATTCCAATGCCTAGCTTGCTTTGTGGATAGCCAAAAGTCTCTACACAAGTCAAGTTGCAAGCTCCAAATTTGAAAATGGCAATGGCTGAAACATAGCTCACAGAACCAGGACAAGGGCTTGGATAGCTTTGGTAGGATATATGGAAGTTATTTCAAATGTTAAAAGGCAAAACGCACGAGCCAAAATGAAGTTGGCAATGATTTTGCAGAACTGCAATGTTTGGGCAGAAAAATGATGTTTTTGTTTTTGGGAGAGTTTTGGATGCAATGCCTTCGTGTTCTGAGTTGTGACAAGTTTATGGATATTTATAGAATGGATACAAAGTCCATTCCTACTAGTTGTACAAGTTCTAGCATTTTTTGCAACTTTTCTTGCTTTTGAAGAAAAGTTGAAGTGATCATGCTAACAGACATGTCCTTGCTTGCTTGTGAGTTGCAAAGGGCTTGTACAAGTTGCTTAAGATCTGTGGAAATTGCCTGCACCAAAGGGACAACTCCAAGGCTCAAGAATGATAAAGTTGCAAAAGCTCACCTTTCTGAAAATGGCAATGTGCCCTTTATGCCATTAATGGAATTATCTCTTGTACAATGTTCCAAAAGCAAAAATAAAGCCTTTATCTTATGAGTTAGCATTTAATTATGAAGTGTAGAATGAGTTTAGGACCTGTAATGCAAGGTACAAGCATCCAAGATCAGATTTGCAACTTGATGCATTGTGAAAATGGCTTGAACAAAGGTGACAAAATGCCACTTTCTCTTCTTCGATTATCCCTAACCACAAATGATCTTGGAGAGTTCTTGGATATTTTAGAAATCTTGAAACATTCTCTACAATACATCTTTGAAATTCATTTTTATATACCTCTTGGAACTAGGTGAAAAACCTGCCTAAATTAGGGCAAATTTTCACTAAGTTATTTAGTTCATGGACCCCTATTCACAAATTCATAACTTGAGATCCAAGCATCTTTTGGGAAACCTTTGTGAAGAAAAGTTGTAGATTTCATGGATGACTACAACTTTCATGTTGGAAGTTTTCTTTGAATCAAATTTCATCATGGTGAAAAAGTTGTGAAAAGTTGGGAAAAAATAAGAAAATTTCCATACTTAGAAAAATTCTAAGTTATGAAATTTTTCAAGTTCAAAACCCTAATTTCCGAAATTGGTTTTCTTGGTCAACAAGTTTCATATTTTGACATATCTTGATGAAATATGACCCTTGGCACTTGATTTTGACTAAAAAGTCAAAGTTTGACTTTTCAGTATACAATTGACTTTTGATCAGTTGACTAGAAAATTTATCTGTCAATCAAATGAACTTGAGATCTTTTGAACCATGTAATTAGGTCAAGATGATTCCATTTAACCCTTTAAATAATTTTTGAACCAAATTGGTCATTGGCTAGGTTAAAAATCAGAAATTGCCCTTTCTCAGTCAAAACCCTAATTTTGACCATTTTGCCCTTTTGATGATTTGATCAAATTTCTTGAGGAGTTGTGATTCAAACTTGATCAAATGGTACATAGGAGTATAGAATGTTGTTGTGGATCAAAAATTATGAAGTTTGACTGTAAATTGGCCATGATTGACTTTTTCCACAATACAGTTGATTTTTGGGTCAACTGTCCAATTGACTAAGCAAAAATGTGATTCAAGGCTTGAAACTTATCATGAGCAATCTTAGGGGTCCAAGATGGTGTATGAAAGTCACATGAAGCATTGGTGGTTCAAAAATCCTTGTGCAAACTCAAACCCTAATTTCAGGTTATCAGTGCAAGATGAGATGTCTTGAGCTGACCAAACCTTAATCTTGTCTTGAGTCCAAGAAGTCTTGTGAGGAAAATCTTGATAAATGAGAGGGAAAATTTTGGGGTACAACACCACCTTACAAGCTAAAACATTTTCCGATACGTTAAGAAAATGAGGACTTAAGTTTAAACCAAATAACTTACTTTTGGAATAATTGACACCAAGGCCAGAAACAAGTTTAAAACTGTGAAGCACCAATTTAAGCGCCCAAACATGCTTCCAATTCTCATCCCCAAGCAGAAGAGTTTCATCTGAAAATTGAAGAATATCCACCGAGCACGAGCCTTCCATGTTAAGACTGGTAAAATATCCTAAAACCTTTGCTTTCCTAACCAAACTGGTAAGACCCTCCGCCATTAAAACAAAGAAGAACGAAGATAATCGACCTCTCTACCTCAAACCCCCACCCAACACAAACTCCTGCGTTAGACTCCCGTTCACCAAAACCCACACGTGACTACTAAAAACTATAGCTTCCATCCATATTATCCACCTTTCACCAATTCCCATGCTACTCAAAATATACTTGAGATACTTCCAACTCACTTTGTTATAAGCTTTTTCGAAATCGAATTTAAATATCAAACAACCCCTATTATCCTTTGTTTCATAGTCTACCACTTAGTTAGCAACAAGAACGCTGTCAAGAAGTTATCTACCTGGAACAAAAGCACTTTGGCAAGGAGAAACCAAAGAGCCCAAAAACATTTTCAATCTCGCCGCTGGGAGCTTAGCAGGAGTCTTATATAAGCAACCAACAAGGTAAATCTTTAACACCCTATTTTCCACATTGGTAATTTAACAAAATCATAGTGAATAAATTTTTAAATTAAAACATCAAGAATAGGATGCCACATCTTTCAACATGTCACAAACTTGCTCAAGTATAAATAAACAGATACATAACACTTTTTCAGGTGAATCGATAACATTTCCAAATAGTTCTTAAAACTTCAACTTTATTAATAAAGCGGGAAAGAAATCATATTTATTATTGAACTTCTTCAACCAAAAATAAACCAAATTTTAATCAAATAAAAGAGAGTCTACAATAGTTCCACAATTCTTCAAAATAAAGCAACGACTAAAAAAACAAACAAACATTCATCCCCTTTGTAACGCTCGTAATTTAATTAATTATTTAATTAAATTATTTTTGGATTATTTGTGAAGTTGCGAGATGTTGAAAATTATTGTTATAAGTTGTTAGATTATTATTAATTAATTAATTAGTTGATTAATAATAATTATATTATATGGAATTAAAGGGAGTATATGAAATAATGTTGGACTTATGTTATTGGTTAGAAGTAGTAAAGTGGAGGTGTAGGTTAGGCCCAATAGGATTGATATATAAGGCTAAGCTGACACAAGGATTTGTTTTAGTTGGAGAATAAGGATTTCTGTACGCTGACCGGTAGAGCTGCGCGGACGAGGAGAAAGTTGCCAGGTGTCAAGCAGAGTGAAGCAAGTCGTCGGCTAGAGTTTTTGGTTGAGCGACCTTCAATCTAGGTAAGGGTGGGGTTCTGACCTTATAATTGGATTTATGATGTTTATTATGGAGAACTGGTCGTAATTGTGATTGTTGGCCCTGATGTTGCTGAACTTGTTAAGGGAAGATATCGTTTTGTTATATTATGGATGTTTTGTGTTGTCTGCATGACTGCCCGATAGAGTCGATGAGTAGGTTAGTGTATATTGTTACTTGTTGTTATGGTTGTTAGGTCGTGATGGTCGTTAGAATGTTAGGTTATTCCGAGTGATTGGCAGGAAAATTGGTAAATTGTTGAAATGGTCGTTTTTAGGGAGTTTCTGCGTGACTGTCGTGTATGTTGATGAACCTGTCGATAGAAATATAGTTGCATGTTAATGTGTTATTCCGAACGGTTGGCCGGAAGTTCTGAATTATAGTGGTGTGGTCGTTAAGACTTTGTATCTTGCCTGTGTTGTTGGTCGAATTAGCAGACGGGGAGGATACTGAAGAAGTAGGTATCAAGCGGTAATTTAGGCTACAAGGCGTGTTGGGGATTATGTATTATATTTTTGAGCAGAATTAGATTGCAGGACATGTTGGGGAGTATAAGTTGGTTGTTACCTTATCTTCTATGTGCGTGTCGAGGAGTATGATTTAGTTATTATAATGTCCCAGTTGTTGTGCATGTCGAGGGGCACGTAGTTCCCTATCCCTTTTGCCCGTACATGTTGTGTTTTTGGTCGTTAACCATGTTGTGTGAATTATGTTAAGTTATTGTTTGATGATGTTAATGACTGAATCGTTGATTGATGTGACAGGCTTATGGAAAATGTTGATTTATGTTGAGTTTTTGTGATGTTGTGATTGTTGTTATGAATTCTCGTTGATAATGTGAGGTTGCAGGGAATTTACATAATGATGAATTACCTCTATTTACTGGTAATAATGGTGACGTGGGCTTATGCCTTGTGATGATGGTGATTGTTATGAGTATGTGATAGTGCATTCATATACATTTGCATACTCTGTGATGGCATGGATTGGCAAACTGCGAAGAAGGCTTATGCCTTATTGATGCCTCTACTTATTGGCAGATTTTAAGATGAGAGTTCTGCTCCAATTGTACCACATGCATTCGCATAGTATTGAGTCGCATTCCAAGTAGTATAATTGAGTTGTTCTGTTGAGGAACTAATTGTTGTATCTTGTTGATAGCCTGTTGTGATTATTGTTGTTTATAAGTTGTAAAGTGGTGGTTTTTGCATGAATTGATTCCAATATAATATTTATCATACGTTCTATTATATTGTTCGATATCTCACCCCTTCTGTTTGAATCTTATCCTTATGTTGGTAACGTGCAGGTAATCCAGAGTGAAGGTGGTTGACCTTCAGTAGTTCGAGTCGGTGTCATTGCTCTGATACGTAACACTCGGGGGGATGAATGCTTGTTGCTTTAGTATTTGTTATTTCAGTTGGCTGAACTTTAAGTTGATTGTTGTGAAGTACTTGTTATTCAGAAGTTGCTTTCATGTTGGATAAATATGTTATTATGATTCTGCTGTATAGTTGTTCAACTTGTTGATTTAAAAGATTAACTTATTTTACTGTTAGTTCATCCGAAGTTTTAAAGTGTTATGTATCCATGTTGAATGCAATGGTTTTTAAGTTGAATTTGTGGCATCCTGATTCTGTTATATAATTTTTATAACCCTGATTTACATTTATATTGTCGGGTAGAATTGGGGCGTTACGAAGTTGGTATCATAGCAAAGTTGGTTCGTCCGACCAAGTTGTCAAGTCGTAGTTTTGTTTAACAATCGAGTATTGTTAATTTGAGTTCTAACTGTTGTTTATGTTGTAGTGATAAGTTAAGATGGCTGGAAGGAATGATGTTGCACTTGTTGCTGCTTTAGAAGCAATGTCGCGTGCTATGGAGAATCAGTCGAACATTGGCGAGAATGCTGGATCTCGTAGTTTGGCGACTTTCCAGAGGGAGAATCTGCCTACGTTCAAGGGTAAGTATGATCCTGACGGAGCGTTGGATTGGTTGAAAGAGATTGAGAGAATCTTCTGTGTGATGGACTTCACTCCAGCACCGAAGGTTTGGTATGGTACTCATATGCTAGCAGTCGAGGTTAATGACTGGTGGCTAGAGACGTGTCAGAGGTTGGAAGCTGCATGTGAAAATGTCACTTGGGCTGTGTTCCATAGGGAATTTTTGAGGAAGAATTTTCCTTAAGACGTTCATGGTAAGAAGGAAATCGATTTTCTTGAGCTGAAGCAAGGGAGTATGTCGGTTGTAGAGTATGCTGCAAAGTTTGATGAGTTGGCTAAGTTTTATCCGCACTATAGTGAGGCAAATGCTAAGTTTTCAAAGTGCATCAAGTTTAAGAGCGGGTTGCGCCCAGAGATCAAGAAGGAAGTTGGATATCAGAATATTCGTGTCTTTGCTGATTTGGTTGATAGTTGCAGAATTTATGAAGAGGATAATAATGCTCACTACAAGATTATCAATGAGAAGAGGGGTAAGCACCAATAGAATCATGGTAAGCCTTATGATGCCCCAGACGGTAAAGGTAAATAGAAAGTTGCTGAGGGTCAGAGGCTTAGTGGGAGCAATGCTCCTGCTGGTCTTGTTTGTTTCAAATGCGAAAAACCTGGGCATAAGAGTAATATGTGTACTGCTAAGGTAAAGAGGTGTTTCCGTTGTGGTAAGACTAGACATGTTGTGTCTGAGTGCAAGCATAAGGATGTGATTTGTTTCAATTATGGTGAAGAAGGGAACATTGGTAGCCAATGTCTGAAACCGAAGAAGGCACAAACCAGTGGTAAAGTGTTCACTTTGGTTGAGGATCAAGCAGCTACTGAGGACAAACTCATCATAGGTACATGTTTCATTAATAGTACTCCTTTAATTACTATCATTGATACTGGTGCTACTCATTGCTTTATTTCTCCTGATTGTGTTGAAAGATTGGGTCTTATGTTGTCTTCTTTGAATGGAGAGATGGTCGTCGACACTCCAGCCAAGGGGTTGGTGACTACTTATTTTGTGTGTTTAAATTGTCCATTGTCGATCTCTGATAGAGACTTTGCTGTTGATTTGGTTTGTTTTCCTTTAAGAGGGTTGGATGTGATTCTGGGTATGAACTGGTTAGAGCATAATTATCTTCATATTAACTGTTACAACAAGTCTGTGAGGTTTTATACTCCTGAAAAAGAGGAAGATAGTTTGTTGTCTGTTAGATAGTTGAGGAAGTTGATGCAAGAAGAAGTTCAGATGTTTTCATTGATGGCGTCACTATCTGTCGAGAATCAAGCTATAATTGAGGAATTACAGGTGGTGCGTGATTTTCCTGAAGTTTTCCCTGATGAAATTCTTGATGTACCACCAGAGAGGGAAGTTGAATTTGCTATTGATCTTGTACCTGGTACCAGACCTGTTTCTATGGCACCATACAAGATGTCTGCTACTGAATTGTCAGAATTAAAGAATCAATTGGAAGAGTTGCTCGAGAAGAAGTTTGTAAGACCAAGTGTATCACCGTGGGGAGCTCCAGTGTTGCTAGTAAAGAAGAAAGATGGAAGTATGAGGCTTTATGTTGATTATAGGCAGTTGAATAAGGTGACGATTAAGAACAAGTATCCGCTTCCAAGAATAGATGACTTGATGGATCAATTGGTAGATGCTCGTGTGTTTAGTAAGATTGATTTTAGGTCGGGTTATCATCAGATTAAGGTGAAGGATGAAGATGTCTATAAGACGGCTTTCAGAACACTTTATGGACACTATGAGTATTCGGTGATGCCTTTCGGTGTTACCAATGCGACGGGAGTATTCATGGAGTATATGAATTGTATCTTTCATACTTATTTGGACCGATTTGTGGTGGTGTTCATTGATTACATTTTGATTTACTCTAAGTCGGAAGGAGAGCATGCAGAAAACTTAAGAGTGGTATTGCAAGTCCTGAAAGAGAAGAAGTTGTATGCAAAGTTGTCTAAGTGTGAATTTTGGTTAAGGGAGGTTAGTTTTCTTGGTCATGTGATCTCGGGTAGTGGCATTGCTGTAGACCCCTCAAAAGTAGATGTTGTTGTGATACGATGGCAAAACTGACTGTTATATACTATTGGTTTTGCGTTTGTGTTTGCAAATGTTGCGGTAAGCAAGAGTCACCACCGTCTTTTCTTTTATCCAACAAAGGAAATGGTGAAAAGAAAAGAAAAATACCTTTTCGAGATGTTTTCTGAGTAAGGGGGTAGATTATGGAAAGGGAAGGTGTTAGCACCCTTTCCATACGTAGTTTTATACGGGCTCTTAGAGGTTTGCTCATTTTGAAATACTTTTGTGCTTTGTGTGTTTGAAAATGTTTTAAAAAATGCCTTAGTACGACAAACTTTGTAATGTTTCTCGGGATAGTGGAGAAAGTATACAAAGTGTTTTGAAATTGTTTTTGAAAAGCAAATTTTGTGTAAGTGTAAGATGTTTGAGAAAACTTCTAACAACTATCTACTTTATTACTCGAAAAGGGTCGTTCTTTTCCTCTTTTCCTTTAGACAGTGCAATCCTACTATTAGTGAGTAGGTAGCCCTATCGTTGGATGTTGAGGGACAAACGAAGGGACGTTTTACCGTCATAAAGGCAACATATGGAGACACTTTAGCAATTTTGTTTAAGGGACGAGATTATTTACCGAAAAGCAACACCGTAGGGTCATCGAAGGACTATGACCTTTTGATTTTTACGAGTCTTTGCTAAAGCGTCCCCATTCACGAGGGACATGACTGTTTTGCCGAAGGCAACCGAAGTGGGGATACCCTAGAGGTGCATATGTTCATATGTGTTGAGATTCAGTTATTTTTGTCTTTTATTAGGTTAGCTAACGTTTTAATTTGCAGTCTTTTCATACACGCTTAATTACTAGCAATTAATATATATTGCAGAATATTAAAGTGCAGGAATTTAAATCTTCGCTATTACAATATTTTGGGGAGGGTATTTACATTGTACAAGAATGAGTGGGATAAAGCAGTAAATATCCTAATTTAATCTATTACATCCAGTAATCAGGTACATTAATAATAAAAATGTGAAATTAAATAAACGCGCGTGAAATTGGAAATAACGTCTAAAAATATCCTAAGAAATAAAAATCTTTTTGTTTTGTTTTTATCATGAAAAGAAAATTAAATCTAAATTAAGTCCTAGATTCTAATTTGTTTTATGTTAAGAAAATGGTTAAAATTTAATTAATCAATTAATTAAGAAATTAATTATTTAATTAAAATGTCTAAGCCTAATTTTTGTGATTTTTTTATTTAATGTCAAAGTAAAGAAAAAAGATCAATAAAGAAATAACAAAAACAAAAAAAACAAAAAAAAAATATGAAGGAGTGAAGGGATCCTTCGATCCAGGGAGAATCATGGCTTCGATTCAGATAAAAAGGTTGCCTTCGATCCTGAGGAAGGCGGCTTTCGACCCAGGGAAAAAGGTAGCCTTCGATCTAAGGGAGAATGTTTGTCCTTTGACCCAAGGAGAGATAATTGTCTTTCGACCCAGGGGAGGAAGATGTCTTCTTCGATCCAGGGGAGGAAGTTATTCCTTTCAATCCGGGGAAGGAAGGGATTCTCAATCTAGACCTGCAAGACAAATATTAGCAAAAAAATGACCTAGGTGTCGAACCCAGGTCCTTCGATCCTGCGTGCATTGGTTTATTTAGGCCAGATCTGCAGTATGGGCGTGGGAGGAAAAGGAAAACAAAATGTGGACCTGGAGTTGAACCCAGACCCTTAGCTCTAAATATGAATCAAACAGAGTTACAAGATATCCTGAGCGTGAATCAAAAAGTGAACAAACATTAATACATTATGAAATCATAAACATGAATTTGAAAGTTTACCAATGATGGGAGGCTTCGATTTGGCACTTCTAGGCGTTTGTTGGCTAGTGTTTAGGAACGCTCCCTGTAGACTTTAGGGAGTGATTGGGAACGTTGCTGAAAGTTCCTTCGATTGGGATTTCTTATGAGAATTTTGATATGTGTGTGTAATCTCTTCGTGTGCAATGTGTGATCCTGGTGATATAGTACGTGTGCGTCCGTCCCCTTGGATTTGTTCTCTTTTTTTCGTCCTCTGGCACTGTGTCCCTGGCCTCGTATTTATAGGAGTGTGAGTGTGCATGAAAATGGCAAGGGACAACCATTTAACCAGGCCTTTAAAGCCATGAGACAAGAATCAAACATATTAAAAGATTTCCCTTTTGAAATATCCATGCCTCTTTTGAAATTTTGGATGAACCTGGACACCTTTTGACTTTCGAATGCCATCAGGCCTTGCCCTACGGTTGGCCTTAAGTTTCTGCCTTCAAATGGACTTCTTATGTACCCTTCGAATGGTCCTTCTGAATGCTTCTTCGAATGGACCTTTACAGGTTCTTCGAATGGGTCATTTACACGTTCTTTGAACGAACCTCTTGCCTGGTGTGCTGGCAAGTTGAGGGGCCTTTGCCTTTGTGAATCGAAACAAACTTGTAGGAGATTATTGCCTTGTGAATCGAAGGCAAGCCTGAAGTAGTTAATGCATAGTCGAAGCATTGTGAAATTGACTTGATCGAAGGGGGTCCAGCGCTCAATCAAAGACTTGTGGACCAAATCTTAATCGAAGGGTGCCAAGCACCTAATCAAAGCTTACTAATCAAAGCCTGATCGAAGAGTGCCAAATGTCCAATCGAAGACTGGTGAGTCAAGCTTATATCGAAAGATTTTAGATACCCAATCAAAGACTTTGCCCAGATGCTAATCGAAAGACACTTTGTTCAGCTTCAAAAACTTTATTTTCTTTAGGCAAGTGTTTGCAACCAACCATGTAAGGGAAGACCTTGGAAAACATGAGAGGGAAAATTTTGGGGTACAATAGTTATGTTGCAATTGGGAAACTCCGAAGTCGGCTACCAAGATTAGAAGCTTTTTGGGATTAGCTGGTTATTATAGGAGGTTTATCGATGGTTTCTCTAAGTTGGCACTTCCGTTGACCAAGTTGACTTGTAAAGGTAGAGCTTTTGTGTGGGATGTCCATTATGAAGAAAGTTTTACGGAATTGAAGAAATGATTGACGTCGGCTCCGATTTTGACGTTACCTAATCCAGGAGAGCCTTTTGTGGTATATTGTGATGCATCTAATATGGGTTTAGGAGGTGTGCTTATGTAGAATGATAAGGTAATTTCTTATGCGTCAAGGCAGTTGAGGACTCATGAACATAACTATCCTACACATGATTTAGAACTTGCTGCAGTTGTTTTTGTGTTGAAGATTTAGAGGCATTATCTTTATGGTTATAGATTTGATGTGTTTAGTGACCATAAGAGCTTAAAGTATCTATTAGATCAGAAGTAATTGGATATGAGACTATGAAGATGGTTGGAGTTGTTAAAGGATTATGATTTTAGTTTGAGTTATCATCCAGGAAAGGCGAATGTGGTAGCTGATGTGTTGAGTAGAAAGACTTTACATATGTCATCAATGATGGTTAAAGAGTTGGAATTGATGGAACAGTTCATAGATATGAGCTTAGTTTGTGAGGTGACACCGTGGAGTGTTATGTTGGGAACGTTGAAGATTAATAATGAATTTCTAGAGAGTATCAGAGAAGCTCAGAAGTTATATGTGAAACTGGTAGATTCGATGGTTGGGATCGATCAGTCTGAGAATAGTGATTTTAAGTTAGATGTGCAAGGTGTGTTGAGATTTTGTAATCGAATTTGTATTCTTGATGATGCAGAGATGAAGAAAGTGATCCTTGAAGAGAGTCATAGAAGTAAGCTGAGTAGTCATCCAGTAGCTACAAAGATGTATCAAGATTTGAAGAATTTGTTTTGGTGTCCTGGGATGAAGAGTGATGTGGCTCGATTTGTGTATGCATGTTTGACTTGTCAAAAGTCGAAAGTTGAACATCAGAAGCCTGCAGGGTTGATGCAACCATTAGAAGTTCCAGAATGGAAATGGGATAGCATTTCGATGGACTTTGTGACGGGGTTACCTAATACTTTAAGAGGACATGATTCGATTTGGGTGATTATTGATAGGCTTACAAAGTCGGCTCATTTTATTCCTATTAACTTCAGCTTTCCAGTGTTGAAGTTGGATGAGATTTACACTAGTGTAATTGTGAAGATGTGTGGTGTTTCTTTGTGCGTTATGTAGGATAGAGATCCGAGGTTTACTTATGATTTTTGGAAGATTTTTCAATAGGCGTTGGGTTCTAAGTTGAGGTTGAGTTCGGCGTATCATCCTCAGATGGATGGTCAGACAAAAAGGATTACTCAACCATTGGAGAATTTGTTGAGAGCATGTATTCTTGAGCAGGGAGGTTCATGGGATACTTATCTTCCATCAATAGAGTTCACATATAATAACAGTTACCATTCTAGTATTGGGATGGCACCTTTTGAAGCGTTGTATGGTTGGAGATGTAGATCTCCTTTATGTTGGCATGAATCTGGAGAAAGTGTGGTGCTTGGACCTGAACTTGTTCGCGAGACTAATGAGAAGTTAAAGATGATTCGGGAAAAGATGAAAGCTTCCCAAAGTAGACAAAAGAGTTATCATGATAAGCGAAGGAAGGATTTGGAATTTCAAGCTGGTGACCATGTGTTTTTGAGAGTTACACATGTAACTGGTGTTGGGAGAGCATTGAAGTCTAAGAAGCTCACTTCTTGTTTTATTGGTCCATATCAGATTTCGAAAGAATTGGGAATGTGGCTTATAGATTGGCCTTACCGCCTAATATTTCGAATTTGCATGATGTGTTTCATGTGTCATAACTCTGGAAGTATATTTCAGATCCATCTCATGTGATTCATATGGATGATGTACAAGTGCAGGATAATCTTACTGTTGAGACGATGCATGTACGAATCACGGATCATGAAATGAAGACTCTGAGAGGCAAGGAGATTGCTTTGGTGAAAGTAGTCTGGTTAGGAGCTGCTAGAGAAAGCATGACTTTGGAGTTGGAAAGCAAGATGCGGGACTCCTATCCTGAGTTGTTCGAATGAGGTAAATTTTTGAGGATGAAAATATTCTAAGTTGGGGAGAGTTATAACGCCCATAATTTAATTAATTATTTATTTATTTAATTAAATTATTTTTGGATTATTTGTGAAGTTGCGAGATGTTGAGAATTATTGTTATAAGTTGTTAGATTATTATTAATTAATTAATTAGTTGATTAATAATAATTATATTATTTGGAATTAAAGGGAATATATGAAATAATGTTGGACTTATGCTATTGGTTAGAAGTAGTAAAGTGGGGGTGTAGGTTAGGCCCAATAGGATTGATATATGAGGCTAAGCTGACACAAGGATTTATTTTAGTTGGAGAATAAGGTTTCGTAGTTTTTGGTTGAGCGGCCTTCAATCCAGGTAAGGGTGGGGTTCTGAACTTATAATGGGGTTTATGATGTTTATTATGGAGAACTTGTCATAATTGTGATTGTTGGCCGTGATGTTACTGAAGCTGTTAAGGGAATATGTTGTTTTGTTATGTTGTGGACGTTTTGTGTTGTCTGTATGACTGCCTGATAGAGTCGATGAGTATGTTAGTGTAGATTGTTTCCTGTTGTTATGGTTGTTAGGCCTTGATGGTCGTTATGACGTTAAGTTATTCCGAGTGATTGGCAGGAAAATTGGTAAATTGTTGAAGTGGTCATTTTTAGGGAGTTTCTGCGTGACTGTCGTGTATGTTGATGAATCTGTCGATAGGAATATATTTGCCTGTTACTATGTTATTCTGAGCGGTTGTCCGGAAGTTATGAATTATAGTGGTGTGGTCGTTAAGACATTGTATCGTGCTTGTGTTGTTGGCCGAATTAGTGGTCGAGGAGGATACTAAAGAAATAGGTATCGAGCAGTAATTTAGGTTGTGAGGCGTGTCGGGGATTATGTATTAGATTTTCGAGCAGAATTAGATTGCAGGACATGTTGAGGAGGATAAGTTGTTCGTTACCTTGTCTTTTATGTGCGTGTCGAGGAGTGTGATTTAGTTGTTATGCTGTCCTAGTTGTTGTGCATGTCTAGGGGCACGTAGTTCCCTATCCCTTTTACCCGTACATGTTGCGTTTTTGGTTGTTAACCGTGTTGTGTGAATTATGTTAAGTTTTTTTTTGATGATTTTAATGATTGAATCATTGATTGATGTGATTGACTTATGGCCAATGTTGATTTATGTTGAGTTGTTGTGATGTTGTGATTGTTGTTGTGAATTCTCGTTGATAATGTGAGGTTGCGGGGAATTTACATAATGATGAATTACCTTTATCTACTTATAATAATGGTGACGTGGGCTTATGCCTTGTGATGATGGTGATTGTTGTGATTATGTGATAGTGAATTTATATACATTTGCATACTTTGTGATGGCCTGGATTGGCAAACTGCGAAGAAGGCTTATGCCTTGTTGATGCCTCTATTTATTGGCAGATTTTAAGATGGGAGTTCTACTCCAATGGCACCACATGCATTCACATAGTATTGAGTCGCATTCCAAGTAGTATGATTGAGTTGTTGTGTTGAGGAACTAATTGTTGTATCTTGTTGATAGCCCGTTGCGATTATTGTTGTTTATAAGTTGTGAAGTGGTGATTTTTGCATGAACTAATTCCAATATAATATTTATCATATGTTCTATTATATTGTTCGATATCTCACCCCTTCTATTTGAACGTTATCCTTATGTTGGTAACATGGAGGTAATCAAGAGTGAATGCGGTTGACCTTCAGTAGTTCGAGTCGGTGTCATTGCTCTTATATGTAACACTTGGGGGGATGAACGCTTGTTGCTTTAGTATTTGTTATTTCAGTTGGATGAACTGTAAGTTGATTGTTGTGAAGTACTTGTTATTCAGAAGTTGCGTTCATGTTGGATAAAGATGTTATTATGATTCTGCTGCGTAGTTGTTCAAGTTGTTGATTTAAAAGATTAATTTATTTTGTTGTTGGTTCATCCGAAGTTGTAAAGTGTTATGTATCCATGTTAAATGCAATGGTTTTTAAGTTGAATTTGTGGCATCGTGATTCTGTTGTATAATTTTTATAACTCTGATTTACATTTATATTGTTGGGTAGAATTAGGGTGTTACACCCTTAGTGTTACATATCATAGCACAATGCCAACTCGAAATAAAGGACAATTACTTCATCTACTACGGATCACTTGCATGTTACCCACTTAGAGGCAACATTCAAACAGAAGGGGTGAAATATCACAACAATATAATAAGTTATATAATCATAGGTATACAATAAATATGTCATGCAAGATTCCAAGCTCAAAAATCATCAATTATAATTTATAATGATTATACAAGTACATACATAATTATCATCATCCATCATACACCACATAATGATTATGCAATTCAACTTCATAGTCATATCTGTAAGTTAATAATGCGCCTAAGAGGGGGGATGAATTAGGTGATGGTAAATTTTTGCCAGTTTTTTAAAGTTCTTATTTTTCTGATTATGGTGATGAAAGCAATAAAGTGCATAAAGTAAATGAACACCAGATGTATGCTGGTTCCCCTCACAGATCGAGAGTACTTCAGTCTTCTTGCCAACGCGGAAGAGATTTCACTATAGTTTAGAATGATTGCACAAGCCTAATCACACCAAATATGATGCCTTACTATCTAATCTATAGGGAGATCAAAGGCTCTTAAAATATTTAAGATCTTCAACACTAAGTGCAAGAAGAATAATCCTCTTCAATACACACACTTGCTCCAACAATCCTGGAATACAAGGTTAATCTTATACAAAATCTGATTTTTTCAAAGTAAGATTAATTCTTGAATAACATTATGGTTATCAAGATACTAAGACAAGATTTAATGAGATGTTTATAGTCAGATCAAGTGCTCAATATTTGCTGAGACAATGATGAGTATGAAAGTTCTAAACAATGTTTCATGCAATATGTAAATTCTCAAAGTTTTACAACACTTAAGAATTTTTAAAATTTTGAATAATATTTTTTTATGTTATGATCAGAGTGCAAACAAATTTTATATATGAAATGCACCCTTTCATTACACCCTAAATGAGTAAAAAGATGTAATGGTTGGACCTCAAGACGTATCATCCAACAACCAAGTAAAACAGAAAAATTTTGAATTTTTGTTCAGCGGTAACCAATTATACATACACGATAACGTGTATATTTTCAAATTTGTATGCCTGTAACCGATTACCCAAAATACGTAACAGGTTACCACTAAACAAGGAATTTTATTTTGTTTTTGCAAAGCCCTATAACCGGTTATTGTAACCCTGTAACCGGTTACCACTGAGTGAAAGTGATAAAAATTCAATTTCTAAGTGATGGACATGCAATATTTTACTCTTAAATGATCATGACACTTATGTAAAAAAATTTAGAGTATATTTTGAGCACTATATCATCTTAAAAATCTCAAATTAAAACTTGTACTTAACTTGTTGATGAATCTTCATAAATCTTCATCTTGAAAGTTGGTTGTACACATGTAGAAGACTTCAAAGAGTGATCTTGAAATATTATATGATTTGAATATCTTCTTTTCCACAACCTTGATATTTATTTGACTTTATGTATGGTGGTCTTCATCAAAACACTTTGATTTGAGTGCATGCAATCATATTCTCCCCCTTTAGGATGTAGACAGCCAATTTGATATTTGTAGCTTGTGCATCAAGGTATTTTAGTGTTGCTTGTATGTGTACCATAGTGATGTGCACTCTCCCCCTAAGTTGGTATCCCCCTGAATTTATGTATCCTTTGAACACTTGTTTTTCAAAGAGGAAGCTTTAAAATCTTGAAAAAAATTATGCATCACTAAACACAAGCACACAATGTCTTCTCCCCCCTTTGTTAATATCAAAAAGGATGGGGAAAAGACCATAATAAAACAGAATATAAAAACACAAGTAAAAGATAACACAATTTATAACAAAACACAAAGTGACTGCATACTTAGAAATACATTGGACACTAGGTCTTTGAAGATAGAAATGATATGGTAGGAAATACGATACAAAATGCAAAAGATAAAAACATTACATAGAAAGAACATAAACAACAAACAAAGGTACTAAGGTGTGATACGATGGCAGAACCAATTGTTAATACTGGTTTTGCATTTGTGCTCGCAAATGTTGTGATAAGCAAGAGTCGCCACTGCCTTTTGTTTTATCCAACAAAGGAAATGGTGAAAAGAACAGAAAAAGACCTTTTCGAGAGTTTTCTGAGTAAGGGGGTAGATTATGGAAAGGGAAGGTGTTAGCACTCTTTCCATCCGTAGTTTTCTACGGGCTCTTAGAAGATTAGCTCTTTTTAAAAGTACCTTGGGCTTTGTATGTTGAAAA
This sequence comes from Vicia faba, assembly GCA_948472305.1. Lineage (NCBI taxonomy): Eukaryota > Viridiplantae > Streptophyta > Magnoliopsida > Fabales > Fabaceae > Vicia > Vicia faba. The sequence continues at coordinate 1,481,174,607 of OX451737.1, forward strand.
ACGTTTTGAAATGTCGTAGTGCAGCGATTCGCTTTGTGATAACTCTTGTATCAGTCCTCAAGAGTGTTGACAAAGCAAACGTTTTTGAAAGTTGTTTTTGGAAGGTGTAAGTGTAAAAAGTTTGTTTTATTTTTGAGCAAGCATCTAATAGCTATCTACTTGTACTCGAAAAAGTCGTTCTTTTCCTCCTATCATTTAGATGGTGCTATCCTACTATTAGTGAGTAGGTAGCTCTATCGTTGGATGTTTGAGGGACATTCAAAGGGACGTTACAGTCACGAAGGCAACTTGGCAAGAAATTTTAGTAATTGTCCTAAAGTTCTAAGATCACATTTAATCGAGGCAACGTCGAGAGGGTTATCGAGGGACTTGTGATCTTTCAAACTAGAGGACAACCACTAAAACTTCTCACGTTTCGAGAATTGTGACCGTTTTCCAAAGGCAGTCAAAGTGGGGGTACCCTAGAGGTGTATATGTTCATGGTGTTCAATTCAGTTATTTATCTTGCGTTATTAGGTTTGCTAGCGTTTGATTTCAGTCTTTTCATATAATCATATTTACTAACAGTTAATACTTTGTAGGAAATGTAAAGTGCGGAAAGTGGAAACCTAGACTATTACATGGCTTCGGGGAGGGGATGTTTACAATGTACAAAAATTTGGGAGTGCAGAAATTAAAAATAGAAAGTAAAGCCTAATTACTATTACATCCCAATATACGGTTACATCAATAAAGTAAAAATGTGAAAACAAAATAACGCACGAAAGGTTGAAAATTAGTCTAAAAACCTAATAAGAAAAATCTTTTTTTGTTGTTTTTTGATTCAAGAAAATAATCAAATTGAAATTATCCTAAAGTCTATTTAGAAAATGAAATTAATCAAGAAATTATTCTAAGCTCTTTGTTGTTTTTATTATTATGAAGATAAAATAATTAAATCTAAATTAAATCCTAAGTTCTAATTTATTTTAAATTAAAGAAAATAGTTAAATATTTATTTAATTTATTTACAAAATTAGTTTTAATTAAAAACACTTAATATTGTTTGGTGATTTTAATTAATTATTTGATTTTTATTTTTGGTTATTTAAATAAATAAGGAAAAAACAAAGTAAGAAAAAAAAAGAACTAAAAAATATAACAAAAATGCTGAATGGGCCTAGGTATGCAAAATAAATAAGGGGATGTGGTGTTGAATTCGTGGTCCCAATTGAATGTTAAGCCCGGGCCAATGTTGTATCAGGTGTGGAGTGGTCTTGAGGGTGCGTGATGAATTTCCCATTTGAAGCCCTTGGATCCAGCTCAATGATGATCTGATGGTGTTTGGTACGCGTCTGGCCAAGCAATACATGTGATCTGTAGAAAACAAATTAGAAAAGTAAAACTGTTGGACCTGGGACTCGAACCCAAGTCCTCTCCTTCACACGCGCGTTTCGTTGCCAACTGAGCTACCATTCATTCGGTATATAAAATAACATCAATATATTATATGTAAAACAATGTGCCATCTGGAGGAAAAAAAAACAAAAAAAAATACGCGCTTATTTGAATTGGCTAATGGGACAATGCCACGCTTCATCCTCTTCCTCCCTTCGTCGTCTTAGGTATTGCAGTCTATAGTGATAGTTTTCGTTTATCACTATAGCACTTGCATCTTACAAAATTCACAACATGCAACATAAATTAAATTTGAGGCCAGGGGTCGATTGGCCTCAACCTCCTAAGCACAACGGTACCACTGGTTGGGTCTAATTTTGACTGATTTGAAAAACCCCAATTCGAAAGTTCAAACCCTAACCATGGCCAAATGTGATTCCTGCATCAGAACTTCAATCCAAATATATAGGAAGCTTTCAAATACTCATATAATCAACAATGCATGGTCAAAACGAACTTAAATTACATGAATCAAGCAAAGCAAAATTGAAAAAAAGTGCAAACTGTGCGAGCTTGCTGAGGCGTTTGGTGATGCTTCAGAGCTTGGTAATGATTGTAAACGCTTCAGGGGACCTCCAGGAATGTATTTGGATATTTTGTTTGGTTTGAGGAAGGCTGGAACTGTGTTTTTTAATTTCACAATTTTGACAAATTTTGCAATTTGGTATGCTCTCTTCAAGCTGTATATATGTGTCTTGAATCTTGCTAATGTGTCCTTTATATAGAGAGGAGGGAGGAGACAAGAGAACAAAGGTAATAACAGCCATAAACATGTGTTTTTTAAAGCCATGAATGATGTTTTGTAAATTTTCCAAAGACATGGAATCTTGTCCTTTTTCAAACTTGGATGCATCTAAATATTTCTTGCACGAAATTTATGGGCCTAGGCTGTCCAAAACATAAGCCCGAATTCCAAAGCCTATTTCCCCTTATTTTATACATTTTTATTTTATATTTATTTGAATAAAATAAAATAAATATGAATAAAATAGATAGAAAATGCAAGGCATGGTAAGAATGATTTTAGAGGTCCCCTATGAGCTTAGGAAGATGCTTGAAATCCAAGAAATTAAGCCCTTGACTTAAAGCTTCAAATTTGCTCAATGCAACAATCTTGAAATTTCCCAAATTTTCCCAATTTGGGCAAGCCATAACATGCTCAATTTTTATCTCATGATGATGATCTTCGACTTTTTGGAAATCCCAAGATGTCTACTTTTGATCAATTTTGCATTTGAATATTTTCTCTTGATGTAAAAGGTCTTGGCAAAAAGTGGCTTTTGTTGGCTTTCTGAAAATGACCTGTAATATATGAGCTTGTATCTTTCAAATGGTGCATTTCTTGGACTTGAGGGATGAAGAGAAGTTGTAGGGAATGAGATTCTCTTCAATATGAGATTTGGTTGGGGAAAATGGATGAAGTATGTGGAAGTTATGCCTGGTCAAAGTTCAGTTGACTTTTCCTATAGAAACCCTAATTTAGCAATTTTTGACTTTTGATAGATTAAGAGCATTTCTTGAGGAATCATGATAAACCCTTGACCAAATGATGGACATCACTTCAAAATGTTGATGTTGACCAAAAATCTTGATATTTGACTGTATATGGGCCACAATTGACTTTTGACCTAACACCATTGATTTTCAAGTATTTGGGCAATTGAATGAGCAAACTTGTAGTGGGAGGCATGACATTTGTCATGGACAATCTTGAAGGCATATTAGGACAATGGAAAACATTTGAGACCTTTGGAGCTTACACATCTTGATGAAAAGTGAAACCCTAGCTTGAGGGTTCATTGCTTAGGAGGATAATTTGTCTGGTCAATTCTTGGTCAACCTTGAGTAATTGAGGATCTCTAGGAGCATGCTTTGAGTAAAAATGGGATGGAAAATTTTGGGGTACAACAGCTGCCCCTGTTAAATCTTCTTAAACCTGAGGATTTAGATTGGCTTGTCTGTCTTTCGTGATCTGAACGTGAAAGATGATTGAACACTAGAGTGCCTAGAAATTTGCATTCGCATGAAGTAACACTGATGGTTGGTGATGTCGTGAACAAGCTTACAAATGCCATTAGGAGAAGATAACTGAGAGTCGTCGGAGATGGGCTTAAAGATGCCATCCAAAGCAGATGCTGATTTCACACATGGTCCCTTTGGGGGTTCCTGTTCCTGATGTCTGAGGAGGAGTCCGATGGGGAATGTGGGTTTCTGTTGTTCTTCTGCTTGAGGAAAACTCTATGGGGAATAGAGTCTAGAAACTTCAGTTGTCTATTACTCTACTAGGGAAGCTATCTCATGACCAGAGAGATGAAAGTTTTCTGCTTTCTGGTCGAAATCCAGGCGTCACAGTAACTTGCTAGGGATAATGGAATTAACCGTTATCTAAGAATATATTAGAGAGAGCCTGTATAGGGCTGTTCCAGGATGATTCCGTGTTAGCCTGCATCCGGAGATATCTGAGAAGGAGCCTGTGATCGGTGGATCTGGAACTGACTGTTTAACGCTGGCTCGCGAAATGTCGCGGAAGCAAGAGTCGCCACCGTCTTTTATTTTCTCCAAATGGAAAGGACAAAAGCACAGAAAAATTCCTTTAAAGAGATTGCTCTCGGTTCGGGAGGTAGGTTATAGAAAGGGAAGGTGTTAGCACCCTTTCTATCCATGGTTATCCATGGGCTCTTAGATACTTGCTCATTGTGTTTTCAAAAATGTTTGCTTGCTTTTCAATTGTGGGTTTTAAAAAGTTTCTTTGAAAAATTTCAGTTCGACTCGTACGTCAGAGTGTTTGAAAAGTTTGTTTTGAAAGCTTTTGAAAATGTGTTGGTGTGAAAAGATTTTGATTTGTTTTTGAAGAGAGCAAGTATCCATGAGTCGTCTACCTACCCTAAGGAATTCGTCTGTGTAAATGTCCTTTAAAGTAGTGCCATCCCACCATTGAGAGGTAGGTAGCACCACCGTCGGAGGTGTTCGGGTCAATTCGAGTTTATAGGGACATGGTGATCACTAGAGCAATGGGAAGACACCTTAGAAGCTACCCTCATGCCAGGTTCTCGGATCATGAGGACTTACTAAGACATCCTCTACTCGACGACCACCTTTCGAAAGGCAAGGCCACAGTGAGGCGTACCCTAGGGGTGGTGTGTGCGATTCGTGTATCGTTTTCATTGATATTTGTCTTGTCATGTTCATTGGTGTTCTACGCTTGATTTTATTTTAAGTCCATACATTCTTTCATGCTTTTGTTAACAGTTAAAAGTTGCGGGAAATGTAAATCTAAGCTATTACAAATGGCGCGGGTCCACATCGCCAAAATTAAACCGAACCCGATTTGACGGAAAGTAAATAAAGCAAAATAAATAAAAGTGCGAGAAGTTTAAGTTACAACGCTTTGGGAGAGATACATAATGAATTAAGCGAAATAAAACAAATGTGCGAATAAAATAAATTACGAACGAGGGCGTTGGACCCTTTTGCAAAATATTATTAATAAGGAATTAAAATTAAGAATTAAAAGAAAATGTTTTTTAGTATTTTTGTGTTTTTTGAGATTTAATAAAAAAGAATTAATTAAAAACCAAAATGAAATGTTAAACCTAGTTCTAATTATTTTTAAGTTTATTATGAAAGTATTAAAAGTTAACCTAAATGCAACCCTAATTAGTTTACAAGTTTAATTATGAAAATAAATAAATCACTAATATTATGGCAAAAAAAAAGGAAAATTAAAAGGAATAAAAAGTTATTAAACCTAATGCTATATTTTTGGATTTTTTTTATGAAAAAAAGAATTAATATTGCAAACCCTAATTTAAATTGAATTTATTTACATGCTAATTTATGTATAAGGAAATAATTAAAATAAAAATTATTGATCATATTTTTGTCTTTTCTGATTTTTTTATGATGTTTTTTATATTTGTGAAAAAAAATAATTAATTAAATTAAAACAAATCAGGAAAATAAAATAGCAATTAAAAAATAAAATAAAAAATAAAAAGAATTGCAAACCAGGGGGGGTGGAAGTCCCCAAAGTGGAGGTGTGGACTTGGCAAATCTGGCCCAATGACATTCAGAATTCGTTGACTTTCCAGGCGCCATGTGGCTCTTTTGACTAGGGTTCAGGGTATGCTTCCAATCTCAGCCTTTGGTTTGGTCATCAGGGACGCGTGGACGTTGGATAATGAAGATGTATGGTGCATCCTGAATATTAGCGCTGCATAGGAGTTTGAATTGAAAAATAACATGAAATATTATGTAGACCTGGGACTTGAACCCAGGTCACGAGGGTTAATGCAATCTATGTTCACCAACTGAGCCACTACACATGTGTTAATATATTATAGCAAACAAATAATAAAAAGGAAAACCAAGGCATTAGTGGCTCAGCGCGCAAATTTTTTAAACGCACCAACCATCATTCGCCACGAGGTCATCGTCCTCATTGTTCTATTTTTTTTTGAAACAAAACGCATTGGCCACGGTTTTGAAGACGCTCTCTTAGGCACGCTACCAAAAAATAACGATTAGGTCTATGCAGCTCATAAATTAATCGCGACTATGGTAATCTCTTCGTCCAGGTCTGCTGATTGCGATGGTGGTGGTTTGGAGTCCTGATTTTTCCTCTTTGCAAAAGCCCTAATTTTGAGCTTTGTAAAACCTAGAAAAACAGTTATGGCATAATCTCATACAACACAGAAAAACGCAATTAAAGGTATGGGTTAGCTTCCAAACTTCATAGTGAACACAAATCAATCATTAAATTTCACAAACAATGCATAGAATGGGATGTACGAATATGGAATTTTTGCTGTACAGTTTGAGTTCAATCTACCAGTTCTTGGCGTGTTGATGGATGTTTGGGATTGGAATGTGTTCAGGGATTGCCAAGGAAGCTTTTGGAATAGGTTTTGTGCTTTGAATCCACCTCGAACACTGATTTCAGTTTTGAGTTTTATGGCAATTTTTTTAGTTTTCAAATTGATCTCTAGTGCAGCATTTAGTGTGTGGGCATTAGGTTTTGACTCAGCACTTATGAGGGAAGGGAATTAGGTCATTAGCTGGCCTTGATCCATGCCCATGAGAGAATTAGTCTTAGGTCTTTCACCATTAACAAACTTTCCCTTTTTTAAGCAAAACCAAGACTTGGTGTACAACCTAACCCTAGCATGAGTTTGTGAGCTGGCACATGATATATGGAAGTTATCCAAATTCAAATGACACTATTCCATTGATTTTTAAATTTTATTTGAATTATTAAAGATTTAAAATGAATTAAATTAATAAAAATTAAATAAAATAGAAAAATCAATGTTTGATCTTGAAATTAATCATGGGACACGTGTGTGGCATGACAAGGCTGAATCAAGTGGAAGAAAGTGGGTCCTTTTGTCAAAAGTTGAAGTTTCAAGGATAGTTGACTTTTGCCATTTCACAAAAATTTCCCAACTTCTCCAATGCATAACTTGCTCAATTTTTAAGCTTTTCTCATGTTCTTGGACATTTTGGAAGGGTCTTTGAGTCCTTTAACCAATGCCTTTGGTCCCATGTCATTTTGATTTTCCAATCTCAAGTTATGGCCTTTGACTTAAAGTCCCTTTTTGTTGACTTTTGAAAATGACCTATAATGTTGAAATTGATAACTTTTTGTGAGAGCATTTCTTGGACTTGAAGTATGAAGATGAGTTGTAGGAAATGTCTTTCTCTTCAAAATGAGCTTTGGATGGCATTTTTCTGATAATCCATGTGAAAGTTATGCCCTGGTCAATTTCAGTTGACTTTTTCAACTGTCCAAATAAGGAAACTTTTGCATCTTGATGATTTTCTGAGCCAAATTTTGAGAATCATGATCAAGCATTGATCAAATGATGTTTGTGGCTTCAAAATGATATGTTGACCAAAAATTTGAACTTTTGACTGTCAAATGACCATTTTGCCCCTACAGTTGACTGTAGTGCAATTTAGGGTTTTGACTGTGCAATTTTGAGCTGAATGCCTTGAAACTTGATATGAGGATGTTTGACCATATTTGTAGGCATGTGAGACTTGATTGGGCCTTTGAAAACTACCTTTTCTTGGTCAGAACACAAACCCTAGTTTTGACTGTATAGGAGACAGTTGGACTGTGCAACCCTTAGGGGAGTTTTGTGACTTGGCTTGGCAATTTCTTGAAGAATATGGGAGGGCAAATTTTGGGGTACAACAGTTGCCCCTGTTCAATCTTCTTAGACCTGAGGATGCAGATTGGCTGACGTGCCTTTCGTAATCCGAGGGTGGAAGATGATTGGACACTAGAGTGCCCAGAAATTTGCGCTCACATGTTAGCAATGAAGGGGGAATGGGCTTATAGATGCCATTTGGGGGTTGATGAATAGGATGATGGGCTTATAGATGCCATCTGGATGTTGATCGCGTAGGAGCTTCCTTAGCGAGAACCTGCATACCTGCAAAGAAAAAATGAGTACCTGACACATTGCAGGAGCTGATTTTAGATGCTTGGTATAGGTGTGTCCTGACTGGTTACAGGAGCTGAGTCTGGAGCTTCAAACGGTGATGAATGAACCAGGGATGGTTACTGTCCTAGCATGAAATGGTAAGAGAACCTTGGGCGACTTTAACTTCAACAACGCTCGTTGAGAAAAATCTTGGGTGACTTTAACTTCAACAACGCTCGTTGAGAAAAATCTTGGGTGACTTTAACTTCAACAACGCTCGTTGAGAAAAATCTTGGGTGTCTTTAACTTCAACAATGCTTGTTGAGAAAAATCTTGGGTGTCTTCTACTGGAATAAGAATCAGGGAGATCTTAGGGTCGATCTGACTGAACCAGAGAAGGCCCTTGACTGGATAAGCATCAGGAAAATCTTAGGGTCGATTTAACTGAACCGGTCTAGGTCTTGAAATATCTTCAACTGGATAAGCATCAGGGAGATCTTAGGGTCGATCTGACTGAACCAGAGAAGGCCTTTGACTGGATAAGCATCAGGAAAATCTTAGGGTCGATTTAACTGAACCGGACAAGGTCTTGGAATATCTTCAACTGGATAAGCATCAGGGAGATCTTAGGGTCGATCTGACTGAACCAGAGAAGGCCTTTGACTGGATAAGCATCAGGAAAATCTTAGGGTCGATTTAACTGAACCAGACAAGGTCTTGAAATATCTTCAACTGGAATAAGTGTCAGAACGTCGCCATATCTGGTTTACATCTGGACTATATCTGGAAGGAAATCTGGAAGCAGTATCAGAACGTCACCATATCTGGTTTACATCTGAAACTATATCTAGAAGGATATCTGGAAGCAGCATCAGAACGTCGCCATATCTGGTTTACATCTGAAACTATATCTAGAAGGATATCTGGAAGCAGCATCAGAACGTCGCCATCTCTGGGTCATATCTGAAACTATATCTAGAAGGAACTCTAGAAGCAGTATCAGAACGTCACCATCATCTGGGTCATATCTGAAACTATATCTAGAAGGAAATCTGGAAGCAGTATCAGAACGTCACCATCATCTGGGTCATATCTGAAACTATATCTAGAAGGAAATCTGGAAGCAGTATCAGAACATCACCATCATCTGGGTCATATCTGAAACTATATCTAGAAGGAAATCTGGAAGCAGTATCAGAACGTCACCATCATCTGGGTCATATCTGAAACTATATCTAGAAGGAAATCTGGAAGCAGTATCAGAACGTCACCATCATCTGGGTCATATCTGAAACTATATCTAGAAGGAAATCTGGAAGCAGTATCAGAACGTCACCATCATCTGGGTCATATCTGAAACTATATCTAGAAGGATATCTGGAAGCAGTATCAGAACGTCACCATATCTGGGTCATATCTGAAACTATATCTAGAAAGAATTGCGTTAGTTGATAGTAATCATTTTTGTATTGATCTTTTTCCTGAAAAGGCAAAACATAATTGTATGCAAAATCATGATCCATGAACTGTATGTCTTCAAAATTAATGAGATTCGTGCCATATGATGCATATACATGCTACAATGTACGAAGATATGATGTTTATGACTGTATTTTTGTCTAAGAAAATAAATCCTTGACGGGTGCCGGGAAGTCGTATCCTAGGCTGATGTTGAAGAATAGTTTTTTTGCCTCCGCTGGGGATGATAGTTGCAAGTATACCGGTGGGAGAAGATAACTCCGTTGGGGAATAAACTTGGCAAATGACGGATTCTGCGGGGAGAAAAGATACTCTAGTGACCATGCTGAGAAGTAATACTCTGTGGGAAGAGAGATGCCTTGCTGAGTGTTAATAGTAACCTACTGAGGATATCCTTGTTGTTGGAAGTGTCGATAGACTTCGCTGGGGATAGGAAGACTTTGTCGACGACGCTCTTTCCGTGGCTTTTGGCTGAGGATAACCCAGTTATATCCTGTTAAGGAAATAACTCTTTGAATAAAGCCGGGAGACGCGTTCGTGTTCTGCGAGGGGATAAGCTTCCAGAATCTACTGGGGATAAGCTTATTGCTTGGGGATATGGATTCCAATTTTTCTTGGGGAAACTGGATTGGACTCTCTCGGGGAAGTATTGAACTGTATTGGTTATGTTCTTCAACGGAACTTACCCTGATGCCTTGAAGGATAGAACAATCAGACTGCTTAGACCACTCTTTATTGCCCCTGTTTCTATGGGGGAGGAAGACCTATGAGGTGCTGATTGTTGTTGACGGGCGAACCTTCTTCTGGTAGGCAGGTGACAAGATGGCAGGACATAGTCGTACGCTTTGATCCCTAATTTTTTTGCTTGGACCGCCCTTTCGGGTTTTCAGTCCACCGGGATACCCATGTTTGCTCAAGCCGCCTTTTCAGGTTTTCGACTTGCCGGGTGTACAGATTTTTTTCATTTCATCCCTTCATTTTGCCCGAACCCTTTTGGTTTGCCGGGAAGCCCTAATTTTTGCCTAGGTGTGTCAACCTAGCGGGTCTTTGATTTTGCGTAGTATTTTTCGACTATGTCCACGCTCTTAGAATGCAGGTAGGTGCCCCTGGCTGCTTGTGTTGCCATATTATCAGAAGGTGTCTGATCGTGCAAGATTCGTTGCTGGAGTGCCCCAAGTGACTCAGGCAGAGATTTGCCCCAGGTTTTTTGGCCTTTTGAGAGATTCTCTGGATCTTGACTTAACTGCCCCAGATGGTAGACCATGATCATGCCGTGCCCCTTGATTGGAGATACTCTTGTTCATTAGACTTTCGTCATGCGAATTTCTATGCTGTTCAAACAAAAAGTCATATGCAAACAAAGTTATGTTAAAAATGAAAAGCTTATGTCTGTCTCGAAGATTTTGAAAAAGCATTCTTTTTCATAAAACAAGTAAATGTTTGTAAAAACATGATGTCAACTCCGTATTTACCGTAGGCCTTAAGGAGTCAGGATACCTTTCGTAACAGTATGCTTTCAAACTAACCCATGCTTCAGCTAGGACTTTTAAGGGTTATAACGTGGCCTGGTTCACGGTTTAAGAAACAAAGGATAAAGGCTCAAATTATTTGTACCCACCCGCTCTTCGTGATGTTCTCCAAACCTAAACTCAGTTGATCATACGTTAGACCTAGTTTGAGTCTTTGTTCTGATTTTCCAGTGATGGTTCGGATATTGATGATTTATTCTGAATAGGCAGTCATCATTTTTTGTCGAGGGTTTGTGGGACCTCTTTCTTTTTGATTTTGTTATCCCTATTTTTTGCCTGAACTGTTTCCTTTTTTGGAATTACAGTCAGCGGGATGCCCCAGTTTTGTAAGTCTTCTTCGTTGGCTTTGACTTTTTGGGCTTTTCATTTATGATTTTTTGTTGATAATGACTGCCTGTCCTTATGATTATTCGGAACCATCACTGTCTTTCTTCGTTTTGTAAGGATCTCTTTTTGGTGCCATTCGTTATGCACTCGGATCAACTGAGAGACTACCCTGCCCCAGGTTATGATTGAGGGTTTTGATTTTCGAAAATAAAAACTCCTACTTCTTTGGCTCAGAGGGGTTGACGAGGGATTATCATCCTTATAACTCCAGTGTTTAGGGATTGAAACAATGCCTGTACCTCACCAGCGGGGTCTGTTCAAAAGCATACTGTAGCGATCGTGGTATCGTTTTCGTCATCCTCCCTCAAGAGGCTCAGAATTATTAACCAAGAGTTGATCATCAGAAAAAATACGAAAAGAATTTTGAATATAATGAAAACAATTGTATTAATTCCCAAAACAGACGTATGCGATGCATTAATAGAATAAAAGAGTTTGCTATGACAGTAATTGTTTGTATAAGCAAAGAAAAATACAACTCAAAAATTCAAATAAACAAAGGCTTCAACGATTGGGTAACGGAGCAGTGATTATGTTCGGAGTCTCAGGCACTTCAAACTGAATCTCCCCGGCGTCGATCATGTCTTGAATCTTGTTCTTGAGAGGCCAGCAGTTGTCCGTAGTATGCCCCGGGCTATCAGAATGATATGCGCACCTATCATTGGGATGATAGTTGGGAGCAGAGGTGTTCGGATTCCGAAGAGGAGCCCTTAAGGTGATCAGCCCTGCCTTCAACATTTGTTGCAGTGCTTGATCCAACGACATGTTGAGTTTGGTGTACTGCCGTTTCTCCTTGCGTTGTTGTCCCTGTCCTTGTTGAGTAGGTCCAGGATTGGAGATCTGGATTGCCCCTACCTCATGACGGCTCTTTTTACCGTGCACAGCATTGGATTCCTTCTTTCCATGATGAGGCTTCTTATCAGAAGGTGCAGCCTCTTGAATTTTCCCAGACCGGATGCCAGCTTCTATTCGCTCTCCAGTCAAGATAAGATCTGTGAATCCAGCAGACGAATTCCCAATTAGGTGGTTGTAGAATGGACCAGACAGGGTCCCCAAGAATATATCGACAAGTTCCCGATCAGTCAGAGGTGGTTGTACCCTTCCAGCAAGATCCCTCCATTTCTGCGCATATTCTTTAAAACCTTCACTTGACCCTAACGACATACCCTGGAGTTGGGTACGCGTAGGAGCAAGGTCGGCATTATACTGATACTGCTTGTAGAAAGCAGTAGCCAACTCCTCCCAGTTACGAACCTTGGTCCCGTCTAGCTGATAGAACCATTCGAGATGAGTCCCTGAAAGACTCTCCTGGAAGAAGTGGATCCACAAGTTTTTGTCCACCGTATATGGTTGGATCTTCCGAACATAGGACCTGAGATGTAATTTGGGACAGGACGCCCCGTCATACTTGGTAAAGGATGGTGCTTTGAACTTCCGAGGAATAATCACACCAGTTGACAAACCCAGATCTCCAAAATCCAGCCCAGGTACCTGTTGGATCTCCATAGCATTCAGCCTATCCTCCAACTGTTTGTACTTGTCCTCAGCCGGAGGGTACTGTTCGTCGTTGAAATCTGTCTCGTTGTCGGAGACCACTGGACTAGGCACCTCTCTCTCATGGTGACTGCTTTCCCTCACAGATGGGGTAGTCCTCTCAGTTTCAGTCTGCGGTGTATTCCCAGATCTGCGCCTAGGGTTGAACAAGACAGTCCTCTTCTTCTTCTTGTCCTTCTTCAAGAGCAGAGCCTTCAGGTCTTGTTGCCCCTGGGTCAAATTCATGATCAGCTCTTGGAACTGGGCATTCTGAGCCTGGAGGTCCTTGATAGTCTGCTCGGCTGATGATTCAGGATTCATGACGATCGGATGAAATAAACAGCGGAGAAGGGTAAGCAACCTGTCAAAGGGAGACCTGCAATGCAATGAGATGTATGACATGCATGTAATGTTTTCAAGGACCTCGCGGGGTAGACAAAAAAATTTGTTAGCATTTGGATCCGGTAGCTTGATTGAAAGAACTTCATATTGTTGAGAGTCCTTCGTCAAGGGTCAAAGGCTCACCATATCCAGTGGGTCATAGCCCCTGACACCCTTGGCTAGAGGAAAATAAATCCTCTTTTCCCCTGGCTAGATGTTTGATTTATCATGACCTGCATCACAAGCCCTTGAGATCCTTGAAATGGGTTAGGATTTATGCAATGGTATGCAATGGTATGATGTCATGTTATGCATGGGGTAATGTGAGTAACCTTGTTATGAGTCACAATTAAGGACTATAAACAACCCTGCAAGAAATTTAGTACCCTGTTATGAGTCCCAATTAAGGACTATAAACAAGACCTGCAAGAAACAAGTGTCAGGTAACAAGCACGCAGATAGTCAAGTACGAAGGCACACAAGTCACACAAAAGAGCCCTTAGGGTTCAGGCCAGCATGAGGTCTAGGTATTACCCTCTTGAAGTTGGTGGGTTCAACCTGTCCTAATCAAAGTAACCGGGTTCTAAGGTTCCCAATATCACGGGATTGCTTTCATTGTTCATCGTTTCGATTTAGCCACTGAACTGGCGACCGAAATATTCCAGGAAAACAACCCTCAATTGAGTGTAGTATCGAGTATCAACCAACCTCGGACTGCACCAAAGTCAGTTATCTCACTACCCTAAAGAGGCCAAGATAGTTCAATTAAGGTTCCTAAGGTCTGTTGATGCTTCACGACACCACGCGGGGGCCCCGTACTCTCCTTGACTGAACTCAAGGGTTACCGGTACACACCAAAGTGCCACATCAACATAGCAGACTGCTTCAACCATGTCGGTATACCCCACACAGTTCCCTCACAGCCTTGTTGCTACTTTCTAAGAAAGGTATCCCCAGATCCGGGTTAGGATCTATAGAACTCCCAAGCAACCCACAATAATAAAGCAAGCAAAGAAGACAATTGAAAACATAGTTATGACCTAGCCCTAAGGTATACCTCACTTTAAGTTTATATTCCCCAGCGGAGTCGCCAGTTCTGTGATCGGTGGATCTGGAACTGACTGTTTAACGCTGGCTCGCGAAATGTCGCGGAAGCAAGAGTCGCCACCGTCTTTTATTTTCACCAAATGGAAAGGACAAAAGCACAGAAAAATTCCTTTAAAGAGATTGCTCTCGGTTCGGGAGGTAGGTTATAGAAAGGGAAGGTGTTAGCACCCTTTCTATCCATGGTTATCCATGGGCTCTTAGATACTTGCTCATTGTGTTTTCAAAAATGTTTGCTTGCTTTTCAATTGTGGGTTTTAAAAAGTTTCTTTGAAAAATTTCAGTTCGACTCGTACGTCAGAGTGTTTGAAAAGTTTGTTTTGAAAGCTTTTGAAAATGTGTTGGTGTGAAAAGATTTTGATTTGTTTTTGAAGAGAGCAAGTATCCATGAGTCGTCTACCTACCCTAAGGAATTCGTCTGTGTAAATGTCCTTTAAAGTAGTGCCATCCCACCATTGAGAGGTAGGTAGCACCACCGTCGGAGGTGTTCGGGTCAATTCGAGTTTATAGGGACATGGTGATCACTAGAGCAATGGGAAGACACCTTAGAAGCTACCCTCATGCCAGGTTCTCGGATCATGAGGACTTACTAAGACATCCTCTACTCGACGACCACCTTTCGAAAGGCAAGGCCACAGTGAGGCGTACCCTAGGGGTGGTGTGTGCGATTCGTGTATCGTTTTCATTGATATTTGTCTTGTCATGTTCATTGGTGTTCTACGCTTGATTTTATTTTAAGTCCATACATTCTTTCATGCTTTTGTTAACAGTTAAAAGTTGCGGGAAATGTAAATCTAAGCTATTACAAATGGCGCGGGTCCACATCGCCAAAATTAAACCGAACCCGATTTGACGGAAAGTAAATAAAGCAAAATAAATAAAAGTGCGAGAAGTTTAAGTTACAACGCTTTGGGAGAGATACATAATGAATTAAGCGAAATAAAACAAATGTGCGAATAAAATAAATTACGAACGAGGGCGTTGGACCCTTTTGCAAAATATTATTAATAAGGAATTAAAATTAAGAATTAAAAGAAAATGTTTTTTAGTATTTTTGTGTTTTTTGAGATTTAATAAAAAAGAATTAATTAAAAACCAAAATGAAATGTTAAACCTAGTTCTAATTATTTTTAAGTTTATTATGAAAGTATTAAAAGTTAACCTAAATGCAACCCTAATTAGTTTACAAGTTTAATTATGAAAATAAATAAATCACTAATATTATGGCAAAAAAAAAGGAAAATTAAAAGGAATAAAAAGTTATTAAACCTAATGCTATATTTTTGGATTTTTTTTATGAAAAAAAGAATTAATATTGCAAACCCTAATTTAAATTGAATTTATTTACATGCTAATTTATGTATAAGGAAATAATTAAAATAAAAATTATTGATCATATTTTTGTCTTTTCTGATTTTTTTATGATGTTTTTTATATTTGTGAAAAAAAATAATTAATTAAATTAAAACAAATCAGGAAAATAAAATAGCAATTAAAAAATAAAATAAAAAATAAAAAGAATTGCAAACCAGGGGGGGTGGAAGTCCCCAAAGTGGAGGTGTGGACTTGGCAAATCTGGCCCAATGACATTCAGAATTCGTTGACTTTCCAGGCGCCATGTGGCTCTTTTGACTAGGGTTCAGGGTATGCTTCCAATCTCAGCCTTTGGTTTGGTCATCAGGGACGCGTGGACGTTGGATAATGAAGATGTATGGTGCATCCTGAATATTAGCGCTGCATAGGAGTTTGAATTGAAAAATAACATGAAATATTATGTAGACCTGGGACTTGAACCCAGGTCACGAGGGTTAATGCAATCTATGTTCACCAACTGAGCCACTACACATGTGTTAATATATTATAGCAAACAAATAATAAAAAGGAAAACCAAGGCATTAGTGGCTCAGCGCGCAAATTTTTTAAACGCACCAACCATCATTCGCCACGAGGTCATCGTCCTCATTGTTCTATTTTTTTTTTGAAACAAAACGCATTGGCCACGGTTTTGAAGACGCTCTCTTAGGCACGCTACCAAAAAATAACGATTAGGTCTATGCAGCTCATAAATTAATCGCGACTATGGTAATCTCTTCGTCCAGGTCTGCTGATTGCGATGGTGGTGGTTTGGAGTCCTGATTTTTCCTCTTTGCAAAAGCCCTAATTTTGAGCTTTGTAAAACCTAGAAAAACAGTTATGGCATAATCTCATACAACACAGAAAAACGCAATTAAAGGTATGGGTTAGCTTCCAAACTTCATAGTGAACACAAATCAATCATTAAATTTCACAAACAATGCATAGAATGGGATGTACGAATATGGAATTTTTGCTGTACAGTTTGAGTTCAATCTACCAGTTCTTGGCGTGTTGATGGATGTTTGGGATTGGAATGTGTTCAGGGATTGCCAAGGAAGCTTTTGGAATAGGTTTTGTGCTTTGAATCCACCTCGAACACTGATTTCAGTTTTGAGTTTTATGGCAATTTTTTTAGTTTTCAAATTGATCTCTAGTGCAGCATTTAGTGTGTGGGCATTAGGTTTTGACTCAGCACTTATGAGGGAAGGGAATTAGGTCATTAGCTGGCCTTGATCCATGCCCATGAGAGAATTAGTCTTAGGTCTTTCACCATTAACAAACTTTCCCTTTTTTAAGCAAAACCAAGACTTGGTGTACAACCTAACCCTAGCATGAGTTTGTGAGCTGGCACATGATATATGGAAGTTATCCAAATTCAAATGACACTATTCCATTGATTTTTAAATTTTATTTGAATTATTAAAGATTTAAAATGAATTAAATTAATAAAAATTAAATAAAATAGAAAAATCAATGTTTGATCTTGAAATTAATCATGGGACACGTGTGTGGCATGACAAGGCTGAATCAAGTGGAAGAAAGTGGGCCCTTTTGTCAAAAGTTGAAGTTTCAAGGATAGTTGACTTTTGCCATTTCACAAAAATTTCCCAACTTATCCAATGCATAACTTGCTCAATTTTTAAGCTTTTCTCATGTTCTTGGACATTTTGGAAGGGTCTTTGAGTCCTTTAACCAATGCCTTTGGTCCCATGTCATTTTGATTTTCCAATCTCAAGTTATGGCCTTTGACTTAAAGTCCCTTTTTGTTGACTTTTGAAAATGACCTATAATGTTGAAATTGATAACTTTTTGTGAGAGCATTTCTTGGACTTGAAGTATGAATATGAGTTGTAGGAAATGTCTTTCTCTTAAAAATGAGCTTTGGATGGCATTTTTCTGATAATCCATGTGAAAGTTATGCCCTGGTCAATTTCAGTTGACTTTTTCAGCTGTCCAAATAAGGAAACTTTTGCATCTTGATGATTTTCTGAGCCAAATTTTGAGAATCATGATCAAGCATTGATCAAATTATGTTTGTGGCTTCAAAATGATATGTTGACCAAAAATTTGAACTTTTGACTGTCAAATGACCATTTTGCCCCTACAGTTGACTGTAGTGCAATTTAGGGTTTTGACTGTGCAATTTTGAGCTGAATGCCTTGATACTTGATATGAGGATGCTTGACCATATTTGTAGGCATGTGAGACTTGATTGGGCCTTTTAAAACTACCTTTTCTTGGTCAGAACACAAACCCTAGTTTTGACTGTATAGGAGACAGTTGGACTGTGCAACCCTTGGGGGAGTTTTGTGACTTGGCTTGGCAATTTCTTGAAGAATATGGGAGGGCAAATTTTGGGGTACAACAGAGCCTGTGTAAGATTGCTTTGTCTGAGTCATGTAGATAGTTTTCTTGTCTGGTTTCAGGTGTTAATCTGCAATCAGTTGCTCGCAAATAGTAGTCCTGTTTGGTTTCAGGTATTAATATGGATTTTAAAGATTGTCGGTCATTAAGATAGTTGTCCTAGCTAGGTACAGGTGTTAATCTTTGATCTCCTCATGCAGATAGCTTTCCTGGCTTGTTACAGGTATTAATCTACAGTCGGTCGTCTATAGATAGTTGTCCTGGCTTGTTACAAGTATTAATCTCTGACGTGAGAAAGAAAGATAATTTTCCTGGCTTTTTACATGTATTAATCTTCAATCTCCTTATGTAGATAGTTCTCCTGGATAGTTTCAAGTATAAATCCATAATCAATTGTTCACGAATAATTGTCTTGTCTTGTTTTAGGTATTAATCTGGAACTTGGCAACATCGGTCACATAGATAGTTTCCTCGTCTGGTTTCGGGAAATGATCCATGGCCTGCTGTATTTGTTGGTAAACCCGTCTTGCTTCGGGAGTTCATACCGATTAGTCGTGTAGATATTTTTCCCGTCTAGTTTCGGGAATTAATCTCTGACCTATTGTATAAGCTTATAATGTTTGTCTTTCTGCGAACTCAACCTGGAAAGGTAAAGTCAGTTTCATGCGATGTCTTGGTGTATGAATTGCATGATGCTCTCAAAATAAATGAGATTGTGATATATATGCATTTGTGCTTCATATGCTATGGTGTTTGTAAAAATGATGTATATATGCAATGTGTGAACGTGTCAGTTGTTCCATTGTTGTATTGCTGAACTAGGGAAAATAAATCTCTAATTATGGTCGGGGGTGAAGAACGTAGGTCTTCATATTTTGTTTGAAGTTGAAATACTGGGAGATGAACTTCCGTTGTTAGAGAAATAAACTATGTTGGGGAAGGTAAACTCTGTGAACTGTTTGGAGATTTTGTTGAAATCCCGTTGGGGAATCCTGATAAGCTCGGTGACTTCACTGGGGAATTTTTAGATACTGGAGCAGAAATTTAGGGATTCTTGCTCCGCCAGGAATATGAGGACACCTGGCACCATTAATTTGCGTGCTAGGAATACGAAAGTGGCCTTTTAGTAGAATGCCCCTGCTTCTGTACCTGCTGGAGAATGTATCTGCCGAGGAAAACATCTACGGGGATTTTGTGGATGGCCCTTAGATATTATCCCACTCCTTAAATTCACTAGCAACTGTCTTTCTGTTTTTAGGCGTGTATTTGTAAACATTAATCACATTCAAATGCATATGTTCAAGAATAATCACTGGACATTTTCGCACACAAAATGAAAAAAATAAAAACATAAGTTTTCACTTTCAAAGGAATAGTTTTGTATTAACTTGAATAAGCGTTTTTGCACAAGGAGACAGACATCCTAGTAAGAGGATGTCGTCATAAGAATGGAAATTATACAAGAAATAGTATACAAAGGAAAACGGCTACGTGAAATAATCCCATTGGGTTCCCATTCTGCTATTGCCTTTATGTCTTTGAGCGTCTCATCCCTTTCGCTGCTTGTCCGAAGCTGATTGGATTGATTAGTACCACTTGAGCTTGATAGTTGATACTGAAGATTGGTTGTAAGGTGATCCAACGGGACATAGTTATACACTTTAAATCCCTAACTTTTTCTTGGACAGCCCTTTCGGGTTTTCAGTCCACCGAGATACCATTTTTTCCCAAGCCGCCTTTTTAGGTTTTCGACTTGCCGGGTGTACAATTTTTTTATGTATACCCCTAATTTTTGCCTGAACCCTTTTGGTTCGCCATGATGCCCTTATTTTTGCCTAGGCCAATCGACCTAGCGGGTCTTTGTTTATGCATAGTATATTTTAACTACGCCCGTGTTTACAGGGTGCAGAAGGTCGTCATCATCCATAGTGGTTAGGATCATGGCTCCACCAGAAAATATGTTTTTGATCACAAATGGCCCTTCGTATGTGGGAGTCCATTTTCCATTGGGATCACCTTATGGCAGTATGATGCATTTGATTACCAGGTCACCAGCCTGATATACCTGACGTCTGACCTTTTTGTTAAAAGCTTTGATCATGCGTTTTTGGTACATCTGACCATGACAGACAGTTGTGAGCCTCTTCTCGTTAATCAAGTTTAATTGATCAAGTCGAGTCTGGACCCATTCTTCTTCACTCAGCCATGCATCCTTCATGATTCTCAAGGAATGGATTTGGACTTCAATGGGCAGGACAACTTCCATACCGTATACCAAAGAGAAAGGAGTTTCCCCTATTGATGTGCGCATTATGGTTCGGTAACCATGAAGAGAAAATGGTGAAATATCATGCCAATCTGTATATGTCACGTCATCTTCTGTATGATTCTCTTGATATTTTTGTTAGCAACTTCAAAGGCGCCATTCATCTTCGGCCGATAGGGAGAAGAGTTATGATGTTGGATTTTGAATTGCGTGCAGATCTTGGTGATCATAGTGTTGTTGAGATTGGTACCATCATCTGTAATGATTCTTTCTGGAATACCGTACCGACAGATAATGTTATGTCTGATAAATCGAGCCACAACATTCTTGGTAACAGAAGCAAATGAAGCTGCCTCAACCCACTTTGCGAAGTAATCAATGGCAACCAGGATGAAACGGTGCCCATTAGAAGCTATCGGTCTAATCTCTCTAATCATGTCGATGCCCCACATTGCAAATGGCCAAGGAGAGGTCAAGACATTTAGAGGAACCAGAGGTACATGCACCTTATCAGCATAGATCTGGAATTTATGGAAAGTTCGTGAATGTTGATAATAGTCTGCTTCCATAGTGGACCAGTAGTATCCTGCCCATAGAATATTTTTAGCCATTGAGTGCCCATTGGAATGAGTGCCAAAGGTACCTTCATGCAACTCAGCCATAATCTTTTCTACCTCACTCTTGACTACACACCAAAGCAAGGTAGAATCATGATTGTTCTTGTAAAGGATCCCGTTACTGAGGAAGAACTTAGCAGAGAACCTTCTTAGGAACTTCTTATCATTGACCGAAGCTCCCTCAGGATACTTTTGGGCTTCGAGATATCTTTTGACTTCATGGAACTAAGGCTTGTCCACTACTTCTTCAGTACCAATCTCTTGACAGTATGTTGGCTCGTCCATCCTCTCAATGGTGATCTGAGGAGGCTCATTATCCCACCTGACCTTGAACATGGATGAGATCGTAGCTAGCGCGTCCGCTAGTTGATTTTCCTCTCGTGGAAAATGTTCAAAGGTAATTTCTTCAAAGTATGGGATTAGTGTTAACACATGCTCTTTGTATGGGATGAGATTAGGATGCTTCGTGTACCATTCTCCTTTGATCTAGCTGATTACCAAAGCCGAGTCTCAAAACACACTTAAGACCTTGATCCTTAAATCGATTGCAGCTTTGAGACCTATGATACATGCTTCATACTCAGCCATATTGTTGGTACAATTAAAACATAGCCTGGCAGTGAAAGGAGTATGACAGCCTCCATGAGATATGATCATAATGTCGATTCCATTTCCAAGAGCGTTGGAAGCTCCGTCAAAAACCATAGTCCATCAGGATCCATTTTCAGGATTCCATTTCACAATCAATCACTAACATGATGTTCTCGTCCGCGAACTCAAAATTCATGGATTGGTAGTCGTCCACATCCTGATGAGCCAAATGATCAGCTAGTATACTTCACTTAATTACTTTTTGGGTTGTATACTGAATGTCGTATTCGGTCAGGATCATTTGCCATCTTGTTATTCTTCTGGAGAGAGCGGGCTTCTCAAAGATGTACTTGATAGGATCCATTTTAGATATCAACAAGGTAGTGTGAGTTAACATATATTGTCTTAGTCGGCGAGCAGCCCATGCCAAAGTACAGCAGGTTTTCTTGACCTGTGAGTATCTTGTTTAACAGTCGGTAAACATTTTGCTAAGGTAGTATATTGCATGCTCTTTTCGACCAGACTCGTCATGCTGCCCCAGCAGACACCCCATTGAGTTTTCTAACACTGTTAAGTACATGATAAAAGTTCTTCCTTCAACTGGAAGCATTAAAATTAAAGGCTCTTGAAGTTATTCCTTGATTCTGTCAAAGGCATTCTAGCAATCGTTACTCCACTTCACTGCTTGATCTTTCTTCAGTAATTTGAAGATTGGCTCATAAGTAGCGGACAGATGTGAGATGAATCTGGCTATGTAGTTTAGGCATCCCAAAAATCCTCTAACTTCTTTCTTAGTGCGAGGAGCCGACATCTATTGTATAGCTTTGACCTTTGCAGGATCCACTTCAATTCCTCTGCCGCTGACAACGAAGCCTAAGAGCTTACCAGATCTCACCCCAAAGGTGCACTTGTTCGGATTCAGCCTTAATTTGTATTTCTTCAGCCTGTAAAATAGCTTATGTAGGTGATCAAGGTGCTCCTCTTCAGTCTGAGACCTGACTATCATATCATCAACGTAGACCTCTATCTCACGATGCATCATATTGTGAAACAAAGCTACCATGGTGCGCTGATAGGTTGCCCCGACGTTATTTAACCCAAATGGCATAACTTTGTAGCAGAAAATTCCCCATTGTGTGACAAAGGTCGTCTTCTCCATCTCCTCAGGTTCCATTTTGATCTGATTGTATCCGGAGAAATCATTCATGAAGGAGAATACTTTATGTTGTGCGGTGTTGTCAACCAGAACATCAATATGGGGAAGCAGAAAATCATTCTTGGGGCTTGCCCTGTTCAGGTCTATGTAATCCACACACATACGTACCTTACCGTCCTTCTTAGGTACTGGAACAAAATTAGCGACCCATTGTGGATAGGACGTGACAGTTAAGAAACCGGCATTTAACTGTTTCATGACTTCAACCTTGATCTTTTAGGATATATTCGGCCTCATACGACGAACCTTCTGTTTCATTGGAGGGCAATCCTCTTTTATCGGTAGGCGATGAACCACAATAACAGTGTCAAGCCCTGGCATGTCTTCGTATGACCAGGAAAAAACCTCAACATAGTCATGTAGTATCTGTATCAACCGTTGTTTGACACTGGGCTCCAAGTTAGCACCTACCTTGACTTCTTTTCTATCCTCTTCAGTACCCAAGTTCACTGTCTCAACTGACTCCTCATGAGGTTGTATTTCCCTTTCTTTCTATTGTAACAGTATGGCAAGCTCTCCTAGTACCTCACGATCTTCCGCACCTTCGTCCTTGGCTCGGTAGATTAGATTTTCAAAGTCATAATTGGCAATAGTAGAACCGTTATCAATGGGATCCAGAGTGGATATGGATCTGCAATTGGATACTTGGGTGTGTGTAAGAGCATAGCTGTATATTTTTGATAAAGTAAAAAGCAGAAAAGAAAAACAAAGAGCGTAAAATTTGTATGTGAAACGTCCAATGTTTTATTGATGACATATGAAAATGAAGTAATGACCCTCACAACTAGACTATTGTGCCTCGGGTAAGACACAAGGTTGTAATGTTTTAATTGTTCAAATATTACATTTCCTTAAAACAAAAAGACAAATTACTCTTGAATAAAAGTAATGGGCATGAAGTCTTTAGCCTCCCAATTGTTGAGTCCACCGCTGATGGTTGGGAAGATCCACTTGTCCAGGTCATAGCTACCGTCAGCATCTTCTGCAGAAGAGACAACATTAATAGCATTGATTCTCGGGTCATGCTTGGGCATTGGTGCAGTTATGATGTTGGGAGTCTTAGGGAGATCAAATTCAACCTCCTTTGCATCAATAAGGTCTTGAAAATTGTTCTTCAAAGCCCAACAGTCGTTTGTATCGTGGTCTGGACTTTCAGAATGGTAGGCACACCGAGCATTTGAATTGTAGCGAGGAGATGTAGTGTTGGGATTTTTGGGAGCCTCTCTCAGGGTAACCAGATTGGATTTCAGCAAATATGGCAAAACTTGAGACAAGGTCATATTAATCCGGGTAAACTGCCTTCTAGGATTATCTGTTCTAGACTAATTATTCTGTTGCTGGTGTGATGCAGGATTGGAAATCATAACAGCCCCTACCGTCGGATGGCGCTCAGTTTTGTTAAGGTTTCCTTGGCCATAAGCAGCACTGACCTCCTTCTTTCTTGTGAATGGTTTCTTTGCAGTACTGGAGGATGCATCTCTCTATATTTTACCACTTTTAGTTCCAGCTTCTACCCGTTTGCAAGTCAAGATCAATTTAGTAAACCTAGCAGAAGAACTTCCAATTAGATGGTTAAAGAATGGCCTGAATAATGTGCCCAAGAACATGTCCACCAGATCCCTATCAGACAATGGAGGTTGGACTCTTCTCGGAAGGTATCTCCATTTCTGAGCATAATCTTTAAAGCCCTCACCAGAACCCGTAGACATACTCTCAAGTTGTGTACGGGTTAGAGCGAGGTCAACATTATATTAGTACTGCTTGTAGAAAGTAGCATCCAGATCTTCCCAATTATGCACATTAGTTCTTTCTAGTTGATAGAACCATTCCAGCTGAGTTCCTTCCAAACTTTCCTGGAAGAAGTGTACCCACAGATCCCTATCAGTAGTGTGGGGTTGAATTTTCCTGATATACGACCTTAAATGCAGCTTAGAACAGGAGACACCGTCGTATTTAGAAAATGCGGGAACTTTGAACTTTTGTGGGATAACAACTCTAGAAACCAACCCTAGCTCTTCGAAATCTAGGCCAGGTACCTTCTGAACTTCCATGGCCTTGAGACGGTCCTTCAGCTGTTTGTACTTATCATCAGCCGAAAGGTATTGTTCGTCAGTGTAATCAGCTTCATCCTCTTCAGACTCCCTTGGACTGTGGTCTTCTTCTCTTGGATCTCCTTCCTGATTGTCTCTCTCTCTCTCTCTTGACGGAGTTGCGAGCTCTGAAATTTGCCTCACTGGTCCTCTGAACCTTCTTCCCAAATTCAGAACACCCACTGGCCTTTTTTTCTTCTTCTTATCCTTGAGAATCAGAGCTTTCAAATCTTCTTGTCCCTTAGCCAGATTCTGGAATATTTCTTGGAATTGAGAATTATGTGCCTGAAGCTCCTTAACTGTTTGTTCAAGAGCCATTGCTGAAATAAACAGCGAAGAAGATAAGAAGCCTGTCCTGAAACCTATTTATGAAATGATATGAATGATATATGTATGCAATGTTTTCAAGGATTTATAAGACTTAAATTTTCTTATCCAAAGGGAAAACAAACGTTAATTGCATTAAGAATTTTAAGCGTTTACAATGATGCCTGTGATCGGTGGATCTGGAACTGACTGTTTAACGCTGGTTCGCGAAATGTCGCGGAAGCAAGAGTCGCCACCGTCTTTTATTTTCTCCAAATGGAAAGGACAAAAGCACAGAAAAATTCCTTAAAGAGATTGCTCTCGGTTCGGGAGGTAGGTTATAGAAAGGGAAGGTGTTAGCACCCTTTCTATCCATGGTTATCCATGGGCTCTTATATACTTGCTCATTTGTGTTTTCAAAAGGTTTGTTTGCTTTTCAATTGTGGGTTTTAAAAAAGTTTCTTTGAAAATTTCAGTTCGACTCTTGTATCTGTCCTCAAGAGTGTTTGAAAAATTTGCTTTCGAAAGCTTTTTTGAAAATGTGTTGGTGTGAAAAGTATTTTTTGATTTGTTTTGAAGTTTAGAGCAAGTATCTAGAGTCGTCTACCTACCCTAAGGAATTTGTCTGTGTAGATGTCCTTTAAAGTAGTGCCATCCCACCATTGAGAGGTAGGTAGCACCACCTGTGATCGGTGGATCTGGAACTGACTGTTTAAAGCTGGTTTGCGAAATGTCGCGGAAGCAAGAGTCGCCATCGTCTTTTATTTTCTCCAAATGGAAAGGACAAAAGCACAGAAAAATTCCTTATAGAGATTGCTCTCGGTTCGGGAGGTAGGTTATAGAAAGGGAAGGTGTTAGCACCCTTTCTATCCATGGTTATCCATGGGCTCTTAGATACTTGCTCATTTGTGTTTTCAAAAGATGTTTGCTTTTCAAAGTGTGAGTGAGTTTAAAAAAGTTTCTTTGAAAAATTTCAGTTCGACTCGTACGTCAGAGTGTTTGAAAAATTTGCTTTGAAAGCTTTTGAAAAGTGTTGATGTGAAAAGTCTTCAGTTTGTTTTGAAGAGAGCAAGTATCCTTGAGAACCTACCTACCCTAAGGAATTCGTCTGTGTAAATGTCCTTAAAAGTAGTGTTATCCCACCATTGAGAGGTAGGTAGCACCACCGTTGGAGGTGTTCGGGTCAATTCGAGGTTGTAGGGACATGGTGATCACCAGAGCAATGGGAAGACACCTTAGAAGCTACCCTCATGCCAGGTTCCCGGATCATGAGGACTTACTAAGATGTCCTCTACTCGACGATCACCTTTCGAAAGGCAACAGTGAGGCGTACCCTAGGGGTGGTGTGTGCGAATTGTGTGTCGTTTTCGTTTGCATTTGTCTTGTCATGTTAAGGTGATCTACGCTTGATTTTATTATGTCCATTCATTCTTGCATGCTTATTTAACAGTTAATATTTGCGGGAAAGTAAATTCTAAGGCTATTACAAATGGCGCGGGTCCACATCGCCAAAATTAAACCGGACCCGATTTGACGGAAAGTAAATAAAGCAAAGTAAAAGTGCGAGAAATAAAATCGTTACAACGCTTTGGGAGAATTACATAATTACAATAGACGACATAAAATAAATGCGCGAAATTAACAATTAAAAATATGGGCGTTGGACCCTTTTGCAAAAAATTAAAGTTAATGAATTAATTAATGAGGAATTAAAATTAAAGATTTAAAAAAGAATGTTTTTTGGTATTTGGTGTTTTTTAGATATTTGATGAGAAAAGAAATTAATTTAAAGTTAAACTAAAAGGCAAACCCTAATTCTAATTATTTTTATGTTATTAAGAAAATATTGAAATTTGACCTATTTTAAACCTAATTATTTTTATGTACAATTTAATTATGAAAATAATAAATAAATAAGTATTATGATAAAAAAGAGAAAATTAAAAAAGGAATAAAAAGTTATTAAACTTAAATTCTATATTTTTTATATTTTATTATGAAAGGAATTAAAATTGCAAAAAAACCTAATTATACTAAATTCAATTATACAATTCATTCATGAAAATAATTAAAATAAATATTATTACATTTTTTATCTTTTTCTGGATTTTTTATGATGTTTTTATATTTTGTGAAAAAATAATTAATTAATTAAAACAATAAAAATAGATAACACAATAGTTAAAATAAATAAATAAAATATGAAAAGAAAAGCAAACCAGGGGGGTGGAAGTCCCCAAAGTGAGGTGTTGGTCCAAGAATCCAGGCCCATTAAGCATTGAAATCCGTTGACTTTCGTGCAAGCATGTGATGCGTCTGACTATGGTACATGGTGCTCTTCAGATCTGAGCCCTTGATCTGCATTTCTTGGACGCGTGGACCTTTGGATGATGATGGAGCATGGTACGCTTCAGCGTTGTGCCTGCATGGGAACTTATATGGAAAAATAATATGGAATTGTACAGACCTGGGGTTCGAACCCAGGTCTTGGATGTTGAAGCCACAAGCCTTTGCCAGCTGAACCAAATGACGCGTTTGTTATATAATAGACGAATAAATAATATAATAGAAAAAACAAGATGTTAGTGGGTAGCGCGCCAATTTTCAAACGCGCCAATCGCTGTGTGACACGAGATCATCTTCTTCCTCATCCTGTAAAACAAAACACGATGGCAACGGTTTCACGTGCGTGGCCTTAGGGGTGTTTCCAGAAAATAGCGACTAGCGCTATGATGTCAATAAATTGATCGCGAGGGTCAAGATCTCTTCGTCTTGGTGAGCTGATTTGAATGGCATGGGTCTGGAACCCTAATTTTACTTGGTTTAGGACCTTTGCACTGTGCAACCCTTGGGGAATTTTATGACCTGGCTTGGCAATTCCTTGGAGAATATGGGAGGGCAAATTTTGGGGTACAACACCACCGTTGGAGGT
This sequence comes from Vicia faba, assembly GCA_948472305.1. Lineage (NCBI taxonomy): Eukaryota > Viridiplantae > Streptophyta > Magnoliopsida > Fabales > Fabaceae > Vicia > Vicia faba. The sequence continues at coordinate 1,481,202,626 of OX451737.1, forward strand.
ATTCGGGTCAATTCGAGTTTAGGGACATGGTGATCACCAGAGCAATGGGAAGACACCTTAGAAGCTACCCTCATGCCAGGTTCCCGGATCATGAGGACTTACTAAGACGTCCTCTACTCGACGATCACCTTTCGAGGCAAGGCAACAGTGAGGCGTACCCTAGGGGTGGTGTGTGCGGTTCGTGTGTCAGATTCGTTTGCATTTGTCTTGTCATGTTCATTGTGATCTACGCTTGATTTTATTATGGCCATTCATTCTTGCATACTTTGTTAGCAGTTAATATTTGCGGGAAAATAAATCTAAGCTATTACAAAGGCGCGGGTCCACATCGCCAAAATTAAACCGGACCCGATTTGACGGAAAATAAAATAAAGTAAAGTAAATAAAAAGTGCGAAAAATAACTTTACAAGGCTTCGGGAGAGATACATAATTATTTAAAAGAAACGAAATAAAATAAATATGCGAAATAAAAGAATTATCGAAACGAGGGCGTTGGACCCTTTTGCAAGTTAAATTAATAAGGAATTAACATTAAAATTAAAAGAAAATGTTTTTTGGTTTTTTTTTAAGATTTAAGATTTAATAGAAAAAGGATTAATTAAAACTAAAATAAAATGTTAAACTTAGTTCTAATTATTTTTTTTTAAGTTATTAAGAAAAAATATTGAAGTTTTTAACCTAAATTAACCCTAAATTATTTTCATGCAAATTTAATTATAAAAAATAAAATAAATATTATTATTGTAAAAAAGAAATATTAAAAAAAGAATAAAAATTAATTAAGCCTAATTCTACATTTTTTAGATTTTATTATGAAAAGAATTAAAATTGTAACCTAATTTAAAACTAATTAATTACATGCTAATTTATTTACAAAAAAAATATCAAAATAAATAATCATTATATTTTTTATCTTTTTCTGAGTTTTTAGGCATTTTTTTTATATTTGGTAAAAATAATTAATTGAATCAAAACAATAAAACAAGTAAAATAACAATTGAAAATAAAATGTGAAAAATATAGAGAAGGCAAACCAGGGGGGGGTTCAGGCCCCAAAGTGGAGGTATAGGCCTAGCAATCTGGCCCAATAGCATTGGCCTCGTTGGACTTTTCTGAATCATGTGTGATGCGTTGACTAGGGCGTAGTATGTTCTTTAAATCTGTGCCTTTGGTCTGAAACAGGTAGACGCGTGGCAGGCTTGATGGTGATGGAACATGGTGCGCATTAATGTTGTGCCTGCATAGGAATCATTATGGAAAAACAATATTGAAATTACACAGACCTGGGGTTCGAACCCAGGTCTTGGACATTGCAAATCAACACCTGTGCCACTAAGCCATTACTACGCGTTTTGATATATAATAAGCAAATAAATATAATAAAGGAAAACAATCCCTTAGTGCATCAAGCGCGCGAAATTTTGAATTGGCCTATCATTCGTTGACAACACACCATCTTCTTCATTACCCCTGTAAAACAAAACACAAAGGCAACGTTTTTCACGCGTTGCGTTAGGAGGCTTTAGAGAAAATAGCGAATAGCGCTATGGTGTCCATAAATTGGGCGCGATAGGTGATTCCTGTTCGTCCAGATACACTGATGCTAATGGTCATGGTCTTGAGTCCTAATTTTACTTCGTTTCAAAAGCCCCAAATTTACAACCCTGTAAACCCTAGAAATCGCGCATGGTACAATTGTATATACAGCATAATAATCAAATTAAACATCATGGTTAGCTTTAAAACATCACAATGAATATAAATCCACAATTAGAATGCCATGAGAATGCCTAGAATTAAAAATACGATCTTGACTTTTTCTCTGTACAGGGAAGGCTCTCATTACCAATTCTTGGGGTTTGAATCGATGTTAATGACTGGAATGTATTCAGGGAGACTTGAGGAAGCTAATGGGATGGTTTTTGTGCTGCGAATCAACCTGTAAAGGGGTTTACAGTTTTGAATTTTTTGGCCAAAATTTCAAGTTTTTTGAGAGCTTTTCTGCGCAGCTTTTAGTGTCCGGGCATTAGGTTTATGATCAGGTATTTGTATGGAACAAATTAGGTCAGCAAAACTCAATAAAATCCAATGCAATCATGGACTTTGAATTTTGATTTTCTAAGGATCTTTTTAAATCTTTTTCCATGTGTTCTTGTGTCAAAATCATGCCAATCAATCCACTTCTTTCCTAATTAGCATATGCACGAAATCTTGATGGCAAAATATGTATAAAAAGATTTGTTAGGGCAAGTTAGATATTTTTCATGTATTTAAATAATTTAAATGAATTAATATAAATAATAATTCAAATAAATAAATAAAAAATGAGAAAATACTTCCCTTTGGGCCAAGTGGTCGTGCATATGCTTGGAATGATGAATCATGGAAGAAAAATGGGCCCATTAGCATTTTTAGGTCATTTGAGTCAATGTTGACTTTTCAAAATATCCAAAAATTTCCCAACTTCCACAAGGCATAACTTGCTCAATTTTTTAAGATTTTCTCATGTTCTTGGACATTTTGGAAGGGTATTTGAGTCCTCTAACCAATGCCTTTGGTCCCATGTCATTTTGATTTACCAATCTCAAGTTATGGCCTTTGACTTAAAGTCCCTTTTTGTTGACTTTTGAAAATGACCTATAATGTTGAAATTGATAACTTTTTGTGAGAGCATTTCATGGACTTGAAGTATGAAGATGAGTTGTAGGAAATGTCTTTCTCTTCAAAATGAGCTTTGGATGGAATTTTTCTGATAATCCATGTGAAAGCTATGCCCTGGTCAATTTCAGTTGACTTTTTCAGCTGTCCAAATAAGGAAACTTTTGCATCTTGATGATTTCTGAGCCAAATTTTGAGAATCATGATCAAGCATTGATCAAATGATGTTTGTGGCTTCAAAATGATATGTTGACCAAAAATTTGAACTTTTGACTGTCAAATGACCATTTTGCCCCTACAGTTGACTGTAGTGCAATTTAGGGTTTTGACTGTGCAATTTTGAGCTGAATGCCTTGATACTTGATATGAGGATGCTTGACCATATTTGTAGGCATGTGAGACTTGATTGGGCCTTTTAAAACTACCTTTTCTTGGTCAGAACACAAACCCTAGTTTTGACTGTATAGGAGACCTTTGCATTGTGCAACCCTTGGGGAATTTTGCAGCTTGACTTGGCAATTTCTTGGAGAATATGGGAGGGCAAATTTTGGGGTACAACAGTTGCCCCTGTTCAATCTTCTTAGACCTGAGGATGCAGATTGGCTGACGTGCCTTTCGTAATCCGAGGGTAGAAGATGATTGGACACCAGAGTGCCCAGAAATTTGCGCTCACATGTTAGCAGTGTGATGGGGGAATGGGCTTATAGATGCCATTTAGAGTTCGATGAATAGGATGATGGGCTTATAGATGCCATCTGGATGTTGATCGCGTAGGAGATTCCTTAGCGAGAACCTGCATACCTGCAAAAGAACAAATGAGTACCTGACACGTTGCAGGAGCTAATTTTCAGATGCTTGGTAAAGATGCGTCCTGACTGGTTACAGGAGCTGAGTCTGGAGCTTCAAACGGAGATGAATGAACCAGGGATGGTTACTACCTTAGCATGAATGGTAAGAGAACCTTGGGCGACTTTAACCTCAACAACGCTCGTTGAGAAAAATCTTAGCGGGAATTACCATCTTTGCAGTATCGGGAAGAGAACCATAGGCACTTATAATCTGAAAGGGAATTGTCACCTCACTCACCGTCAGAGAGGAAACCATAAGAAAAGGAATTATCACCTCACTCACCGTCGGAGAGGGGACCATAGGAGACTATCACCTCACACTCACCGTCGGAGAGGGAAACATCTGAAAAGGACTTACCACCTCACTCACCGTTGGAGAGGGAACCATGGGAGACTATCACCTCACACTCACCGTCGGAGAGGGAAACATCTGAAAAAGGAATTACCACCTCACTCACCGTTGGAGAGGGGACCATAAGAGACTATCACCTCACACTCACCGTCGGAGAGGGAAACATCTGAAAAAGGAATTACCACCTCACTCACCGTTGGAGAGGGGACCATAAGAGACTATCACCTCACACTCACCGTCGGAGAGGGAAACATCTGAAAAAGGAATTACCACCTCACTCACCGTTGGAGAGGGGACCATAAGAGACTATCACCTCACACTCACCGTCGGAGAGGGAAACATCTGAAGAAGGAATTACCACCTCACTCACCGTTGGAGAGGGGACCATAAGAGACTATCACCTCACACTCACCGTCGGAGAGGGAAACATCTGAAGAAGGAATTACCACCTCACTCACCGTTGGAGAGGGGACCATAACTTCTGCTGAGTCTTTATCAGAAAAATCTGTTGGGAGTCGATTTAGCTGGACTAGAGAAGGTCTTGGAATATGTTTGAGAATTTAACTGCATCTTTCCTGAAAGGTAAAGGTCAGTCATATGTAATGCATGATATGGATCAAGCAATGATGTTCTCAACATAAATGAGATTTGTAAGATATGATGCGTCTATGCATGCTATAATGATGTATGGAAGTGCGATGTTTATGAATGTATGTTTCGTCTAGGAAAGTAAATCCTTGACGGGTGCCGGGAAGTCACTCCTGGGCTGATGTTGAAGAATAGATTTTGCTTCCGCTGGGGATGATGGCTGCAAGAACACCGGTAGGAGAAAATGACTCCGTCGCGGAATAAACTTGGCAAATGGAAGATTCTGCGGGGAGAAAAGATGCTCTAGCGACCATGCTGGGAAGCAATACTCTGTGGGAAGAGGGATGCCTTGCTGAGTGTAGATAATAATTTGCTGGGGGTACCCTTGTTATTGGAAGTGTTGATGGACTTCGCTGGGGTAAGAAGACTTCGTCGAGGACGCTCTTTCCAGGGCTTTTGGCTGAGGATAACCCAGTTATATCCTGTTAAGGAAATAACTCTTTGAATAAAGCCGGGCGACGCGTTCGTGCTCTGTGAGGGGATAAGCTTCCAGAATCTACTGGGGATAAGCTTACTGCTTGGGGATATGGACTCCATCTTTCCTGGGGAAACCGGATTGGACTCTTCTGGGGAAGTTTTGATATGCTAGGAAAGTGATTCCTATGGATATTGAGATATCGCCGGGGAACAATCTTTAGACCAAGACTGCCGGGGATGCTTGTTAAGAATATATGCTGCTGGGGAAGTATTGAGATTTACGGGAGGACACTCAATTTCCTTGAGATTTGATAACTCTGCTTGGAGAAGAATGTATTGTTGGCTCACTCTCTGGGGAATTCAGGTATACTGGTCATGTTCTTTAGCTGAACCTACCTCGGTACCTTGGAGGATAGAACAATTAGACTGCTCAGACAACTCTTTATTGCCCCTGTTTCTAGTGTCACCTGCAATTAATTCCTTTGTTTCGTATGCAAATATTTATGAGTTAGCAAATTATTGTCAATGCATATATCACAAATTGAACCTTGGACGTTCTTCGCGAAACAAAACAGAAAAAGGAAAAACACTTGGCACGTTTAACTGAAAATATATTTGTATTGACTTTTTGAATGGCCTGAAAATAGGCGTTTTGTGTACAAGAGGCTGACGTCCTAGTAAGAGGAACGTCGCCGAACACGAGAGTTTATACAAATTTTGTACAAAAAAAAAAAAAAAAAAAAAAAAAAAAACAGTTGTGTAAAATATGAGCGATCCACTGGGTTTCAACTCTGCTATTGCCTTTATAACTCCGAGCGTCTCATCACTTGATGACCTTGGTTGAAGGTGAAGCTGACTGATCGATGCCGTCTGAACTTGATGTAGATACCGGATTCTAGATGCAAAGTGATCCAATGAGACATAGTATTACGCTTTTATCCCTAATTTTTGCCTGGACCGCCCTTTCGGGTTTTCAGTCCACCGGGATACCCATTTTTGCCCAAGCCGCCTTTTCAGGTTTTCGACTTGCCGGGTGTACAGATTTTTTCTTTTTCATCCCTTCATTTTGCCCGAACCCTTTTGGTTCGACGGGAAGACCTAATTTTTGCCTAGGCATGTCAGCCTAGCGGGTCTTTTTTCATGCGTAGTATCTTTTTACTATGTCTGCATTGGCGGGGTGAGGAAGGTCGTCACCATCCATGTTGGTCAATATCATTGCTCCTCCTGAGAACACATGCTTAACCACAAATGGCCCTTCGTACGTAGGGGTCCATTTGCCCCTTGGATCACTCTGAGGAAGGATGATTCTCTTGATTACCAGATCCCCAACTCGATATTCCTGTGGTCTGACCTTTTTGTTAAATGCCCTGATCATCCGTTTCTGATACGTTTGACCATGACAGATAGCAGCAAGTCTCTTTTCGTCAATGAGGTTGAGCTGATCAAGTCGTGTCTGGATCCAATCATCTTCGTTCAGATTTGCATCTTTCATTATCCGGAGAGAGGGTATTTGCACTTCGATTGGCAAGACTGCCTCCATACCATAAACTAGAGAGAAAGGAGTTGCCCCGGTTGACGTCCTAGCTGAGGTACGGTACCCATGTAGAGCGAATGGTAACATCTCGTGCCAATCTTTATAGGTCACTGTCATCTTCTGCACGATTTTCTTGATATTCTTGTTAGCTGCTTCTACAGCCCCATTCATCTTCGGTCTGTAAGGAGAAGAATTGTGGTGCTGTATCTTGAACTGTTGGCAGAGCTCAGCGATCATCTTATTGTTTAGATTGGTACCGTTGTCTGTAATAATCCGCTCAGGGACGCCGTACCGACAGATCAGATTATGCCGAATGAACCGTGCCACAACAGTCTTGGTTACCGTAGCATAGGATGCTGCTTCGACCCACTTCGTAAAATAATCAATCGCCACTAGGATGAAGCGATGTCCATTGGATGCCGTAGGTTTAATCTCGCCAATCATGTCTATGCCCCACATTGCAAACGGCCAAGGCGCAGTCAGGACATTCAAGGGAACCGGAGGAACATGCACCTTGTCTACATAAATCTGGCACTTGTGGCATGTCCTGGAATGTTGGTAACAGTCAGCTTCCATTGTAGACCAGTAATATCCTGCCCGTAGGATTTTCTTAGCCATAGTGTGTCCACTGGAGTGTGTACCAAAGGTCCCTTCATGTAGCTCTTCCATGATCCTTTCTGCTTCAGTCTTATCCACACAACGCAGTAAGGTTGAATCATGGTTTCGCTTGTACAAGATGTCGTTGCTAAGGAAGAACTTGGCTGCAAACCTTCTCAAGAACTTCTTATCATTGATAGAGGCACCTTCGGGGTATTCCTGAGTTTCCAGATATCTCTTCACCTCATGGTACCAAGGCTTTTCAGTCACCAATTCAGTTTCGAGATCACAACAGTATGCCGGTTCGTCCAGTTTCCAGATGATGATCCGGGGAGCCTCATTATCCCATTTAACTTTGAACATAGAAGACATTGTAGCTAACGCGTCCGCTAACTGATTCTCTTCTCTTGGAAAATGCTCAAAGGTTATCTCTGTGAAGTGGGGAATCAGGGTCAACACACATTCTCTGTAAGGAATCAAGTTTGGATGTTTTGTATCCCACTCTCCTTTGATCTGATTGATCACAAGAGCGGAATCTCCGAAGACACTTAGAAATTTGATCCTTAGGTCGATCGCAGCTTGAAGACCCATGATGCACGCCTCATACTCCGCCATATTGTTGGTACAGTTGAAACATAGCCGGGCAGTGAGTGGAGTATGAGTACCTTGTGGAGATATGATTATGGCGCCGATACCGTTTCCCAAAGCATTGGAGGCTCCGTCAAAGTGCATAGACCATCGGGATCCTGGTTCAGGTCCTTCATCCGGTCCAGGCACTTCACAATCTGTTACTATCATGATGCTTTCATCCGGAAACTCGAAGTTCATTGATTGGTAGTCATCTACAGCTTGATGAGCTAAGTGGTCTGCCAATACACTCTCCTTGATGGCTTTCTGGGTTGTGTACTGAATGTCGTATTCCGTCAAGATCATTTGCCATCTTGCAATTCTCCCAGACAGAGCAGGCTTTTCGAATATGTACTTTATCGGATCCATCTTTGAGATCAACAAGGTAGTGTGAGTCAGCATATACTGTCTCAGCCGGCGAGCAGCCCATACCAAAGCGCAGCAAGTTTTCTCAAGCAGTGAGTATCGGGTCTCACAGTCGGTAAACTTTTTGCTAAGGTAATAAATGGCATGCTCTTTTCGGCCAGACTCGTCATGCTGCCCCAGCACACACCCCATTGAGTTGTCCAACACTGTCAGGTATAGTATCAGAGGTCTCCCTTCAACTGGTGGCATAAGGATAGGTGGTTCTTGGAGATACTCTTTGATTCTGTCAAAAGCAGCCTGACATTCATCGTTCCAACGTACTACCTGATCTTTCTTCAGCAGCTTGAAGATTGGCTCACAGGTAGCAGTCAGATGTGAGATGAATCGAGCGATGTAATTCAGGCGTCCTAAAAAGCCTCTGACTTCCTTCTCTGTCTTAGGAACTGGCATCTCTTGAATAGCTTTGACTTTGGCAGGGTCCACTTGAATACCTTTATCACTGACCACGAAGCCTAGTAACTTTCTCGATCTTACCCCGAAGTTGCACTTGTTCGGGTTCAATCTCAGCTTGTACAGTTTCAACCGGTCAAACAACTTCTGCAGATGATCTAGATGCTCTTCCTCAGTCTGGGACCTCGCGATCATGTCGTCCACATACACCTCTATCTCGTGATGGATCATGTCATGAAATAAGGCAACCATGGCACGTTGGTAGGTTGCCCCAGCGTTCTTTAATCCAAATGGCATGACCTTGTAACAGAAGGTGCCCCACTGAGTAACAAATGTAGTTTTTTCCATGTCTTCAGGTGCCATCTTAATCTGATTGTAACCTGAAAAGCCATCCATGAAAGAGAATACTTTGTGCTGAGCTGTATTATCGACAAGGACATCAATGTGAGGTAAGGGGAAGTCATCCTTGGGGCTGGCCCTGTTCAGATCCCTGTAATCGACACACATTCTGACCTTTCCATCCTTCTTAGGTACCGGCACCACATTAGCAACCCACTGAGGGTAAGAAGTTACTGCAAGGAACCCCGCATCAAACTGTTTCATGACCTCGGCTTTAATCTTCTCGGACATCTCTGGACGCATCCGACGGACCTTTTGCTTAACTGGAGGGCAGTCTTCCTTAGTTGGCAAGTGATGGACCATAATATCGGTATCCAACCCGGGCATGTCTTCGTAGGACCAGGCAAAGATCTCCATATAGTCATGCAGCATTTTGGTTAACCGTTGCTTCACGCTGAGCTCTAGGTTGGCACCAATCTTTACCTCTTTCCTATCTTCCTCAGTACCCAAGTTTATTGTTTCCACTGGCTCTTCATGGGGTTGAATTGCCCTCTCTTCCTGAAGCAACAGTCTTGCAAGCTCGCCAGGCACTTCGCAATCATCTTCACCTTCGTCTTCGGCTAAGTTGATCGGATTTTCGAAGTCATAACTGGCAGTAGCAGAGTTGTTATCAGTGAGATCCAGAGTGGATTGAAACCTGTATGAGTGAGTGTGTGTGTAAATACAGCTGTTTTGAAAATTATGTAAAGGAAAAGAAAGACAGAAAAGGAGCACAATATTTGCAATGCGAAAAATACGTCCAAGATTTTCATTCATGGTATATGAAATGACAATTTGTATGCCCTCACAAATAGAACCACGGTGCCTCGGGTAAGACACCGGGCCATAGAGTTTATCATTGTTTATTACAAAATACCAAAAACATAGGAATTCATTACTTAGTGACAAGAGAAACAGATAAGTTGTCCTTTGCGCTCCAATTGTTAGGTCCACTGTCGGTTGCCGGGTAGATCCAGCTATCAAACTCAGCATCGTCCACTTCGTCTTCGTCCCCAATAGCATTCACTCCATGAGCAGGTAGGGGAGCTGTTACCACATTAGGCTTGTCAGATGCCTCAAACTGTACCTCCTTGGCGTCAATAAGGTCCTGCAGCTTGTTCTTTAACGCCCAACAGTCATCGGTAGAGTGCCCCGGGCTATCTGAATGGTAGGCACAACGAGCATTCGGGTTGTACTTGGGAGATGTAGTATTGGGGAACTTCGGGGCTTCCCTGACAGTCACTAAGTTAGTGGACATCAACTGTGGCAGGATCTGTGATAGGGTCATGCTTAACCGGGTAAACTCTCTCCGGGGTCTTTCAGCCCTTTGAGGATTGTTCGGCCGAGGAGCGGCAGCAGGCTTAGCAATCATCACCGCACTGACAGATTGGCGGTGCTCAGGTCTCTCTGATTTCCTGGAACCATATACGGCGCTGGACTCCTTCTTGAATGGTTTCTTTTCCGAACTAGATGATGCACCCTTCGCAATCTTTCCAGACTTCAACCCAGCTTCAATTCTCTCTCCAGTCAAGATTAGATCAGTGAACCCAGCAGAAGAATTCCCAATGAGATGGTTGAAAAATGGCCCAGATAGGGTCCCCAAGAACATGTCTACCAACTCCCGGTCAGTCAAAGGTGGCTGCACCCTGCCAGCCAGGTCTCTCCACTTCTGAGCGTACTCCTTAAAACCTTCGCTTGCACCTAACGACATACCCTGAAGTTGGGTACGTGTGGGGGCAAGGTCGGCATTATATTGATACTGCTTATAGAAAGCAGTAGCCAACTCCTCCCAGTTACGAACCTTGGTCCCATCCAGCTGATAGAACCATTCGAGATGAGTCCCTGAAAGACTCTCCTGGAAGAAGTGGATCCATAAATTCTTATCCGCAGAGTACGGCTGAATTTTCCGAACATAGGACCTCAGATGCAGCTTGGGACAAGACGCCCCGTCATATTTGGAGAAGGATGGTGCTTTGAACTTGTGAGGGATAATCACACCAGTTGACAAACCCAGATCTCCGAAATCCAGCCCCGGTACCTGTTGAACCTCCATGGCTTCAACCTATCCTCCAGCTGCTTGTATCTGTCGTCTGCAGGAGGGTACTGCTCTTCATCAAAATCTGTCTCGTTGTCGGAGACTACCGGACTAGGAACCCTTGCTTCTGCCTGAGGGGAATTCTTGTCAACAGAAGAACCAGTCTCTTCCTGATGCAGAGTATTGTTAAACCTTCGGCCCGAGTTGAACAGAACAGTTCTTCTCTTCTTCTTCTTCTCCTTCTTCAGGAGCATAGCCTTCAGTTCTTCTTGGCCTTGAGCCAGACCCTTGATTAATTCCTGGAATTGTGCATTCTGCACCTGAAGAGCCTTGATTGATGTCTCAGTTGATGCAGATTCGGGATTCATGATGCTGAAATAAACAGCGAAGAACTGTAAGCAACCTGAAAAGAGGAAAAACCTGCTATGCACATGATGAATGAAATGCGTATGAGTTATTTTTTCAAAGACAATCGGGAATCAACTTTGTAAACAAAAAGGAACACACTTCATTAGATTTAACTTTGCAACTGAAATTATTCAACAAGTTGCCCTTAGGCGTTACATGAAAGGAAATACTGGAATGGAAATAAAACTGTAAAAGCACATCTGGAGTTCCTTATTGATCCCATGGTCTCCTCTTCTCAGTACGGATGTAGGAATTCAGAGCTCTCTCATTCTCCAACTGCTTGGTCAGCTTCTGGATCTTTGATTCCTGCTCTTTGAACTTTTCCCGGTAAGAATCCCGCTCTTCTCGCAGTTGCGACCAAGATCTCTTCAATGTCTCATAATCAGTAGGTATCTGAGGAGGAAGGACAGTTGGAGGAACACCATCTTTGTCAGGACACTCAAGAATGACGGGTCTGACAGCTTCATACGGCATACCTAACTTCTGAGCACGGATGCGGACCCATTTGTAGTAGGCTTCCATAGGTAAAGAAGTCTTTGGCCCTAACTCTTGTGGGTCAGCTTTATGAACCTTATCCCAAGCCTTGATGATCCTACGACGCAGCTCGCCACTATCCACCTGAAACTCGAAACTGAGGTGAGGCACCAACATCTCATGGGGGCCTGCTCTTCTTGCTCTCCCAAACTGACGGAGTGCTAGACATGGATTGTAGGAGATCCCTCCTTGAGTACCAATCAGAGGAACATTAGGGTATTCCCCGCATCGATCAATAATAGCTATCTCATCCAAACCTCTGCAAGTCCAAATGATGTCTTTATCAGTGAGAGACATTAACCTATGAGCCCAACCTCTTCCTTCTTGATTCTTCAGTACGAACTTAGGGAGGTGCGAAATAAACCACCTCACCAACAAAGGGATACAACACCATAGGGTTCCTCGTCTTCGGGTAGTACGGGCATGAAGTTGTTGCAAGATGTCACCCAAGAGAGTGGGCACAGGATTCTGAGACATAAAGATCCTTATGGCAGTGACATTGATGAAGTTGTCAGGATTAGGAAACAGGACTAACCCATAGATTAGGAGAGCCAAGATGTCTTCATATGCCCTAAAGTCCAGGTCATTCCAGAAACTATTAGCTTTACCAATCAGAAACTTGGCCAAGAAACCTTTAACTCCGCTTCTAGTTACCCAGTTGTCTGTTACCTCTTGATGGGTCAAAGGAAGGACTGCAGCAACATCCTCGAGCCTGAGGGTCTTTTCCCAACCAGTAAAGGGAGTCTGATCCAAGATAGGGATACCAAGCAGATTAGAGAACTCTTCCAGGGTAGGGACCAGCTGGAAGTCTTGAAAGGTGAAGCACTGGTACAGAGGGTCATAGAACTGGGTCAGAACACTCATCAACTGCTGATCCCGCTTTGCAGTGACTAAACTGAGAAGGGAACCATGCCTCTGAATGAAGGAAGTGGTATTTGGAATTCTGCTAACCAACTCATCGAGCAACTCAGGTGAACAAACAAAGTTGAACCGGATAGTATTCCTTCGCACAGGCATCATAATGTCCTACAAAACAGAGCAAAGATGAAACCCTCTTGTCTTTGAAATGGTCAGTCCTTATGCAGGATGCATGCAATGCTCATGATGCTATGATGTTATGATAAAGCACACCACATACAGATACAAAGGCAAACATGGTAAGGCACACAAGTCACACAAGGCAAGCCCCTAAAGTTTAGGCCAGCATGAGGTCTAGGTACTACCCTCTTTCAGTTTGTTGGTTCATACCTGTCCTAATCAAAAGTAACCGGGTTCTTAGAGGATCCCAATATCATTGACTACCCTCAATCGGTCATAACTCCAGCATCGCAATCTTTTCTTGCGGCCAGAACCATCACGAGAGTTTAGCCTCAATGGGCGTAGCATACTGCTACAATTCTAAAGGCCAGGTTGTGTCAATTAAGGTTCTAAGGTTGTTGGTGCTTAATGACTCCTTAGAAGACCCATATTCTCCTCGTTGCGACACAAGGGATATCGGTACAGACTAAGGTGCCACACCAACGTAGCCACTGCTTCACCTGTGTCGGTCTACGCCGGACAGGTCCCTCACAGCTTATGCTACCTAAACAGGGTATCCCCAGATCCGGGTTAGGATCTATGTATCTCCGATGCAGCCCACAAAAGTAAAGCAAGCAAATCAATACAAGTGAAAACACAGTTATGAACTAGCCCTAAGGTACACCCCACTTTATAGTTTAAGTCCCCAGCAGAGTCGCCAGTTCTGTGATCGGTGGATCTGGAACTGACTGTTTAACGCTGGTTCGCGAAATGTCGCGGAAGCAAGAGTCGCCACCGTCTTTTATTTTCTCCAAATGGAAAGGACAAAAGCACAGAAAAATTCCTTAAAGAGATTGCTCTCGGTTCGGGAGGTAGGTTATAGAAAGGGAAGGTGTTAGCACCCTTTCTATCCATGGTTATCCATGGGCTCTTAGATACTTGCTCATTTGTGTTTTCAAAAGGTTTGTTTGCTTTTCAATTGTGGGTTTTAAAAAAGTTTCTTTGAAAATTTCAGTTCGACTCGTGTATCTGTCCTCAAGAGTGTTTGAAAAATTTGCTTTCGAAAGCTTTTTTGAAAATGTGTTGGTGTGAAAAGTATTTTTTGATTTGTTTTTAAGTTTAGAGCAAGTATCTAGAGTCGTCTACCTACCCTAAGGAATTCGTTTGTGTAGATGTCCTTTAAAGTAGTGCCATCCCACCATTGAGAGGTAGGTAGCACCACCGTTGGAGGTATTCGGGTCAATTCGAGTTTAGGGACATGGTGATCACCAGAGCAATGGGAAGACACCTTAGAAGCTACCCTCATGCCAGGTTCCCGGATCATGAGGACTTACTAAGACGTCCTCTACTCGACGATCACCTTTCGAGGCAAGGCAACAGTGAGGCGTACCCTAGGGGTGGTGTGTGCGGTTCGTGTGTCAGATTCGTTTGCATTTGTCTTGTCATGTTCATTGTGATCTACGCTTGATTTTATTATGGCCATTCATTCTTGCATACTTTGTTAGCAGTTAATATTTGCGGGAAAATAAATCTAAGCTATTACAAAGGCGCGGGTCCACATCGCCAAAATTAAACCGGACCCGATTTGACGGAAAATAAAATAAAGTAAAGTAAATAAAAAGTGCGAAAAATAACTTTACAAGGCTTCGGGAGAGATACATAATTATTTAAAAGAAACGAAATAAAATAAATATGCGAAATAAAAGAATTATCGAAACGAGGGCGTTGGACCCTTTTGCAAGTTAAATTAATAAGGAATTAACATTAAAATTAAAAGAAAATGTTTTTTGGTATTTTTTTAAGATTTAAGATTTAATAGAAAAAGGATTAATTAAAACTAAAATAAAATGTTAAACTTAGTTCTAATTATTTTTTTTTAAGTTATTAAGAAAAAATATTGAAGTTTTTAACCTAAATTAACCCTAAATTATTTTCATGCAAATTTAATTATAAAAAATAAAATAAATATTATTATTGTAAAAAAGAAATATTAAAAAAAGAATAAAAATTAACTAAGCCTAATTCTACATTTTTTAGATTTTATTATGAAAAGAATTAAAATTGTAACCTAATTTAAAACTAATTAATTACATGCTAATTTATTTACAAAAAAAATATCAAAATAAATAATCATTATATTTTTTTATCTTTTTCTGAGTTTTTAGGCATTTTTTTTATATTTGGTAAAAATAATTAATTGAATCAAAACAATAAAACAAGTAAAATAACAATTGAAAATAAAATGTGAAAAATATAGAGAAGGCAAACCAGGGGGGGTTCAGGCCCCAAAGTGGAGGTATAGGCCTAGCAATCTGGCCCAATAGCATTGGCCTCATTGGACTTTTCTGAATCATGTGTGATGCGTTGACTAGGGCGTAGTATGTTCTTTAAATCTGTGCCTTTGGTCTGAAACAGGTAGACGCGTGGCAGGCTTGATGGTGATGGAACATGGTGCGCATTAATGTTGTGCCTGCATAGGAATCATTATGGAAAAACAATATTGAAATTACACAGACCTGGGGTTCGAACCCAGGTCTTGGACATTGCAAATCAACACCTGTGCCACTAAGCCATTACTACGCGTTTTGATATATAATAAGCAAATAAATATAATAAAGGAAAACAATCCCTTAGTGCATCAAGCGCGCGAAATTTTGAATTGGCCTATCATTCGTTGACAACACACCATCTTCTTCATCACCCCTGTAAAACAAAACACAAAGGCAACGTTTTTTCACGCGTTGCGTTAGGAGGCTTTAGAGAAAATAGCGAATAGCGCTATGGTGTCCATAAATTGGGCGCGATAGGTGATTCCTGTTTGTCCAGATACACTGATGCTAATGGTCATGGTCTTGAGTCCTAATTTTACTTCGTTTCAAAAGCCCCAAATTTACAACCCTGTAAACCCTAGAAATCGCGCATGGTACAATTGTATATACAGCATAATAATCAAATTAAACATCATGGTTAGCTTTAAAACATCACAATGAATATAAATCCACAATTAGAATGCCATGAGAATGCCTAGAATTAAAAATACGATCTTGACTTTTTCTCTGTACAGGGAAGGCTCTCATTACCAATTCTTGGGGTTTGAATCGATGTTAATGACTGGAATGTATTCAGGGAGACTTGAGGAAGCTAATGGGATGGTTTTTGTGCTGCGAATCAACCTGTAAAGGGGTTTACAGTTTTGAATTTTTTGGCCAAAATTTCAAGTTTTTTGAGAGCTTTTCTGCGCAGCTTTTAGTGTCCGGGCATTAGGTTTATGATCAGGTATTTGTATGGAACAAATTAGGTCAGCAAAACTCAATAAAATCCAATGCAATCATGGACTTTGAATTTTGATTTTCTAAGGATCTTTTTAAATCTTTTTCCATGTGTTCTTGTGTCAAAATCATGCCAATCAATCCACTTCTTTCCTAATTAGCATATGCACGAAATCTTGATGGCAAAATATGTATAAAAAGATTTGTTAGGGCAAGTTAGATATTTTTCATGTATTTAAATAATTTAAATGAATTAATATAAATAATAATTCAAATAAATAAATAAAAAATGAGAAAATACTTCCCTTTGGGCCAAGTGGTCGTGCATATGCTTGGAATGATGAATCATGGAAGAAAAATGGGCCCATTAGCATTTTTAGGTCATTTGAGTCAATGTTGACTTTTCAAAATATCCAAAAATTTCCCAACTTCCACAAGGCATAACTTGCTCAATTTTTTAAGCTTTTCTCATGTTCTTGGACATTTTGGAAAGGTCTTTGAGTCCTCTAACCAATGCCTTTGGTCCCATGTCATTTTGATTTACCAATCTCAAGTTATGGCCTTTGACTTAAAGTCCCTTTTTGTTGA
Organism: Vicia faba; assembly: GCA_948472305.1. Lineage (NCBI taxonomy): Eukaryota > Viridiplantae > Streptophyta > Magnoliopsida > Fabales > Fabaceae > Vicia > Vicia faba. Next base: position 1,481,219,353 of record OX451737.1, read on the forward strand.
CTTTTGAAAATGACCTATAATGTTGAAATTGATAACTTTTTGTGAGAGCATTTCTTGGACTTGAAGTATGAAGATGAGTTGTAGGAAATGTCTTTCTCTTCAAAATGAGCTTTGTATGGAATTTTTCTGATAATCCATGTGAAAGCTATGCCCTGGTCAATTTCAGTTGACTTTTTCAGCTGTCCAAATAAGGAAACTTTTGCATCTTGATGATTTATGAGCCAAATTTTGAGAATCATGATCAAGCATTGATCAAATGATGTTTGTGGCTTCAAAATGATATGTTGACCAAAAATTTGAACTTTTGACTGTCAAATGACCATTTTGCCCCTACAGTTGACTGTAGTGCAATTTAGGGTTTTGACTGTGCAATTTTGAGCTGAATGCCTTGAAACTTGATATGAGGATGCTTGACCATATTTGTAGGCATATGAGACTTGATTGGGCCTTTGAAAACTTCATTTTCTTGATCAGAACACAAACCCTAGTTTTGACTGTATAGGAGACCTTTGCATTGTGCAACCCTTGGGGAATTTTGCAGCTTGACTTGGCAATTTCTTGGAGAATATGGGAGGGCAAATTTTGGGGTACAACAATGCCTCTTGGGCTTACAAAGGAAGTAACAAAGCAAAAATGAACTCTCTCAAAGCAAAAAAAAAATAAAAGGACTCAAGCTTCCCACGGGTGCATCCTCTTTGGTGCAATGTAGGAATTTATACTCTTCTCTTCATGAAGTAGCTTGGTGAGCTCTAAAACTTTCTTCTCACTGGCGTAGAAATGGGTTTCAAAGGTATCCTATTCCTCTTTGAGTTGAATCCAGGATTTTTGTAACTCCTCAAAATTAGTCGGCGTGTCAGGATGAAGAACAATGTAAGGAGTGTCTCCCTCAGCAACTAGCTCCATGTTGATGGGTAGAATAGCCTCATAAGGGATCCTGAGACTTTGAGCACGGGCTTGTACCCACTTAAGATAAGGCTCCAAAGGAATGGAGTTCTTATGCCCCAGTGTTTTGCTATGAACTTTGTTCATCATGCCCCAAGCTCTTATGAACCTCTGAAGATAACCCTGAACATCATTCTCATAATCGAATACAATTCCTTGGACAAGTGTATCAGAGGACCATCCCTCCTAGCATAACCAAACTGTCATAATGCTAAACAAGGATTATAAGTGATTCCTCCCCTAATGCCTAGGAGAGGGACATTAGGGAATTCCCCACAGCGGTCAATGATGGTAACACTCTTTAAGGATCGAGGACACCAATGAATGTTTGAATGTGTGATGGACATCAACCTATTAGACCATCTCAAGCCCTGCTCATTCTTCAACACGGATCAAGGTAGGTAAGAAATAAACCACCTAGCCAATAGAGGAGTGCAACACAGCAGGGTCCCTCTTCTCTTTGTAGTGCGGGTATGCATAGAATGTAGGATGTCTCCAAGTAAAGTAGGCATCGGATTGTGAGATAGAAAAACTTTGACCACATTCACATATATGAGTTGGTCCGGATTAGGGAATAGTACCATCCTATAGATGAGAAGGACCAACACTTCTTTAAAATCTTGTAAATCTAGGGTATCCCAAAAATGGCGAGCCTTCTCAAATAGAAACTTAGCTAGAAACCCTTTGACGCCTCTTCTTGTTTCCCAATTTGCCACTACATCGGACCGTTGTAAAGAAATAGCATGAGCAATCTCTTCAGGTTTTGGGTCTCTTTCCATACCATTAAAGGGTAACTAGTCAAGAATGGGCACCCCCAATAACTGAGAAAACTCCTCCATGGTAGGCATCAATTGGTAATCAGGAAAAGTGAAGCAGTGATGTAAAGGGTTGAAGAACTAAAAGATCACCTTCAACATTTCTTCATTAGGGCTTGAGGTGACCAGATTGAGAAGTCGACCATGTCTTTCAGTGAATGGAGAGTTCTCAAGAACCCTTGATGCTAATTCCTTGAGTTGAGGAAGTACCCTTATGAGGTTGACTTGGATAGTTTTCCTGCGAGTGGATGCCATTTCCTGCAAAACAACAAAAAGATAAGTCCTAAAAATCCTTGAAATGGTTAGTATGATATGCCATGTTATGATGTTATGATATCATGATTATGCTAAGAAAACAAAAATATAACAAGCACAAGCAAATCACACAAAGATGGTAGGTCATCGTCAGTGAACGGTGGTGCTATGATATATTCTCTTCCTACCTTTAGTGAAAGTTGGTAGGTCATCGGCAGTGAACATCGATGATTGTTATCTTTTTGCTACCCTCAGTGAACGTTGGTAGTTCATCATCAGTGAACGGCGATGCTATGATATTTCTTTTCCTTCTACCTTCAATGAATGTTGGTAGCTCATCGTCAGTGAACGTCGGTGTTGTTATTTCTTTTCTCTCTACCTTCAGTGAATGTTGGTAGCTTTACCTCCGATAGGAATCGGTGTATCCTTTGACCATTTTACCATCCTCTCTGATTCAGGTCTTTTTGATCCACCAGTGACTTATTTTCCTGGTTGGGTTACTCTCTTGTTTCTTTATTTTTTTTTTACATCCCCAGTGGTATTTTCTGTCCCTTTGCAGTTGTCCATGTGCACTCATATTCATAAGCATTGCATGACATCTTAGGGCCAAAAATAGGGTTTATTTTATATTTAAGTATCTCTGATCGCATCGAAACGAAGATTTTTTAAACCTTCGTATCTCTGAATAGAAGAAACTTAAATAAGAGAAGTTGTTGTACCCCAATTTTTCCCCCTAAGATCCCTTCATCATACCATGTTGATTCATTCACAATAAGATCACATTAGGATTCTTGGTTCCCCTCCCTATATATATCTCTTATCTTTGAGGAATCACCAAGCACCTTGACTTGTGTTCTTTTGTGATCATGAATATTTTTGTCTTGATTTCTCCTCTTAATTAATATAATGCAATGTTGGTTTGTCTTGCTTGTTACTAATATAGGTAAAGGCAATGAGATTTAACAAGTTGCTTCATGGGTTCATGAGTTTATTTCCATGCCCTAGTCAATAAAGCTTGAGAAGTTCAAACCTCACCATTGGATTTGTTTTGGAAGGAATGGCATGGCAAGGTTATTTTGGTTCAACACATTTCAAGGTTATCAAATTTGGTTCAAAAGCACAAGGGATTGATTGGAGAAGTTGTCATGCTTGGACAAGGCTTTGTTCCCATTGGTCACAAATGCATATTTCTCTCAATTCTCAAGATATGGAAGTGTTTGTGGTTGCTATGAGTTCTCATTATCATCCTCAACAACTTATATTTACAAAGCATTTGTGTTGGTACAAGAAGTTTGTTTAAAATTGTCAAAGTTCATCAAGGCATGTTTCTTGATCTAGGAGCTAGGGTTTTAAACTTCAAAGGAGTATATCTTGATCATATTTTGGTATTTTTTAGTGATTCCAAATAAATACTTATCTTCAAAGGGTTATCAAAAATCACTTCAAAAGTTCCAAGGAGTTTTCATGTGGAAGAAACTTGATGAAGAAAAAAGATTACAAGTCCTCTAGATGAATCCCCAATTTTCCATGTGTGATTTAAAATGATCATAACTTGGTCAATTTTTATCACCTTGAGCCCATTATTTTTCCATAATGATATTGAGGATGTTAACTTTATGCCTTCTTTTATGTGCAAAGTGAGAAAATGGATGGAAGTTACCTTAAGGATACAAACGATTATAGGTCATTTCATGATTTTTTGCCAACTTCAACAATTCATAACTCTCTCAAATTTTGGAGATTTTGAATGTTTTAAGTCCCAAAATGTCATTCAAGAGGTATATTTCATGCCATATTTTTTGGTCAATAGCAAATTCCAATAGGAAGGCCATGTTTGGATTCAAAACATTATAGGTCACTTTTGAAGAAAAATTTGAAATATTTCTAAGTATGAAAAGTCAACCCTTTTTCTCCAACTTTGACTCAATGCAACTTTCAGCTCAAGCATCCATTTGATCCCATTATTTTTCCATTGCAAAGCTTGTAACCTCATATTTCTAAAGCATCAAGAATCATACCCTAAGACCCCTTGAGCTGAAAATGCCATGATTTTGAAGTTGGTAACTTGGAACTGAAGTTTCATCTCAAGTCAGATTTTGAAATCTTTGTTTTGGCTTCTAATCACAAGTTTCCACGCGTTTATGCCTCTAAACATGTTTAATGAAGTTCCGAAATTGTTTAGCACAACAAAACGCACAGTTTGGATGAGTTTTGATCAAATTAGAAGTCACACTTTTCTTGTTTGTAACTTCACACGATTTTCCTCCAAACTTCATCATTTCACATGCTTGGACATTCCATTTGATTCCCTATAAATAGCGGGTCATCCCCCATTCATTTTCTCAAGCTTTTATATCCAGAATCACCCTGCCAAACTTATTCCATAACTCAAAATTCCACAACTTCGAAATCCATTCTCAAGCCTTTTTCAATCCAATTTTTCCATCAATTCACCTTCCTTGATCTTCCCTGAAGCTAACCATATAATTACATTCAAGAATCGTGCCCTATATTGCTCCATAGAAGTCCAGTTTCAGAGCTCTGCAACTCAACTTCAATAGGTAGATTCCTTCATCAATTCTTCAAAACTTTGATATCATTGTGATGCTCTCCTTGCCCTGGTTCTAGTCGCAACACTTTTTTTTACTGGAAACACGTTTTGACCATGAAATTTCAAATCCCTTTTCAAAACTTTCCTTCCAAATTGCTTGAGCTACAATTTATATAAATTTGTCGCGAAGGTGTGGTTGTCTTCGTCTTGAAGAGACAAAGTGAATGGCATAGGTCTCGTGCTCTAATTTTACAGATTGAGCAACCTGGTTTTGGGATTGGCTGGAGGTTGAAGATAAACAACGTGTCATCTTCCAACCAATGAAGGCGCACCATCTGTGTTTTTCAAAAATCTGATTTAATTAATGATCCTATGCATTATTCACTAAAGTCCATAACATGCACAGCGCGCCAGGTCCACTTGATATGTTTACTAACGCATTTTGACATTGATCAGATGGCCCGTAGTTTTTTGGTTTTTATTTTCTTTTCTGATTTTTATATTTAATTGTTTTAAACTTCAAAAAATCATAGAAAATTCATTTTTAGTCCAAAAATTTTGAAAAAATTATGAAAATTTTTTTGATTATTCTCTTTCTGATTTTTTTTTTCACAATTTAATTTTCTGTTTTGGTATTTTTTATAAATTTTCACTTTATTTGAATTGTTTTAAATATTTAAAAATACTTTTATGCATTTTTAAATTCTGAAAAAACTCTGAAAAATATTTTTGATTATTCTCTTTCTAATTTTTATTTTTTCACAATTTAATTTTGTGTTTTGGTATTTTTTTATAAATTTTCACTTTATTTTAATTGTTTTAAATGTTTAAAAATACTTTTATGCATTTTTAAATTCTGAAAAAATTATGGAATGATCCAATGATATTGTGACAAATATTGGTGACCTCACTTATTTTTTATTTCTAACTTTGATATTTATTTAATCATTTTTAGTTTATTTTACTCATTTCTTTTAATTCTAAAAATAGTTTCTGACTTTAAAAATTACCAAAAAATTTATAAAATCATTTGAGTCCTTTTCTGATTTTTCTATGGACTTACTTTTTATTTCTTGATCAATTTGAACATAGTTAATATTTTTCTCTTTTATTTCTATTTTAAAACATTTTTTAAACCTTTTTTTGTATATATTAAATGTAATATTATTTTGTGACTATTTTATGGCTGATCTTGGATTAAATTTTTTATCATGAACTTTATTAACATCATTGAATCCATGGTGTTGAGTCTAACTCCACAAAAATGGATGAATGATTTTAATAATAGTTTGATTAAATTTAATTCAAAAGTGATTTGTATATTCTCTCCCACCCCTCTTCATCCCATCCCTTTCTTATTGCACTAAGTGTTATTGGAGCATGATCTATATATCATGTCTCAAAATAGATGGTGCATAGATTGCTATTGACCAGCCTCAAAATAGGTGCGACTTCCATATAAGTCCACTTACGATTGCTTAACATAGCGCTAAATTTTGTCCCAATTCGAATAAATGATCATTAGTGGCCCAAACTTATATTTGCGAGCCCAAGTATGTTAATTTGATCTCTTTGATCTAATAACCTTGAGATTCATTGTGTGGAGGCTTTGGTTCTACCAATCCTCTAATGGATCTACAACACCTTTGGTCAACGCGGATCACTTAAACATTGTTGATCATTAAATGATACTCATGAGGATTCCAAATGAATGATATACTTGACAAAAAGCAAATGCAACTTGTTGTGTGGAGGATTTAGTTCTACCAATCCTCTAATGAGTTCCAAATACAAGTTTCAAGATGATCATCCAACTAACCACTAATCACTAATAATTGACTTTATCCTTTATTTTTATTATATGCCCCCTTTTATTTTTATGCACTATCTACTTTTAGCATTCACATTTCATGCCATTTTCATCTTTGCTCATTTGAGTATTTACTTTCTTGTCATTTTTATTTTTGCTCACTTGAGCTTTTCTTTTCTTTTTTTTAAACACCTAATAATCAACATAAACCCTAAAAATCTTTAATGATACTTGGATTATTTGTCTACTATCCTTGGCATTATGGAGCATTGGACTTTTAGGACTTAGGATTAGAAACTTTGGCCTATGATTGGAGACCTTGTGACCTTATCTGATTATTTTGTCTGGAGCTCTTGAGGTTTACCTCAAAGCATTGGGTTGTTTGTTTGTTTTGTGTGTAGGTTATTGTGATTACACTCTTTGTTTGTAATCTGGAATTCACCCGTATACAGCCGTTACTCTGCCCAATTTTTGTGAAGACTTAATACACTTGAAGTTTAGTTCTTTCAAGAGGTCTAGTATCATTGCTTGTTTGGTTTCAGTCCAAAGAATGGAAATTCTATCTTGGCTCGTAGTGTCAAGTATTGGCTTCTTGTTAGTTAGATGGTTCTTATCCCTAGATTTTACCTTATGCTTTAGGATAGTCTCTTCTTCTTCTCCCATCTTCTTTAATTTCAAAAATCTTCTCTCTCCTTTTGAAAAACTCTTCTTGTTTTTGTTTTTAACTTGAACCACTTTCATAATAAACTTGGACTTAGGTCCATGCATTTTCAAAATATTTTCATAAATAAACTTCAATAAACTTAATAATACTTTGACATTTTTTTTGTGAGAAGACTAAAAGTCAATCAATCTCATTTCAAACCATTTTGCCACTTTGGCTTTTATCTTTAAACTTTTCTCAAAAAGATTGGACTCTTGTTAATCCTTGTAGTGATGCAAATAACTATACTTCTATAATATGTAGTGAAGAGAGATATTTTCCACTTGGGTGTTGAGTGAGGCATTGTTGATTTTAAAATACAAACCATATTCTCCACTTTGAGATGATGCAAATTCTCCTTTCTCATGATTGTGGGTAGTAGGTATGTTTTCCACACGGACAATGACGATGATGTTTTATCTCATAAAAATTAAACCAACACACTTACACTTTAAAATTTTTAAAAGAGGAACTACGTGTACCCCGATCCCATATTGCACGGAAGGTGGTACGTAGGCACTAAAGGTTCACAACCACGGCGGGTGCAAAAACCATAAAAATGTATTTCTTTTCTCACCTCCACCATCCATTTTTATACAACATTTTTATAGCCAAAATATACAGATTTTACAAAGAGGTTCCTGAGGAGTACCATAGATTTTTAGGGTGCTAATACCTTCCCTTTTCATAACCAACCCCCTTACCTTGAATCTTTCCCCCTTTTTTGGGTTATTAGCTCTTTTCTCATTGCATTGGAAACAATAAAGTGCGGTGGCGATTTTATTTTGATTTGTACAAGTCTAGTCAATCCCATGGCTTAGTCTTAAACATTTCTACTGCTACAGCTGCAGAACTTATAGAGATCACTTTCATCCATATCCCATGAAAATAAAATCAAATGCCATACGCTCTGGAAACTCTCTCGGCTATGTTAAAAATAACCTAGCCGAACCACGAACCGCACATCAGAAAAAGACACTTCAAAGATCCCGCACATTGCATTGCTATTAAAGAAGGACCAGACAACAAGCCTTGGTTTTATGACATCAAGAAATACCTCGAAAAACAAGAACATTCAGAAAATGCCTCCAGCATCGACAAACGAACTCTACGGAAATCAGCCTCGAAATTATTTTTGAGTAATGGTGTACTGCACAAGATGAACCACAACATGGTCTAGTACTCCAGAAGATTCTTCTACCTTGCCTCGAATCACGTGGTAAATGGACACCCAACTACGAAGTTCCATACATAGTGAAAACAACATTCTCCGGTGGTGGTCTTATCCTCACAACAATGGATGGGGAAGAACTACCGCGTCTGGCAAATTCAGACGCAGTCAAAAAATGCTATGTATAAAAGGCTCGCTAAGCTCGAACCCTAAACGGGCGACTTAGGCAAAAAGGAGCGTCCCGGTGGATCGAAAACCCTAAAGGGTGATCTATGCAAAAGTTAGGGGCATATAAACAAAGAATTATCTCGGTAGATTGAAACCCCAAAAGGGAAATCCAGGCAAAAGTTAGGGATTTCATACAAAGAAATAAAGAACAAAAAGACTGCGATCTAAGAATTGCAACTACGAACCACGAAGGGAGAGATAGATCTGAATCATACAACTCAGAAGCAAAGGAGATAAGATCATTAAAAGGATATTGGGGAACAGTAGCAGTAATTATCATTTTTTATTGCCATTTACAGTTTTAAAACTTTCTGTAATTACCTCTTTCTAGGAATTGCATCTTGTATTCTCACATATTCAGAGGCATATCAATAAAACATTTTCTTTCTTTGCATCTTTCAAATTGTGTTTTTTCTTTTCTCAGACTTGTCTACAAAATACTACGATCATTGATTGTGAATATTGTCTTGAAATCATTTCGGGGAAATTAACAAATAAAAGCATTTGACAAAACATCGGAAAAAAACATTTTGGGTTAGAAAAACAGTAAAAGAAAATCCACGACCGCGTCCATACCCACGTCTACACCTATGCTTGCACTCACAATACAAAAATATATACATGTATATGCCTGCAACACAAAGTCTACGTCTGCACATGCGTCCACGCCTACGCCTGCACTTACGACATAAAAATCTACCCATATGCCAATACATACGTCTACATCTACGCTCGCGCTTATAATACAACAAAATCAATGTTCAAAATTTTGCTAACTGTTATACCCCAAAACTTGCCCTCTCATTTATCAAGTATTTTCTCATAAGATCTCCTTTGATTCAAGACTGCACTAGGGTTGATCAGCTCAAGACACCTCCTCAAGCACTGATGACTGAAAATTAGGGTTTGAGATTGCACAAGGATAAATGGACTTTTAATACCCCATATGACTTTCATGGATCACTTCGGACCCTCAAGATTGCTCATGTCAAGTTTCAAGTTTTGGATCACATTTTTGCCCAGTCAATTGATCAAATGACCTAAAATCAGTTGTATTGAAAGAAAAAAAGTCGTCAGTGGCCAATTTTCATTCAAACTTCATAATTTTTTATCCATATCAATATCATGAAGCTATATATGTCATTTGGTCAAATTTGGATCACAATTCCTCAAGAAATTTGATCAGATCAACAAAAGGGCAAAATGGTCAAAATTAGGGTTTTGATTGAGAAAGCTCAACTTTTGAGTTTTGGCCTAAAACATGGCTTGATGGTTTGGGAAATGTTATCAAGGACTAAAATGCATCATTTTGACCTAATGGCATGACAAAAAAACATTTCTCAAGATCAATTGATTGATAGTCAAAACTCAGTCAACAAATGAAAAGTCAACAAATGAAAAGTCAACTGATATAGTGAAAAGTCAAATTTTGACTTTTTGAGTAAAATCAAGTTTCAACAATCATATTTCATCAAGACATGAAATTAGTTCATCAAAATCAGAAGTCAGAAATTACTTTGAAAAATCAAATTTCTAAATATTTGGAAGATTTTCTAAGTGTTAGGAGAAGATGGTACTTCAGAACTTTTGGGCCAGCCTTCACGCGAGTGCAATCAGAATTTGCAAACACGGTTCAGGAGATGATGCTTCAATAAGAACATATGGAAGCAATGTTCTTCGGTCAGAACATGACTCTTCAGCACATGGAGGTTACGTTTCTAATCTTCTGTGATCAGAACATCACCAAATCCCAAAACCTCGTTTAAGCAGCCTAATGCCCTGCTGTAACACATTCCTACAACCAGCTGTTGATCCAGTCCACGCCTGCACTTTCTCCAACCCCATATTTGCACCAAATTAGCATACAAAAGTTGTGATTAAAAATTAATGAAACAACATACCAAAAAGGTTTAAATCCCATTTTTCCCCAAAACCACAGCAAACTCACCTATAAATAAGTTGCTCCATCACACTTTTAAGGGGTTGGCTTTTGGAGAGAGAGAATTGTCAAAAAAGAGAAAAGAAAATTTGAAACCTTCGTAAAAATCCATAATCTCCAAACAGAAAACCAAACCTTTGTTCTTACCTTTGAGTCAAAGAACTTGGTATTTTCTCTCTCGTTGCTCTTGCTGACTCCAGAATATCTGAAGGCAACAGCTCAAGTTCCAAGCACACACTTCAGATTTAAGGTAAGTCTTTCTGACTTTACATATTTTCATTTAGAACATCCTTAAATATGTAAATATCATAGTATTGATGCTGGCCATATCATTGCATAAGTAGAAGAAACTATGGATCAGAACTTCTTGAATAAAGTTAGGCTCAGAATTAGAATTAGAACTTCTATAAGTTGATGTGCTTTTATCCTGCTGATTTGCTATTAAGAATTGAATAAATTGTTGATATGCTGATTAATACGAGGAAAGAATTGAAATGTAACACAGAACTTCTGAGTTTTACTCGCTGTTAACACACACAAAACTTCTATAATTTTCTCAATGTTTAAACATACAGAACTTTTGATGTTCACTCGCTGTTAACACACACTGAACGTCTGATGTTCACTCAATGTCTTAGCACATACTGAACTTCTGAGTTCTCTTCACTGTTTTAATACACAGAACTTCTAAGACTTTCTCACTATTCTAACACTCGGAAGTTCAGCACATAGCAACTCATAACTTCTGTGTCTTTCCTCTAACATTTCTTGCAGGACCTCAGAGTGTATCAATCTAGAACTTCTGCCGCTTCTTCCTGAACCACAACACGCCTGACATCAGAACTTCTGATCCCCTTTGTTTTGCTTTCAGCAGCATGCTAATTCTATCTCTCATTATTTCCCTTTTTATCATTTTCAATATTAATACTATAAAAAAAGGACATAAAAATATTTTCTCTTTATTAATTAATTTATTTCTTTTTCTTAATTCATTAAGACACAAAAACCATTTTCTAAACAAGTCCTTTTCCTTTCTTATATTGTACATTTCAATATGGTTGTAATAGTTAATTAGGATTTATTTTCTTGCAACCCCCCATTCATAAATTTGTACCCCCATCCCTATATGATGTAATAACGTAGGACTTTACATTTCCGTAATTTGTCGCTTTCAAATGTAAATGCTAGTAATTAGGGTGTGTATGGCAAGACATGAAATCGACAAGTAGACAACCTAAATAATCAAAGACTAAAAATGCATGCAATCAAACACACTATTCACACATACACCCTTAGGGTAATCTCACTTGTTGCCTATCGGAAATTAATCATGTCCCTCGAATATGGGCGTTTTAGCAAAGACCCTCGATAAAAGATCGTAGTCCCTCGATGACCCTCGATGTTGCCTTCGTTAAATGATCTAGTCCCTAAACGACATTGCTAAAACGTCCCATAGGTTGCCTTCTATGACTATATAAACTTTCCAACGATGGGGCTTCTTACCAAAATAATGGTAAGATAGCAACATCTAAAGGAGGAGGAAAAGAACACTAAAGACCTTTTTGAGTAGGTAGATTTTCTCCTAGTTGCTCGCTTGCTCACAACAAAAACATTTTATACACCAACACACTCATTTGAAACATTTTCAAAAGATCAAACACTTTATATATATTCTTACGAACGAGAATCTTTACAAAGTTTGCCTAAACAATGGCATCTTTATAAAATACTTTCAAAAACCACACAAAGCATATTTTCAAACAAAAGTAAGTGATCTAGCAAGTAACTAAGATCCCATGGAAAACCATGGATGAAAAGGGTGCTAATACATTCCCTTTTCATAATCTACCCCCTGAACTCAAGAAAACATCTCTAAAGGTCTTTCATGTTCTTTTCAGCCTTTCCTTTTGGATAAAAGAAAAGTCGATGGCGACTATTGTTAACCGCAACATTTAAGATCAAACACAAAACACCAAGTCAGTTCTCCCACTGTATCACACTAACGTTTTTCACCGCATTCAAATCAAATTCAACAAAGCTACAACGACACAACATACAACGCCAGGGGATCGGTAACTCTAAGCCAATGGTTTAAAGGAGAGAATGTCATAAATAATCTTTATAACATTTCAAGGCATACGTGCATCTTACACACATTTCAGACATACATTTTGCATATCCAAAGCATACATACTGTGATCGGTGGATCTGGAACTGACTGTTTTAAAGCTGGTTCGCAAAATGTCGCGGAAGCAAGAGTCGCCACCGTCTTTTATTTTCTCCAAATGGAAAGGACAAAAGCACAGAAAAATTCCTTATAGAGATTGCTCTCGGTTCGGGAGGTAGATTATAGAAAGGGAAGGTGTTAGCACCCTTTCTATCCATGGTTATCCATGGGATCTTAGATACTTGCTCATTGTGTTTTCAAAATGTTTGTTTGCTTTTCAAGGTGAGTGGGTTTTGAAAAAAGTTTCGTTTGAAAAATCTCTAAGTAACTCTTGTATCTGTCCTCAAGAGTGTATGAAAAATTTGTTTGAAAACTTTTAGGAAGTGTAGGTGTGAAAAGTATTTTGTTTGTTTTTGAAAAGAGCAAGTAGCTATGAGAATCTACCTACCCTAAGGAATTCGTCTGTGTAAGTGTCCTTTAGGTAGTGCCATCCCACCATTGAGAGGTAGGTAGCACCACCGTTGGAGGTGTTCGGGTCAATTCGAGGTTCGGGACATGGTGATCACCAGAGCAATGGGAAGACACCTTAGAAGCTACCCTCATGCCAGGTTCCCGGATCATGAGGACTTACTAAGACATCCTCTACTCGACGATCACCTTTCGAGGCAAGGCAACAGTGAGGCGTACCCTAGGGGTGGTGTGTGAATTGTGTGTCATTTTCAGATATTTTTATCTTGTCATATATTGGTGATCTACGCTTTGATTTTATTTTTGGGCATTCATTCTTCCATGTTATTGTTTAACAGTTAAAGGTGCGGGAATTTAAAGTACGGAAAATATAAAGGTCCTACACTATTACAAAGGCGCGGGTCTACAACACCAAATTAATCCAGACCCGATTTAAAATAAAGTGCAGAAAATAAATGCCTAATTAACTATTACAGGGCTTTGGAATAAGTACATTATATTTACATCAAAGAAATAAATAAAACGCGCGAAAAGAGAATATAATCGGATGCGAGGGCGTTGAACCCTTTGAAGGAATTAAAATAAAATTATTAAAATAATTAAGTTAAATAAAAAGAAAGAACTTATTTTTATGTTTTTTTTGTTTTTTATGACATTAAAGAAAATTAAATTAATTAAAAGTTAAATAATTCTAATTCTAATTGTTTTTTTAATTTATTAAAGAAAATGCATTAAAGTTAAAACCTAGAATTAAAACTAAATTAATTATAAAATTTATTTACAAAATTAATGGTTAATGATACTTATAATAAAAATATTTAATAAAAAAAGAAAATGCTAGAGGTCTATTTTTATTATTTTTGGTTATTGAGAAAAAGAATTAAATTAAAAAAAACCTAAAATTAAAACTAAATTTATTATGAGATTTATTTACAAAAATACTAAAATAAAATATCATTATTATTTTTTTATTTTATCTTTTCTGATTTTTTTTTGTGTTTTGTGTTTTTATGAAAATAATTAAATTAATCAAAAAAACAATAATTAAAAGAAAATAAACATAATAAAAAATAAAGAGATAAAAAGGATTTGCAAACCTAAGGGGGTGAAGCCCCTAATTTGGAGGTTGGTCTTTAGTAATTTGGGCCCAATTACTCTTGGCCTTGTGGACTTTTCCAGGACACGTGTGGATGCATTGACTCAGGCTTATGGTGCTCCTCTGATCAGAGCCACCGGATCAATCTCCATGGGCGCGTGTCAATCTGGATCAAGGGGTGCATGATGGTCTTAAAGGTTTGAACTGCATAGGAATGTTAAATAGAAAATAATATGAAAGGGGGTGAGGACCTGGGGCTCGAACCCAGGTCCTGTAGTTTGCCAATGTTTGTGCCTGCCACTGAGCCATTTTGTTTCTTTGTTAATTAAATAAACAACAATCAATAAAATATAAAACAACACGCTAGTGGATTTTTAGCGCGCGATTTTAAACGGACCAACCAGAACCGGCCACTTCATCGTCTCCTTCGCTTGGCTTTTTTCCTGAAAATACAATAAAACATAGGCAACAGTTTTTACACTGTTCCAGAAAGTGACATTACAAGAAATAGCGATTAGGCCGTGGTGGGAAAGAAATAGGGCGCGATGGTTCGAATCCACTCAGTGGAAGGCCCTGATTTTAATGGTGGCAATCTTAGGCTCCAATTGTTCCTGATATGAAAACCCCTAAATCAATTTCCATGGAACCCTAATATGCTCTCATGGTGGATCCTTCATTTTAGCATGAAACTCCAATTAAATTACGCAGGTAGCTTGCAAACATCATTCTAATCACAAAAACAACAATAAAATATGTCAAAAACGCATGAATGATGGAAAACGATTTTGGAATTTTCCTTACCAATTTCAATGGTGATTTCGTGTTTTCTTGAGTATGGGACTTGATGAATGATTGGAAAACGTTCTGTGATCCTTAAGGAAGGTGTTTGAACAACTCTTTTGCCTTGAATCCACCTCTAGCCTTGTTTTCAGTTTTGAATTTTTTGGCCAAAAGTGTGAGTTTTCTTTTAGTGTTTTTTTCGTTTTTTCAGATGCTTAGCCCTCAATTTTCGTTTGTATCACTTGTATAGGTCTTATGCCACATGTATGAAGAGGAATTATGGCTCCATAATGCATAGCATTCAATTTCAAGATTCTCCATAAACCTCCATAACCAAATTTCAATTTTTGAACCATTTTTTGAATTCTTGCTTCTTCGAGCCTTGGCACGAAAATGGGATATACATAATGGTGCTTCAAGGTTAATCAAAGCCAAATATTCCCTTAAATTAATTTTTTTGAATTTCTCTTGATTTTAAAAGATTTAAAATTAATTAAATCCAATAAAATCAATAAAAAATGAAAAAATTAATTAAAAAATCTGAAATAAAAGGTGGGACACGTGGGAAGCATGGCCAAGTTAATTCAAGTGTAAAAAGTGGGCCCCTTTTGTCAAAAATGAAATTTCAAGGATAAATGATTTTGGCCATTTCACAAAAATTTCCCAACTTCTCCAATGCATATCTTGCTCAAGTTTTAAGCTTTGATCATGTTCTTGGACATTTTAGAAAGGTCTTGAAGTCCTCTAAACAATTTCCTTGGTCCCATGTCATTTTGATTTACCCATATCAAGTTATGGCCTTTGACTTAAAGTCCCTTTTTGTTGACTTTTGAAAATGACCTATAATGTTGAAATTGATAACTTTTTGTGAGAGCATTTCTTGGACTTGAAGTATGAAGAGGCGTTGTAGGAAATGTCTTTATCTTCAAAATGAGCATTGGATGGGATTTTTCTGATGAACCATGAAAAAGTTATGCCCTGGTCAATTTACAGTTGACTTTTCAACTGTCCAAAAATAGAAACTTTTGACACTTTGATGATTTTTGAGCCATTCTTTGAGAATCATGATCAAGCATTGATCAAATGATGTTTGTGGCTTCAAAATGAGATGTTGACCAAAAATTTGAACTTTTGACTATCAAATGACCATTTTGCCCCTATAGTTGACTGTAGTGCAATTAGGGTTTTTGATTGTGCAATTTTGTGCTGAAAGTATTGAAACTTTGCATGAGGATGCTTGAACATATTTGTAGGCATGTGAGACTTGATTGGACCCTTGGAAACTCCATTTTCTTGATCAGAACCAAAACCCTAATTTGACTGGCCTTAGGAGAGTGGTTGACTGTGTGGCCCTTGAGTAGACCTTGAAGCATTTGAAGAGGATGTTTGGCAAAACTTTGAAGATTATGGGAGGGAAAATTTTGGGGTACAACAGTTGCCCCTGTTCAATCTTCTTAGACCTGAGGATGCAGATTGGCTGACGTGCCTTTCGTAATCCGAAGGTGGAAGATGATTGAACACTAGAGTGCCCAGAAATTTGCGCTCACATAGTAGCAGTGTGATGATGGGAATGGGCTTATAGATGCCATTTAGAGATTGGTGAATAGGATGATGGGCTTATAGATGCCATCTGGATGTTGATCGCGTAAGAGATTCCTTAGCGATAACTTGCGTACCTGCAAAAGAAAAAATGAGTACCTGACATGTTGCAGGAGCTGGTTTTCAGATGCTTTGCATAGATGTGTCCTGACTGGTTACAGGAGCTAAATCTGGAGCTTCAAAAAGGTGATGAATGAGCCAGGGATGGTTACTACCTCAACAGGAACGGTGAGAGAACCTTGGATGACTTTAACCTCAACAGCAAACGTTGAGAAAATCTTGGATAACTTCACTTCAACAGCAAACATTGAGAAAATCTTGGATAACTTCACTTCAACAACAATCATTGAGCGGAATCTTGGTGGGAATTACCATCTCCGCAGTATCGGGGAGAGAACCATAGGAAATTATAATCTCAAAAGCGGACGTTTGAGAAAAACCTGGAATGGAATTATCGTCTCCGCAACATTGGGGAGAGAACCATAGGAAATTATAATCTCAAAAGCGGACGTTTGAGAAAAACCTGGAATGGAATTATCGTCTCCGCAGGATCGGGGAGAGAACCATAGGCAATTATAATCTCAAAAGCGGACGTTTGAGAAAAACCTGGAATGGAATTATCGTCTCCGCAGGATCGGGGAGAGAACCATAGGCAATTATAATCTCAAAAGCGGACGTTTCAGAAAAACCTGGAATGGAATTATCGTCTCCGCAGGATCGGGGAGAGAACCATAGGCAATTATAATCTCAAAAGCAAACATTGAGAAAAACCTGGAATGGAATTATCATCTCCGCAGCATTGGGGAGAGAACCATAGGAAATTATAATCTCAAAAGCGGACGTTTGAGAAAAACCTGGAATGGAATTATCATCTCCATAGCATCGGGGAGAGAACCATAGGAAATTATAATCTCAAAAGCGGACGTTTGAGAAAAACTTGGGATGGAATTATCGTCTCCGCAGGATCGGGGAGAGAACCATAGGCAATTATAATCTCAAAAGCAAACATTGAGAAAAACCTGGAATGGAATTATCATCTCCGCAGCATTGGGGAGAGAACCATAGGAAATTATAATCTCAAAAGCGGACGTTTGAGAAAAACCTGGAGTGGAATTATCATCTCCGCAGCATTGGGGAGAGAACCATAGGAAATTATAATCTTAAAAGCGGACGTTTGAGAAAAACCTGGAATGGAATTATCGTCTCCACAGGATCGGGGAGAGAACCATAGGAAATTATAATCTCAAAAGCGGACGTTTGAGAAAAACCTGGGATGGAATTATCGTCTCCGCAGGATCGGGGAGAGAACCATAGGCAATTATAATCTCAAAAGCAAACATTGAGAAAAACCTGGAATGGAATTATCATCTCCGCAGCATTGGGGAGAGAACCATAGGAAATTATAATCTCAAAAGCGGACGTTTGAGAAAAACCTGGAGTGGAATTATCATCTCCGCAGCATTGGGGAGAGAACCATAGGAAATTATAATCTCAAAAGCAGACGTTTGAGAAAAACCTGGAATGGAATTATCGTCTCCACAGGATCGGGGAGAGAACCATAGGAAATTATAATCTCAAAAGCGGACGTTTGAGAAAAACCTGGGATGGAATTATCGTCTCCGCAGGATCGGGGAGAGAACCATAGGCAATTATAATCTCAAAAGCAAACATTGAGAAAAACCTGGAATGGAATTATCATCTCCGCAGCATTGGGGAGAGAACCATAGGAAATTATAATCTCAAAAGCGGACGTTTGAGAAAAACCTGGAATGGAATTATCATCTCCGTAGCATCGAGGAGAGAACCATAGGAAATTATAATCTCAAAAGCGGACGTTTGAGAAAAACCTGGGATGGAATTATCGTCTCCGCAGGATCGGGGAGAGAACCATAGGCAATTATAATCTCAAAAGCAAACATTGAGAAAAACCTGGAATGGAATTATCATCTCCCCAGCATTGGGGAGAGAACCATAGGAAATTATAATCTCAAAAGCGGACGTTTGAGAAAAACCTGGAGTGGAATTATCATCTCCGCAGCATTGGGGAGAGAACCATAGGAAATTATAATCTCAAAAGCGGACGTTTGAGAAAAACCTGGAATGGAATTATCGTCTCCACAGGATCGGGGAGAGAACCATAGGAAATTATAATCTCAAAAGCGGACGTTTGAGAAAAACCTGGGATGGAATTATCGTCTCCGCAGGATCGGGGAGAGAACCATAGGCAATTATAATCTCAAAAGCAAACATTGAGAAAAACCTGGAATGGAATTATCATCTCCCCAGCATTGGGGAGAGAACCATAGGAAATTATAATCTCAAAAGCGGACGTTTGAGAAAAACCTGGAGTGGAATTATCATCTCCGCAGCATTGGGGAGAGAACCATAGGAAATTATAATCTCAAAAGCAGACGTTTGAGAAAAACCTGGAATGGAATTATCGTCTCCACAGGATCGGGGAGAGAACCATAGGAAATTATAATCTCAAAAGCGGACGTTTGAGAAAAACCTGGGATGGAATTATCGTCTCCGCAGGATCGGGGAGAGAACCATAGGCAATTATAATCTCAAAAGCAAACATTGAGAAAAACCTTTGATAACTTCTACTGAGTCTTCATCAGAAAAATCTGTTTGGGGTCGATTTAGCTGGACTAGAGAAGGCCTTGGACTGGATAAGAAATCTTTGGAGTCGATTAACTGAACCGGTCTAGGTCTTGAAATATGATTGAGAATTTAACTGCATCTTTCCTGAAAGGTAAAGGTCAGTCATATGCAATGCATGATATGGACCAAGCAATGATGTTCTCAACGTAAATGAGATTTGTAAGATATGATGCGTCTATGCATGCTATAATGATGTATGGAAGTGCGATGTTCATGAATGTATTTTTTTGTCGTCTAGGAAAGTAAATCCTTGACGGATGCCGGGAAGTCACTCCTGGGCTGATGTTGAAGAAAAGATTTTGCTTCCGCTGGGTGGTAGTTGCAAGAATACCGATAGGAGAAGATAACTCCGTTGGGGAATAAACTTGGCGAATGGAATAACTCTGCGGGGAGGAAAGTATTCTAACGATCTTGCTGGGAAGCGATACTCTGTGGAGAGAGAGATACTTTGCTGGGTTGTTGATAATAACTTGCTGGGAAGCGATACTCTTGTTGCGTTGGAAGTGTTGATAGACTTCGCTGAGGATAAGAAGACTTCGTTGAGGACGCTCTTTCCATAGCTTTTGGCTGAGGATAACCCAGTTATATCCTGGTAAGGAAATAACTCTTTGAATAAGGCCGGGCGACGCGTTCGTTCTTTTGTGGGGATAAGCTTCCAGAATCTACTGGGGATAAGCTTAATGCTTGGGGAGGTGAATTCCAACTTTCCTGGGGAAACTGGATTGGACTCTCTTGGGGAAGTTTTGAATTGCGGGGGAAGTGATTCCTTTTAATGTTTGATATGCCGCCGGGGAACAATCTTTAGACCAAGACTGTCGGGGATGCTTGTTAAGAATATGTATATTGTTGCTGGGGAATGTTGAGATCTGCTGGAGGATACTCAACTTCCTTAAGATTTGATATCTTGACTGCTTGAGGAGAGTATATTGTCTTGCTGGCTCACTCTCTGGGGAATTAAGATATTTGGTTATGTTCTTTAGCTGAACTCACCTTGGTACCTTGGAGGACAGAATAATTAGATTGTTTAGACAACTCTTTATTGCCCATGTTTCTGAGGTGGGAGAGGAAGATTTGTGAGATGCTGATAGCCATTGATGGGCAAACCTTCTTCTGGTGGGCAGGTGACAAGATGACAGGACATAGTCGTACGCTTTGATCCCTAATTTTTTGCCTGGACCGCCCTTTCGGGTTTTCAGTCCACCGGGATACCCATTTTTGCCCAAGCCGCCTTTTCAGGTTTTCGACTTGCCGGGTGTACAGATTTTTTTCATTTCATCCCTTCATTTTGCCCGAACCCTTTTGGTTCGCCGGGAAGCCCTAATTTTTGCCTAGGCATGTCAGCCTAGCGGGTCTTTGATTTTGCGTAGTATTTTTTCGACTAGGTCCACGCTCTCAGAATGTAGGGAGTTGCCCCTGTTAGAAATATTTTGTCATGCCACCAGAAGATTTTTGACCAGGCAAGATTTATTGTTGAAATGCCCCAAGTGACTCAGGCAGAGATTTGCCCCAGGCTATTTGGCCTTTGAGAGATTCTCCGAATCTTGATTGGACTGCCCCAGATTACAGACCATGATTATATCATGCCCCTTGATTGGAGGTGCTTTCGTTCATTAGGCATTCATCGTGCGAATTTTCCTGCTGTTCAAACAAGAAGTCATATGCAAACAAAGTTATGTTAAAAATGCAAAGCTTATGTTTGTCTTGAAGATTTTGAAAATGCATTCTCTTTCATAAAACAAATGAATGTTTGTAAAACGTGATGTCAACTCCTTCTTTATAGTAAGCCTTAAGGAGTCAGGATACCTTTCGTAACAGTATGCTTTCAAACTAACCCATGCTTCAGCTAGGACTTTTAAGGGTTATAACGTGGCCTGGTTCACGGTTTAAGAAACAAAGGATAAAGGCTCAAATTATTTGTACCCACCCGCTCTTCGTGATGTTCTTCAATCCTAAACTCAGCTGATCGTGCGTTAGACCTTATTTGAGTTTTTGTCCTGATGTTCCAATGATGGTTCAGATATTGATGATTTATTCTGAATAGGCAGTCATTTTCTCTTTTTTTGTTGAGGGTTTGTAAGACCTCTTTCTTGTCTGATTTTGTTATCCCTTTCTTTTTTGCCTGAACTGTTTCCTTTTTTGGAATTACAGTCAGTGGGATGCCCCAGTTTTGTAAGTCTCCTTCATGGGTTTTGACTTTTTTGGGCTTTTATTTTGAAAGATAATGACTGCCTTTCTTTATGATTATTCGGAATCATCACTGTCTTTTTTTTTTTGTAAGGACCTCTTTGGTGCCATTCGTTATGCACTTGGATCAACTGAGAGACTACCCTGCCCCAGGTTATGATTAAGGGTTTTAAATTTCGAAAAGAAAAACTCCTGCTTCTTTGGCTCAGAGGGGTTGAGAAGGGATTATCATCCTTATAACTCCAGTGTTTAGGGATTGAAACAATGCTTGTACCTCATCAGCGGGGTCTGTTCAAAAGCATACTGTAGATTATGGTATCGTTTTCATCATCCTCCCTCAAGAGGCTTAGAATTATTATTTAAGAGTTGATCATCAGAAAAAATATGAAAATAATTTGCATTTAGTGAATACGAATATATTGTTTTAGAACAGACATATGCGATGCATTAATGAAATAACAATGTTTAATGTGAGTAAATGTTTGAACAAAAGAAAATTGCAACTTGAACATTCGAATGAACAAAAATTTCTCAATCCTAGCCATGTTTTGGCAAGGGAGCAGTGATTATGTTCGGAGTCTCAGGTACTTCAAACTGAATCTCTCCAGCGTCGATCATGTCTTGAATCTTGTTTTTGAGAGGCCAGCAGTTGTCCGTAGTATGCCCCGGGCTATCAGAATGGTATGCGCACCTATCGTTGGGATGATAGTTAGGAACAGAAGTGTTTGGATTCCGGAAAGGAGCCCTTAAGGTGATCAGCCCTGCCTCCAACATTTGTCGTAGTGCTTGATCCAGTGACATGTTGATCTTGGTGAACTGCCTTTTAGGCTTGTCTAGTTTGCTCTGATCAACCCGTTGTTCTGGGCGAGGTCGTTGTTGGACCTGTGAAGTAATAGCAGCTTGGAGAGGCCCAAACCTTTGACTTCTTGGAAGTTGATTAATGACTGGGTCCCTGACTTGGGCTAGTTGCTTCATGTCTTGATGAAGCTGACTGATCATGGCCCTCAGCTCTCCTTGCTCCTGAGCTAAGCCTTGAATGAGTGCCCTTTGCCCCAGCATCTGGGTTTTCAATGTGTCTACCTCAGCTTGTAGACGTTTCAGCTGTTCGTCCTTGTCATCTTCAGGACTATTTCTGATCAGATTCCCCATGAGGAGTTTCCTCAACTCTTCCTGCCCTTTGGATAGGCTTAGGAAGATCTCTCTGAACTGAGTCTCTTGAGTGTGAAGGTCCTGGTTATCTTTTTGGGAAGCCCTGGCTGAAACAAACAGCAGGGAGGGTAAGTGACCTGCAACAAGGGTACCTGTTATGCAATGATATGTATGATATGCATGCAATGTTTTCAAGGATCTCGCGGGGTAAACAAGAAATTTGTTAGAGCTGGGATCCGGTAGCTTGATTGAAGGAACTTCATATTTGTTGAGAGTCCTTTTTCAAGGGTCAAAGGCTCACCATATCCAGTGGGTCATAGCCCCTGACAACCTTGGCTAGGGGAACCTTCTTCAAGTGTCAAAGCTCACCATATCAAGTGGGTCATAGCCCCTGACAACTTTGGCTAGAGGAAAATAAATCCTCTTTGCCCCTTGCTAGATGTTTGATTCATCATGACCTGCATCACAAGCCCTTGAGATCCTTGAAATGGGTTAGGATGTATGCAATGGTATGATGTCATGTTATGCATGGGATAATGTAAGTAGACCCTGTTATGAGTCCCAATTAAGGACTATAAACAAACCCTGCAAGAAATTCAGTATACTTTGTTATGAGTCCCAATTAAGGACTATAAACAAAACCTGCAAGAGACCTAGTAAACCCTGTTATGAGTCCCAGTTAAGGACTATAAACAAAACCTGCAAGTAGCTTATGTGTCAGATAACACGCATGCAATTAGTCAAGTACGAAGGCACACAAGTCACACAAAAGAAACCCTTAGAGTTTAGGCCAGCATGAGGTCTAGGTACTACCCTCTTTCAGTTTGTTGGTTCATACCTGTCCTATCAAAGTAACCGGGTTCTTAGAGGATCCCAATATCATTGACTACCCTCAATCGGTCATAACTCCAGCATCGCAATCTTTTCTTGCGGCCAGAACCATCACGAGAGTTTAGCCTCAATGGGCGTAGCATACTGCTACTGTTCTAATGGCCAAGTTATGTCATTTAAGGTTCTAAGGTTGTTGGTGCTTAATGACTCCTCAGAAGACCCATATTCTCCTCGTTGCAACACAAGGGATATCGGTACAGACCAAGGTGCCACACCAACGTAGCCACTGTTTCACCCGTGTCAGTCTACGCCGGACAGGTCCCTCACAGCTTATGCTACCTAAACAGGGTATCCCCAGATCCAGGTTAGGATCTATGTAACTCCCATGCAACCCACAAATTTAAAGCAGACAAGTCAATACAATTGAAAACACAGTTATGAACTAACCCTAAGGTACACCTCACTTTAAGTTTAAGTCCCCAGCAGAGTCGCCAGTTCTGTGATCGGTGGATCTGGAACTGACTGTTTTAAAGCTGGTTCGCGAAATGTCGCGGAAGCAAGAGTCGCCACCGTCTTTTATTTTCTCCAAATGGAAAGGACAAAAGCACGGAAAAATTCCTTATAGAGATTGCTCTCGGTTCGGGAGGTAGATTATAGAAAGGGAAGGTGTTAGCACCCTTTCTATCCATGGTTATCCATGGGCTCTTAGATACTTGCTCATTGTGTTTTCAAAATGTTTGTTTGCTTTTCAAGGTGAGTGGGTTTTGAAAAAAGTTTCGTTTGAAAAATCTCTAAGTAACTCTTGTATCTGTCCTCAAGAGTGTATGAAAAATTTGTTTGAAAACTTTTAGGAAGTGTAGGTGTGAAAAGTATTTTGTTTGTTTTTGAAAAGAGCAAGTATCTATGAGAATCTACCTACCCTAAGGAATTCGTCTGTGTAAGTGTCCTTTAGGTAGTGCCATCCCACCATTGAGAGGTAGGTAGCACCACCGTTGGAGGTGTTCGGGTCAATTCGAGGTTCGGGACATGGTGATCACCAGAGCAATGGGAAGACACCTTAGAAGCTACCCTCATGCCAGGTTCTCGGATCATGAGGACTTACTAAGACATCCTCTACTCGATGATCACCTTTCGAGGCAAGGCAACAATGAGGCGTACCCTATGGGTGGTGTGTGAATTGTGTGTCATTTTCAGATATTTTTATCTTGTCATATATTGGTGATCTACGCTTTGATTTTATTTTTGGGCATTCATTCTTTCATGTTATTGTTTAACAGTTAAAGGTGCGGGAATTTAAAGTGCAGAAAAGATAAAGGTCCTACGCTATTACAAAGGCGTGGGTCTACAACGCCAAATTAATCCAGACCCGATTTAAAATAAAGTGCAGAAAATAAATGCCTAATTAACTATTACAGGGCTTTGGAATAAGTACATTATATTTACATCAAAGAAATAAATAAAACGCGCGAAAAGAGAATATAATTGGATGCGAGGGCGTTGAACCCTTTGAAGGAATTAAAATAAAATTATTAAAATAATTAAGTTAAATAAAAAGAAAGAACTTATTTTTATGTTTTTTTTGTTTTTTATGACATTAAAGAAAATTAAATTAATTAAAAGTTAAATAATTCTAATTCTAATTGTTTTTTTAATTTATTAAAGAAAATGCATTAAAGTTAAAACCTAGAATTAAAACTAAATTAATTATAAAATTTATTTACAAAATTAATGGTTAATGATACTTATAATAAAAATATTTAATAAAAAAAGAAAATGCTAGAGGTCTATTTTTATTATTTTTGGTTATTGAGAAAAAGAATTAAATTAAAAAAAACCTAAAATTAAAACTAAATTTATTATGAGATTTATTTACAAAAATACTAAAATAAAATATCATTATTATTTTTTTATTTTATCTTTTCTGATTTTTTTTGTGTTTTGTGTTTTTATGAAAATAATTAAATTAATCAAAAAAACAATAATTAAAAGAAAATAAACATAATAAAAAATAAAGAGATAAAAAGGATTTGCAAACCTAAGGGGGTGAAGCCCCTAATTTGGAGGTTGGTCTTTAGTAATTTGGGCCCAATTACTCTTGGCCTTGTGGACTTTTCCAGGACACGTGTGGATGCATTGACTCAGGCTTATGGTGCTCCTCTGATCAGAGCCACCGGATCAATCTCCATGGGCGCGTGTCAATCTGGATCAAGGGGTGCATGATGGTCTTAAAGGTTTGAACTGCATAGGAATGTTAAATAGAAAATAATATGAAAGGGGGTGAGGACCTGGGGCTCGAACCCAGGTCCTGTAGTTTTCCAATGTTTGTGCCTGCCACTGAGCCATTTTGTTTCTTTGTTAATTAAATAAACAACAATCAATAAAATATAAAACAACACGCTAGTGGATTTTTAGCGCGCGATTTTAAACGGACCAACCAGAACCGGCCACTTCATCGTCTCCTTCGCTTGGCTTTTTTCCTGAAAATACAATAAAACATAGGCAACGGTTTTTACACTGTTCCAGAAAGTGACATTACAAGAAATAGCGATTAGGCCGTGGTGGGAAAGAAATACGGCGCGATGGTTCGAATCCACTCAGTGGAAGGCCCTGATTTTAATGGTGGCAATCTTAGGCTCCAATTGTTCCTGATATGAAAACCCCTAAATCAATTTCCATGGAACCCTAATATGCTCTCATGGTGGATCCTTCATTTTAGCATGAAACTCCAATTAAATTACGCAGGTAGCTTGCAAACATCATTCTAATCACAAAAACAACAATAAAATATGTCAAAAACGCATGAATGATGGAAAACGATTTTGGAATTTTCCTTACCAATTTCAATGGTGATTTCGTGTTTTCTTGAGTATGGGACTTGATGAATGATTGGAAAACGTTCTGTGATCCTTAAGGAAGGTGTTTGAACAACTCTTTTGCCTTGAATCCACCTCTAGCCTTGTTTTCAGTTTTGAATTTTTTGGCCAAAAGTGTGAGTTTTCTTTTAGTGTTTTTTTCGTTTTTTCAGATGCTTAGCCCTCAATTTTCGTTTGTATCACTTGTATAGGTCTTATGCCACATGTATGAAGAGGAATTATGGCTCCATAATGCATAGCATTCAATTTCAAGATTCTCCATAAACCTCCATAACCAAATTTCCATTTTTGAACCATTTTTTGAATTCTTGCTTCTTTGAGCCTTGGCACGAAAATGGGATATACATAATGGTGCTTCAAGGTTAATCAAAGCCAAATATTCCCTTAAATTAATTTTTTTGAATTTCTCTTGATTTTAAAAGATTTAAAATTAATTAAATCCAATAAAATCAATAAAAAATGAAAAAATTAATTAAAAAATCTGAAATAAAAGGTGGGACACGTGGGAAGCATGGCCAAGTTAATTCAAGTGGAAAAAGTGGGCCCCTTTTGTCAAAAATGAAATTTCAAGGATAAATGATTTTGGCCATTTCACAAAAATTTCCCAACTTCTCCAATGCATATCTTGCTCAATTTTTAAGCTTTGATCATGTTCTTGGACATTTTAGAAAGGTCTTGAAGTCCTCTAAACAATGTCCTTTGTCCCATGTCATTTTGATTTACCCATCTCAAGTTATGGCCTTTGACTTAAAGTCCCTTTTTGTTGACTTTTGAAAATGACCTATAATGTTGAAATTGATAACTTTTTGTGAGAGCATTTCTTGGACTTGAAGTATGAAGAGGAGTTGTAGGAAATGTCTTTATCTTCAAAATGAGCATTGGATGGGATTTTTCTGATGAACCATGAAAAAGTTATGCCCTGGTCAATTTACAGTTGACTTTTCAGCTGTCCAAAAATAGAAACTTTTGACACTTTGATGATTTTTGAGCCATTCTTTGAGAATCATGATCAAGCATTGATCAAATGATGTTTGTGGCTTCAAAATGAGATGTTGCCCAAAAATTTGAACTTTTGACTGTCAAATGACCATTTTGCCCCTACAGTTGACTGTAGTGCAATTAGGGTTTTTGATTGTGCAATTTTGTGCTGAAAGTCTTGAAACTTTGCATGAGGATGCTTGACCATATTTGTAGGCATGTGAGACTTGATTGGACCCTTGGAAACTCCATTTTCTTGATCAGAACCAAAACCCTAATTTGACTGGCCTTAGGAGAGTGGTTGACTGTGTGGCCCTTGAGTAGACCTTGAAGCATTTGAAGAGGATGTTTGGCAAAACTTTGAAGATTATGGGAGGGCAAATTTTGGGGTACAACACATACACTATACATTTTTGCATACAATACGTATATATTTAGGGTTCCATATCAATGTCAAACATCACACATACATAGACATTCAATACACATATGCTCAAGGCCCCATCTCAATATCAGACATCATACGCATGTATCAGACAACAAACAAATAGTCCCACCCCCGATTTAGTTATCTAGGGGTCAACCAACAAAGCACTTCTCCTACGATTCAACCTGTTACCTAAGTCTTCATACCGTGACACGTCCAAGCCTATTGCCTCAGACTTCATGCAACAATGTGTTTCTTTATTCCACGACACAGATCATCGCCTCAGACTTCATGCAGCGATGCTCGAAAACAAAATCTAAGCTTATCGCCTCAAACTTCATGCAGCGATTTGCGAACCTAACCCATTGCCTAAGTCTTCATGCAATAGTGTGTTCCCTTATTCCGTAACCCATACCATCACCTCGGACTTCATGCAGCGATGCTCGAAAACCAAAATCTAGCTTATCGCCTCAGACTTCACGCAACGATTTATGAACCTAACCCATTGCCTAAGTCTTCATGCAGCAGTGCGTTCCCTTATTCCGCGAAACAGATCATCGCCTCAGACTTCATGCAGTGATGCTCGAAAAAAAACTAAATCTAGATCATCGCCTAAGACTTCATGCAATGATTCTAAAAAAATACAAAATCTAGCCTATCGCCTCAGACTTCACGCATGGATTTGCGAACCTAACCCATTACCCAAGTCTTCATGGAGCTGTGCATTTCCTTATTCCGCGACACAGATTATCGCCTCAGACTTCATGCAGCGATGCTCGAAAACCAAAATTTAAGCTCACTTCCTAAGACTTTATGCAACAATGTGTTTCTTTATTCTGTAACACAGATCATCGCCTCAGACTTCATGCAGCGATGCTCAAAAGAAAACAAAAATCTAGCCTATCGCCTCAGACTTCACGCAGCGATCTACGAGCATAACCCATGGCCTCAGTCTTCAAGCAGCCATGCACCATTAAGTGTTTTTCGTCCCCCCAAATGGATGAACAAACTAAAGCAAAACCAAGACATACAAGATTACGCTCTTAAGCTTAAAACCATCTGCCTCGTTATCAAACCCTGGTAAGTGATACATCATCAGCTTTGTCTACTTCCTTGAGACTCGTAAGGGTATGCTATATCAGTGTAATCTTATGTTTGTCGGACAAATTTTGGGGTATTTCAAGTATTCAATAAACTCCCAATCAGAATGCGTAAGACTTGCATTTTCTCATGTTACTCGATTGGAAGATAATTGAATAGGGACAGCTGTCGTACCCCAAATTTTCCCTACCTTTATTTTTAAGATTAAAAATAAAAGACCTTTTAATTAGGAATGGTTCAGCAACATCTGATGGCCCATTCTTAAATTCAAGTAGACTAAGGGGTGTATTTTAATTCGGGAGAGTGGGGCTTTCTAAATCAGAAAGACCCACGTATCCGTAAACCCATTCGCGAAGAATGTTGGCCAATGGCCCATGAGGTTCGAATATGGAAAACTATTTCAATAATAATAATTAAGTTCTTAATTAAGCCCATCTAAGTGTTATTAGTAAAAAGGGGAGGTGAAATTTCAATTTATAAGCCCATTTTCGTTCGGCCCATTTATTTTGGAGTTTGAATGACAAAAAATGGGGCATAGTTATTAAAGTTACAAGCCCATTGAATTTTTTTCAGCCACAACCCATTTAAGCGCGTTACTATTTTATTATAGGGTAAAAGTGTTATTTTATTTTACTAAAAAAATATCTCTCCTATTATTACTGTTAAAACTTTTTGTTTAATTAAGGAATTTATTTTAATCAAAAGTTTTATGTCAAATATTATTTATATAATTCATTCATTAAGAATTGTTGTTGATGGATCAAAATTGTTAGAAGATTTAAGCAAATAGACAAAAAATAATAAACTAACGCAGGCCCACATTAATAGTAAATGCAAAGCCCATTTGAATTAAGAAATTATTTTTACTGTAATAAAAAAAAGGGAGCAAAATATGTGGTTGGGCTGAATCCAGTTAAGAATGCGCAGGGCCCAATTAACGTTTTCATTTGCTGTTTTGTTGAAACAATTTTTTTGGGGTTATTAGATATTGAGTTTTAAAATATTTTATTAAAGATTTGAGAAAAAGACTATTTTGAAAGGGAATTGGGCCAGTTTCATTAATGATTTTTTTTGCTGTAATAAAAAATCATGCTATTGGGCTGAATTAATAGTTTTTTCGCAAAACCCAAATGTCCAATAAAACATTAACTATTCCAATCAAGCCAGATTAGCGCTTGTTTTTTTGCAGTAAACACATACTGTTCAGATTCAAATAAATACTAAAACTAAATCTTTTAACAGTCCAAGCCCAGAATTTTCTGTTACAAGTCTATATTAAATCAAATCCAGAAAACAATTACATTCGATGTTACAAAATCTGGAAATTACAATAAATCTAAATATTACACTCAAATCAACCATTACAGCACAAAATCTGGAGATCTCAAATCTTTATTACATAATTCGAAAATCAATTGAAATCAATTAACAAACAATCTAATCCCTAACTTGGTCCCTAAATCCCTAAATCTAAGACAAACGATTTATAACAGAAATTTCACTAAGGCCCTATAAATACTAAGAGAAAGAACATACAGAAGGGGATGAAATTGAAGAAGACGAAGAAGAAAACTTGAAGAAGAACAGAGCACGGATTGGAGTTTCGATCTCTGAAACCCTAATCGGCCTCACTAGCCGCCACACCCTCCAGTCGTCGGACATCACCATCCTCAACCTTCCCTCGCTACTGTCGGAGCTTGCAAATCGGGAAGAAGGATTAGAAACGAAGCTTACCGTCAGAGAGAAAATTAGAAACAAAGTTCAAAGTCTGAATACAATGCGCACAGGGTAATCAACTTAGCTTTTGTTTGTTGTCCTTGTATTTGGGCTTGTTGGGTGGTTGAAAAAGGAGGGTGGCGGGTTGGGTTCGTAGCGCCCCCACGAAGGTGGTTGTTAGGGTTTGAATGAGAAGAAGGGAAAGGGTTTGAAAGAGAGAGAAATCAGGGGGGGGGGGGTTATTGTGAAACAGACATAATGAAAGAATGATAAACAAAATGAAAAAAAAATAATAGTTGTCTTCTGTAATAATCTAGTACGTACGCGCACCTAGTAATAATCATGTTCCTTCAAATCCAACTGCATGATCTTGATCGGACGGTCGTAAGGTCAAGTCTCATACTAAGGACGTGTACCCTCGCCACACGCAATCACCAGGCCCTCCTCTTCAAAAGTAGTAGGCCTAAGCCCAAGTATTTTCCACGCCCCCATTTGCCACTTTACTAAACACTAAAGCAGTTTACACCCCCCTCTCATGAGAATTCCATTGGGCCTAGCCCAGTCTATTAAAGACACCCCTCTAGTTTTACTTCATAACTAGAAACGCACCCCCTACCTAAATTAATTCTTTTCTACATTTTTATTATATTAATTTTATTTTCTTATTTTTATATTATATGTAAATATTATTTATTTCTTATTTTTGTAAATATTATTATTATAATTCTTTTTTTCATAAATATTATTATTCTTATTATTAATTATTAATACTAACATATTTTATTTACTATTTAAATATTACTATATTATCATCCAAATTATTTTTATGTCAAAAATGCACATTATTTTGTTATATTATTTGCATTAAATTTTTTATATCATGCATTAATCAAGAATTTCACAGTCAATACGATTAAAAAATACTAACAAATCATCAAACTATTTTTCACAATCAACTAAGCTAATCAATTGTTTTTGCAAAAGGGTTTCAAACAGATTTTGACTTACCGCACATTTAGTCAATATCTCCGCAGACACTATTCCCGGAAAAAATGCGAGGTGATTCAAAATACGTTTGCAGCCTCTAAAAAACACCAACCCTACAAACTACGAATTGGGACTCTGATTCCTCATAAGAAGATACGTAGGCATACGATCAAAAATCGTAACAAGTTCCCATATACAAATATTTAAACCCTTTCCCCTAATTAAAATTTAAAACCCTATTTTACCCGAACCTAAACCTAATACTTAATATCCTTGTGAACAAGGTAGATGAAAGGTGCCTAACACCTTCTTTTCATCTAATGAAGTCCAAAACCTAGAATCTCTGTCTGCGAATTAGGGTTTTCTATTAGATTCCCTTCCCTAGGATAAAAACTAATAGTGGCGGCTCTGGTTAAAAAACCAGATGCTACACATCAGCATTCATAGGACATGGGAACTCCTCGTCATCCATAGTTTCAAGAATCAATGCACCGCCAAAGAAGGCTTTCTTAACAACATATGTGACTTAAAAATTGGGAGTCCACTTGCCCATATAATTAGCGTTAAAAGACATGATCTTCCTGAGCACGAAGTCGCCTTCTCTAAATTCCCGAGGCTTGACCTTCTTATCAAAAGCTTTCTTCATTCTCTTCTGGTATAACTGACCATGACACAAGGCCATCATTCTTTTCTCTTCAATCAAATTCAACTGGTCAAACCCGTTCTGGACCCATTCAGCCTCTGACAATTTGGTTTCCATTATCACATGTAAAGAGGGAATCTCAACCTCAACGGGGAGCACTGCTTCTATACCATACACAAGAGAGAACGGGGTTTCCCCTGTTGAAGTGAAGACAGATGTACGATACCCATGCAAAGAAAAATGGAGCATCTCATGCCAATCTTTATAGGTAACAACCATTTTCTGGATGATCTTAATGTTTTTATTAGCAGCTTCAACAGCCCCATTCATCTTTGGCCTATAAGAAGATGAATTGTGATATACAATCTTAAATTATTTATAAAGTTATGTCATCATCTTTTTATTCAGATTCGAGTTGTTCTCAGTGATAATCCTGCTTGGCACATATACCGACATATAAGATTGTTCTTGATAAAGCTCACTACCACCTTCTTAGTAACATTAGCATATGAAGCTGATTCCACCTATTTGATGAAGTAGTCTATTGCCACCAAGATAAAATAATGTCCATTCGACGCCTTAGGTTCAATCATTCCAATCATGTCAATACACCACATAGAGAAAGGCCATGGGGAAGAAATAACATTGAGAAGTGTCGGAGGCACATGAATTTTATCAGCATAAATCAGGCATTTATGGCACTTCTTTGCAAATTTGTAACAGTCAGATTCCATTGTCGACCAATAGTAACCTACCCTAAGCATCTTTTTATCCATCGAATGTCCATTTGCATGAGTGCAAAAGGAGCCTTCATGAATTTCATGCATCAACATGTATGATTCGTGTCTATCCACGCATCTGAGCAAGACCATGTCATAATTTCTTTTGTATAGTACATCTTCATTTAGGAAAAACCTACCTGCCAACCTTGTCAATGTGTTTCTATCTTTGTTTGATGCACCAGCCAGGTATTCCTGAGTCTGGAGAAAATGCTTGATATCATAATACGAAGGTTTTTCGTCTGATGTTTCCTCTATTGCAAACACATGAGCCGGCCTATCTAGACGTTGCATTGTGATACAAGGAACATCGTTCCAAGTATTTACTTGATACATAGAAGCCAGAGTGGCTAAAGCATCCGCCATTTAATTCTCATCTCTGGGAATATGATAGAATTTAACTTTATTAAAAAAGGGTAATAATCTTCTAGCATAGTCTTTGTAGGGAATCAAGCCAGGGTGACGTGTATCCCATTCTCCTTTAATCTGATTTATTACCAAAGCTGGATCGCCATATACTTCTAGAATTTTGATTCTGAGATCAATAGCCTCCTCGAGACCCATTATACATGCTTCATACTTCGCCATGTTATTAGTGCAATCAAATGACAACCTTGTAGTAAAAGGGATATGCGATCAGTGGGGAGTGATAATCGCAGCACCAATTCCTTTCCCATAAGCATTCACAGCTCCATCAAATACCATGCCCCAATGAGATTCAGGGTCAGGCCCTTCCCCAGGCAACAGTTCATCATAATATTTTATTTTTAAAAACATCACATCCTCATCAGGTAAATCATATTTAACATACCGATAATCATCATCCGATTGGTGAGCAAGATAATCTTCCAACACGCTGCTTTTTATAGCCTTCTAAGTACGATATTCAATATTGTATTCAGACAACAGCATCTGCCAACGGGAAATTCTTCCAGTAAGAGCAGGCTTTTAAAAAATATACTTAATTGAATCCATTTTGGAAATCAACCAAGTAGTATGATTCAACATATATTGCTGCAACCGTTTTACCGCCCAAGCCAAAGCACAACATGTTTTTTCCAACATAGAATACCGTGACTCACAGTCAGTAAACTTCTTGCTGAGATGATAAATGGCATATTCTTTCTTCCATGTTTCATCTTGTTGTCCCAAAATATAGCCCATAGAACTATCTAACACTGTCAGATACATAATAAGCGGTCTTCCTTCAACGGGAGGGAGCAAGATAGGAGGTTCAAGCAGATACTCTTTAATACTTTCAAAAGCCCTTTGGCAATCATCAGTCCATACACAACCTTGATCTTTCTCTAGCAACTTAAAGATTGGCTCACATGTTGTAGTCATATGGGAAATAAATCTAGAAGTGTAATTCAAACGCCCAAGGAAGCCTCTAACTTGCTTTTCAGTTCTTGGTGATGGCATTTCTTGAATTGGCTTAACTTTATCAGGTTCAACTTTAATTCCTTTTTGGCTGACAATGTAACCTAACAATTTTTCTGATCGAACACCAAAGGTGCATGTATTTGGATTCAAGCGGAGATGATACTTCCTCAAACACTGAAACAATTCAAAAAATCCTCTATATTCCCTTCTTCAGTCTGGGATTTGGGAATCATATCATCAAAATATACTTCAATTTCCTTGTGCATCAGATCATGGAATAGGGTTGTCGTAACCCTCTGGTACGTTACACCAGCGTTCTTCAACCCAAAGGGCATCAATCTGTAACAGAATGTTCCCCAGGGTGTGATAAATGTTGTTTTTTCTATGTCCTCATGAGCCATTCTAATTTAATTATATAT
The DNA here is from genome assembly GCA_948472305.1 of Vicia faba. Classification (NCBI taxonomy): domain Eukaryota; kingdom Viridiplantae; phylum Streptophyta; class Magnoliopsida; order Fabales; family Fabaceae; genus Vicia; species Vicia faba. The sequence continues at coordinate 1,481,254,011 of OX451737.1, forward strand.
AGAAAATCCATCCATGAATGAGAATACTTTGAATTTTGTTATACTATCAACCAACATATAAATATGTGGCAATGGAAAGTCATCTTTTGGAATAGCTTTGTTTAAATCTCTATAATCTATGCACATGCAAACTTTTTCGTCTTTCTTTGGTATTGGGACAATATTGGAAATCCACTGAGGGTTCACTGATGTCACAAGAAAACTGACATTAATTTTCTTTAACACTTCTTTAATTTTAACTGCCATATCAGGGTGATTTCTTTGCAATTTATGCTTGATTGGCGGGCATTCTGGCTTTAGCGACAAATGATATTCCACAATATCAGTATCCAACCCCGAAATGTTTTGGTAAGACCAAGCAAATATGTCCACATATTCTTTTAACAATTCAATCAACCTGCTCTTCACGTCGGGATGAAGCAATGCTCCAATCTTGACTTCTTTTGGATCTTCCTATGAACCCAAATTAATTGTCTCCAACAGCTCTTTATATGGCTAAATGGTACTTCCCTTACGCTCAAGCAACCGTGAAACCTCTTCTGGGATTTCATCATATTCTTCTTCTTCGGCCACATACGCAGGATATTCAAAGTTGGGAGAGGGTGCAGGGTCATTGTACTCAACAGGTTTTTTAATTAATCTGCACATATGATTTATGATTGCTTTTAGAAACTGACACATATAATAAGTGATTATGCATATTTATTTACAGTTATTATTTATTTTGAAAGGATTTCTGAGATTACCATTTTCCAAGAAAAAGCAGAAAATAAAGACACAATTTGGGAATCAAAGACAACTTTTATTAATGATTTAAAAGATCAAAGCAACAGATATGCCCATACAATATCAATACTTTCACATTGGGCAGAGTGAAAGGTTTTTGAAAATATTAACAAAAAAGAAAATTACTTTGAAATATGAATGCAAGAGGGAACATCAATAATGATCCATTTTTAGACTCTGACTCCATACGTCACATAGTTCGACATCTCTTGCTCTGTTTCGCCTTCCAGAATAACATTGATCCTAGGAACAGTTAGCCGAAGGTAACCTAAGCTGTAAAAGATGACTTGATATTTGCCCAAAGCAGACTTAGGCTTCATATTCTCACCTTTATTACTCTTCATAGAGAAACACAAACCAACTCTATTCTTATTCACAGGTGGATCAACAATCTGCCCCCATACTTTTCTAGGGCCATTACGCACTACCCGCTGAGCATCCTTAAATGAAGCTATATAATTCTCATTTTCCTTTACATTATCAATGGATAAAGCTTGGAACTGAGTTCCAAGAACAACTTCATCCGCTTCCACAACACTGAAAGAGGATAAATGAGATATTAACAAAGCATGTTCTCCATTTATGATGACCACCTTTCCTTCACAAATAAACTTCAGCTTCTGGTGCAAAGTTGAAGTAACAACCCCTGCCTCGTGGATCCACAGTCGTCCCAATAAACAGTTGTAACCGAGAACAATATCCATAACCCAGAAAGTAATTTGAAATAGGTGCGAGCCTATGTGAATAGGCAAATCTACTTCCCCGGTGACAGACTTCCTCGATCCATCAAAAGCTTTCACAATTATGCCACTCGGGTGCATGGGAGTTCCTTGGTACTTCAACTTCATAAGTGTGCTCCTCGGTATGACATTTAAAATGGACGCATTATCAATCAACACATTTGACAATAAATTATTCTTACAGTTCATGGAGATATGGAGAGCCAAGTTATGATTCCTTCCTTCATTGGGCAATTCGTCATCACAGAAACTCAACTTATTACATAGGACGTAATATTCCCGACAACACTACTGAATTGGTCTAAAGGCATATCACTTTCCATGAAAGCTTGATCCAATACTTTCATCAAAGATTCCCTGTGGGCAGAAAGTTCATTAGCAAGGCTAGAATAGATATCTTTGATGGAGTCTGCAACAATTGATCTACGATCTTGTAGTCACTCATCTTGATAATCTTCAATATATCGTCTATATCTTTTTGAAAAGTAGTAACACTAGATTCCCCCATTACTTTCCTAGGTTCAACACTTTCAACAACCTTTTTATCAGTATTAACATTCCCTCGAATGACAGGTGCAAAAACACAGCCACTGCGGGTTACTCGGTTGGCTTTAGCAATATTCTTGACATCAGAGAAAGGTTGGATAGGAACTTACACACCATCCTTTAGGATTTTAGCATTGTATTTATATGGTACGACTTTGTCTAATTCATAAGGAACAGGACCCGACAAGCAAATCACCACTGGAGAAACAATTGGCTTGCTATGATACTCAATCTCTATAGGGGCGGGAACACCAAAACAAAGCACAATAACATTCACCCCTTCTTCAGAATACTTAGACATTACAGAATCATTGCTAGAGAGCACATCTTCATTTGAGGAAAAGAATTCATCTATAGAAGTATACTCATCATCTGACATAGTCTCGGCTGAGCAATCTGTTGCAATTGGTTTTTAAATTAGAGTCGCCACCCTTAATTTTCATCCTAAAGGAAGGGAATATAAAGGAATAACCCTAAAAGTTAGAGATTCTAGATTTGGACTCAGTTCTAGATGAGGGAAAGGTGTTAAGCACCCCTCCTCTACTTTATTCGCAAGGATACTAGGTTTAGAAGTGCGATGTTTAGGAAATATGGTTTTATTCCTTTACCAAGGAAAAGGGTTTGGATTTTAATTAGCGAGAAAATGGTTTTAATTTTAAATAGGGGACTCGCCACGATCTTTGATCGTATGCCTACGTATCCTCCTAGGAGAAATCGGAGTCCCATTTTATAGTTCGCGGTTGGTTTGTATTTTTTTATGGATTACGCAGATATTTTAATTTTCCTCGCATTTAGTTTGAACATGTAGATTGCGGAGATTTTGAACTAAACACAAAGTTAATTAAAACTCTTTGTATTCTTTTTTTTTTAAAATTAATTGGTTGATTTAATTTATTATAAAAATAGTTTGATGTTTGTTTACGTATTTTATGGACGTATATAGTTGAAGAGTCTGATATAACCCTCTTATCACGTGGCCAGATATTGGTCACGTGTCGCTTACGAATATTATAATTTAAATAAAAATGTGGGTTCTAATATTTGGATATGAAACATTAACCTAAATTATGTCGCGAAAATTGTTTTTAAGTGCGAGGTTTTAATATAAATAAACCATATATTTACTAAGTCTAAAAATAACTAATTAATTATGATAATAAGTAAGTAATACATATATGAAATTATAATTATTAAAGCAATAAAATATAAATAAATAAATATAAAAATATAATTAAATAAATAAATATATAGATAAATTTATAAAGTAAATATATAAAAAACAGAATTAAAGAGGGGGTTGAGATTTATAGTGAGGTAGTAAGATGAGTGAGTGTGTACAACAGAACTCTAAATTTAGATATTGAATTTAAGCCCAAAATATAGGGGTGTTGTTTTACGATAGCTTAGTAAAATTGGGGGTGCATATATAAAGGGGTGTTATAAAACTTTGGTAAATTTAGCCCAAAGTCCAATTGTTTATAAAACCCAAATTTTATTATGATAATGATTAAAACAAAAAACAAACAAAAAAAACTAATCACATAGTAAAAATAAAAAAATAAAATAATAATACCACACAAATCATCAAACAGATCCACCTTTTTCTCGTTAGGATTTAACAATGTATTTGACATTTTCTAAATGAATCCTACGCCTATTAGATTGTGACACGTGGCTTCTAATTGAATAAAAAATAATAATAAAACTCCACACATGTATTAGTACCGGAAGCAACACAGCAAAATCCAAAAGGTCTGTTCCTCTCTCCATAACAACAACTTTTCGTCTCTTAGATTTGAGTCAACAACAATAATTGTTTATTTTTTTTATTTTTTCTCTCTTCTCTTTCAAAATTTTATCTCAACTTCTCTTATTCAAATCAAGTCATACAAATTACCGCATAACACATGCAAATCCACAGCGAAGTCAAAAAGGAAGAGAAGTTACCAGTAAAACGCGCAAGTCATACTGATATTTGATTTAATATCGATCTCTACAGTAGCCGTAAAAAAACCTGTGTTAATTTTTGATAAATTGGAACAGTTGCTGTTTTTTTGTTTAATTGGGCCAGTGCTAATTTTTTACTATCCAATCCAACATCATTGTTTTTTATTACAGCAAAAAAGTCTTTAATTCAATTGGATCTTGCACGTTTATTAACTTCATCTAGCCCAATGCATTTTTCTTATTACAGTAAAAATCAATTTTTGGGCTTTGCACAATAATTCTTTACTCAGCCCAATGTATTTTTTACTTACAACAAGAAAATAATTTTTTTAATTTAACCCACCTAATTTAATTATCTCTAAGCAAAACCTTTTATTATTAAAACATGATTTATTAACATTACAAACTTAATTAATAAAAATTAAACCAACAAATATTTTGTTCAAAAAATACAAAATAGGCCATCCTCAAGATCTCAATTGGCCCAAACATTGACCTCCCTTTTTTAAATTTCAGGAAAATGAAATGTACCAAATTCTGATGTATTTTAATGGGATTTAATGTATTTTAATTTCAACTAATAATAAATTCAAACTGGGTTTACGGACAAATGAGTCTTTCTGATTTAAAAAGTCTCATTTTCTTGAATTCTCTTATTGATTTAAATTCTTCTTATAAAGTGGGCCAACATATATTGCAGGATCATCTTTAATTAAATATTTCTTCTATTTTTTAATCTTGAAAAATATGATCGTCGAGATAGGTCAAATTGGGTATGACACAATCTTAGATCACGTTAATCCCACGGTAATCATCTATATTGCCTAAATTTTTTATAGTACCATTATCCAATAACAACTGAACACCCTTTCTCACTATGGAACAACCTCGAGAATCTCTGCAGCAGATCCAGCAAGACCCATAATGTTGTTCTTCTTGACCATCCATGTGACAGAAGGTAGCATGCAACTTCACCAAATCATCATTCATATACTTCACGTCAAAAATTTGAAACTCACCGGGACATCCGAAGACCATATTCACATCTTCTCGTACTCTGCCCTAGGCCTGATTATATGAATGAGGCCTTCGTCCGTCATTTTCTGAAGAACAACTTCTATCTTATCACGTCCCTGGACATCTGTACTACAAATACCATAACCAGCATGGTTATGCATATAGTAACTGAACTCGCAGAGATTAACATGCATCTTTACCAAATCTCCTCTAACCAGGTTGATATCAAAAATCTGGAAGTCCCCAGGACAACCAACAACCATGTTTACATCATTTTCTCCTCCATGCTTAGGCAAAGGATTATCTTTCACGTTAGGGCCAACAACTTCAAAATATAAGAGGTCATATCTCACCATCTTTTGTACTTCATATTTCAAAGGATAATAGTTCTCAATATTGTGCCCTGGTGCTCCCTGATGAAAACATACGTTTGGTCTGCCTTATGATACTAGGGTAAAGGTGATGGTATAGCAGGGGGTAGCCTGGTCTGAACCGACTTCTTCTGAATCAAAGACAGAAGTAACTCTGCATAGCTCATTGGAATAGAGTCAAAAGCCTCTCTCTTCTGACTTTGCCCTTGATTTCCCTGAGGGGATGGTCTCTGATAGGCAACAGTGGTTGGAGCTACATTGATAACTGGAGCCACAGAAGTAACATGTTGCTGGTACCGTTGATGTCTTCTATGTGGCCTAATCTTTCTTTCCCCAATAACAACATTCATTTCACTTTCTCTCGAGAGAACCCGTATGACGACTTCTTTGTCCCTTCATCTTTTGTCAAGCGTCCTTCTCTAATAGCCTCTTCCAAATGAACACCCATGCTTATCATTTCGGTAAAATCACTTGGTGCACTGGCGACCATCTTTTCATAATAAAATGATCCAAGGGTTTTCAGGAAGATCTTGGTCATTTCTTGTTCTCCCATAGGTGGCACCACCTGGGCAGCTATCTCACGCCAACATTGTGCATAATCTTTGAACGACTCCTTGTCTCTCTGAGTTATTGCCCTTAACTGGTCACGGTCAGGTGCCATGAACATATTGTACTTGTATTGTTTGATGAAGGCTTCTCTTAGATCATTGAAGGTATGGATACTACTACTGTCTAGACTCACATACCACTTTAGAGCAGCACCAGTTAAACTATCTTGGAAGAAATGAATAAGCAAACGCTGATCATCAGTATGGGTAGACATTTTCCTGATATACATCACAAGGTGGTCACGAGGACAAGAGTTGCCCTTGTACCTCTCAAATTCCGGCACTTTAAACTTGGTTGGAACCTTTACATTGGGAACGAGGCAGAGTTCACTGACGTTTTGTCCAAACAATTTTTTTCCTCGAAGGGCCTTCATTTCCTTCTGCATCTCAGTGAACTGGTCTTCAAAGTCATCCAACCGCTCATAGAAACCCACACTTTCACTCGATGGAGGAACATGATGATAAACTTCATCATTAACAAACGGCATAAATTCACCGAAGGAGGTGCAACATAATGGATCTCATTTCTAGCAGCAGGAGTAACATGCACCACAGGAGGTGCAGGAGTAGCAGTAGCTTGAAGAACTGGAGCGACTGGAGCATCAAGCTTGTACCCTTCTAGCATGAAGTTTTCAGGCATTCCCCACGGGTAACCCTGAGGCATACGGTTTTGAGCAGCAGTAGCTGGAGTAACAGAAACGAGAACTGATGGACCTTCAAAAGCAATTGTTGTTTGTTGAGGTTGAGCAAGTGGTGGATGATTCTGAGCAGCCACCGATGCTTCCATCAAAGCAGTCTGATTGGCCATACCGGCCTTCAAAGCATTAACTTCTTTGCACAGCTCGCGATTCTCTTGTTCAAGATTCTCCATTTTCTTCCTGGAATTAGCCTGAGTATTATACCGGTGAGACAACTTTCTTCTGAACAGAGTCAGAGAAACACAATAAGACACCTGGGTATGAACAAAAATGCAAGAAATATGTACAAGATGATGCATAACAAGCAATTCACATGATTTATTTTATTATTATTAATATTTCAAGGGACTCAAAGAATTATAGACAATTTTCAAATACTAAAGTACTAACACATTTTGAAATACTGAAAATCTCATTATAATAACTTCAAAATGGATTACAATTTTTTAGTAAAAGTTTCAACAATCCCAATTACAATAGAAGATAGAATCTAAAATACTAAGAAATCAAATCGGATAAAGATCACTCCACACACTGACGCTTTCCCGTGAGTCTTGCAATCTGAGCCTTCAACTGATTGTTATCTTCTGCATACCTGTCGGCAACCACTTTCCAATCACTAATACCAGAAAATGAATGACTAAGTCTTGATCGAGCTTTAAAGGAAAATAAATCCTCTTGCTTCCCCATCATCTCTACATCACGACTCTCAAGAATCTCAATTAGGTCATCCTTCTCTTTCAAGTCTGCCCGGTAGGACGTCTTTAAAGTCTAACACTTGTTCTTCTAAGCCTATTTTTCCTGCTGCATCCATACTAGGGAAAGTTGAAGCTCTTCCACACCATCTAAAATGGGAGGAGTGGTCTTCACAAACATATCAGGCATAGGTTCTTCACGGGAATATGGCATCTTCAACTGAATTGCCCTTGCCTGTACCCACCAGAGATAAGGCTCCAAAGAAACAACTCCTCAAGGCCCCAAGTCCTTTATGCTCTTCCTGTGAATATGGTGCCAAGCCTTTGCAATCTCCTCCTTAGCTTTCTTATGATCCTCTGCCTCTTTGAGAAAGAAACCACTCAGATGAATACTATTTGGCTTATCTCTCATCGGATATCCAAGCTGACGTCGTGCAAGAACGAGATTGTAGTTAATTCCTTCCTTTGTACCAAGAAGAGGTACATTGAGAAAACTACCACAACTATAGACAATCTCCACATCATGGTAAGCCTGGTGATACCAAATAATATCTGAATGAGTGAGGGCCATAATCTTCGGAGCCCAATGAGGTTCCTTCTTGATATCCCAGAAAGCATCGAACCGATGTAAGTGAGAAATAAACCACTGATACAACAAAGGTGTGCAGGAAATAATCATACCTCCATGATAAGAATCCTGAAGATGAATGGAGTAATATGCATCTCCTAATAATGTAGGAACTAGATTCCCTATCAAAAAGATCATGATGGCATTGATATCCACAAAGTTGTTGACATTTGAAAATAAGAACAACCCATAAGCAAGTAGAGCAAAGATAGCCTCAAAAGCAATTGTACTCTTCATCCTAGCTGTAGCGGTAGAAAAGTTGAGACTAAGCCATTAGATTGAATCGACTCGCACAGATAAAATAAAAGTCACCATTGCGCTTTATTGTTTCAAAAGGAATGGAAAAAGTGGGAATAACCCAAAAAGAGGGGGAGAGAATCTAAGTTCGGGGGTTAGTTATGCAAAGGGAATGTATTAGCACCCTAAACATCTATGGTACTCCGCAGGAACCTCTTTGTAAAATTGTGTATTTTGGCTATAAGAGTTGTATAAAAATAGATTGTGGGGATGAGAAAAGAAGTATTTTTTACAATTTTTGCACCCGTCGCGGTTGTGAACCTTTAGTGCATACGTACCACCTTCCGTGCAATAGGGGATCAGGTTACTCGTAGTTCACCTTTTAAACATTTAAAAACACAAATGTGTTGGTTAATTTTAAGAGAGGAGACATCATCGTCTTATCCGAATGGAAGAACATACTTACTACCCACTGTTATGAGAAATGAGAATTTGCATCATCTCAAAGTGGAGGATATAACTTGGATTTTAAAATCAGCAAAGCCTCGCTCACCACCCAAGTGGAAAATATCTCACTTCACTACATATCGTAGAAGTATAATAGCTCGCATCACTATAAGGATTGACAAGAGTCTAATCTTTTGAGAAAAAGTTTTAAAATAAAAGCCAAAATGGAAAAAAAAATTGTTTGAATGAGATTGATTGACTTTTAGTCTTCTCACAAATATGTTAGGGTATTATTAAGTTGATTAAAGTTTGATTAGGAAAATATTTTTGAAAATGCATGGACCTAATTCCAAGTTTATTATGAAAGCGATTCTAGTTTAGAAAATAAGAATAGTTTTAAAAAGGAGGGAGAAGATTTTTTTAAAATTAAAGAAGGTGGGAGGAGATGAAGGGACTATCCTAAAGCATAAGGTAAAAGCTAGGGAAAAGAACCATCTAACCAACAAGAAGCCAACACTTTACACAATGAGTCATTGAAGAATTCCCATGCTTTAGATTGAAACCAAACAAGCAAGGATAATGAAACCTTTTAAGTAAATCGAGCTTCAAAAGCATTAAGTCTTCATAAAAATTGGGCAGAGTAATACATGTATACAGATGAATTCTCAATGACTGACAAAGCATATAATCAGAATCACCTGCACAAAGGAAATAAACAACCGAATGGCTCGGGGTAAACCCTAAGAACTCCAGATAAAATAACAGTAGAAGTTACAAGGTCTCAAGATAGGTCAAGGTCTCTAATCCTAAGTCCAAGAAGTCCATAACTCCAAAATTCCAAGGATAGTAACCAAATAGTCCAAGTAACATTAAAGTTTTTTTATTGTTCAAGTTGGTTATTAGGTATCTTCAAAAAGAAATGAAAAGCTCAAGTGAGAAAAATAAAAATGACATAAAGATAAATGCTCAAATGAGCAAAGATGAAAGTAGCATGAAATAAAAATGCAGAAATAAATGTGCTTAAAATATTAAAAAAAAGCGTAAAGTAAAAACATAAAATAAAGTCAATTTTTAGGAATTATAGGTTATTTGAATGACCATCGTGAAACTTGTATTTGAAAACTCATTAGAAGATTGATAAAATCAAAGCCTCTCAACAACAAATTTCATTTGCTTTTTGTCAAGTATATCAATCATTTTAAAATCTCAAGGCAACAATAAATGATCAACGATGTTTAAATGATTCAGTTAGTTCCAAAATTTATGAAGATTCATTAGAGGATTCATAAGACCAAAACTTCCTAACAATGGATCTCAAGGTTATTGGATCAAAGGTTTCAAATTAAATATACTTGGGCTTGCAAACATAGGTTTGGGCCACGAATGATCATTTCTCGAATCGGGACAAAATTTAGCGCTATGTTAAGCAATCATAAGTGGACTTATGTAGACGTCGCACCAATTTTGAGGTCGATCAATAGAAATCTATGTGCCATATGTTTGGAGTGATGATATGTATATCATCCTCTAACAACATATAGCACAAAAGGGAAGAGGATAAGATAAAGAGGGAAGGGGGATATTTAAATCAAAAATTTGATCAAACTATCATTAAAATCATTCATCCATTTTGGTGGAGTTAAACTCAATAATCACATAGTCAGAATATATTAAAAAAATAAATTGCATTTTTATATATAAAAAAAAAAAAGAAAAATGAATTTTAAATTATTATTTTTAAATGAATATAAGAGGTAAAATAGCAAACATTTTTCAAAGTAGAAAAAAAATTAAAAGAGACCATAGAAAAGTAAGAAATAATCTCAAATATTTTTATAAAATTTTTAGTAATTTTTTAAAATAGAAAAGTATTTTTAAACTAATTAAAATCTCTCAAATAAGTGAAAAAAAGATCAAAAATAGTAAAAATTAAAGTAAAATTCTATAAAAATTTCAGAAAGTCAGAAATAAAGAAAATGATCTTGATGATTTTTTTTAGAATTTTAAAATGCCAAGAAGTATTTTTAAACATTAAAAACAAGTTAAAACAAAGAAAAATCATAAAAAAATATCAAATCTGAAAATAAAATCATGAAAACTAAAAATCAGAAAGAGAATATTAAAAAATATTTTTGTGAATTTTTGCATAATTTTTGGGTCATAAATGAATTTTTTGTTATTTTTTGAAGTTTAAATAAATTAAAATAAAATCACAAAATAAAATAACAAACCAAAAAAATATGGGCCATCTGATCATTATCAAAGTGTGTTAGTAAACATATTCAGTGGATCTGGTGCGCTGTGCATGTCATGAACTTTATTGGATTTCACATTGAATCAATCTTTATTAAATAAAAATAACTTAAAAATATGGCACTTTGGGTGGAGTCTGACTCACTAAAGTAATCAGATCCAAGGGCTCCTAAGACACGTGTATGGTAAGGCAAACACACTACATCTATTTCAAAAAAATAGTGTGGCACGCCATCATTGGTTGAAGCATAACACGTAGGTCGTCTTCAACCTCCAGACGCCCTAAATTGGGGTTCCTCAAACAGAAAAATTAGAGGACCAAACCGGTACCATTAGATTTGTCTCTTCAAGACGATTCTAATGGTACCCTCGCGCCAAATTTATATAAACTGTGCAAGGCTGAATTTGAAGAAAACCAGAAAAAATAGAGAGCACGAAAATCCCAAGTATCTCTCTCAATTCTCAATGAAAATGTAAACCGTAAGAAGTGTGAGAATCAGAAGGATAAATAGAGAATAGGGCTTTATTTAGTTCAATTTGATTGAGAATTCTACCTAAACGAAGTAGCTGAAAATTGTTCTGAAACTGGACTTGGTTAGCACTATTTAGGACACCTCAAGGCTTGATTCTTCTTCTGTTAGCTCCAGGGAAGTTTAAAGATGAAGGATCAATGAAGAAATTGGATTGAAAAGTTGAGAAAATAGGAATTCGAAAACTCAGAAAAGTGGGTTATGCAGGGAGTTTGGCAGGGTGATTTTAGTTGTTCAAGCTTGAGGAAATGAATGCAATATGTCCCTCTATTTATAGAGAATTAAGTTGGATGCTCAAGCGCGTGGAATGGTGAAGTTTGGAGGGAAACCGTGTGAAGTTGCAAGCATGAAAAGCGTGACTTCTATTTTGCTCAAAACTCAACTAAAACTTGCGTTTCAAGGTGCTAATCACTTCTGGAAGATTGTTACACATGATTAGAAGTAAAACACGCAAAAATTTAGTGATTAGAAGCTGATTTGTGCATTTTAAATTCTGACTTGGAGGCAAAAGTCAGTTTCAAGGTACCAACTTTGAATTAATGGCATTCATAGCTCAAGGGGTCTTACGGGATTGATTCTTGAACCATTTGAAAGATAAGGTTACAATCTTTACGATGTGAAAAGAATGGAATCAAATGCATGCTTGAGCTAAAAGTTGGGATGAGTCAAAGTTGAGAAAAAGATGCTGACTTTTTGTACTTAGAAAAATTCTAAGTTTTTCTCAAAAAATGTCCTATAATGTTTTGCATCCAAACATGGCCTTCCACTTAAAATTTGCTTTTGACCATAAAAGATGGCATGAAGTAGATCTCTTAAATGAAATTTTGAGATTTGAACCATTTAAAAACTCCAAGAATTGAGAAAGTTATGACTTTGTGAAGTTGGTGAAAGTCCATGAAATAACCTATAATCTCTTGCATTCTTAGAGCATCCTCCATCCATTTTCAAGATTTGCACATAAAATAAGAGTTGAAGTTCACATCCTAAATATCATTGTGGAAAAATAATGGTCTCAAGGAGATAAAAATTGAACAAGTTATGATATTTTGAAATCACATAAGGGAATTTGATGGCCTATCTAGAAGACTTGTAATCTTTATTCATCATTAGGCATCTTCCACATTAAATCTTCTTGAAAATTTTGAAGTGATTAATTGATAACCCTTTAAAGAGAAGAATGTATTTGGAATCACTCAAAAATATTAAAATACAAGCAAGGTATAGCTCTTGGAAGTTCAAAACCCTAGCTCCTAGATCATCAAAATGACTTGGGAACCCCTTTCAATTTTGACAAATTTCCTTGCACAATAACTCTTTCCATGTGAATAGAAATTATTTTGGATGACAATAAGAACCCATAGTAACAAAAAGCACCTCAAAATATTAATAATTGAGAGAGTTATGCACTTGTGGTCAAGAAATCAAGAACTTGTCCAATTAGGTCAAACTTCTTCAATGAACTCTTGCATCTTTTGATTTTATTAGAAAAATTGAGGCATGATGAATAATAGTAGACCTTGTCATGATATCACTATAAAGTATCTTCAATGATGAAGCTTGAATCTCAATGAAACTTTGTTGAAGAAGGCATGGAAATAAACTCATGAACCTATAGATCAACCTGATGAAATATGTTGTGCCCTCACCTATAGTATCCTCAATTAGAGCAAATATTCATTGCATTTGTTAGTTAAAAGTTAATCAATACAAAACAAATATGATCACAAATATGGGTTCATGAATGCATGATGCAGCAATCACACACAAGATCACAAACATGGGGGTTTTATAGGTTTGACGCCACGAGCATGAGGTCAAAGGTACTACCCACAAGGTATGGTCTAAAAGTTTATCACCTGCCGAACAAGGTTCTAAGAAGTTCCCAGAGTCTACATCCTTCCTACGAATATTACCAACGCCCCGATTGACTCGATAATTAGTAATATTCTCAAGAAAAACTCGTCTGAGTGTAGTATCGCGTGACAACCATTTCCAGATTACTCCGTCAAAGTTTTCGCACTACACCTAAAAGGCCAAGATGGGTTAAAGGTTCTACAGTCCTCAGTTTCAGTAGGCTCGCAGGTAGAAAGCAGCATATCTTCCCGATTACTCGGTAAACGACACTGCAGTCAAAGGGGCCTCCACTAAGTGGGGGATCTCATGCCTCCTTTTTTGGGATTACTCCCTCAAAGTTAACATGACTATACTTCCCGTCCTATCTTAAGTTTGCCAAAGTCTGGGTAGAGGACTTATGAGAAATCACCAAGCACCTTGAAAACCAGGAAAATCCAAACAAACATATATATAACATATAACATATAAACAACAATAGCACCTATACAAATAAACAAAGATAGACTCAACCCACTTAGGGATGGACCAACATTTGGTCGATCTTTCCCCAGTGAAGTCGCCATTTTTTCTGTAGCAAGTAGAAAAGTTGAGACTAAACCATTAGATTGACTCGACTCGCACAGATCAAATAAAAATCGCCACCGCGCTTTATTATTTCCAAAGGAATGGGAAAAGAGCGAATAACCCAAAAAGAGGGGGGAGAGAATCTAAGTTCGGGGTTGGTTATGCAAAGGGAAGGTATTAGCACCCTAAACATTTACGGTACTCCGCAGGAACCTCTTTGTAAATTTGTGTGTTTTGGCTATAAGAGTTGTATAAAAATAGATTGTGGGGATGAGAAAAGATTTTTTTTTTAAATTTTTTCACCCACCGCGGTTGTGAACCTTTAGTGCATACGTACCACCTTCCGTTCAATAGGGGATCAGGGTACTCGTAGTTCACATTTTAAAAATTTAAAAACATAAATATGTTGGTTAATTTTAAAAGACAAGACATCATCGTCTTATCCGAGTGGAAGAACATACTTACTATCCACAATTATGAGAAAGGAGAATTTTCATCATCTCAAAGTGGAGGATATAGCTTGGATTTTGAAATTAACAAAGCCTCGCTCAACACCCAAGTGGAAAATATCTCACTTCACTACATATCGTAGAAGTATAGTAGCTCGCATCACTACAAGGATTGACAAGAGTATAATCTTTTGAGAAAAACTTTTTAAAAAAAACCAAAATGGTAAAAATGGTTTGAATGAGATTGATTGACTTTTAGTGTTCTCATAAAAATGTCAAGGTATTATTAAGTTGATTAAAGTTTGATTAAGAAATTATTTTTGAAAATACATGGACCTAAGTCCAAGTTTATAATGAAAGCGATTCGAGTTTAGAAAACAAGAATAGTTTTAAAAAGGAAGGAGAAGATTTTTTAAAATTAAAGAAGATGGGAGGAGATGAAGGGACTATCCTAAAGCATAAGATAAAAGCTAGGGAAAAGAACCGTCTAACCAACAAGAAGCCAACACTTTACACAATGAGTCAATATAGAATTCTCATCCTTTGGATTGAAACCAAATAAGCAAGGATAATAAAACCTCTTAAGAAAACCAAGATTCAAAAGCATTAAGTCTTCACAAAATTTGGGCAGAGTAAAGGCTGTATACAGATGAATTCCCAATCACTGATAAAGCATATAATCAGAATAACCTGCACACAAAGAAAACAAATAACCCAACATCTTGGGGTAAACCCCAAGAACTCCAGACAAAATAACAGTAGAAGTCACAAGGTCTCAAGATATGTCAAGGTCTCTAATCCTAAGTCCAAGAAGTCCATAACTCCAAAATGCCAATGATAGTAACCAAATAGTCCAAGTAACATTAAAGTTTTTTTTTATTGTTAAAGTTGGTTATTATGTATCTTCAAAAAGAAATGAAAAGCTCAAGTGAGCAAAATAAAATGTCATAAAGATAAATGCTAAATGAGCAAAGATGAAAGTAGCATGAAATGAAAATGCTAAAATAAATGTGCTCAAAATAAAATAAAAAAGCATAAAGTAAAAGCATAAAATAAAGTCAATTGTTAGGAATTAGAGGTTAGTTGAATGACCATCTTGAAACTTGCATTTGAATACTCATTAGAAGATTGATAAAATAAAAGCCTCTCAACAGCAAGTTTAATTTTATTTTTGTCAAGTATATCATTTATTTTAAAATCTCAAGGCAACAATAAATTATCAACGATGTTTAAATGATTCACTTAGTTCCAAAATTTATGAAGATTCATTAGAGGATTGATAAGACCAAAACCTACTAACAATAGATCTCAAGGTTATTGGATCAAATATTTCAAATTAAACATACTCAGGCTTGCAAACATAGGTTTGGGCCACGAGTGATCATTTCTCGAATTGGGACAAAATTTAGCGCTATGTTAAGCAATAATAAGTGGACTTATGTAGAAGTCACACCTATTTTGAGGCTGGTCAATGGAAATCTATGTGCCATATGTTTGGAGTGATAATATGTAGATCATCTTCTAACGATATGTAGCATAAAAGAGAAGAGGATGAGATGAAGAGGGAAGGGGAATATTTTAATAAAAAATTTGATCAAACTATCATTAAAATCATCCATCCATTTTGGTGGAGTTAAACTCAACATCCAAGATCCAATTATGTTAATGAAGTTTATGATCAACAATCACATAGTCAGAATATATTTTAAAAAATTGCATTTTATATAAAAAAAAAAAAGAGAAATCACTTTTAAATTGTTTTTTTAAATGAATATAAGAGGTAAAATAGAAAACTATTTTCAAAGTATCAAAGAAAAGATAAAAGAGACCACAGAAAAGTCAGAAATAATCTCAAATATTTTTATAATATTTTTAGTAATTTTTAAAACAGAAAAGTATTTTTAAACTAATTAAAATCTCTCAAATAAGTGAAAAAAACATCAAAAATAGTAAAAAAAATCAAAATAAAATTCTAGAAAAATTTCAGAAAGTCAGAAATAAAGAAAATGATCTTGATAAATTTTTTTATAATTTTAATATGCCAAGAAGTATTTTTAAACAATTAAAAACAAGTTAAAACAAAGATAAAATCATAAAAAATATAAAAAAATATGAAAATAAAATCATAAAAAAATAAAAATTAGAAAGATAATATTAAAAAATATTTTTGTGAATTTTTTCATAATTTTTAGTTCAGAAATGAATTTTCTGTGATTTTTTGATGTTTAAATAATTAAAATAAAATCAGAAAATAAAATAATAAACCAAAAAAATATGGACCATCTGATCATTGTCAAAATGCATTAGTAAATAGATCCAGTGGATCTGGTGTGCTGTGCATGTCATGGACTTTATTGGATTTCACACTAAACCAATCTTTATTAAATAAAAACAACTTAAAATGTGGCACGTTAGATGGAGTCTGACTCACTAATGTAATCATATCCAAGGGCTCCTGAAACACGTGCATGGTAAGGCAAACATAGTACATCTATTTCAAAAAAAATAGCATGGCGCGCCATCATTGGTTGAAGCACGACACGTATGTCGTCTTCAACCTCCAGACGCCTTAGATTGGGGTTCCTCAAACTGTAAAATTAGAGGACTAGACTGGTAACATTAAATTCGTCTCTTCAAGACGATTCTAATGGTACCCTCGCGCCAAATTTATATAAACAGTGCAATGCTGAATTTGAAGAAAACCAGAAAAAATAGCGAGCACGAAAATCCCAAGTATCTCTCTCAATTCTCAATGAAAATACAAACTGTAAGAAGTCTGAGAATCAGAAGTATGAATAGAGTAGGGCTTTATTTGGTTCAATTTGATTGAGAATTCTACCTGTTATACAGTGGGAGAATTGACTTGGTATTTTGCATTTTATCGCAATTGTTGTGGATAGCAAGAGTCGCCACTGCCTTTTCTTTTATTCAATAAAGGAAAGGGTGAAAAGAACAGGAAAGGCCTTTTAAGATATTTTCTTGAGTTCGGGGGATAGGTTATGAAAAGGGAAAGTGTTAGCACCCTTTTCATTTGTAGTTATCTACGGGCTCATAGTTGCTTGATCACTTTGAAAATGCTTTGTTTGAAATGTGTTTGTGATTGTTTTTTAAAATATTTTTGAAAAGTGCCTTTGTTTAGGTGAACTTTGTAATGATTCTCGTCTCTATAAGAATGTATACAAAGTGTTGACTTTTGAAAATGTTTTGTTTTTGAAAGTGTTTGGTGTGTTTGAAAGATGTTGTTTTTGAAAATATTGTGAGCAAGCAACTATGAATGTTCTACCTACTCAAAAGGTCTTTGTTCTTTTCCTCCTTCTTTAGATGTTGCTATCTTACCATTGATTGGTAAGAAGCCCTATCATTGGATGTGAAGGGACGGGCGTGGGTCAATCATACAGTCATAGAAGGCAACTTGTGAGACACTTTAGCAATTTTCGTAAGGGACTAAAATCATTTTACCGAAGGCAACATCGAGGGACTATGATTTTTTTTATCAAAGGGTCTTTGCTAAAGCGTCCCATATTCGAGGGACATGACTGTTTTTCTGAGGTAACAAGCGAGATTACCCTAGAGGTTCGCATGTGAAAAGTGTGTTTGATTCAAGTTAATTTGTGTTTGATTAGGGTTATCTAGAGATTTATTTTAAATCTTGCCATACACGCCTAATTACTATACATTATAAAGAAAAACAGTAAATTATGGAAATTAAAATTCTACGTTATTAGAGAGCTTTTGGGAATGGGGGATACAAATTTATAAACGGGGATGGATCGAATCGACAATGCGATAAAAAAATCTAAATAAACAAGCAATACAACCCAATCGAATAAAATAAATAGTTAATTAAACTAAAATAATCTATAAAATTAATTAGCAAAGTAAAAATATGAAAATAGTATTCTTGGTTCTTTTGTTTGTGAGAAATTTCGAAGAGAAAATAAAACCTATTCTAAAAAATAAAATGATTGACTAAAAGAAATTAAAAAATTTAAAAGAATGTTAAATAAAATTATTCACAAAGTCCTAAACTAAATTACCTAATTTTTAAATTTTATTTTTTTATTTAATTTAATTTTTAAATTAAAATTAAACCTAAACTATTTTTTTATTAAATATGTGTGATACGGTGGAAGAATTGACTATTTTTGGAATGCTGGTTCGTGTTTTGCGTTTGTTTTCGTAAAATATCGCAGTAAACAAGAGTCGCCACCGACTTTTATTTTATCCAACAAGGAAAGGAAAAAAGCACATAAAAATTCCTTTTTCGAGATATTTCTGAGTACGGGGGATAGATTATAGAAAGGGAAGGTATTAGCACCCTTTCTATCTGTAGTTATCTACGGGCTCTTAGGTACTTGCTCATCATTTTCAAAATTGTTTTCTTTGTGTTTGTGGGTTTTGAAAAGTTTTTGTTTTAACTTCGATTTAACTCTTGCTTCTGTCTTCAAGAGTGTAATGAAGTGTTTTTGAAAACTTGTTCGTAAAAGTGTAAGTGTGAAAAAGTTTGTTTTGGATGAGCAAGTACTTAAGAACTAATCTACCTACTCGAAAAAAAGAATCGTTATGTATTTGTTTCCTTTAGACAACGTTATCCCACTATTAGTGATTAGGTAGCACCGTCGTTGGAGTTTGAGGGTCAATTCGAAAGAGGGATATACAATCACTAGAGCAATGTTAGGACGTCTTAGTGGTAACCCTGATGTCTTAGATCATTTATTAGAGGCAACAATATCCGAGGCAACGATTTCGAGGCAACTTATGATCTTTTAGACAAGAGGGCGACCTCTAAAACAACATATACTCAATGACCGTTACCGAAGGCAACCAAGTGGGGTGTACCCTAGGAGTGTGCATGTGCGAGTGTGTCAATTTCAGATTATTTTATCTTTGCACATTTAGGGTGATCTAACTATTTTAAATTCAGTCATTCATTCTTGTCATGCAAACCCTATTATCAAACATCTAACAGTTGAATATTTGCAGAAATTTAAAGTGCGGAATTTAAACTAAACTATTACAAGGCTTCGGGTATTTACATAGTTTTGTACCCCAAAATTTGCCCTCCCATTTTCACAAGAAATTACAACCTCAGGGTTTTCTCTGGTTTTTCAAGATCAGCTCAAGAATCGGTCAAACAGACTCTTCTTTATCAGTTAATCCAGAATTAGGGTTTCCACTGATTTTGTTAAGATTGACTCAAGAATTGATCAGACAAATCTTTCTTTGGCAGTAATCCAGAAATTAGGTTTTCTCTGATTTGTCAAAGTTGACTCAAGAATCGACCAGACAGATCTTTCTTTGACAGTAACCCAGGATTAGGGTTTGCGCTCGCATTTCTCAAAAGAAACTGAATCCTCAGAAATTCAGTTGACTGTTATATCATTTTTACGATTGTTCAAGATTACTGGTTATTTCTCAAAACCTAGTTATTTGGGGTAGGAGTTGAGACTGTTGTTTGGAACCTTAAGGCATTTGCTTGATCAGTGGAGTGAAAGGCTTATGGAGTGCGTGTTTGTTTAACTGTACAACGCATATGTTAATTGGAATGCCAGGCGTATTGTGATTAATGCGAGATTGCGAGACGACAAAGTTTGTTGATTATTTATTTCATCTGGATTAAAGTTATTGGGATGCATTTCCAGTTATTTTAATTTAAGAGACTTAAATAATTAAATAGACAGTACAAAGGAAAGAATGGAATATTTGACAGTAAATAATTCGTATTTGACAAAGACTTTGTTTATTTATTTATTTCAAATATTGTTATAAATTTTATTCGAATATTGTAAATTTACAATTTACAGTGTTTACAATAATATTTATTACAATAAATGAAAAGAAAATATAATAAATCTAAGTCTAAATCTCTGGAGATCTTTGACTTCTACTTTTATTGCATCCTCCATTATTCAACTGGTACTTACCTGCAAAGGACAGAAGAAAAAGGAAATCAGTATAATTAACTGAAAAGCATTTTCAAGCAGATAAATAAAAAGTCATCATTAAAGCTTGTTGGACGGAATCAGATTGTTATTGGGTTCATCATGTTTTACTTATTCTCTTTGCAAATCACAAGAAGATTTCTCTTCTTGGTTCACAAAGAGGAAAGTAAAAATAATTTGCAAGCATACAATTAATTCAAAATGCAAAGATATAAGGCAGCAAGACAAAGCAAAATGAGTTCTCAAACTGCATTACTCAGCTAAGTCAGCATGAGCAAGCATGGAAAGCTAACTACAAATGCAAACTAATGTCAAACTAAGTTACCAAGCTGTCAAAGCAGAAAAGCTGTCCAAGAAAGTACACAAAGTTGTCAAAGAAAGCATACAATGCAGGAAATATGGAAATAAGTACACAATACAGAGATAAACCAAGATACAAGCAAGAAGGCTTGTCAATTTCATCATCATGTTCTGCCCAACAAGCTTTTCAGATTAAAATAAAATAAGAAATTAAAAATGATTTTATGGATAGAGAAAGAGAGTGAAGTAGGGTTTTGCAGTTTTGGCAGGCTGTAAAAAAGCAGTGAGAAAGCAAATAAATAGAACAAGTCTAACAGTTCAGGAGGGGGAGATATAGAGCAAAAACTGCCAGCTTAAGAAACATACAGCCAGCGTCCAACTAAACCTGCATTACAGGTTTACAAAACTGCAAGTCTAAAGCCTGCCTAAAAACTCATCAGCCTGCTTACCAAAAGCCAAAACTACCTCCAACTTAACCTGCAAAAAAACTCAAAACAAACTGGCCTAAACTGCAGGCCAAGTTCACCAAAACCTGTATTACAGGTTTCCAAAACTCAAACACTCAGGCCAACAAACCTGTGAGCAAAACTTTGAAACACTAAAACCAAAAAACTCACGAATCTGTTCAAACTACAACAGCAAAGAAAAGCTGTTAAACTACAAGCCTGCCTTCTCCATATAACAAACTTCCCAACCTGTAAACAACAAACTTGCCTGAACATCAAGCAAGCCAAAGCTTGCAGACCTGCATTACCAGTCTGCAAAACTACTCAAGCCTGCATTACAAGTACTCAGGCCCAACTACAAGCTCAAACAACAACAAAACCTGCAAGTAAAACTTACAAACCCAAAGCAAATCTGCAATTTCCAAAACATGAAACAAACACTCAAGCTTGCTTCCAAAACTGCAAACACATTCTAGTTTCATCGAATCAACAAAAAAATAAGCAAAAGTTCAGAGGCAAAGTTCATTATCATCAAACTAGGTTCAGAAGCTATCTTTCAGAACAAGCTCATCATCACCAAACATCACCAACAAAAAATCTCAGAGGTATTGTTCTTCATTGACAAAACCAGAAAGAGGAAGAGTTTAAAAGCGACCACAATGGTCTCAGAAAATCATCATCATTAACATAGCAAAGAAGAAGAGAAGGTCCAGAAGTGAAAAAAGGAGCAATGGTTTTCAGTTTCACCATCATCAAACATCAATAAAAAACCAAATCAACAAGAGGCAAAATCTCAGAAAATCATTAACACCCAAAGAAAGGAAGAGTTTTAGAAAAAAGAACAAAAAGTCTCAGAACATTTATTCATCATCAACAAAAATCAAGCACAGAAATACCAGAAGTAAGAAACGTTGTCATCATGGTCCTCCTCCTCCGGCCACCTAGAGCGCCGCCGTTCCAATCCACCATCCACTCTCCAGAAATGAAGCACCAAAGGTATGGTTTCTTTTCCCTCAATTTTTCTACATCTCACAACATAAACATCAAAAATTAAATATTGCAAAACATAAATGTCCAAGAGAATCAAACATGTAAAACTGTGAAGAACCCTTAAAACGCGCTTAGAACAAAACATACCTTTCAAACCACTGCCTCGTACCGTTGTGGAGAGGAAATGGATGAAGGTGGCGCTCTGGCGGCGGGAAGGTTGGAGGAATAATCGAAGCTTCGCCTGAGAAACGAGGAAGAGAGATGAATAATATGAGAGGAGGCGCCACTGTGTGCTAAAACTGAAAACCCTAGTTCTGAATACGTGAAGCACCAACCCTAACAAAACTTGTTCAAACACCCACACGGGCCTTCGCCCAAATAAAACCCCTAAGCCCAATACACTTTCCAGTGCCACACCCCCCTTGCCTTCATTTCTGATATTATAAATTTGTTCTTCTTCATTCTTCTTGGGCCATAACTCATAGGCCCATCATCTTTCCCTTTCAATTTTTTTAAATTAATATTCAAACTTTTCTTTTACCAATTAATTTCCTTTGAACCAATACTTTTATTTTTTTATTTTTCTATTCTAAAAAATTTTGTTTCGTTAATAATAAAGAGAAATAATAAATTAAAGTTTGTTTTGATATATTTTCTTTAATATTTGTATATTTAATTAAATATAAAAGAATACTATGTTTAATTAATCTTTTTATATAAGTTCCTAAAAAACATAAAACACAATAAAAACAATAATAATACTTAAGTCTTTTTTAGGTTAAAATTTTTTATTTGATCATTTGTAAATAAATATACGCATCTCATATTTCTTTGATTTTCATTATCTTTTACTTTGTTATAATTTTACATTGAAAATGCGACAGTTCAATTTGGTTGTAATATATATACTTGGACATTACTATTCTGATAAGACTCATCCCCATTTGTAAACATTTGTACCCCCATCCCCGGATACTTATTTGTAATAACTTAGACTTTAAATTCCTGCAATTTATCGCTTTCAATACACTGTATAGTAATTAGGGTTTGTATACGAAGATTCAAAATAAATCGCTAGATGACCTAATACAAGATAAATGCATGAAAATCAATATACAATTCACACTTGCACCTCTAGGGTAACCTCGCTTGTTGCCTCGGAAAATGCAATCATGTCCCTCGAGTATGAGACACTCTAGCAAATATCCCTTCAATAAACAAAGATCGTAGTCCCTCGATGACCCTCGATGTTGCCTTTGATAAAACGATCTCGTCCCTTACAAAAATTGCTAGAGCGTCTCACAAGTTGCCTTCAATGATTGTATACAATGACCCGCGCCTGTCCCATTTAACATCCTAACACAAGGTTGTTCACCAAATGCAATGGTGAAATAACACTGTCAAAAGGGTTAAAAACATAAGAAAGATCTTTTGAGTAAAATAGGGTATACAACTCTTAGTTACTTGATAAAAAGCTTACAAAATATCCTTGCCATTTTCAAACACACCTCACAACACAATTTCAAAATAAACTTTCAAAACATTGAAATATCTTTTCAAAAAGACACACATCTTTGTATATATTCAAACAAGAATCATTACAAAGGTTGCCTAGACAAGGCATCCTTTTTGAAACATTTTCAAAACCACACACACGAAGCATCATTTCAAACAATTGAAAAGCAAAGGCAAGTGATCTAAAACAAGTAACTAAGAGCCCATGGATAACCATGGATGAAAAGGGTGCTAGCACCTTCCCTTTTCATAATTGTTGTACCCCAAAATTTGCCCTCCCATATTCTCCAAGAAATTGCCAAGTCAAGCTGCAAAATTCCCCAAGGGTTGCACAGTGCAAAGGTCTCCCATACAGTCAAAAACTAGGGTTTGTGTTCTGATCAAGAAAAGGAAGTTTTCAAAGGTCCAATCAAGTCTCATATGCCTACAAATATGGTCAAGTATCCTCATATCAAGTTTCAAGGCATTCAGCACAAAATTGCACAGTCAAAAACCCTAATTGCACTACAGTCAACTGTAGGGGCAAAATGGTCATTTGACAGTCAAAAGTTCAAATTTTTGGTCAACATATCATTTTGAAGCCACAAACATCATTTGATCAATGCTTGATCATGATTCTCAAAGTTTGGCTCAAAAATCATCAAGATGCAAAAAGTTTCCTTATTTGGATAGTTGAAAAAGTCAACTGAAATTGACCAGGGCATAACTTTCACATGGATTATCAGAAAAATTCCATCCAAAGCTCATTTTGAAGAGAAAGACATTTCCTACAACTCATCTTCATACTCCAAGTCCAATAAATTCTCTCACAAAAAGTTATCAATTTCAACATTATAGGTCATTTTCAAAAGTCAACAAAAAGGGACTTTAAGTCAAAGGCCATAACTTGAGATTGGTAAATCAAAATGACATGGGACAAAAGGCATTGGTTAGAGGACTCAAAGACCTTTCCAAAATGTCCAAGAACATGAGAACAGCTTAAAAATTGAGCAAGTTATGCCTTGTGGAAGTTGGGAAATTTTTGGATATTTTGAAAAGTCAACATTGATTCAAATGGTCTAAAATTGCTAATGGGCCCATTTTTCTTCCATGATTCATCATCCATGACATGTGCACGACCACTTGGCCCAAAGGGAAGTATTTTCTCATTTTTTATTTATTTATTTGAATTATCATTTATATTAATTCATTTAAATCATTTAAATATATGAAAAATATCTAACTTGACCTAACAAATCTTTTTATACATGTTTTGCCATCAATATTTCGTGCTTAGCTAAATGTGGAAAGATTTGGAGTGATTGGATCCTAATTGACACAAAGAACACATGGAAAAAGATATGAAAAGATCCTTAAAATCAAATTTTCAAAAACCATTAATTCATTGGATTTGTTCTACTTTTGTTAACCTAATGCACTCACTACATATGCTTGATCATAAACCTAATCATACTAGACAAAAAGCTGCGCTAGAAACTCAATTAAAAACTTGAAATTTTTGCCAAAAAGCTCAACACTGAAAAGCAGGTTCTAGGTTGATTCAAAACAGGAGACCAATTGCAAAAGCTCCCTTGTGTTACCCTGAAGCTAACTGAATCATTCCCCAAGTCCCATACTCAAGGAAACGCAAGATTGCCATTGAAATTGGTAGAGGAAATTTCAAAACTGTTTTCCATTATCCATGCATCTTTAACATATTTCGTTGTTGTTTTTATATTCAGGGTGATGTTTACAAACTAACTGCATGGTTTAATTGAAGTTTCATGCCCTATAGGAGAATTCGCCATTAGAGATACTTAGGGTTCCAAGGTTTTCAAATTGGGCGTTTTCAATTCCTATAAAATTAAGATGTAATAATGCCATGAATGAAATCTGCAGGTTGGAACGAACAGATTGAGACGCTCGCGCTCAATTTATGAGCCTTCAGGGCCTAGTCGCTATTATTGAATTAAGCTTGTTTTGAGGGGGTTCAAAACCCCCGTTAAATGTTTATTATTTTTCAGGAAGAATGAAACAATGGAGAAGACGATGCAATGTCAAGCGAGGATTGGCTCATTCAAAATTTCGCGCCAGAAATCCATTAATTGCCATATTTGCATTATATTTATTATTTGTTGATTAATATACAAAGAAAGCCAATGGCCTGAGTGGTGGAGGGCGTGAGTGGTGATATTCAGGACCTGGGTTCGATCCCAGGTCCCCACACTTTCCATATATTTTTTTTCAAAGGATATTCAGGTGCAGGCATAATATTGTGGACCACCATACATTCATCATATCAAGCCAGCCACGCGTCCCATGGAATCAGATCAAAGGCTCAGGATTGAGGAACAGCATGAGGTCCCATCAACGTTGATGCACGCAAGCCATGAAAGTCAAAAAAAGGCCTCAGAATATTGGGCCTGAATTCCTAAAGCATACCTCACAATTGGGGCCTGAACCCCCCCTGGTTTGCAATTTTCTTCATATTTTATTTTTTTCAATTATTATTTTATTTATTTTATTGTTTTGATTTAATTAATTATTTTTTTACAAAATATAAATACCTCATAAAAATAAAAAAAAAGACAAAAAAATATAATAAACACTTTATTTTAATTATTTTCATAAACAAATTACATGTAAATAAATTAATTTAAATTAGGGTTTTAATGTTAATTCT
The DNA here is from genome assembly GCA_948472305.1 of Vicia faba. Lineage (NCBI taxonomy): Eukaryota > Viridiplantae > Streptophyta > Magnoliopsida > Fabales > Fabaceae > Vicia > Vicia faba. Next base: position 1,481,280,236 of record OX451737.1, read on the forward strand.
TTTAATAACAAAAATACAAAAATGTAGAATTAGGTTTAATAAATTTTATTCTTTTTAAATTTTTCTTTCTTATAATAATATTTATTTAATTTATTTATTTTTTATAATCAAATTTGCATGAAAATAACTTAGGTTTAAATTAGGTCACATTTCAATATTTCTTAATAAATTAAAAAATAACTAGAATTAGGGTTTGCCTTTTATTTTAATTTTAATTCATTCTTTTTTCTATTAAATCTCAAGAATACTAAAAATACCAAAAAAACATTCTCTTTTAATTTTTAATTTTTATTCCTCATTAATTTTAATTTTTGCAAAAGGGTCCAACGCCCATATTCTTAATTGTTTAATTTCGCATATTTATTTTATTCCGCTTAAATAATTATGTATCTCTCCCAAAGCCTTGTAATTACTTCTCGCACTTTCCAATTCTTTATTTACTTTGCTTATTTATTTTCCGTCAAATCGGGTCCTGGTTAATTTTGGCGATGTGGACCCGCGCCATTTGTAACAGCTTAGAATTTATTTTCCCCGCAACTTTTAAATTGTTAAACAAAGCATGCAAGAATGAATGGCCTTAAATAAAATCAAGCGTAGAACACCAATGACATGACAAGACAAAATATCTGAAAACGACACACGAATCGCACACACCACCCCTAGGGTACGCCTCACTGTTGCCTTGCCTCGAAAGGTGATCGTCGAGTAGATGATGTCTTAGTAAGTCCTCATGATCCGGGAACCTGGCATGAGGGTAGCTTCTAAGGTGTCTTCCCATTGCTCTGGTGATCACCATGTCCCGAACCTCGAATTGACCCGAACACCTCCAACGGTGGTGCTACCTACCTCTCAATGGTGGGATGGCACTACTTTAAAGGACATCTACACAGACGAATTCCTTAGGGTAGGTAGACGACTCGTAGATACTTGCTCTAATTTCAAAACAAACTCAAAAATACTTTTCACACCGACACATTTTCAAAAAGCTTTCGAAAGCAATTTTTTCAAACACTCTTGAGGACCGATACAAGAGTCGAACTGAAATTTTCAAAGAAACTTTTTAAAACCCACAGTTGAAAAGCAAACAAACCATTTTTGAAAACACAAGTGAGCAAGTATCTAAGAGCCCATGGATAACCATGGATAGAAAGGGTGCTAACACCTTCCCTTTCTATAATCTACCTCCCGAACCGAGAGCAATCTCTATAAGGAATTTTTCTGTGCTTTTGTACTTTCCATTTGGAGAAAATAAAAGACGGTGGCGACTCTTGCTTCCGCGACATTTCGCGAACCAGCGTTAAACAGTCAGTTCCAGATCCACCGATCACAGAACTGGCGACTCTGCTGGGGACAAACTTAAAGTGAGGTGTACCTTAGGGCTAGGTCATAACTATGTTTTCAATTGTTTTCCTTGTGTGCTTTAAATTGTGGGTTGCTTGGGAGTTCTATAGATCCTAACCCGGATCTGGGGGATACCTTCTTAGAAAGTAGCAACAAGGCTGTGAGGGAACTGTGCGGGGTATACCGACATGGTTGAAACAGTCTGCTACGTTGATGTGGCACTTTGGTGTGTACCGGTAACCCTTGAGTTCAGTCAAGGAGAGTACGGGGCCTCCGCGTGGTGTCATGAAGCATCAACAGACCTTAGGAACCTTAATTGAACTATCTTGGCCTCTTTAGGGTAGTGAGATAACTGACTTTGGTGCAGTCCGAGGTTGGTTGATACTCGATACTACATTTAATTGAGGGTTGCTTTCCTGGAATATTTCGGTCGCCAGTTCAGTGGCTAAATCGAAACGATGAACAATGAAAGCAATCCCGTGATATTGGGACCCTTAGAACCCGGTTACTTCTAATAGGACAGGTTGAACCCACCAACTTCAAGAGGGTAATACCCAGACCCCATGCTGGCCTTAAACTCTAAGGGCTTTCTCTTGTGTGACTTGTGTGCCTTCGTACTTGACTAATTGCATGCGTGTTATCTAACACATAAGCTACTTGCAGGTTTTGTTTATAGTCCTTAATAGGGACTCATAACAGAGTATACTAGGTTTCTTACAGGTTTTGTTTATAGTCCTTAATGGGGACTCATAACAGGGTTTACTAAGTTTCTTGCAGGTTGTTTATAGTCCTTAATTGGGGCTCATAACAGGGTCACTTATGTTATCCCATGCATAGCATGACATCATACCATTGCATACCATTGCATACATCCTAACCCGTTTCAAGGATCTCAAGGGCTTGTGATGCAGGTCATGATAAACCAATTACCCAGCAAGGGGCAAAGGGGATTTATTTTCCTCTAGCCAAGGGTGTCAGGGGCTATGACCCACTGGATATGGTGAGCCTTTGACCCTTGACGAAGGACTCTCAACAAAATGAAGTTCTTACAATCAAGCTACCGGATCCAAATGCTAACAAATTTTTTGTCTACCCCGCGAGGTCCTTGAAATCATTGCATGCATGTCATACATATCGTTGCATAACAGGTACCCTTTCTCTGCAGGTTACTTACCTTCTTCGCTGTTTATTTCAGCAGTCTCGTCATGAATCCTGAATCTTCAACCGAGCACACTATCAAGGCCCTCCAGGCTCAGAACGCCCAGTTCCAAGGGCTGATCATGAATTTGACCCAGGGGAAACAAGATCTGAAGGCTCTGCTCTTGAAGAAGGAAAAGAAGAAGAGGAGGACTGTTTTATTCAGCCCTAGACGCAGATCTAGGAACACCCTGCAGGATCAAACTGAGAGGACAACTCCATCTGTGGGGAAAAGCAGTCATCAAGAGGAAAGGGTTCCCAACCCAGTGGTCTCCGACAACGAGACAGATTTCAATGACGAACAATACCCTCCTGCCGAAGACAAGTACAAACAGTTGGAGGATAGGCTGAATGCTATGGAGATCCAACAGGTACCTGGGCTGGATTTTTGAGATCTGGGTTTGTCAACTGGTGTGATTATTCCTCGGAAGTTCAAAGCACCATCCTTTACCAAGTATGACGGGGCGTCTTGTCCCAAGTTACATCTCAGGTCCTATGTTCGGAAGATTCAACCATATACGGTGGACAAGAATTTGTGGATCCACTTCTTCCAGGAGAGTCTTTCAGGGACTCATCTCGAATGGTTCTATCAGCTAGATGGGACCAAGGTTCGTAACTGGGAGGAGTTGGCTACTGCTTTCTACAAACAGTATCAATATAATGCCAACCTTGCTCCTACGCGTACCCAACTCCAGGGTATGTCGTTAGGATCAAGTGAAGGTTTTAAAGAATATGCGCAGAAATGGAGGGATCTTGCTGGAAGGGTACAACCACCTCGGACTGATCGGGAACTTGTCGATATGTTCTTGGGGACCCTGTCTGGTCCATTCTACAACCACCTAATTGGGAATTCATCTGCTGGATTCACAGATCTTATCTTGACTGGAGAGCGAATAGAAGCTGGCATCCGGTCTGGGAAAATTCAAGAGGCTGCACCTTCTGATAAAAAGCCTCATCATGGAAAGAAAGAATCCAATGCTGTGCACGGTAAAAAGAGCCGTCATGAGGTAGGGGCAATCCAGATCTCCAATCCCGGACCTGCTCAACAAGGACAGGGGCAGCAGCGAAAGGAGAAACGACAGTACACCAAAATCAACATGTCGCTGGATCAAGCACTGCAACAAATGTTGAAGGCAGGGCTGATCACCTTAAGGGCTCCTCTCCGGAATCTGAACACTTCTGCTCCCAACTATCATCCCAATGATAGGTGCGCATATCATTCTGATAGCCCGGGGCATACTACGGACAACTGCTGGCCTCTCAAGAACAAGATTCAAGACCTGATCGACGCCGGGGAGATTCAGTTTGAAGTGCCTGAAACTCCGAACATAATCACTGCTCCGTTGCCCAATCATTGAAGCCTTTTGTTTATTTGAATTTTTGAGTTGTATTTTTCTTTGCTTATACAAACAATTAATGTCATAGCAAACTCTTTTATTCTATTAATGCATCGCATACGTCTGTTTTGGGAATTAATACAATTGTTTTCATTATGTTCAAATTTCTTTTCGTATTTTTTCTGATGTCAACTCTGGATCTAAAATTCTAAGCCTCTTGAGGGAGGATGACGAAAACGATACCGCAATCTTGACAGTATGCTTTTGAACAGACCCCGCTTATGAGGTACAGGCGTTGTTTCAAATCCTAAACACTGGAGTTATAAGGAAGATAATCCCTCGTCAACCCCTCTGAGCCAAAGAAGTAGGAGTTTTTTATTTTCGAAAATCAAAACCCTTAATCATAACCTGGGGCAGGGTAGTCTCTCAGTTGATCCAAGTGCATAACGAATGGCACCAAAGAGATCCTTACAAAACAAAGAAAGACAGTGATGGTTCAGAACAACCAAAAGGACAGGCAGTCACTATCAAAAAACAAAAAAAATCATAAACGAAAAGCCCAAGAAGTCAAAACCTATGAAAAGAGACTTATGAAACTGGGGCATCCCGCTGACTGTAATTCCAAAAAAGGAAACAGTTCAGGCAAAAAATAGGGATAACGAAATCAAAAAGAAAGAGGTCTCACAAACCCTCAATAAAAACAAAAAATGACTGCCTAGTCAGAATAAATCATCAATGTCCGAACCATCACCGGAATATCAAAGCAAAGACTCAAACAAGGTCTAACGCACGATCAACTGAGTTTAGGTTTGGAGAACATCACGAAGAGCGGGTGGGTACAAATAATTTGAGCCTTTATCCTTTGTTTCTTAAAACCGTGAACCAGGCCACGTCATAACCCTCAAAAGTCCTAGCTGAAGCATGGGTTAGCTCGAAAGCATACTGTCACGAAAGGTATCCCGACTCCTTAAGGCCTACGGTAAATACGGGTTGACATCACGTTTTACAAACATTCACTTGTTTTATGAAAAAAGAATGCATTTTCAAAATCTTCGAGACAGACATAAGCTTTGCATTTTTAACATAACTTTGTTTGCATATGACTTTTTGTTTGAACAACATAGAAATTCGCATGACGAAAGTCTAATGAACAAGAGTATCTCCAATCAAGGGGCACGGCATGATCATGGTCTACCATCTGGGGCAGTTAAGTCAAGATCCAGAGAATCTCTCAAAAGGCCAAAAAGCCTGGGGCAAATCTCTGTCTGAGTCACTTGGGGCACTCCAGCAACGAATCTTGCACGATCAGACACCTTCTGGTAATATGGCAACACAAGCAGCCAGGGGCACCTACCTGCATTCTAAGAGCGTGGACATAGTCGAAAAATACTACGCAAAATCAAAGACCCGCTAGGTTGACACACCTAGGCAAAAATAAGGGCTTCCCGGCGAACCAAAAGGGTTCGGGCAAAATGAAGGGATGAAATGAAAAAAATCTGTACACCCGGCAAGTCGAAAACCTGAAAAGGCGGCTTGAGCAAAAATGGGTATCCCGGTGAACTGAAAACCCGAAAGGGCGGTCCAGGCAAAAGTTAGGGATCAAAGCGTACGACTATGTCCTGTCATCTTGTCACCTGCCTACCAGAAGAAGGTTGGTTCATCAACAACTGTCAGCACCCCACAGGTGCCTTCCACCTCAGAAACAAGGGCAATGATGAGTTGTCCAAACGATCTAATCGCTCTGTCCATCAAGGTATCAAGATAAGTTCAGATAAAGAACATGACCAGTACATCTTAATTCCCCAGAGAGAGTCAGCAGTCAGTGCATTCTTCTCCAAGTAGAGCCATCAAATCTCAAGGAAATTGGGTATCCTCCCGTAGAGCTCAACATTCCCCATCATCAGCATATATTCTTAACAAGTATCCCCGGCAGTCTTGGCCTAAAAGACTGTTCCCCGGCGGCATATCAACATTCAAAGGAATCACTTCCCCCGCAGTTCAAAACTTCCCCAGAAGGGTCCAATCCAGTTCCCCAGGAAATTTGGAATTCATATCCCCAAGCAGTAAGCTTATCCCCAGTAAATTCTGGAAGCTTATCCTTCGCAGAGCACGAACGCGTCTCCCGGCTTTATTCAAAGAGTTATTTCCTTAACAGGATATAACTGGGTTATCCTCAGCCAAAAGCCACAGAAAGATCGTCCTCGGCAAAGTCTCCTTATCCCCAGCAAACTATCATCAACACTCAGCAAGGCATCCCTCTTCCCACAGAGTATTGCTTCCCAGCATGGTCGTCAAAGTATCTTTTCTCCCCGCAGAATCCGTCATTTGCCAAGTTTATTCCCCAACGGAGTTATCTTCTCCTACCGGTATACTTGCAACTATCATCCCCAACGGAGGCAAAATCTATTCTTCAACATCAGCCCAGGAGTGACTTCCCGGCACCCGTCAAGGATTTATTTTCTTAGACAAAAATACATTCATAAAACATCACATACATCATTATAGCATGCATAGACGCATTATATCATACAAATCTCATTTATGTTGAGAACATCATTGCTTGATCCATATCATGCATTGCATATGACTGACCTTTACCTTTCAGGAAAGATGCAGTTGAAATTCTCAATCATATTTCAAGACCTAGACCGGTTCAGTTAATCGACTCCAAAGATTTCTTATCCAGTCCTAGGCCTTCTCTAGTCCAGCTAAATCGACTTCCAACAGATTTTTCTGATAAAGACTCAGTAGAAGTTATCCCAGGTTATAATTTCCTATTGGTTCCCTCTCCGACGGTGAGTGAGGTAACAATTCCTTTCTTTATGGTTCCCTCTCCGACGGTGAGTGAGGTGGTAAGTCCTTTTCAGATGTTTCCCTCTCCGACGGTGAGTGAGGTGATAGTCTCCTATGGTTCCCTCTCCGACGGTGAGTGAGGTGGTAAGTCCTTTTCAGATGTTTCCCACTCCGACGGTGAGTGAGGTGATAGTCTCCTATGGTTCCCTCTCCGACGGTGAGTGAGGTGGTAAGTCCTTTTCAGATGTTTCCCTCTCCGAAGGTGAGTGAGGTGATAGTCTCCTATGGTTCCCTCTCCGACGGTGAGTGAGGTGGTAAGTTCTTTTCAGATGTTTCCCTCTCCGACGGTGAGTGAGGTGATAGTCTCCTATGGTTCCCTCTCCGACGGTGAGTGAGGTGGTAAGTCCTTTTCAGATGTTTCCCTCTCCGACGGTGAGTGAGGTGATAGTCTCCTATGGTTCCCTCTCCGACGGTGAGTGAGGTGGTAAGTCCTTTTCAGATGGTTCCCTCTCCGACGGTGAGTGAGGTGATAATCTCCTATTGGTTCCCTCTCCGACGGTGAGTGAGGCGATAATTCCTTTTCAAATGGTTCCCTCTCCGACGGTGAGTGAGGCGATAATTCCTTTTCAGATGGTTCCCTCTCCGACGGTGAGTGAGGTGATAATTCCTTTTCTTATGGTTCCCTCTCCGACGGTGAGTGAGGTGATAATTCCTTTCAGATTATAATTGTCTATTGGTTCTCTTCCTGATACTGCAAAGATGGTAATTCCCACCAAGATTTTTCTCAACGAGCGTTGTTGAAACTAAAGTCACCCAAGGTTCTCTTACCATTCATGCTAAGGTAGTAACCATCCCTGGTTCATTCATCATCTTGTGAAGCTCCAGACTCAGCTCCTGTAACCAGTCAGGACATATCTATGCCAAGCATCTGAAAATCAGCTCCTGCAACATGTCAGGTACTCATTTGTTCTTTTGCAGGTATGCAGGTTCTCGCTAAGGAATCTCTTACGCGATCAACATCCAGATGGCATCTATAAGCCCATCATCCTATTCAGCAACCTCTAAATGGCGTCTATAAGCCCATTTCCACCATCACTGCTACTATGTGAGCGCAAATTTCTAGGCACTCTAGTGTTCAATCATCTTCCACCCTCGGATTACGAAAGGCACGTCAGCCAATCTGCATCCTCAGGTCTAAGAAGATTGAACAGGGGCAACTGTTGTACCCTAAAATTTGCCCTCCCATATTCTCCAAGAAATTGCCAAGTCAAGCTGCAAAATTCCCCAAGGGTTGCACAATGCAAAGGTCTCCCATACAGTCAAAAACTAGGGTTTGTGTTCTGATCAAGAAAAGGAAGTTTTCAAAGGTCCAATCAAGTCTCATATGCCTACAAATATGGTCAAGTATCCTCATATCAAGTTTCAAGGCATTCAGCACAAAATTGCACAGTCAAAAACCCTAATTGCACTACAGTCAACTGTAGGGGCAAAATGGTCATTTGACAGTCAAAAGTTCAAATTTTTGGTCAACATATCATTTTGAAGCCACAAACATCATTTGATCAATGCTTGATCATGATTCTCAAAGTTTGGCTCAAAAATCATCAAGATGCAAAAAGTTTCCTTATTTGGACAGCTGAAAAAGTCAACTGAAATTGACCAGGGCATAACTTTCACATGGATTATCAGAAAAATTCCATCCAAAGCTCATTTTGAAGAGAAAGACATTTCCTACAACTCATCTTCATACTCCAAGTCCAATAAATGCTCTCACAAAAAGTTATCAATTTCAACATTATAGGTCATTTTCAAAAGTCAACAAAAAGGGACTTTAAGTCAAAGGCCATAACTTGAGATTGGTAAATCAAAATGACATGGGACCAAAGGAATTGGTTATAGGACTCAAAGACCTTTCCAAAATGTCCAAGAACATGAGAAAAGCTTAAATATTGAGCAAGTTATGCCTTGTGGAAGTTGGGAAATTTTTGGATATTTTGAAAAGTCAACATTGATTCAAATGGTCTAAAATTGCTAATGGACCCATTTTTCTTCCATGATTCATCATCCATGACATGTGCACGACCACTTGGCCCAAAGGGAAGTATTTTCTCATTTTTTATTTATTTATTTGAATTATCATTTATATTAATTCATTTAAATCATTTAAATATATGAAAAATATCTAACTTGACCTAACAAATCTTTTTATACATGTTTTGCCATCAATATTTCGTGCTTAGCTAAATGTGGAAAGATTTGGAGTGATTGGATCCTAATTGACACAAAGAACACATGGAAAAAGATATGAAAAGATCCTTAAAATCAAATTTTCAAAAACCATTAATTCATTGGATTTGTTCTACTTTTGTTAACCTAATGCACTCACTACATATGCTTGATCATAAACCTAATCATACTAGACAAAAAGCTGCGCTAGAAACTCCATTAAAAACTTGAAATTTTTGCCAAAAAGCTCAACACTGAAAAGCAGGTTCTAGGTTGATTCAAAACAGGAGACCAATTGCAAAAGCTCCCTTGTGTTACCCTGAAGCTAACTGAATCATTCCCCAAGTCCCATACTCAAGGAAACGCAAGATTGCCATTGAAATTGGTAGAGGAAATTTCAAAACTGTTTTCCATTATCCATGCATCTTTAACATATTTCGTTGTTGTTTTTATATTCAGGGTGATGTTTACAAACTAACTGCATGGTTTAATTGAAGTTTCATGCCCTATAGGAGAATTCGCCATTAGAGATACTTAGGGTTCCAAGGTTTTCAAATTGGGCGTTTTCAATTCCTATAAAATTAAGATGTAATAATGCCATGAATGAAATCTGCAGGTTGGAACGAACAGATTGAGACGCTCGCGCTCAATTTATGAGCCTTCAGGGCCTAGTCGCTATTATTGAATTAAGCTTGTTTTGAGGGGGTTCAAAACCCCCGTTAAATGTTTATTATTTTTCAGGAAGAATGAAACAATGGAGAAGACGATGCAATGTCAAGCGAGGATTGGCTCATTCAAAATTTCGCGCCAGAAATCCATTAATTGCCATATTTGCATTATATTTATTATTTGTTGATTAATATACAAAGAAAGCCAATGGCCTGAGTGGTGGAGGGCGTGAGTGGTGATATTCAGGACCTGGGTTCGATCCCAGGTCCCCACACTTTCCATATATTTTTTTTCAAAGGATATTCAGGTGCAGGCATAATATTGTGGACCACCATACATTCATCATATCAAGCCAGCCACGCGTCCCATGGAATCAGATCAAAGGCTCAGGATTGAGGAACAGCATGAGGTCCCGTCAACGTTGATTCACGCAAGCCATGAAAGTCAAAAAAAGGCCTCAGAATATTGGGCCTGAATTCCTAAAGCATACCTCACAATTGGGGCCTGAACCCCCCCTGGTTTGCAATTTTCTTCATATTTTATTTTTTTCAATTATTATTTTATTTATTTTATTGTTTTGATTTAATTAATTATTTTTTTACAAAATATAAATACCTCATAAAAATAAAAAAAAAGACAAAAAAATATAATAAACACTTTATTTTAATTATTTTCATAAACAAATTACATGTAAATAAATTAATTTAAATTAGGGTTTTAATGTTAATTCTTTTAATAACAAAAATACAAAAATGTAGAATTAGGTTTAATAAATTTTATTCTTTTTAAATTTTTCTTTCTTATAATAATATTTATTTAATTTATTTATTTTTTATAATCAAATTTGCATGAAAATAACTTAGGTTTAAATTAGGTCACATTTCAATATTTCTTAATAAATTAAAAAATAACTAGAATTAGGGTTTGCCTTTTATTTTAATTTTAATTCATTCTTTTTTCTATTAAATCTCAAGAATACTAAAAATACCAAAAAAACATTCTCTTTTAATTTTTAATTTTTATTCCTCATTAATTTTAATTTTTGCAAAAGGGTCCAACGCCCATATTCTTAATTGTTTAATTTCGCATATTTATTTTATTCCGCTTAAATAATTATGTATCTCTCCCAAAGCCTTGTAATTACTTCTCGCACTTTCCAATTCTTTATTTACTTTGCTTATTTATTTTCCGTCAAATCGGGTCCTGGTTAATTTTGGCGATGTGGACCCGCGCCATTTGTAACAGCTTAGAATTTATTTTCCCCGCAACTTTTAAATTGTTAAACAAAGCATGCAAGAATGAATGGCCTTAAATAAAATCAAGCGTAGAACACCAATGACATGACAAGACAAAATATCTGAAAACGACACACGAATCGCACACACCACCCCTAGGGTACGCCTCACTGTTGCCTTGCCTCGAAAGGTGATCGTCGAGTAGAGGATGTCTTAGTAAGTCCTCATGATCCGGGAACCTGGCATGAGGGTAGCTTCTAAGGTGTCTTCCCATTGCTCTGGTGATCACCATGTCCCGAACCTCGAATTGACCCGAACACCTCCAACGGTGGTGCTACCTACCTCTCAATGGTGGGATGGCACTACTTTAAAGGACATCTACACAGAAGAATTCCTTAGGGTAGGTAGACGACTCGTAGATACTTGCTCTAATTTCAAAACAAACTCAAAAATACTTTTCACACCGACACATTTTCAAAAAGCTTTCGAAAGCAATTTTTTCAAACACTCTTGAGGACCGATACAAGAGTCGAACTGAAATTTTCAAAGAAACTTTTTAAAACCCACAGTTGAAAAGCAAACAAACCATTTTTGAAAACACAAGTGAGCAAGTATCTAAGAGCCCATGGATAACCATGGATAGAAAGGGTGCTAACACCTTCCCTTTCTATAATCTACCTCCCGAACCGAGAGCAATCTCTATAAGGAATTTTTCTGTGCTTTTGTCCTTTCCATTTGGAGAAAATAAAAGACGGTGGCGACTCTTGCTTCTGCGACATTTCGCGAACCAGCGTTAAACAGTCAGTTCCAGATCCACCGATCACAATAATCTACCCCCCGAACCCAAGAAAACATCTCAAAGGTCTTTCCTGTGCTTTTTGACCTTTCCTTAGGATAAAATAAAAAGTCGGTGGCAACTCTTGCTAAACCGAAACATTTGCAAACACAAACACAAAATCCCAAGTCAGTTCTCCCACCGCGTCACAGAACTGGCGACTCTGCTGGGGAATATAGTTTTAAAAGTGAGGTTACCTTAGGGTTATATCACATTTAATTGCTTTCTTTGTTTGACTTATATGCTTTACATTATGGTTCCTTGTTTGGGTTTGTTTCAAATCCTACACCCGGATTTGGGGACACCTTTTAGGTAAGTAGCAATAAACTGTGAGGGAACTGTGTGGGGTATACCGACATGGTTGAAGCAGTAGCTACGTTAGTGTGACATATTTGTGGGTACCGGTAGCCTTTGAGTTAATCAAAGAGAATACGGGGCCGCTGAGTGATATCGTGAAGCACTAACGAACTCTTAGAACCTTACTTGATCATCTTGGCCTTTTTAGGGGTAGTGAGATGACCGACTTTGGTGCAGTCCGAAGTTGGTAGATACTCGATACTACACTCATTGAGGATTGTTTTCTTGGAATATTTTGGTCGCCAATTAAGTGGATAAACCAAAACAATGAACACAGAAAATAATCCAGTGATATTGAGTTCCTAAGAACCCAGCTTCTATTTTAGGACAGGTTGAGCCAACTAACTTCAAGAGGGTACTTACCTACAAACCCCATGCAAGCCTAAACCTAAGGACTTGTTTGCTTTGTGTGAATATGGTTGCCTGTATATACACTTACTTACTTTTGCATACCTGTACATAACATCATAACATCATACCATAGCATTTTCAATAACCATTTCAAGGATCTCAAGGGTCTTCTGATGCAGGGTCACGTTGAACCAAACATCTACCAAAAGGCCAGAGGATACATTTTTCCTCTAAACAAACACCGTCAAAGATCAAGTACAACAACTTGAATCGGGGGATATGACCCACTCGACATGGTGAGCTTGATTCTCGTGGAAAGACATCCACTAATACAAAGTTCTCCAGCCAAAGATGCTGATCACAGTTCAACCTCTAACATTTTCTTGTGTTTATCCCACGAGATCCTTGAAAACATGCATCCACATATCATGCATTGTATCATAACATGTTTTCCTTTTCAGGTTTCCTTATTCTCCTACTGTTTATTTCAGTAGAGATGGCTCTAGAAAGGACTGTCAAATATATCCATGATCAAAATGCTCAACTTCAAGAAATGTTCTTGAACCTGTCCCAGGGGCAAGAAGAAGTGAAAGCTCTCCTCACAAGGGGCATGGTCCTAGGAAATCCAAGCAGCGTCAGGAATGATCAGTTGGAAGAACTACAGATTGAGCTGGCAACAATGAAGATCCAGATGATGGGACAACTGGTGGGCCAGATGGCTTTTATTCAAAATCGGGCTCAAAGACAAGAAGAGCTCAAGGTTCTCGTCAAAAAACTGCTTCGAGATAACCAAGTGGGGCAAACAACTAGGGTTGAAGATCAAGTAATCATTCAACCTCCTTTGAGACAAGAAGACAAGGGAAAAGGTCCTCAACTTGCTTCAGGGTCACAAGCCCAACAACAACCTCGTCAGCGTCAACGGGGTAATCGGCGTAAGAAAAATACGTCTGGAAGACATTTCTCTAAAACTGACATATCGTCATCTCTAATACTGAAACGCCTGTTGGAGGTCAATCTGCTTGCTTTAAAGGATCCTATTCGGAAGCCCAATACCTCTGCTCCTAGCTATCACCCAGGCGCATTTTGTGTATACCACTCCTATAGTCCTGGACATGACACCGATGACTGTTGGGCTTTGAAAAATAAGATCCAAGACTTGATTGACGAAGGAGTGCTGGAATTCATGCCGGATGGCGAGATGAAAATCTTCCGCTAAGGCTTCTCCACCTGAATTGACAAAGTTCGAACTAAGAGACTTTTGTTTCATTTGAATTTTCAAGTTGTAATTTTTTTTGTTATTCAAACAATTATCTGTTGATGTCAAACTCTGTTTCATTAATGCATTGCATATGTTTGTCTTGAATTCATCCATTCATTTTCACTATTCTTGAACTATGCTTTCTACTTTCTTTATGATGTTTAACTCTTGATAAAAGATACAAGCCTTTAGAGGGAGGATGACGAAAACAATGCCATAATCTCATACAGTATGCTTTTGGATAGACCTTGCTGACGATGTACATGCGTTTCTTTCAAATCCTAAACACTGGAGTTATAAGGAAGATAATCCCTAGTCAACCCCCTTCGAGCCAAATAAGTAGGAGTTTTCTGTTTTAAACACAAATTGAAACCTTTGATTAAACCTGGGGCAGGGTAGTCCCTTAGTTAATTTAAAAGATGCACATTGAAGTCGCAAACTTTCAGTTCGTAATATAATGAATGACATCAAAAGCATTCCCTGGGAATCAAAAGACAGTGATGGTTCCTTATCTCATAGGCATTCATTATGTCTCAAAAGAGAAAAGCCCACTGAGCCAAAACCTATAAAGGTGGCTTAAGAAAGATGGAGCATCCCGCTGACTGTAATCTCGAAAACCAGAACAGTCAGGCAAAAGTTAGGGATAATAAATCAAAAGAAAGAGGTCATTATAAATCCTCAACAACACGAAAAATGTTGCAAAGATGACTGCCTTCCCATAAAATTCAACTGGTGTAAACCATCACCAAAATGTCGTTCCAAACTCGAATAGAGTTCGACGCACAATCAACTGAGTATAGGATTGAAGAACATCACGAAGAGCGGGTGGGTACAAATATACTTTGAGCCTTTATCCTTTGTTTCTTAAAAACCGTGAACCAAGCCACGTTACAACCCTTCAAAAGTCCTAATTGAAGCATGAGTTAGTTCGAAAGCATACTGTTACAAAAGGTATCCTGACTCCTATAAGGCTTTGCTCTAAATCTTGTGTTGAATTTGTCTTATAAAAAGTTTTCTGCTAAAAAACGCATTTTTCAAAACTTCGAGACAAGCATAAACTTTGCATTATTTGAATATCGTTATTTGCACATGTTTAGTTGTTTGACAGCAAATAAATTCACAGCAGTGAATGTTCGGAGGAACGAAAACTCTCTCAGTAAATAAAATCACTTCAAGTGGGATAATACTCCCGTTGCAAAAATCTCCCATCAACAGAAAGGGGGACTTGGTATGGTATTGTCCAGTAAACCTGGGGCAGTCCAGTCAAGATTTCAACAAATCTTTCAAAGTTCAGTAAACCTGGGGCAGTCCAATCAAGATTTCAAGAAACCTCTCAATTGCAAGTTAACCTGGGGCAAGTCTCCCTCACCATCACTTGGGGCATTTAAATTTCAATCTCATCAAAGGGTTACGTACAATCCAAGTTTCCTGGCAGTGCCACAAGCACTTGATACTAGGGGCAGTGACGAATCTCTCCAAAGTCCTTCTGAAAAGAAATTCAAGTGTCCTCAAGAAGTTTGTCACCTCTCTAGCAGACCAGTAGTCGTGGGTTTATTTCCCCAACATTTGTCAAGGATTTATTCTCCAAAAAACAAATTACATGTCAAATTGATCGGTCGTTAAAAATTTCCTTCATCACCTGCTGGAAGTTAAGGTCGTCATCAAAAATTCCTTCATCACCTGTTGGAATTCACGGCCGTCATCCAAAAATTCCTTCATCACCTGTTGGAATTCACGGTCGTTAAAAATTTCCTTCATCACCTGCTGGAAGTTACGGTCGTCATCCAAAAATTCCTTCATCACCTGTTGGAATTCACGGTCGTTAAAAATTTCCTTCATCACCTGTTGGAAGTTACGGTCGTCATCAAATATTCCTTCATCACCTATTGGAAGTTACAACCACCAACAGAATAACGGATAACTGAAGTTCCTAAAAATCTGTTTCTCTCAAGAATGAAGATTCTCATCCTTGAAACCTCAAGAGATTGGTATACTCCCAAGCTCCTGATACCGTTAACAGAATGAAGATTCTTATCCTTGAAACCTAAAGAGATTGGTATACTCCCAAGCTCCTGACCCTTAACAGAATGAAGATTCTCATCCTTGAAACCTCAAGAGATTGGTATACTCCCAAGCTCCTGATACCCACCAATAGAATAACGGGCAACTGAAGCTCCTAAAAATCTGTTTCTCTCAAGAATGAAGATTCTCATCCTTGAAACCTCAAGATATTGGTATACTCCCAAGCTCCTGACCCTTAACAGAATGAAGATTCTCATCCTTAAAACCTCAAGAGATTGGTATACTCCCAACCTTCTGACCCAAGACCTGAATGAAGATTCTCATTTTTGCTTCCCCGGTAGATTGGCATACACCCAACCTCCTGTTTTTCCCCGACAGAATGAAAATTCTCATTCTCAAAGTGGTATACAATTCAACTTCCTGATTTTCCCCGACAGAATGAATATTCTCATTCTCAAAGTGGTATACAATTCAACTTCCTGATATTCCCGACATAATGAAGATTCTCATTCTCAAAGTGGCGTACGACTTGACTTCTGAACTTCCTCCAAACAGGGGTAAGCCCCTCCAACAGGATAGCTACTTTTCAACAGTATGGCTACTCCCCACAAAGTTTCTTATTCCCAAACAAAATCAAGACTCTCGTCTTTGATTCTCTGGAGCTTTCTTTACTCTCAGTTTGAATTTGTCAGAATTCCAAATCCCCTGCAGATCAAAGATTCTCGTTCTTGGCTCCCCAACACTAATTCCCCAAGCATAATGAAGACTCTCATTCTCAATTCCTCACAGAGTTCTCAGATATTCCCCGGTGAAGATCTCCTCAAAACAGGAATTCCCAGTAGATTGGCATACAACCCAAACTCCTGATTTCCCCAACAGTGGTCCCAGGATTTCTCATTTTCAACGATCAAAGGATTTTCAATCCCCAGCAGCAGTCAAGGACTTATTTTCCCCGACAGCAGTCAAAGATTTCATTATCTCCAATTGTCAAGGATTTATTTTCCTCAGCAAGACAACTACTCAGCCTACATGCACATCCATTACATTCATGTATCATAAACATTGATGAAATACAGTTCATTACATCATACATATCATGCAATATAACTTTGTATTTTAGCTAACATTTTACCCTTTTCAGGATAAGATTAAAAGGCTATCGTTAAAAATTATTCAGATACGATACAGATATACCCCAGACACGGCGGTCATTCTACTACTCATTCAGATTTCAGCAATCCGATACAGATTAGATATGCTCCAGACACGGCGGCCATTCTATCTCTTATTCAGATTCAACTATCAACTTCAAGTTCAGATATGCTCCAAACACGGATGCCATTCTGGCCTTTACACCAGCAGTTTGATTTTCCCCAGGGCATTCGCCACGGAAGTCATTCTGTCACTTATATACTCCAGACACGGAAGTCATTCTGCTACTCATATAGATCTCAACTCCAGTTACAGTCTCAGATATACTCCAGACACGGAAGTCATTCTGCTACTCATACAAACTTCGAGACTTCTGAAAACAGTTTACGGATTCTCCAAACACGGATGTTAATCTATCGCTTATTCAGACTCAACTTCTGAAAACAGTTTACGGATTCTCCAAACACGGATGTTAATCTATCGCTTGTTCAGACTCAACTTCTGAAAACAGTTTACGGATTCTCCAAACACGGATGTTAATCTATCGCTTGTTCAGACTCAACTTCTGAAAACAGTTTACAGATTCTCCAAACAGGGATGTTAATCTATCGCTTGTTCAGACTCAACTTCTGAAAACAGTTTACGGATTCTCCAAACACGGATGTTAATCTATCGCTTGTTCAGACTCAACTTCTGAAAACAGTTTACGGATTCTCCAAACACGGATGTTAATCTATCGCTTGTTCAGACTCAACTTCTGAAAACAGTTTACAGATTCTCCAAACACGGATGTTAATCTATCGCTTGTTCAGACTTAACTTCTGAAAACAGTTTACGGATTCTCCAAACACGGATGTTAATCTATCGCTTGTTCAGACTCAACTTCTGAAAACAGTTTACAGATTCTCCAAACATGGATGTTAATCTATCGCTTGTTCAGACTCAACTTTTGAAAACAGTTTATGGATTCTCCAAACACGGATGTTAATCTATCGCTTGTTCAGACTCAACTTCTGAAAACATTTTACGGATTCTCCAAACACGGATGTTAATCTATCACTTGTTCAGACTCAACTTCTGAAAACAGTTTACGGATTCTCCAAACACGGATGTTAATCTATCGCTTGTTCAGATTCAACTTCTAAAAACAGTTTACGGATGCTTCCCAACATGGATGTCAATCTGTTGCCTATTCAGACCACCAACTCAGAGACGTTCCAAACATGGATACCTTTCTGATACTCACCCACTCACCTAAAACATACAGTTCAACAAACATTCTTGGATGGCATCTTTAAGCCCATCTCCGAAAAGATTCTGTCACATCTCCAAATGGCATCTTTAAGCCCATTTCCTCAACTATGCTTTGACGAGTGCACATTTTTTGGCACTCTAGTGTCCAATCATCTTTTACCTTCGAGTCGCGAATGGCAAAATTGCCAATCTAACTCTTCAGGTTCAAGAAGATTGAACAGGGGAAACTGTTGTACCCCAAAATTTTCCCTCCCATTTTCACAAGAAATTACAACCTCAGGGTTTTCTCTGGTTTTTCAAGATCGGCTCAAGAATCGATCAAACAGACTCTTCTTTATCAGTTAATCCAGAATTAGGGTTTCCACTGATTTTGTTAAGATTGACTCAAGAATTGATTAGACAAATCTTTCTTTGGCAGTAATCCAGAAATAAGGTTTTCTCTGATTTGTCAAAGTTGACTCAAGAATCGACCAGACAGATCTTTCTTTGACAGTAACCCAGGATTAGGGTCTGCGCTCGCATTTCTCAGAAGAAACTGAATCCTCAGAAATTCAGTTGACTGTTATATAATTTTTACGATTGTTCAAGATTACTGGTTATTTCTCAAAACCTAGTTATCTGGGGTAGGAGCTGATACTGTTGTTTGGAACCTTAAGGCATTTGCTTGATCAGTGGAGTGAAAGGCTTATGGAGTGCGTTTTTGTTTAACTGTACAACGCATATGTTAATTGGAATTCCAGGCGTATTGTGATTAATGCGAGATTGCGAGACGACAAAGTTTGTTGATTATTTATTTCATCTGGATTAAAGTTATTGGGATGCATTTCCAGTTATTTTAATTTAAGAGACTTAAATAATTAAATAGACAGTACAAAGGAAAGAATGGAATATTTGACAGTAAATAATTCGTATTTGACAAAGACTTTGTTTATTTATTTATTTCAAATATTGTTATAAATTTTATTCGAATATTGTAAATTTACAATTTACAGTGTTTACAATAATATTTATTACAATAAATGAAAAGAAAATATAATAAATCTAAGTCTAAATCTCTGGAGATCTTTGACTTCTACTTTTACTGCATCCTCCATTATTCAACTGGTACTTACCTACAAAGGACAGAAGAAAAAGGAAATCAGTACAATTAACTGAAAAGCATTTTCAAGCAGATAAATAAAAAGTCATCATTAAAGCTTGTTGGCCAGAATCAGATTGTTATTGGGTTCATCATGTTTTACTTATTCTCTTTGCAAATCACAAGAAGATTTCTCTTCTTGGTTCACAAAGAGGAAAGTAAAAATAATTTGCAAGCATACAATTAATTCAAAATGCAAAGATATAAGGCAACAAGACAAAGCAAACTGAGTTCCCAAACTGCATTAGTCAGCTAAGTCAGCATGAGCAAGCATGGAAAGCTAACTACAAATGCAAACTAATGTCAAACTAAGTTACCAAGCTGTCAAAGCAGAAAAGCTGTCCAAGAAAGTACACAAAGCTGTCAAAGAAAGCATACAATGCAGGAAATATGGAAACAAGTACACAATGCAGAGATAAACCAAGATACAAGCAAGAAGGCTTGTCAATTTCATCATCATGTTCTGCCCAACAAGCTTTTCAGATTAAAATAAAATAAGCAATTAAAAATGCTTTTATGGAGAGAGAAAGAGAGTGAAGTAGGGTTTTGCAGTTTTGGCAGGCTGTAAAAAAGCAGTGAGAAAGCAAATAAATAGAACAAGTCTAACAGTTCAGGAGGGGGGGGGAGATATAGAGCAAAAACTGCCAGCTTAAGAAACATACAGCCAGCGTCCAACTAAACCTGCATTACAGGTTTATAAAACTGCAAGTCTAAAGCCTGCCTAAAAACTCATCAGCCTGCTTACCAAAAGCCAAAACTACCTCCAACTTAACCTGCAAAAAAACTCAAAACAAACTGGCCTAAACTGCAAGCCAAGTTCACCAAAACCTGTATTACAGGTTTCCAAAACTCAAACACTTTGGCCAACAAACCTGTGAGCAAAACTTTGAAACACTAAAACCAAAAAACTCACAAATCTGTTCAAGCTACAACAACAAAGAAAAGCTGTTAAACTACAAGCCTGCCTTCTCCACATAACAAACTTCCCAACCTGTAAAAAACAAACTTGCCTGGACATCAAGCAAGCCAAAGCTTGCAGACCTGCATTACCAGTCTGCAAAACTACTCAAGCCTACATTACAAGTACTCAGGCCCAACTACAAGCTCAAACAACAAAAAAACCTGCAAGTAAAACTTACAAACCCAAAGCAAATATGCAATTTCCAAAACATGAAACAAACACTCAAGCTTGGTTCCAAAACTGCAAACACAGTCTAGTTTCATCGAATCAACAAAAAAAATAAGCAAAAGTTCAGAGGCAAATTTCATTATCATCAAACTAGGTTCAGAAGCTATTTTTCAGAACAAGCTCATCATCACCAAACATCACCAACAAAAAATCTCAGAGGTATTGTTCATCATTGACAAAACCAGAAAGAGGAAGAGTTTAAAAGCGACCACAATGGTCTCAGAAAATCATCATCATTAACACAGCAAAGAAGAAGAGAAGGTCCAGAAGTGAAAAAAGGAGCAATGGTTTTCAGTTTCACCATCATCAAACATCAATAAAAAACCAAATCAACAAGAGGCAAAATCTCAGAAAATCATTAACACCCAAAGAAAGGAAGAGTTTTAGAAAAAAGAACAAAAAGTCTCAGAACATTTATTCATCATCAACAGAAATCAAGCACAGAAATACCAGAAGTAAGAAACGTTGTCATCACGGTCCTCCTCCTCCGGCCATCTAGAGCGCCGCCGTTCCAATCCACCATCCACTCTCCAGAAACGAAGCACCAAAGGTATTGGTTTCTTTTCCCTCAATTTTTCTACATCTCACAACATAAACATCAAAAATTAAACATTGCAAAACATAAATGTCCAAGAGAATCAAACTTGTAAAACTGTGAAGAAACCCTAAAACGCGCTTAGAACAAAACATACCTTTCAAACCACTGCCTCGTACCGTTGTGGAGAGGAAATGGATGAAGGTGGCGCTCTGGTGGCGGGAAGGTTGAAGGAATAATAGAAGCTTCGCCTGAGAAACGAGGAAGAGAGACGAAGAATATGAGAGGAGGCGCCGCTGTGTGCTAAAACTGAAAACCCTAGTTCTGAATACGTGAAGCACCAACCCTAACAAAACTTGTTCAAACACCCACATGGGCCTTCGCCCAAATAAAACCCCTAAGCCCAACACACTTTCCAACGCCACACCCCCCTTTCCTTCATTTCTGATATTATAAATTTTTTCTTCTTCATTCTTCTTGGGCCATAACTCATAGGCCCATCATCTTTCCCTTTCAATTTTTTTAAATTAATATTCAAACTTTTCTTTTACTAATTAATTTCCTTTGAACCAATACTTTTCTTTTTTTATTTTTCTATTCTAAAAAATTTTGTTTCGTTAATAATAAAGAGAAATAATAAATTAAAGTTTGTTTTGATATATTTTCTTTAATATTTGTATATTTAATTAAATATAAAAGAATACTATGTTTAATTAATCTTTTTATATAAGTTCCTAAAAAACATAAAACACAGTAAAAACAATAATAATACTTAAGTCTTTTTTAGGTTAAAATTTTTTATTTGATCATTTGTAAATAAATATACGCATCTCATATTTCTTTGATTTTCATTATCTTTTACTTTGTTATAATTTTACATTGAAGATGCGACAGTTCAATTTGGTTGTAATATATATACTTGGACATTACTATTCTGATAAGACTCATCCCTATTTGTAAACATTTGTACCCCCATCCCCGGATACTTATTTGTAATAACTTAGACTTTAAATTCCCGCAATTTATCGCTTTCAATACATTGTAAAGTAATTAGGGTTTGTATGCGAAGATTCAAAATCAATCGCTAGATGACCTAATACAAGATAAATGCATGAAAATAAATATACAATTCACACTTGCACCTCTAGGGTAACCTCGCTTGTTGCCTCGGAAAATGCAATCATGTCCCTCGAGTATGAGACACTCTAGCAAATGTCCCTTCAATAAACAAAGATCGTAGTCCCTCGATGACCCTCGATGTTGCCTTCGATAAAATGATCTCGTCCCTTACAAAAATTGCTAGAGCGTCTCACAAGTTGCCTTCAATGATTGTATACAATGACCCGCGCCTGTCCCGTTTAACATCCTAACACAAGGTTATTCACCAAATGCAATGGTGAAATAACACTGTCAAAAGGGTTAAAAACATAAGAAAGATCTTTTGAGTAATATAGGGTAGACAACTCTTAGTTTCTTGATCAAAAGCTTACAAAATATCCTTGCCATTTTCAAACACACCTCACAACACAATTTCAAAATAAACTTTCAAAATATTGAAATATCTTTTCAAAAAGACACACATCTTTGTATATATTCAAACAAGAATCATTACAAAGGTTGCCTAGACAAGGCATCTTTTTCGAAACATTTTCAAAACCACACACACGAAGCACCATTTCAAACAATTGAAAAGCAAAGGCAAGTGATCTAAAATAAGTAACTAAGAGCCCATGGACAACCATGGATGAAAAGGGTGCTAGCACCTTCCCTTTTCATAATCTACCCCCCGAACCCAAGAAAACATCTCAAAGGTCTTTCCTGTGCTTTTTGACCTTTCCTTAGGATAAAATAAAAATTTGGTGGCAACTCTTGCTAAACCGAAACATTTGCGAACACAAATGCAAAATCCAAAGTCAGTTCTCCCACCGCATCTCACATAGCTAAAAACAACCCTTTAAAAAAGCGGTAAAAATAAATAAATGTCCTAATTTAATTATTACAAATCGGGAGCAGATACAATAATTGGATGAAAATAAAGCGCGCGAGAAAATTAGATCGAATGCGAAACTAGGGTTTTGACCCTCTTAATTAAAAGAAAATGTTTTTGTTGTTTTTAATATTTTTCAAGAAAAGAAATTAAGTCATAAAATTAAATGCTAAATTAAATAGTTATTAAATTAATTAATGAAAAATAATTAAATGACATATTTTTGGGTTTTTGTTATTTTAGGAAAGAAATAAAATAGTTAAGTTAGTAATAAAAACCTATTGATTCTAATTAATTTTAATTATTTGCAAAAATAAGTTAAAATTATCTAACATTAATAACCTAATTAATTTAATCAATATTTATTGATGAAAAATAAAATTCTAAAATTATTTGGACATAAAAATATTTTTGTGATTTTTTTGATAAAAAAAAGAAAATTATTTTGGGTTAGTAAATAAATAAATAAGAAATTAAATGAAATAAACAAAAATATAAAAAGATAGAGGAAATGGGCTTGAAAATTGGGGTGTCAAAAGCAAGAATCTGGGCCCATTTGATGAAGATCCACTTTGACTTTCTTGATCCTATGCGTTGTGTTTGACTGGCCTGTGGTGCACCCTCAATGATGGCCACCAGATTTGGCCATATGACGTGTTGATGATGAAGGTCCATGGTGGGTCTCCTGGATTGTACACGCATAGAATTGCCTGAAAACAAATGAGAAAATAACAAATGCTGGAGGCAGGGATCGAACCCCTGACCTCCAGCCTCTAATGCCTTGAAAACCTGCGTGGCCACCACTGGGGCATTTGGTTCTTATTGTTATCATATTGCAAAATAATAATAATATAAGAAAACGAAACATAATGGAAAATAAAATAAAAAAACGCGCTGGAATTTGAATTGGCCTATGGGGGAGTGATACGCCTGCTTCTTCTTCCCTGCACTATGGCTAAAAACTTTGTGACCTATACCCACGGACAATGTCCATCACTATAACCATGCCTGTCTTCAAAATCACGTACAGGCAATGTAAACGACCACCAAGGCCATGGTTAGAACCGTCTCCTTCTTCTGAACACAGCCGTACCATTCATGAAGGCTAATTGTTCCTGAAATAAAAATCCCTAAACCAAAGTCCGAAACCCTAACAATGGTGGATTTCATTACAGACCATATTGTGATACAGTGGGAAGAGAACTGACTGTTTTGGAATGCTGGTTCGCGTTTTGCATTTGTTTTTGCAAAATGTCGCGGTAAGCATGATTCGCCACCGACTTTTATTTTATCCAACAAGTAAAGGAAAAAAGCATAGAAAAATTCCTTTTTCGAGATATTTCTCGGGTTCGGGGGGTAGATTATAGAAAGGGAAGGTGTTAGCACCCTTTCTATCCGTGGTTATCCACGGGCTCTTAGGTACTTGCTCAAAGTGTTTTCAAAATTGCTTTTCTTTGTGTTTGTGGGTTTGAAGAAGTTTTTTGTTTGAAAGGTGTAAGTGCGAAAAGTTTTATTTTGTTTTGAAGAGAGCAAGTACTTAAGAACCATCTACCTACTCGAAAAAGGAATTAATCTGTGCTAATGTCCTTTAGACAATGCTATCCCACTATTAAGGAGTAGGTAGCACCATCGTTGGAGTTTAAGGGTCAATTCGATTAAGGGACGTGTGGTCACTAAAGCAATGTTAGGACGCCTTAGCGGTAACCCTAATGTCTTAGATCATTTTTCCGAGGCAACCGTTTCGAGGAAACTTATGATCTTTGGACAAGAGGGCGACCTCTAAAACTTCCTATACTTAATGACCATGTTCGAAGGTGTTGTACCCCAAAATTTGCCCTCCCATATTCCTCAAGATTTGACAAGAATAATCTCCAAATTACTCAAATTAGCTCAAGGGTTGTATAGTCAAACCACCTCCTAAGACAGCTGAAATTAGGGTTTTGGTTCTTTCAAGGAATTTGGGGTTTTCAATGGTTCAATCAAGTCTCATAGGCCTATATTCATCCTCAAGCACCTACATGCCAAGTTTCAAGACTCACAATGCCAGTTTGCACAGTCAAAAGCCCCATTTGACCTTCAGTCAACTGCAAGGGCAAAATGGTCATTTTGCAGTCAAAAGTCAGAATTTTTGGTCAACATCTTATTTTGAGTCCACAATCATCATTTGATCAAGTCTTGATCATGATTCCACAAGCATAGCTCAAAAATCATCAAGATGCAAAAAGTTACTATTTTTGGACAGTAGAAAAGTCAACTGTACTTTGACTAGGGCATAACTTTTTCATGGTGTGTCAGAAAAATCCCATCCAATGCTCATTTTGAAGGGGATGCAATTTCCTACAATCCATCTTCACACTCCAAGTTCAAGAAATGCACTCACAAGAAGTTACCTATTTTTACATTATAGGTCAAATTCAAAAGTCAACAAAAGTACATTTTGAGTCAAAGGCCATAACTTGAGATTGGTAAATCCAAATGACATGGGACCAAAGGAATTGATTAGAGGACTTCAAGAGCTTTCCAAAATGTCCAAGAACATGGTCATATGATCAAAATTGAGCAAGATATGCATTGGAGAAGTTGGGAAATTTTCATGAATTTGCAAAAGTCAACTTGGCTCAAAACACCTCACTTTTGCTAATGGGCCTCAAATCTCTTCTTGAAACTTCATCCATGGCCTATGCACAACCCATCAAGCTTAATTGAATTTACTTTCTTATTTTTATTGATTAATTGTATTTTTAATTAATATTAATTCATTTAATTAATTTAAATTGTAGGAAAATGCAAGATTTGATTTTTCAATCAATTTGTGGAGCAAATATGGTCAAGATATGCTGGCAAATTCGTGCACAAGTCAAAGATACA
This sequence comes from Vicia faba, assembly GCA_948472305.1. Classification (NCBI taxonomy): domain Eukaryota; kingdom Viridiplantae; phylum Streptophyta; class Magnoliopsida; order Fabales; family Fabaceae; genus Vicia; species Vicia faba. The sequence goes on from OX451737.1 coordinate 1,481,305,980, forward strand.
AAAATCTCCAAATTTGGCAACATTTTCCAATCATGAAAAATCAAAAAGATTTGATTTCCAATCAAAGATTTAAACTTGAATGCACATGGATTGGATCCAATTTTTTGACCTAATTCAATTGCTTTATATGTATGCAAGCTAACCTGATCAAGAAGACGTGAGAAAACTGTAGAAACAGCCATAGCATATTGAAAAATTTCCATGAAAAGTGAAAACTGATTTTTGCATTCCACGCCAATTCAAGGCATTCTATTGATTCAAACACATTGCAGGAAGTGTCAGGAGCGTTTTGCAATTGAATTCACGCACCAAAGCTCAAAGAATCGTCCTTTACAGAACCACGATTTGCCTTTTCTATTCCAAATCGTAACTCTTAAATCATGCATATTTAACGTGTTTTCTTGATTGATTTGTGTTGCTAGGAACCATACGAAGCTAATGGTATAATTTAATTGAACTAAAACGCCATGAATCAAAAGATGCCATGAATGAATTTTTAGGGTTCTTGAGTTTTCAAAGAGGGCTTTCTAAACCAGGAACAATTGGGACCAGTGAGACACATGGTTGAGATCGTGAGAATAAGACGAACCTAACCCACCCATCGCGAAATATTTATATTCATCATGCTTCTATTCGCTATTTTTGGTTGTAGGAATTAGTGGGGGTTAAAAACCCCCGCTATCTAATATTATTTTTGCAGGAACAATGAAGAAGATGATGAGGTGTTATCACATGGTTGGACAGTTTAAAAACAAGCGTGCGTTTTATTGTTTTACAGCATATTGATAAATTTCCCAATATAATGATCGCCACTTATTTTACTAACAATTGAAGCAGCGTAGTGGAGTGGTTAAGGCATTGGCATGTGAGCGCTGGGACCTGGGTTCGAATCCCAGGTCCCCCCAAAACATTTATTTCCTTTTTCTTCACATGTTCACATGCAGGTTCCAAAGTGAGGTCTACCATATACCTCAAATATCAATGCGCCATGTGTCTCCAAGCTTGGATCCAGTTGTTATGAGTGGGAGACCACCATGGTCCTTAGTCAATATGCGCATGGGTGATCAGGAAAGTCAAAGGGGCTGGAAGCATAATGGGCCACAAATTTCCAGACACACCTCCTAATTGGGCCAACACCCCCTGGGTTATTTTCTTTTATTTTCTTCTTTTATATTTTTCACTTAATTATTATTAATTATTATTATTAGTTAATTAACCAAATTAATTTTTTTCATAATAAAATCAGAAAACTAAAAATATAATATTTTTTATTATTATTTATTAAAATTAATTTCACCCTTTTATTATTTTTGTAAATAAACACTAACATAATTAATTTAGTTTTTAATTAGGTTAATTTTAATATTTTTACAATAAATCTAAAACTAATGTAGAATTAGGGTTTCTTGACAATTTTGACCATCTTTTATTTATTTCTTTAAAACATAAAAAACCAAAAAATATTTCTTTTAATTAATTAATTAGTTTTAGGTTTAATTTAATTAAATGCAAAAATAACAAAAATTTCTTTCTTTCTCAAAAAGGGTCAAAACCCTAAAGAAACTCTCCGATTGAATTTTGTTCTCGCGCATCTTATTTTTATTCCAATTATGTAATTGCTCCGAGGATGTAATAGCTTTAATTAGGACTTTTTATCGCTTTTATTTATTTTCCGCAATTTACTTTTCAAGGGTTTGTTTTTTGGCGATGTAAATACCCGACGCCTTGTAATAGTTTAGATTTACTTTACGCAATATTTAACTGCTAGATGTATGTTAACTAGGCTATGCATGACAAGACTTATCTCTGAAATTAAAATCAACCCGTAGCTCACCATAACATGTGCAAAGATAACTTAACATGAAACCTGACACACGTGCACATGCCACTCCTAGGGTACGCCTCACTTGGTTGCCTCGATGTGGTCATTGAGTACAGGGTGTTTTAGAGGTCGCCCTCCTGTCTAAAGATCAAAGTTGCCTCGAAACGGTTGCCTCGGATAAAAAAGATCTAAGACATTAGGGTTACCGCTAAGGCGTCCTACTATTGCCTTGGTGACCACATGTCCCTATAATCGAATTGACCCGAATAACTCCAACGATGGTGCTACCTACTTCTCAATAGTTGGATAGTACTGTCTAAAGGACATTTACACAGCTTAATTTCTTTTGAGTAGGTAGAGGTTCTCAGGTACTTGCTCTTTCAAAACAAAAAAATACTTTTCGCACCTACACTTTTCTGACAAAAGTTTTCAAACAAACACTTCATACACTCTTGAGGACAGATACAAGAGTCAAATCGAAGTTTTCAAAACAAACTTTTTCAAAACCCACAAACACAAGAAAAGCAAAGACATTTTTGAAAACATAGTGAGCAAGTACCTAAGAGCCCGTGGATAACCACGGATAGAAAGGGTGCTAACACCTTCCCTTTCTATAATCTACCTCCCGAACCGAGAAACGTCTCGAAAAGGAATTTTGTTGTGCTTTTGTCCTTTCCTTGTTGGAGAAAATAAAAGATGGTGGCGACTCTTGCTTACCGCGACATTTTGCTAAACGCAAACGCGAACCAACATTTCAAAACAGTCAGTTCTATTTCCACCGATCTCAGAACTGGCGACTCTGCTGGGGACTTAATAAGTGAGGTGTACTTAGGATAAGATCACCCATGTTTTCAATTGTATGCCTTGTATGCTTTAATTTTGTGGGCTTGTATCGGAGTTTTATAGATCCTAACACGGATCTGGGGTACCCTTTTTTAGGTAAGTAGCAATAAACTGTGAGGGACCTGTCCGGCGTAGACCGACACGGGTGAAGCAGTAGCTACGTTGGTGTGACACCTTGATCTGTACCGATATCCCTTGTGTTGGAACGAGGAGAATATGGGTCTTCTGAGGAGTCATTAAGCACCAACTGACCTTAGAACCTTAAATTGACCAACTTGGCCATAGAACAGTAGCAGTATGCTACACTCATTGAGGCTAAACTCTCGCGATGGTTCCGGCCGCAAGAAAAGGTTGCCAAACTGGAATTATGACCGATCGAGGGTAGTCAGTGATATTGAGATCCTCTAGAACCCGGTTACTATTTTTAGGACATGTCTTAACCAACTGAAACTGAAAGAGGGTAGTACCTAAACTTCATGCCAGCCTGAACTCTAAGGGCTGTCTTGTGTGACTTGTGTGCCTTTACCATGTTTGCCTTTTGTGAATACTTGTGGTGTGCCTTTATCATAACATCATAACATCATAACATTGCATACATCCTGCATAAGGACTAACCCATTTCAAGGATCTCAAGGGTTTGTGATGCAGGTCAGGATGAACCAACTGTCTAGCAAGGGGCAAAGGGGATTTATTTTCCTCTAGCCAAGGTTGTTTGGAGATCAAAACATGATAACTTGAGTCAGGGGCTATGACCCACTCGATATGGTGATCCTAACTCTTGAAGAAGGACTCTCAGCAATATGAAGTTCCTTCAATCAAGCTGCAAAATTCAAATTCTAACAAGTTTCTTTGTTTACCCCGCGAGGTCCTTGAAAACATTGCATACATAAATCATACGCATTTCATTTTATCATATGCATAACAGGTACCCCTTCTTACAGGTCACTTATCTTCTTCGCTGTTTATTTCAGCAATCATCATGTCTACTGAACCTTCTACTGAGCAAGCTATCAAGGCCCTCCAGGCCCAGAATGCCCAGTTTCAAGAGTTGGTCATGAGCCTAGCTAAGGGTCAGCAGGACCTGAAGACCTTGATTCTAAAAGAGAGGAAGAAGAAGAAGAGGAGGACCGTCTTGTTCAACACTGGACGCAGATTTGGGAATGGACTGTAGAATGAGGTTGAGTTGACTACCTCATCTGTAGGCAAAGACAATCCATAAGAGAGAAGGGTTCCTAGTCCCGTAGTCTCCGACAACGAGACGAATTTTGATGAGGAACAGTATCCTCCTGCTGAGGATAGGTATAAACAGTTGGAGGACCGCTTGAGCGCCATGGAGATACAGAATATGCTCGGGTTGGACTTTGGAGACCTAGGCTTATCCTCTGGGGTGGTGATTCCCCATAAGTTCAAGGCACCTGCTTTTTCCAAATATGACGGAGCTTCCTGTCCAAAGTTGCACCTCCGGTCATATGTAAGGAAGATCCAGCCTTACACAGCTGACAAGAATTTGTGGATCCATTTCTTTCAGGATAGTCTTTCAGGGACTCAACTCGAATTGTTCTATCAGCTGGATAGGGCCAGTATCCGCAACTGGGAGGATTTGGCTACTGCGTTCTATAAGCAGTATCAGTATAATTCCGACCTCGCTCCTACGCGTACCCAACTCCAGGGTATGTCACTAGGGACGGGTGAAGGATTTAAAGAGTACGCCCAAAAGTGGAGAGACCTTGCTGGAAGGGTGCAACCACCTTTAACTGACCGTGAGCTTGTTGATATGTTCTTGGGGACCCTGTCTGGCCCGTTCTTCAACCATTTGATTGGAAATTCTTCAGCCGGGTTTACAGACCTTATCTTGACTGGTGAAAGAGTCCAATGTTGTGCATGGTCAAAAGAGTCATCATGACCAACGCGTAGGAGAAATCTTGATCTCTAATCCTACGCCTGCTCAACAAAGACAGGGGCATCAATGTAAGGAGGTCGCACCTAAAAGACAATTCACTAAGATCAACATGTCACTGACTCAAGCGCTACAGCAAATGTTAAAGGCAGGGCTGATTACATTAAGGGCTCCTCTCCGGAATCCAAACACTTCCGCTCCTACCTATCATCCCAATGAAAGGTGTGCATACCACTCTGACAGTCCGGGACATGACAGAAACAACTGTTGGGCTCTGAAGAACAAGGTCCAAGACATGATTGATGCCAAAGAAATCCAGTTTGACCCTCCAGAGACGCCAAACATAATCACTGCTCCTATGCCAAATCATTGAAGGCTTTTGTTCATTTGAATTCTGAAGTTGTATTTTTCTTTGCGTATTCAAACAATTATTGTCATGGCAAACTCTTTTATTTCATTAATGCATCCCATATCTCTGTTTTGAATCAATCCATTCGTATTTCACTATATTCAAATTGCTTTCATTTTTTGTGATGATCAACTCTCGATTAAAAATTTCTAAGCCTTTAGAGGGAGGATGACGAAAATGATATCAAAATCTCTACAGTATGCTTTTGAACGGACCCTGCTGACGAGGTACAGGCATTGTTTCAAATCCTAAACAATGGAGTTATAAGGAAGATAATCCCTAATCAACCACTTTGAGCCAAAGAAGTTGGAGTTTTTCTTTTCACAAATTAAAAACCTTAATCACAACCCGGGGCAGGGTAGTTTTCTCAGTTAATTCAGATGCACAATGAATGGCATCGAAGACGTCCTTCCAAAACAAGAGACGGTGATGGTTCCTTATAATCGTCAAGACAGGCAGTCGTTATCTCCCAGAAATAAAAGCCCATTAAGTCAAAACCTGTGAAGGAGACTTAAGAAAAACTGGGGCATCCCGCTGACTGTAATCACAAAAAGAAACAGTTCAGGCAAAAAACAAGGATAATAAAAACCAAAAAGAAAGAGATCCTGCAAACTTTCAGCAAAATGACTGCCTGTCCAAAAATAATTTATCAGTATCCGAACCATCACTGGTATATCAGAGCAAAGACTCAAACAAGATCTAATGCATGATTAGCTGAGTTTAGGATCGAAGAACATCACGAAGAACGGGTGAGTACAGATAAAATTTGAGCCTTTATCCTTTGTTTCTTAAATCGTGAACCAGGCCACGTTATAACCCTTAAAAGTCCTAGCTGAAGCATGGGTTAGTTCGAAAGCATATTGTTACAAAAGGTATCCTGACTCCTGTAGGGCTCGTTGTAAAATCCTGAGTTGACATCACATTTTACAAAAATTCGCTTGTTTTATTGAAAACTGCATTTTCAAAAACTTCAAGACAGACATAAGCTTTGCATTCTTAAAATAACATTGTTTGCATATGACTATTTGTTCAAACAGCAGAGAAATTCGCACGACGAATATCTAGTGAACCAAAAAACCTTCTCAATAAAAGGATCACCTCAAGTGGAAAAAACACTTCCAACCAAGGGGTACGACATGATCATTGTCCATCATCTGGGGCATTCAAGTCAAGATTCAAATAATCTCTCAAAGATGCCAGGGGAAAATCTCCATCTGAGTCACTTGGGGCATTAGACATGAATTCCAGCAGCGAATCTTGCATGATCAAATGAAGATCTTCTGGTAGTATGGAAACACAACACTACCGACAGTGACGCCTCCCTACATCCTGAGAGCATGGACATAGTCAGAAAATACCGCGCATGAGTAAAGACCCGCTTTGTTGACTGGCCTAGGCAAAAAAAATAAGGGCTTCCCGGCGAACCAAAAGGGTTCGGGAAAAAGTGAGGGATGAAAATGAAAAAATTGTACACCCGGCAAGTCGAAAACCTGAAAAGGCGGTTTGGGCAAAAAAGGGTATCCCGGTGGATTGAAAACCCGAAAGGGTGGTCCAGGAAAAAATTAGGGATCAAAGCGTACGACTATGTCTCGTCATCTCGTCACTGGCCTACCAAAAGAAGACTTGTCATTTTAACCAAAAGATACCAAGCGCCTCATAGGTGGGGATAATACTCGGTCCACAGGGCCTCCGCATGCACCTTCTACCGTAGAAACAGGGGCAATAAGAATTGTCCGAACTGTGCAGTTGCTCTGTCCACCAGGTACGACGGTAAGTTCAGCTGAAGAATATGGCTAAGATACCTTCACTCCCCGCAGAGTAAGACAGTAATGGTAGCTCTCCCCGCTGATACTTGCAACTATGAACAAATCATCAATACTCTCCCCAAGCAGAGTTAGTCTACCATCAGCCCTAAAAAGGCTTGGTATCCCCAGAAGGTCTTAATATTCCCCAACGGAGTATAAGAATATTCCCCAGCAAGTATCAGAATATCCCCAGCAAGTTGCAGTTGAAAGATCATCCCCCAGTGAAGTTCTTTCCTTTCACAAGCAGGAATTCAATCCTCAACAGATTCAATATCACCAGCAACGGTAATCCATCCCCAGCGGAGTTTATCGTTGAAATCCCCAGTAGAGTTTATCAGCGGAATCCCCAGCGGAGTTTATCGTTAAAATCCTCAGTAGAACATCTCTCCCCCACAGAGTAATTCCCCTCAGAGTAATCTCTTCATCAGTTTATTCCCCAACGGAGTTCTTTTCTCCTGCAGGTTTATTCTCACAATCATCTTCGTTCATCATCCCCAACGGAAACGAAGAACTCAACTCTATTCTCCAGCAGCTCCGGGATTTATTTTCCCCAGCTAAAACATTATATTCCCATACATCATGATACATGCATATACGCATCATAACGAATACAATCTCATTTATTTTGAGAACATCATTTCCTGATCCATATCATGCATTGCATATGACTAACCTTTACCTTTCAGGAAAGATACAGTTAAAGTTCTCAGTTATGTCGAAGACATGACCGGTTCTTAAATCTCAATTGAATTATCCTCGGTTGAATTTCAGATAAGGTTCTCAATCTCGACAGTTTCCCTACATCATAGTATGAACGAGTGCTATAACCTCAACGGTATACTACGTTGAGCACTAGTCAGTTCCTAGATCTTGATGTTTTCCTCCGTCAAAGTGTGGACGAGTTCTACAATCTCAACGGTATACTACGTTGAAGACCAGACAGTTCCTAGATCTTGATGAAGATATTTCCCTACGTCATAGTGTGGACGAGTGCTATAACCTCAACGGTATACTACGTTGAACACTAGTCAGTTCCTAGATCTTGATGTTTCCTCCGTCAAAGTGTGGACGAGTTCTACAATCTCAACGGTATACTATGTTGAAGACCAGACAGTTCCTAGATCTTGATGAAGATGTTTCCCTACTTCATAGTGTGGACGAGTGCTATAACCTCAATGATATACTACGTTGAACACCAGTCAGTTCCTAGATCTTGATGTTTTTCCTCCGTCAAAGTGTGGACGAGTTCTATAATCTCAACAGTATACTACGTTGAAGACTAGACAGTTCCTAGATCTTGATGAAGATGTTTCCCTATGTCATAGTATGGACGAGTGTTATAACCTCAATGGTATACTACGTTGAACACTAGTCAGTTCCTAGATCTTGATGTTTTCCTCCGTCAAAGTGTGGACGAGTTCTATAATCTTAACGGTATACTACGTTGAAGACCAGACAGTTCCTAGATCTTGATGAAGATGTTTCCCTATGTCATAGTGTGGACGAGTGCTATAACCTCAACGGTATACTACGTTGAACACTAGTCAATTCCTAGATCTTGATGTTTTCCTCCGTCATAGTGTGGACGAGTTCTATAATCTCAACGGTATACTACGTTGAAGACCAGACAGTGCCTAGATCTTGATGAAGATGTTTCCCTACGTCATAGTGTGGACGAGTGCTATAACCTCAACGGTATACTACGTTGAATACTAGTCAGTTCCTAGATCTTGATGTTTTCCTCCGTCATAGTGTGGACGAGTTCTGTAATTTCAACGGTATACTACGTTGAAGACCAGACAGTTCCTAGATCTTGATGAAGATGTTTCCCTACGTCATAGTGTGGACGAGTTCTCTAATTTCAACTGTATACTCCGTTGAAGACCATATAGTTCCTAGATCTTGATGTTTTCCTCCGTCATAGTGTGGACGAGTTCTCTAATTTCAACGGTATACTACATTGAAGACCAGACAGTTCCTAGATCTTAATGAAGATGTTTCTCTACGTCATAGTGTGGACGAGTTCTCTAATTTCAATGGTATAATCCGTTGAAGACCAGACAGTTCTTAGATCTTGATGTTTTCCTCCGTCATAGTGTGGATGAGTTCTCTAATTTCAACGGTATACTACGTTGAAGACCAGACAGTGCCTAGATCTTGATGAAGATGTTTCCTTACGTCATAGTGTGGACGAGTTCTCTAATTTCAATGGTATACTTCGTTGAAGACCAGACAGTTCCTAGATCTTGATGTTTTCCTCCGTCATAGTGTGGACAAGTTCTGTAATTTCAACGGTATACTATGTTGAAGACCAGACAGTTCCTAGATCTTGATGAAGATGTTTCCCTACGTCATAGTGTGGACAAGTTCTCTAATTTCAACGGTATACTCCGTTGAAGACCAGACAGTTCCTAGATCTTGATGTTTTCCTCCGTCATAGTGTGGACGAGTTCTCTAATTTCAACGGTATACTACGTTGAAGACCAGACAGTTCCTAGATCTTGATGAAGATGTTTGCCTACGTTATAGTGTGGACGAGTTCTCTAATTTCAACGGTATACTCCGTTGAAGACCAGACAGTTCCTAGATCTTGATGTTTTCCTCTGTCATAGTGTGGATGAGTTCTGTAATTTCAACGGTATACTACGTTGAAGACCAGACAGTTCCTAGATCTTAATGAAGATGTTTCCCTACGTCATAGTGTGGACGAGTTCTCTAATTTCAACGGTATACTCCATTGAAGACCAGACAATTCCTAGATCTTGATGTTTTCCTCCGTCATAGTGTGGACGAGTTCTCTAATTTCAACGGTATACTACGTTGAAGACCAGACAGTTCCTAGATCTTGATGAAGATGTTTCCCTATGTCATAGTGTGGACAAGTGATATAACCTCAACGCTATACTACGTTGAACACTAGTCAGTTCCTTGATCTTGATGTTTTCCTTCGTCATAGTGTGGACGAGTTCTCTAATTTCAACAGTATACTACGTTGAAGACCAGACAGTTCCTAGATCTTGATGAAGATGTTTCCCTACGTCATAGTGTTGACGAGTACTATAACCTCAACGGTATACTACGTTGAATACTAGTCAGTTCCTAGATCTTGATGTTTTCCTCCGTCAAAGTGTGGACGAGTTCTACAATCTCAACGGTATACTACGTTGAAGACTAGACAGTTCCTAGATCTTGATGAAGATGTTTCCCCCCAATTGAATTATGGACAGGTTCTTAAGACTCAGCCGAGGCATCCTCTCAGTTGAAGTACAGGCAAGTTCCTAAATCTCAACAAAAGTTAGGTTTCCCCAGCGGAATCTTCTACAACAACAGGTATGCAAGTTCTCGCTAAGGAATCTCTTATGCGATTGACACTCCTGCAGATGGCATCTGTAAGCCCATCCTCCTACCAACAATCTCCAAATGGCATCTGTAAGCCCATTCCCGACATCACAATGCTGATACTACACCATGCGAGTGCAAATTTCTGGGCACTCTAGTGTTCAATTATCTTCCACCTTCGGATCACGAAAGGCTCGAAAGACAATCTATATCCTCAGGTTTAAGAAAATTGAACAGGGGCAACTGTTGTACCCCAAAATTTTCCCTCCCATATTTCTCAAGACATGTCAAGAATAATCTCCAAGTGGCTCAAATTGCTCAAGAGTTGGACATTCAAATCATCTCCTAAGGCAGTCAATCTCAAATTAGGGTTTTGTGTTGCATCAAGGTCCTTGCATCCAAATGACCTCCAGTGCTCCCCAATGTCCTAAAATGTTCATAAGACCATCCATGTCAAATTTCAAGCCTTGCAGAGGAAGTTTGGTCAGTCAATTGCTCAAAAAGCCCAAGAATCGACTATGCTAGGGCAAAAGTCAACTGTGGCCTACAAATAGTCAAACCTCAAGATTTTTTGTCAACATTATCATTTTGAAGGATAATTCATCATTTTATCAAGGGTTGATCATGATTCATCAAGGATTGCTCAAGTTTCATCAAGATTCAAAAGTTGCTAAATTAGGGTTTTGTAGGAAAAGTCAACTAAACTTTTACCAAGCATAACTTTCTCATACTTTATGAGAAATGACCCATCCAAAGATGATTTTGAATAGGATGCAATTTCCTACAATCCATCTTCACACCCCAAGATCAATAAATGCACTCACAAAAAGTTACAAATTTGGACATTATAGGTCATTTTTGAAAGTCAACAAAAACACCTTTTTTGCCAAAGCTTATAACTTGAGCATGGAATATCAAAATGAGATGAAACCAAAAGGGTTGGTTATAGGACATCTCAAGGTTTCTAAAAAGGCCAAGAACACTTCCAAAAGTTCAAAATTGAAGAAGTTATGCATTGTTGAAGTTGGGCATGTTTCCAAAATTGCCAAAAGTCAACTATCTCCAAAACTTCAAATTTTGACAAATGGGCCCACTTTTTCCCACTCGATTTGATCTTGTCACACCACACACGTGTCATATCTTCAGTCTTGTGCCAATTTATTAATTTTCCTATTTTATTTGATTTTTATTGATTTAATTCATTTTTAATCAATTTAAATCCAAATAAAATCTAAATATTAATAACTTGTGATCTTTTTGATTGATATAGGTTTCAATTATCATCATGGACCAAATCAAATCCGAATCATGCCATGTTATGAACAAAATATTGGTTTTTGACACTTTTGGAAGCTTTGTTAAAGGGGAATAAAATCAAATCTTCAATCATCAATTCACATGGATTCAAAGCCCAAAATTAAACCTAATTTACTTCTATTATACTCACACAATGCAAGAGGCACGAAAATAGGACTAGAGGCTGCAAAAATCACAAGAACAAACTTGAGAAAAAGCTTGAAAAAGTGTGAAACTGAAATCCATACTAGAGGCATTTTCAGGACCAAATAAGGATCCCAATCGCTTCCTGGCATTTGTCTGAAGCAGAACCAATCAAGATCACGCGCTCTCCTGCCTCCAAAAGCCCTGTAAGTGTCCCTCGAATCTGCCATGCTCATGGATTCGTAAAGCTTCATTCTTGCATTCATTCTCAAAAATGTTTTCATATTTGAATTCCTCACATCATTTGTGAACTTTCTGCATTAGCCAATTTCATTATCATGTTATGTATCACAAAATGCCATTGTAGATTTTTCTAGGGTTTTTTCAGGGTTTTTTTTTTACAGGAAAAATTGGCCAATAAAAAGACCATGATTGGAACCGGGATGGAGAGGCGAGTAAAACTATGCTTTTAGATTGCATTTTTGTGGCTCATGGTGGATTTTGGAGATAGCACAACACATAGCTACAGACGATTGTCCGTTGGTATAGGTGAAGAAACTTTTAGCCACGGTCCCAACGACAGGGACGATGTCATGGCGTGTCCTGATTCGTTTATTTGAATATGGCGCGTTTTTGTTTTATAATTCTGGCATAATAGTTTGTTTCATATATAATACTCTTTATTTATTCCATTAACAATTGAATACCTTGGCTCAGTTGGCAGAGGCGCTTGTATAAAGTCGCATGGGACCTGGGTTCGAATCCCAGGTCCCTAATATACTTGTTGCTATTTTCTTTCAGGCATTCCAGTGAGTCTCACGCTTTGCAACGTATCATGCACCTTCATCCAACGCATGCCAGATGGCCTCCAGGCCAAATCTGATGGCCCATATTGGAGGTCCATCGTGAGACCTAGTCAACCAATGCACGTGGAACCATGGAAAGTCATGCAGTCTGACAACTATTGGGCTTGGAATTTGCTCTTCTCACCACCAATTTGGGCCCATACCCCCTTGGGTTATTTCTTTTCCTTTTTATATTTGCATTTTATTTATTTTATTTTGATTATTATTTTTATTGTTTAATTAACCAATCAATTTATTTTTCCTCATAAAATCAAAAACACAAAAAACTATTATTTTTATTTATTAAAATTAAATTCACCATTTTATTTTTGTAAATAAATATTAACCTAATTAATTTAGTTTTTAAATAGATATAACTTTTAATATTTTTGCAATAATTAAAATTAATGTAGAATATTAGTTTTTTTAATAACTTTGACCAATTTTATTTTATTTCCTTAATTATTCAAAAATCCAAAAACATTTTCATTAATTAATTAATTTAATTATTAATTTAGATCTAGTTTCTTTTAATTCAAAAAAATAACAAACATGCTTTCTTTTCAAAAAAAGGGGTCAAAACCCTAAAAAATGCGCCGATTTAATTTTCTCGCACGCGTATCATTTTATCCAATATTATAATTGCTTCTGGTATGTAATGACTTTTAATTAAGACTCTAATTATTTATCGCTTTATTTTACTTTTCGCAATTTAAATTAAAGGGTTGCTTTTGGCGATGTAAATACCCGACGCCTTGTAATAGTTTAGATTTAATTTCCGCAAATTTAATTTCCGCAACTATAAACTGTTAGATGTTTGATAACAGGGAATGCATGACAAGATCCAATGTATGAATTTAAAATCAACATAGCTCACCCATAACATGTACAAAGATAAATAACTGAAAAACAATACACTCGCACATGCGCACTCTTAGGGTACACCTCACTTGGTTGCCTTCGAACGTGGTCATTGAGTATAGGAAGTTGTAGAGGTCGCCCTCTTGTCAAAAGATCATAAGTTGCCTCGAAACGGTTGCCTCAGATAAAATGATCTAAGACATTAGGGTTACCGCTAAGGCGTCCTAACATTGCTTTAGTGACCACACGTCCCTTAATCGAATTGACCCTTAAACTCCAACGATGATGCTACCTACTCATCAATAGTGGGCTAGCATTATCTAAAAGACATTTGTACAGATTAATTCCTTTTTTCGAGTAGGTAGATGGTTCTTAAGTACTTGCTCTCTTTTAAAACAAAACAAAACTTTTCGCACTTACATCCCTTTCAAAACAAAAACTTCTTTCAAACCCACAAACACAAAGAAAAGCAAATTTTGAAAACACTTTGAGCAAGTACCTAAGAGCCCATGGATAACCATGGATAGAAAGGGTGCTAACACCTTCCCTTTCTATAATCTACCTCACGAACCCGAGAAACATCTTGAAAAAGGAATATTTTTGTGCTTTTTTCCTTTCCTTGTTGGATAAAATAAAAGACGGTGGCGACTCTTGCTTACCGCGAAATTTTGCGAAAACAAACGCAAACGCGAACCAGCATTCCAAAAACAGTCAGTTCTCATTCCCACCGATCACAGAAAAGTTGAAACTTAGGATAGTTTAGCATATGTTTACATGTAAGTTTAAATGTATTTCCCTTGATGAACATGAATGTATCTTGAATTTGAAACCATAAAGCTTGAAAAGTTTTGTAACATGATGAGATTATTCAAAGCTTAGAGTCAAAGTTTATGTGACTTTTGAAGCTTGAAATTTATGACATAAGAAAAATTAGGAATTCCTCTCGTGACATGAAAATGATGGTGATGTATCTTGGAAACTTAAATCCAAACAAGTCTTGAATAATGCTAGTAGTTTAACTTATGTGAAAATATGTTTGGGTTCTCAATATAAACTTTGAATGAAATTTGAATTGTAGATGAATGAGTATCTTGTATTTGCTCCTAGATTCCAAACAAATTACATGAATTGATTTTCAAAATTGAGCAAGCTTGCATCATGAGAAATTAGTCCTTTTGCATATCTTGAATTCAAAAGCAAATTCATATGAATGAATTACACCTCGCACACTTGAATCAAAAGAATTATTCGAATTGATCCTCAAATCTTCTTCTTTAAAACCCATATAGTCAATTCGTGGTAACTTGCAATACGAGCCAATAATACAAATCGTGCCTTTAAGAGATTTAATCAATAATCCACCTTAATCCAAAGATCTCTAATGTTCAATTGCAAATGGCTTTAAACATGCGACAAGCAATCAATGAATCATTGAACTAGAACTCTAATTTCATGAATTATCCCAACATAAGAATCGAACGTCCTTTAAGAAAACGTCTGTGGCATAATTGAACCAGTCACAATTTGACTTTGATCTTTGAAGTAATCTTATAGACGATGCTATTTGTGATATTTCAGAAAAAGAATCTCCTCAGGACTTTGAGAATTGAAGAAGTTAGGAACCTCGAAAATTGGACAAGAGTTTCTTGTGATTATGTCAAATTTGCAAAATGACCTCTAAAGTATTCGAATTTTCTGATGACCTTTCGCACGTAATTAACTTTTGACTTGTAAAGAGAAATTGGATATGACGTCAAGGAGACTCATACGTAAAAAGAACCACTCAAAAATATCGAATAATGAAGAAGTTACAATTTTTTGAACTTGATCTTGAAAAGGTCGACTTTTGGGTTAATGTAGTTCATTTTCAATCATCTGAACCATTGACCGAGCAAACTCTCAATGCAAAGCTTGAAACTTGGCACGAGCATCCTTGAGAATACATGAAGAACCACGAAGACTATTTGAAACCTTGGAAACTTAAATTTGCTTGAGAAGTACCAAACCCTAGTTGCTGAATTAATGCCTAGGAAGAGAATCTGTCTGATCAAATCCTGAGCCATTTTGAGTATTTGAGAAACCCTAGGAGAACATCTTAAATGAAAAATGGGAGGGAAATTTTTGGCGTACAACAGTTTCCCCTGTTCAATCTTCTTAAACCTGAAGAGTTAGATTGGCATGTTTGCCATTCGTGACTCGAAGGTGGAAGATGATTGAACACTAGAGTGCCCAGAAATTTTCACTCGCTTGTGCAAGAAGTAACGCTTTGGATTTATTGTATCGGAAATGGGCTTATAGATGCCATTTGGAGAGTGACAAAATATTGTCAGAGATGGACTTATAGATGCCATTCGGAAGTGATTGAGAATCATCAGAGATGGGCTTATAGATGCCATCCAAAGGGTTGTTGATAGGGATTGGAAGAAGTATTAGGGTAAATCTTTGGTTGATTTATACCGAAACAACTGATGTCTGTATTTGTTTTTGTCTGGATAAGAATCAGAAAAATCTTTGGGTCGATTTGACTGAACCAGAGAAAATGTCTACTGGAACAGAATCAGGATAAATCATCGGTCAATTTAAACTGAACTAGCAGAGGTTTTGAATAATCTTTAACTAGATAACGAATCAGTATAAATCTTAGGAGCAATTTAACTAAAATAGAGAAAGTTGTAAAGTCAAGCTTCTCAAATGCACTTTTGTTTTGATGAAGACAAACCATTTTGACAAGAAGGCAAATATTATTGATCAAGCTAAAATCATCAGTGGATAAAGTCTTTGGTTCAAGCACTTAGCAAATTTCAAGGTATAATGATAATACTTACTTTGAACTTAAGATATAGATGCTCAATGGTCAAAAGAAATATTTTATATTGTCCAAACCTTTACTCAAGTTTTTCTAAGCAAAAATTCAATTTTCACTTGAGTGCAATAGATTTGCATATTGGTGCAATCAATTGCATGCTTCAACCTATGAAGGACCATTTGTAATCAAAAATATATTCTCTGGTGGGGCAATGATCTTGACCACCATGGATGGTGACGACCTGCCGCACCCTGCGAACGCGGACATAGTCAAAAGATACTACGCATAAGAGACCTGCTAGGTTGACATACCTAGGCAAAACAAGGGCATCCCGACGAACTAAAAAGGTTCGGGCAAAAATTAGGGATGAAACAACAAAAATATTGTACACCCGGCAAGTTGAAAATCTGAAAGGGTGACTTGGGCAAAAAAGGGTTTCCCGGTGGACTGAAAACCCGAAAGGGCGGTCCAGGAAAAAGTTAGGGAATTAAAGCGTATGACTATGTCCCGTTGGATCACTTTGAGGACAACCTTTGGCTTTAACTCGCGAACTCGACATTTCTGACCAATTCAATCATCTTCGGACAAGACAACAAATAGACAAAATGCTCAGAGATACAAAGGCTATAGTAGAATGGGAACCCCATGGGATGATTACACATAGCTTATTTTCTTTGTATTAAAATTTTCATTTTTTACGACGGCGTTCTCCTACTAGAATGTTTGTCTCACTGTACAAAAATACTTACTCAAAGTCAATACAAAGATATTCCTTTGAAAGTGCAAAACTATCTGGTTTTCTTTACTCTTCTGTTTTGTTTACAAAAACGTCCAATAATTCATTGTTGAACATATGCATTTGAACATAATTATTGTTTACAAATAAACAAAATAAAAGACAATTACTTATGGCTTTAAGGGATAGGGAAATCTGTCCAAGTTATTTTCCATAAAAAAAAATTTTCCCCGCAGTGTACAGTTTAATCCCCAGCGAAACAAAGCTTATAATTATTAATCCCCGGTAGAAATCATCCAATTTCTCCAGATTCCCCAAACAAATTTTTCAAGCAGTACATGTCATTTTCCTTACAACAAAGTTTATTTCTCTAAACAGAAATTCATCAACACTTCAACTTCAAGACATGAAGACTTACATATCCTCAGAAACATTCAGGGATTTATTTTAGCCAATCCAACAAACAACGCAATAGACTAGCTCTCATACACATACATTGCATCCATATATCATAAACATTGATAAAACGAATGCATTATATCATACATTTCATACAACATGACCTTGCATTTTAGCTAACATTTTACCCTTTTCAGGATAAGATTAACAGCTATCATTAACAATGTTCAGAGTTTTCAGATACAATTCAGATACACTCCAGACACGGATGCCATTCTGATACTCATTCAGATTCAAATCTCAGATATAGTTCAGATACGCTCCAGACACGGATGCCATTCTGATACTCATTCAGATTCAACTCTCAGATACTGTTCAGATACGCTCCAGACACGGATGCCATTCTGATACTCATTAAGATTCAAATTTCAGATACAATTTAGATACGCTCCAGACACGGATGCCATTCTGATACTCATTCAGATTCAACTTCCAAATACAATTCAGATACGCTCCAGACATGGATGCCATTCTGATACTCATTCAAAATCAGCCCCCAGATACAGTTCAGATACGCTCCAGACACAGACGCCATTCTGATACTCATTCTTTCAGCTTACAAGTTACAATTTAACAACCACTCTTGGATGACATCTACAAGCCCACATCCAACAGCTTTCTATCACCTCTCTAAATGGCATCTTTAAGCCCATTCCCTCAACCATCACATCGTCGAGTGCAAAATTCTTGGCACTCTAGTGTCCAATCATCTTCCACCTTCGAGTCACGAACGACAAAGCTTGCCAATCTAACTCTTCAGGCTTAAGAAGATTGAACAGGGGAAGTTGTTGTACCCAAAAATTTGCCCTCTCACTTGTCAAGAATTTTCTCACAAGATCTCCTTGGGCTCAAGACTGCACTAGGGTTTGATCAGCTCAAGACACCTCCTTAGGCACTGATGACCAAAATTAGGGTTTGAATTTGCACAAGGATTTTTGAACTATCAATGCTTCATGTTACTTTCATGGACCATTATGGACCCCAAGATTACTCATGTCAAGTTTCAAGCCTTGGATCACACTTTTGATCAGTCAATTGAACAATTGACCTAAAAATCAATTGTATTGGGAGAAAAGTCAACCATGGCCAATTTACAATCAAACCTCATAATTTTTTATCCACATCAACATTTTTAACTCATATGAACCATTTGATCAAGTTTGTACCACAACTCCTTAAGAAATTTGATCAAATCTGCAAAAGGGCAAAATGGTCAAAATAAGGGTTTTGACTGGGAAAGGGCAATTTCTGATTTTTAACCTAGCAATTGGTCAATTGGTTTAAGGCATGATCTCAAGAGTCCAATTGCACCATTTTACCTAAAGACATGGTTCAAAACATTGCAAGTCCATTGGATTGACAAATGAATTTTGCAGTCAACTGATCAAAAGTCAACTGTATACAAAAAAGTCAAACCTTGACTTTTTGGTCAAATTCAAGTGCCAAAGATCATAATTCATCAAAACATGTCAAAATATGAAACTTATTCATCAAGAAATCAAAAAGTCAAGATTTCATTTTGAAAAGTCAAAATTTCTAAACTTAGAAATAGTGTTGAAAATCCAAGTTTTTTTCATAACTTTGAGCCAAATTTTCACCATGATGCAAGATGATTCAAGAGAAACTTTCAACATTAAAGTTGTAGATCTCCATGAAATCTACAACTTTTCTTCACACAACTTCTCCAAAAAGTGCTTGGATCTCAAGTTATAATTTAAAGAACATAGGGTCATGAAACTAAACACTTAGTGAAATTTTGCCCTAATTTGGTCAGGATTTTGACCTAACTTCACGGAACTTTTCATATAGTTCCAAGGGGAATATTCAAAGCAATTCAAAGATGGGTTGTAGAGCATATTTCAAGATTTCCAGGATGTCCAAGAACTCCTTAAGATCATTCTTGAATAGGGATAATCGAAGAGATGAAGTTGGTGTTTTGTCACTTGAATTATAGGTCATTTTCATGATGAACACAAGTGCAATTTAAATGCTAGGCTGCATAATCTTGCTTTGCAGGCCTCCTAACTTGTGTATCTATCCATAATTAATGGATTACACAAATTTTTGAGCTTTAATCCAAGTGATTTAAGCTTTATCCAATCCACATTTCCATTAATGGCACAAAGTGAACACTTCCATTTTAGAAAACCAAGCTTTTGTGTAAAGTCAATTCTTGAGCCTCTAACTTGTTCCCTCTGATCACACTCCATCCACAAAGTCAGAAGTAAGCTTGTTTAAAGCATAACCACTCTATCTTTGCAAGTATACAATGCTTGGAAATTTGAAATTCTCAAAAATCACATATTATGCATAAACTTGTGATTTTGAATTCTGATCAACAACAAGTCTCCAAACTTGTTGCTTATAAATAGAGGCACTATTTGTGAGCTAGAATACGAGCTTGAGGACCCTGAAATACACCAAAACTCTCTCAAATCAGAAATTGCCCAAAAACTCCATTGTTGCACAGTTTCTGACCTTGAACCTCAAACTCACATTTCCCTCGTGCATTTCTTGGCCTTTTAGTTTCTAAAGCTTCCTTGCATCAAGGGTAACTCATCCCTGTACTTGTTTCACTTCTGTAACACACTTTACCCTGTCTTCCATAACCAAAAACAGAGCATCACAGTTGGACTTCTTCAGACCATTCCAGCCACCCTCAGCTCAAGCCAGCCATTGCATTAGCTTCCTAGAGGTCCAAGGAAGCTAACCTGATCATCAACACTTCCTGAAAAAAGCTCAAATCCATTTCACGATTTCCAGTTTTGAGATATTTTTCTTGAACTTCTATCTCATTACTTAGGCATTATTAGGCTTTCATTTGTGAAGATAAAATGTAGACATCATTGCCCTGAAGCTGTACATGTCGATATATTTCATTATTTTGATTGAGCTAGGAGAATTTTGAGTTTGAACTTTCTGAAATATTTAGGTCAGAATTTGGTACTTTTAAAAATTCTCATTCATCTTTGATTTATAGTTTATGATATTTATATGGTTGGATTCGTGTGACAAAATAGAGCAACTTTCATGTTTACATTTTTGCAAATGGTTGAGAAATGAGCAAGTTACAGATCCTTTGGCTGGAGGTTGAAGATGAAGTACAGTCAGGGCACGTTTTGTGTTATGTATTTATCATTTCATACAAGTTAACAGATGTATAGCCACCCCAGTGGTAAAGCGCGTGCCTGGTCACTCCATGGTCCTGGGTTCAAGCCCCAGCGTGACCATTTTGTTATTTTTACATTTTCTGACTCTTTTTTTTTGTTCTTTTTTGGCAGCATTTGGGCTCTTCACTGGACTTAGTTTATTTTTGCTCATGATACTTTTTTGTTTACTAATGAACCCCCCTGACTTTTTATTTATTTTATTTTTATTTTCTTCTTCTTTTTATTTATTATTATTAATATTAATATTAATATTTATTTTATTGACAAAAAAGATAAAAAAATATATTTTTATTTATACTATATACATTTATTTTATTTTCTAGACTAAAACATCAAAAATATTTTTGTTACAAACTTAACTTTTTTTAATTAAATAGATTTAGGCTTATTTTATTTTCTTAAAATAAACATAGAATTTATACTTTTCCTAATTTAATTAATTTTCATACTATTTAGTTTAATGTTAAAATCTTCTTCATAAAACTTAAAAATATTTTCTCTTTTAAATTAAATTAGTTTATTGTTGTTATTAAACTTTTTTTTTAGTTCATTAGGTTAAAAAAATAAAAACTTTTTTTAACAAGGACAAAACCAAATAAAATCCATTCTTTTTTTTATTCATTACTTTATACATTATTCCTTTTCATATTTTGTACATTTATTTATTCAATTCAATATGATTGTAATAGATTAACTAGGGTTTAATTTCTTGCAATCCCCATTTATACTTTGTACACCCCCTTCCCACAAATCATGTAATAGCTTAGTATTTTTATTTTCCGCAATTTAAATACTTTATATTCACATGCTAGTAATTAGGGTTTGTATGGAAAGAATAAAATCAATCAAATAGAAAACTCTAATTCAAGACAAAAACAAGCATGAAAACAATACACTTGCACACAAGCACCCCTAGGGTGAAATCCACTTGGTTGCCTTACACAATGGCCATATTACGCATGTGAGGTATCTTAGAAAAAACAAACGAATACAAGATCATAGTCCCTCGATGATGCTATCTAAGTTACCTTACAAATGATCTTAGTCCCTAAATGAGAATGCAAAGATGCATTGCAACATTGCTAATCATGGTTATACGATGACCCAAGCCTGTCCCGTTTACATCCAAAGATAGGGTTACTTACCAAATCAATGGTAAGATAACAATGTCAAAGGAAAAGGAAATGTACAAGAAAGACTTTTGAGTAGGTAGAATGCTCCTAATTACTTGCTCAATTTCAAACAAACATCCTTGCTATTTTCAAAAACAAACACCTACACATTTCAAAACATCTTAAAAACTTGAAAACATTTTCAAAAGATCAACATCTTTGTATACATTCTTACGAACAAGAATCATTACAAAGATTGCCTAAACAATGGCCTCTTTACAAAATACTTTCAAAAACCAAACAAAGCACAGTTTTCAAACAAAAGCAAGTGATCTGGCAAGTAACTAAGAGGCCATGGAAAACCATGGATGAAAAGGGTGCTAATACCTTCCCTTTTCATAATCTATCCCCCGAACTCAAGAAATAATCTCAAAGGTCTTTCCTGTGCTTTTTCACCTTTCCTTTTGGATAAAAGAAAAGTCGGTGGCGACTCTTGCTAACCGCAAAATTTGTGATCAAACACAAAACCTTCAAGTCAGTTCTCCCACCGTATCACAGATGGTATCTATAAGACCATCTCTGACGACTCTCAGTCATCTTCTCCAAATGGCATCTATAAGCCCATTCCCTATATCATCAACCAATAGCATTACTTTATGCACTGCCGAGTGCAAATTTCTAGGCACTCTAGTGTTCAATCATCTTCCACCTTCAGATTACGAATGGCAGACAAGCCAATCTAACTCTTCAGGTTTAAGAAGATTGAACAGGGGCAGCTGTTATATCCCAAAATTTTCCCTCTCATTTTATTCAAGACATGCTCATAGAGGTCCCCAAATGCTCAAGGTTGACTAAGAATTGACCAGACAAATTCTCATCCTAAGCAATAGATCTCCAACTAGGGTTTCATTTTTCACAAAGAATTTTGGGTTTCAAAGGCCTCAAGTGATTTCCATGGTCCCTAATATGTTCCCAAGAATTCTCATTCCAATTTGCATGGCTTGCATTACAAGTTTTCTCAATCAATTGCCCAGATGACTGAAAATCAATTATATTAGGTCAAAAGTCAACTATGGTCAATATACAGTCAAACTTCAAGATTTTTGGTCAACATGAACATTTTTAAGTGATATCCATTAGTTGATCAAGGGTTGATCATGATTCCTCAAGGAATTCCCTTAAATTATCAAGAATAAAAAATTGTTAAATTAGGGTTTCTATAGGAGAAGTCAACTGAACTTTGATCAGGCATAACTTTCATATGCTTCATCAAATTTCCCCCAAACAAAGCCCATTTTGAAGAAAATTCAATTCCCTACAACTTTTTTTTTATTCTCAAGTCCAAAAGATTCATCATTTGAAAGATATGATCTCATGCATTATAAGTCATTTCAGAAAGTCAACAAAAGACACATTTTGTCAAGGCAACTTACATCAAGATAATGTCTCGAAATGGAAAAATGGTTAAAAGAGAAAATGTAGATAACATCTAGGGTTTTCCAAAAATTCCAAGATCATATTCAAAATATGAAATTTGAGCAAGTTATGAAGTGCACAAGTTGGGTGATTTTCAAGAAAATGCATGAAATCTCAATTGAGCAAATTTGTGATTTTAAGTTATTGGGCCTAACTTTTTGGAGTTCAAACATACTCATGATATGTCCAAGGACCTCTAAAAATATCCATGCATTATTTTTATTTATTTAAATTTTTATTCATTTAAATATGATTTAAATCAAATAAAATATGAAAACTAATGGGTTAGTGCATATGGGCTTGGCTTGATTCATCATAAAGCCCAATAATTTGTGCAAGATACATAGAAAGTGTCTAGGTTCATGCAAAATTCTAAAAGGGCAAGAATCAAACAAAAATGGCAAGGGATCATGAAGTTTAGAAACTTTTCAAATTTTGATTTTTTGTTTTAAGACCATGGTTAATGGCTTGATTCTTTCCATGATGGTTTACACTTCTCTCTTACCTCTATAAATACATGACATTGCAAGCAAGAAAGGACACACCAAACTGCCTAGAGAAGCTCTCAAAATTCATAAAATTCTCAAGAATTGCAAAATTCAAAACTCAAACTTCCCGCCCATATTCATCAAAACCAAGACTTGCATCGTGTTTCTGAAGCTCCAATGATCTCATTCCTATCCTTCTTGTAGATTGAAGCACGCTAGAATACGCCTACGAGGTTGCTCCGGTTGGGTAAATTTCTCAATCTCAAAAATTTTAATTCTCACATTATAAATTATTTTTAAACACTCATTCATTTTCACACTGACGCTTGGATTATTTTAGAACCATTGCCTTTGAGTTTTGACGCAGGAATCCAGTTCTGCCATTGTTAGGGCTCATGAACTTTTGAGTTTCGGATCCAACACTACGAGCCATTTCAGACCAAACCAGTACCATGGTTGGATTCGTAGCATATGTCCCATTTATTATTATTTTTTGCTTTATTTCATTTTCATCTGTCTCTTTTATTTCAATAATTTCCTTTCCTATTAAAAATTCATAAAGGACATCATAAAACCAAACAAACCAAAAATAATTAGACTTAGATTTTCATTAATTAAATTAATTTTAATTAGTTATTTTAATCATCTTTGTTTTTTTAATTAATTAATAAATTAGAATTAGGATTAATTTAATTTCAAATCTTTTTCGTAATAATATTAAAAAAACAAAATAATATTAAATTTCCTTCTATAGTTAATTTTTAATCAATGTTCATTTTCTTCTATTAATTTAAATTAGATTTAGCTTTTTAATTTTCAATTTAAAAATTTCCTTGGGGTACAACAGCTGCCCTTATTTAAGTGTCTTCTATCCGGAGATACGAAGGTTAAAAATTTCCGTGTCGACGCGATTAAAGATATTTAAATATAAAATAAGACTTATTTTTGGCCCTGAGATCCCATGCAATGCTTATGATTATGAATGCAAATGAAAAAATCTAAAAAGGACGCAAGACCCACTAGGGATGTAGCAAATAAAATAGGATCAAAAGGAAGATCCGACCAGGAAAATAAATAACTGGTGAACAAGAGACCCGACTCTATTGGGGTAAAGCCCAAAGATGAGATAAAGCATTATCAACTCAAATATTGAGGAGAGAAAGTAAAGGATAAAAGTGATTGATAGATGACTACGAACTATCCGCTCACTAAGGAGATAACAAAAAGGTAATGTCGATCCACCATGGAAAGAAGTGGTAATATAATACCAGAAAATACCAATATCTGGGTGATAATGATAATCAACACCATTAGTCACGACCGGGAACAAATGAACTTCTTCAGAGCAATAGAATCTCAACGACAAACTACCTTCCATAATGAAAAGGCCACCATTCATCAGAAAAATATCTCAACAACAAACTACCTTCCATAATGACAAGGCTACCATTCATTGGAGTAACGAATCTCAGCAACACACTACCTTCTATAATGACAAGGCTACCATTCATTGGAGTAACAAATATCAACAACAAACTACCTTCCATAATGTCCAGGCTACCATTCATTGGAGTAACAAATCTCAACAACAAACTACCTTCTATAATGACAAGGCTACCATTCATTGGATTAACAAATCTCGATAATAAACTACCTTCTATAATGACAAGGCTACCATTCATTAGAGTAACAAATCTCAACAATAAAAAATCTTCCGTAATGACAAGGCTACCATTCATTGGAGTAACAAATCTCGGTAACAAACTACCTCTCATACTGACAAGGCTACCATTCATTGGAGTAACAAATCTGAATCTTCTCTGGGAACTGTCAGACTTATTGGTGAAGTACATGTTGCTCAAATAAAGAGACCTGTCACTTGTTGTTATGAGGAGGAATTGCAAATAATGATTTCTTGGGAATAGAAATATGACCTCCTGGGGAAATGTTAATGTATTCCTGTTGAGGAGATAGAATCTTCACGTGCAAAATAAAATTCACATTCTCAAACCAGGGCTTGAAACTTGCAGAAATCAAAATAATAACACTGTTGGGGACCACCCATCTAAACCAGAAATAAACCGAAGTGAAATAGTCAACCAGAATAATCATCTCATGAGAAATAAACTCAATAGGGAACCACGTTCTTTCCATACAATGAGCTGAAAGAAAGGCTAAAGAAAAATTCTTCCATGAGGGATAGCTCAGTGGGGAAATTGAAAGGATATACACTTTCTACTTAAGGCAGACATTCTATTGGAGAGAGGATAACACAACTCTGTAAAATAGGGTAATATGCCAACAAAATATTAATGGATGCACATGAGCAATAAAGTCGTAAAATATTCGCTCTTTTCCCGTCCTTAGGACAAAAAATAATGGTGGCGACTGAAATAACCGGCTGAAAATCATCAAACAATGAAGTTTCCATCGAACGTCTTTTATCCCACATGAATGGAAAGGTAAACTTCGAGAAAACCTGAGAAGGGAGACATCACGGTATTGCGACTGAGAGATCGGGTAAGGGAGTATGTGACGTGAAGGGAAGGTATTAGCATCTCACACGCCCGTAGTACTCTACAGTATCCACTCTTATCATCTATCTTATGGGTGTGTTTAATATATGCTTATTGTTTACCACTGAGGAAGAATGCATGCAAAAGAGAGGAGAAAATAATGCAGGGAAAATAAAGTTGTGCTTGCTTAGGCCCTACCCCAATGCCTACGTATCCTTTTTGAGGAATTAGAGTTACCGTAGTTCGGCTCACATGTTTTGTTTGTTTTGTGTTTTTTATAAACAATGTTAATTCCGCCTTCTACCGCAGCTCAAACTTTGGAGACTCACGCGTTGGCACATAAGTAAGTTAATATGTCCTTACTGAGAATGGTTTTGAGTTACACCCTCAAGGCAAGATGCCACATTTGACTGGTTTGTATTTTTTACCTTGAAAAAGGTTTTAAGTGTGATTATCATGTTTTATGGTTTGCTAAAAAAAGGAAGTTTTAGTTTTAATGCATATACAAAAGGAGAAGAAAAAAAAGTCCACGGGAGACTAGCCTATTTCTAACCTAATGTTATCATACAATGGTGGCCCTAAGTCAAGGATGAAAGGGAAATTCTACCTATTGTTAGCATGCATGGTTTATAACCTAAGGCCTAACTTGCATCCGAAAGGAGCAAGCGCATCTTAAGGGAATATGGTATGTACAAGGATAAAACAAGCAAGCTCGAAAGAGCACACACATAAAAGAGTAAGGAAAAGAAACGAAATGATTTATCCAAGGGGAGCGTATCACCTGAGACAAATAAGCTGGAGTGAGATGAAAAAACAAAAATGTGATGTCCAATACGACTGAACACCTAACCAAGATATAAGAGATCGAGGTAGGCGACAGAAGGCAATATGAACGATCATGGAGTATCAACATCGGCCAATGCGAACTCCTTACAAAGCGTGGGGGTTCGATTGTGGAACCATTCCCTACTTGACGAATTGATAAGAAGAGCGTGCACAACTCTGAAGTAACGTGGTGCGTCACGAGCTAAGGATGACACGGACGAAATTGCGGGGGTTGATTGCGAACGCTCCCCCACACACAAGTAGAAAACAAAATGCACACAATGCAGAATTACCCTAAACAAGTCTTTAAACAAACCCGAGGGATTCCTGACATTATCAGCAACAGAGATCTCCTTCATACATCTCTACCATACTTCTCATGGCATCAAAAAGCAGTAAAGTTCTTACTTCTCATGATATCTAAGAAGCAGTAAAGAAATGCGATAAATGAGGAATAAAAGTGAAGCCACAATAATGCCTAACGGAGAAGGTCTACTACCTCTTCAAAACCATGCAAGCAAAGAGAAAACTCTACCAAAAGCCTCTTAAAATTTCCTTGATCAAACTTAGGCTCTTAGCTAGCTTTGAAACTTTCCTGAAAATCTTCAATAATATCTCTTTTACTTACCAATAATCACCAAATTGCAATCTTTTTTTTTATTTATATTTTTATCATTAGGAATCATGACAAGGTAAGAAAAATAATAGAGAGAGCCAATTAAAATTCTAAACAATGGAGGGTGTGAAACTGGATCTGATGGTGTAATCACAATAGAAATATGGGCGTTAAGCTCATTCAGTTTGAGCCCATGAGGCCATGTGTGTGGTATCAAAGGCCCACATAAGGCAGTCTAATAATAGCTTTTTTTTTGCAAGGACAATCAGCTGGTACAAAAAAATTTCATGGGTACGTTGCAAGCATATTCAGTCGAAGGCCCATCCAAAGTGAATATTTAGCCTGAAAACTCAAATATTGTTAAAATTTGAACAATCAAAATAAAAATAATAATAGATAAAAGAAAGAAGAGTAAAACGTGAGTTTGGAGAGACATTAGGGCTAAGAAAGTTTGTGATTGTTTGTAATACACAAGCGAGATTCTCTTCTCCCTCTCTCAAGAACGGCACGACCCACTCTTCTCCGTCTCTGATCAGCGTTCACAGTGACGCCGCCATCAAGGAACTCAACTTATCTTTTCTCTGTTTAATCCCCTTTCACCTCTTCGCTCTTGATTGACTCGCCGCCAAACCGCTCATCATCTTCTTCCGCTTCCAATCGACTCTGCTCGGTCGCTTCTTCTCCGTTCGAGTGCGTCTTTCACAGAGCTTCGCCGCTATTTCGTTCATCCATCTCTCTGCCATGCTCAAGATTTGCTTCGACTCAGCTCTTCTTCAAATAGCGGTTCCGTAAATCTCCTACGCCGAATCCATATCTCTGTCGTGCTTCGATGCTCTGTTCTTTGTCGCGGATTTGCTCAAGCATAAAACAAGAAGATTATCCAGTAATCTTTCTCGTGTTCTCTTATTTACGCTGCGAATTCTTCTTCCTCTTTCTTCGTTTTTTGGTTGTGCGCCATTTTGTGATGTTGTGCGATGAATGATTGATGCGTCCTGAGATGGTTGACGCTGATAAACTTATGGTGTGTATTGCACAGCAGAAAGTGTTGCAGAGAGAGAATGAGGGCGATGGGAGTTTGTTACTGGTAGATTGGAGATTGCAGTTGTTGAAGGTTGATGATGAAACCGTTGATGGAGTTTCATGAAGGTTATGCAAACTCATTGATAACTAAAGATTCAAGGTTGATGCAAGGTGATGTGAAGAAGATGATGAAGGTCATGTGTTGAAGATTGAAGGTTGATGGTTGAAGTAGTTGTTCTTGTAGATGAAGATGGAGCTACGTGAAGATTCCAGAGAGAGTGATTTTTTGTGATTTGTTTTTGTGTTTTGGAAGTTGGAGTTCTGTTAGGAGTTGGCAGAATCAGTTAGTTGGAATTCTGTTAGAGAGGAGGTTAGGGAATTGTTCTGTTATGATTATTTTTCTGCTGGAAGTTTGTTGGATCCGATTTGAGGCAGTTAGAATTTCTGTTAGAAGAGTGAGAATTAGTTATCAGTGAAATTTTGTTGTAAGTTAGTTGGTTTAGAGTTAACTGTTTTTTCTGTTACGGTACATTTGTTAACTGTTAGGGATTGAAGTCGTCTGAGCCCTAGATTTCTGATTTTCTGAACAGCATTGGCTGAACTGGTTTTCCATTATCGAATCGAGTGAAACTGGCTCTTTTTGTGATCTTCTTCCGGTTATTTTCGAGACTGATGCAGGGAGGTTTCTTCATGATTGCAGGGTTATGTATGTGCAGCTAGTTTTGTGGCGTGAAGAAATTGAAGCACGAAGGGTTTTGAAGTTTAGCATGGAGTTTCTTGTTGACTGGTTTTGGAGATCCAATTTTAATGGACTATTTTTGATGTTTTCAGGGCTGTTTAGTCATAGCTTCATGATGCTTAATTGCTTTTGTTCATGACTGTTTTTGTAGGGCACCAACAGGGTTCAAGACATGGCTGCAGTTTGATTCGTGTTGCGATGCTTGGAGGAAATATGAAGGCACATGGTGATGATGAATCAATAAAGATCAAAGTAAAGTGAGATGTTTGAAGATTGACTCGAAAATAGGTCATATTATTCGGATTAGAAACAATAGGCTCCCATGTATTTTGTATAATTTCTCTTGTATGTGTAATTGGATCTTTTGTTGAATGAGACACAACTTGTACTCCCCCTTTGAGTCTTTGTAATGAACCATGTTCTTCTCAAATAAATTTCAGCCTTAATCCATTTTTGAATCCATGTATTTTTCTCTTCAATGCAAACTTGAATGGATCATAAGATAAGATGCAGAGAAAACTTAAGGAAGCCCTTGACCCAAACAATGATCCATTATTTAACTCTCTTATAGTGTAATATGCTTGAATGATTGGGTTTTAATTGAATGGAATGTGTTGATTTTTAAAATGTTGAAACTTGAGTGATGAACATGTCTTGGAAACCTTGAACAAACTTTTCCTGATTTTAATGCACTTTCACTTTGAACCACATAGGTACATCTTTCAACCTCGCAAGTTTGAGACAACTCTGATCCATTTATTAGTTTTAACACAAACTTGAACTCATGCCTTTAGGTACCCCTTTGAATGAACATTTTCCAATAATGAATCCAAATCGACCCTTATTTCTCAAAAAACCCACAATCTCAAACCTTGCATCCACATTAATTTGCATGACACCTCACAAGAAACAAAATGAATATGTAAGTTCATCATTTATCCCATGACCCAACTTCACTTGTTCTTGAAGTAACTGGACAAAGAGGACCTTGTAGCTCGATGAGGAGAAGTTCACAATAATCAGGGACTCAAACCCTAGCTCCACAAACCAGACTCAGGGGAAGACCTTGATTCAAGCCCGAATGAAGTGAAAACCTTAAAGCATAGATAAACCCTAATTTCCAAGACCGACAATCCTGTGCTAAGTTTATTGGTTAATGATGCGCGATGCGTTAAATGACCTAATGAAAAGGTAATGCTTGTGAAAAGTAAGAGATGTATAAGCCAGATGTTTTGATGAAAGGGTAGGACAAATTTTGGGTATTACAGCGACTCTCAATTATTTTCTGTCGGTTACGATAGCTGACGACTCTACCGGGGACACACCCCTTAAGTTAGAGTTTACCCCTCTTTTAGGTCAATGGTTTTCCATATTTGTTTACTTATTTTCTTATTTATTGTTATTTCATTTAGTATCATGTTATTTATATTATGGTGGGATTTTATTGTAACGAAAATACAAACCTTAGAAGAAGGATTGTCAATTGGCTAAGGGGGTTTAACATCCCTATGAATTTTTGCGACAACTTCGCCTAGAGTCGGTCAAATTCAGAGAAATATCTTTAGAGGGCTAGCCTCTCTTGGAGATAGGACTTTGAATTTGATCAAAGACTCTTTGATTAATCCAAAAATAGAATCTCATGGTGAGACCTTGTATGACCTACAAGACGAAAGTCTTGGTCTACAAAGAGGCTCCACTTAAGGGAGACTCTTGTGCATTTTCCCTTTTGTGTTATCCATGATATCCTTAAGGAAACCATCCTTATAGGGAATGGTAGAATATATGATGATGAACTTATGAACCTACCCACCAAGGATAACCTTATAATCCCACCACTAAATTGCATCACCATACATATTGCATTTGAAATATTCATTTTTTGCATTGCTTGCATGTCTTATTCACAGGATTTCCTTGAAAAATAATACAAAAAATAAGAAAGGTTTTTGGTGAGCATCTCAAAATGATTACTAATAAGAAATCAACCATCCGCATTAGCGTCATGATGCTAGATATCAAGAAAATGAAGCCGATTAGAGGGAAATTACCTGAAAAGGCTGTGAAGGGTTTTGTTCGTCGCTATGGAGACTGATCTGATAAACATGATTGTACAAGTGGAAACTATCACCGCCCTTGCTCAATTCTATGACCCTCCACTAAGGGGTTTTACTTTCCAGAATTTTCAATTGTCACCTACTTTGGAGGAATTTAATAGGATTTTGGGATTCTCCAAAATCAAAGATGGAGCTTATATAAGAATTGGGAATACCATCAGAGTCTGATACTTGGCTAAAGAGTTAGAGATACCCTTCACTGACCTAGTACTCAACTACAAGAAAGATGGTGACGTGCAAGGTATCAAAAGATATTACTTAGAATCTAAGGCTCTTTCTTTTGCAGATAAGAAAGAATGGGAGGCTTGTGGAGATTGTTTGGCATTGCTTATTTTTGGCTTGATTCTGTTTCCAAATACTGTAGACTATATAGATTCTGCGACTATTAATATATTTTGGACCGTGAATGTACTAAATATTGATCCTACTCTTGTTCAACTTGCTGATGTGTATTACTCCCTTGTCATAACTGGCAAAAAATATGTAGAGTCGACACTAATAACTTTTATCCTAAGGATGAGAATTTAACGGATAACCCTAATTTTGTCAGAGGTTCTAAGTTCGTAAGTCAATTAGATGAAGAAAAGGTGTTAGGCACCCTTCATCTCCCTTGTTCTCAAGGGGCTCCGCTTTTAGGTTTAAGGGTAAGTTGGGAATTTCTATCTAAAAGTTATTGTTTCCATATATTTAGGAAAAAAGATTTAATTTTTAATAGATGGACTTGCCTTGGTTTTAACTGCATGCCTACGTATCTCCTTGCGAAGAATCAGAGTCCAAATTTGTAGTTCCTAGTGTTTGTATGATGTGTTTTATAGGCTGCGTAGAATTGCTTTTGAATTATCCTTGAACCTTGACCGGGTTTAAAAAATGAGTGATTGTAGACGCAATTCGCAGTTAAGTTTGAAGGCATTGTTATTTCAACCTTTTTTTAAAAATGTTCTTGAGATATTTGTTAAGTTAGTAGAGAAATAACAATTTGACTCGGTTAGTTGTTTTAAATTTGATTTGATTAAGTTAAGTGATAAAGAATTGATCTTTATCATAATTAAATAGCGCTAGGCGAAGAAATTGATTTTTATAAGGAGTTGATCCTTATTAGAATTGAATCGCGTTGAATAAAGAAATTCATTTGATTTGTTAGTGATTTTTAACGTTTTGATTTGAATAATTAATTAGTAAATATTAAGTCGATCAATCGATTATTCGAATATATGGTGGATGTAAAATCCCCCAATCCTATTATTTGTAACATGTATTAATTAATTTAATAAAAAATTAATATGTGACTTATTTTTGTTTTTAAATGTTCTTTTTATAATTAAATAACCTAAATTCGTTTAACAACCTAGTAACTAAATTATCAAACTAAAACTAATTAAATAAAATGGAATAAATAAACATTTACACACATGAGTCAAAAGTGGAAGAAAAAGACGTGACAACACAGAATGGTCGTGGAACCCATATGTAAAAAACAAATTTAATTACAAACGTTAGACAAATCTTAAGAATATAGAAATTAAAATATTACAATTTATTAAACAATTTTTATGTTTTTAGTATTTTTATTGTTTAAAACAGCCTAAAACAACCTAAATTAATGGAATTTAAATAGACTAAAACTAACTTAAAAAAGAAAATCCTAATTACTAATAATAGTAATCCTAAAAACAAGAAGAAGAAAAACTAATCTAATGGCCAAATGAGCCCCCCATTCATTATCATACATATACGTTCAGTAAAGTAAGAGAAAGTCAATATAAAAAAACAATTTGACTTAGTCTAACTAAGCAATTCACCATAAAAAAGTTGACATGTATAATTGAAGAAATAAATTAAAATAAAAAGGAAACTTACACCTAAAATGTACGTAGAGAAAACGTGGGAATGGTAAAGCAAGGAAAAACCAATTTTTTCTAATTCTTGTTGGCCAAACAAAGTCTTAATCTTTTCCAATTCAATTGTAGCAATGTCTACCGGTTATTTATGGGATATTTTAGTTCGATTTTTCATGTGGATACAGATATAAATTTTATTTATTATCAGACTAAAAGGTATTTCGGCTGGTCCAATGGTTCAACTCTATTAAACTGATTTTTTCATGATTTTCGATTCTGCAGCTCTAAATATAACTCAGTACAATACCTTTTTCTTTTCCGTAAATCCACATGGCTCTCTTTTTCTCTAGACACAACATCCATTCTCTTAACAAAACGCAACAAAATTATTCTCTTTTTAACCAAATCATATCCTTCTCTTTGAAGAACAACACACAAAATCACATCTTTATGTTTTCACAAAATGCATACTTTTTAAACAAATAAAACATAGAATCATGAAATTAAAGAAAGAGAATCGTGAGAATACTGCGTGATTTCTCTTTATGTTGGCAGTGGCACGCTAGTGGTGGTGCGTTGATGCTTTTTTCGACGGATCTTGCGGCGGCGACGATAAACACGGTGGTATGGCGGCGAGTCTAATCTATGCGGTGTTGTCTGCGTGAAACAGGGGCTTCATCGGATCTGCGTGTGAGTCCGACGATGATGGCAGTGTGATGGCGGTTGAAGCATGGATCAACAGCTTCGTTGGGGGCACGGTGGAGATTGGGCCGACCGGTGTGGCGCGCTCCCCGCGTGATTGAAATTATAGTGTTGCTTTTAGGCTTGACAAAGTGTTTGTGCAGCTCTAGTGTAATGTGGATTAGGCGTCGATATTCCTCCCTATTCTTTTACTTCTCTTCTTCCTCTATTTTTCTAAATTTTTGCAATTATTATGTTTTACTGACATTGCTGAATTTGATCACGTGTTTATGTCTGCTGGGTAGTGATAACATGCAAAATCAACACCAGAAGGCAATCCGCTTTGTTATGTCATTTTATTCGAGATAAAAATGTACATCAGAGCATACGAATGATGTGAATATATTTTTCTATTTTTAAAATATAAATAATTTAGTCCGATTTTTCATACGGATACAGATGTAAATTTTATTCATTATCTAACCAAAAAGTATTTCGACCGGTTCAATGGTCCGGCTCTATCAAATCGGTTCTTAGATGATTTTCGATTCTACATCTCCAAATATAGCTCAGTGGCAATACCTTTTTCTTTTTCGTAAATCCACGTGGCTCTCTTTTTCTCTAGACACAACATCCTTTCTCTTTACAAAACGCAACAAAATTATTCTCTATTTAACCAAATCATATCCTTCTCTTTGAAGAACAACACTCAAAATCACATCTTTCTCTTTTCACAAAATGCATACTTTTTAAACAAATAAAATATAGAATCGTGAAATCAAAGAAAGAGAACTGTGATAATACCGCGTGATTTCTCTTTATGTTGGCAGTGGCACGCTAGTGGTGGTGCGTTGATGCTTTTTTCGACGGGTCTCACAGCGGCGGTGATAAACACGGTGGTATGGCGGCGGGTCTAATCTATGCGATGTTGTCTGTGTGAAATAGGGGCTTCATCAGATCTGCATGTGATTCCGATGATGACGGCCGTGTGATGGCGGTTGAAGCACGGCTCAACAGCTTCGTTGGGGGTATGGTGGAGATTGGGCCGGCCGGCATGGCGCACTCCCGGCGTGATTAAAATCAGTGTTGCTTTTAAGCTTGACAAAGTGTTTGTGCAGCTCCAGTGTAACGTGGATTCGGAGTCGATATTCCTACCTATTCTTTTACTTCTCTTCTTCCTCTATTTTTCTAGATTTTTGAAATTATTATATTTTACTGGCGTTGCTGAATTTGATCACGTGTTTATGTCCGCTGGGTAGTGATAACATGCAAAATCAACACCAGAAAGCAATCCGCTTTGTTATGTCAGTTTATTCGAGATAAAAAGGTACATCAGAGCATACAAATGATTTGAATATATTTTTCTATTTTTAAAATATAAACAATTTAGTCTGATTTTTCATGTGGATACAGATATAAATTTTATTCATTATCAAACCAAAAAGTATTTCGACCGGTTCAATGGTTCGGCTCTATCAAATCGGTTCTTAGATGATTTTAGATTCTACATCTCCAAATATAGCTCAATAGCATTACCTTTTTCTTTTCAGTAAATCCACGTGGCTCTCTTTTTCTCTAGACACAACATCCTTTCTCTTAACAAAACGTAACAAAATTATTCTCTTTTTAACCAAATCATATCCTTCTCTTTGAAGAACAACACTCAAAATCACATCTTTCTCTTTTCACAAAATGCATACTTTTTATACAAATAAAATATAGAATCATGAAATTAAAGAAAGAGAACTGTGAGAATATTCGTGTGCTTTCTCTTTATGTTGGCAGTGGCACGCTAGTGGTGGTGCGTTGATGCTTTTTCCGATGGATCTCGTGGCGACAGCGATAAACATGGTGGTATGGCGACAGGTCTAACCTATGTGGTGTTGTCTGTGTGAAACAGGGGCTTCATCAGATCTGCATGTGAGTCCGACGATGACGATCGTGTGATGGCGGTTGAAGCACGACTCAACAGCTTTGCTAGGGTACGATGGAGATTGGGCTGGCCGGCGTGGCGCGCTCCCGACGTGATTGAAATCACAATGTTGCTTTTAGGCTTGACAAAGTGTTTGTGCAGCTCTAGTGTAACGTGTATTTGGGGTCGATATTCCTCCCTATTCTTTTACTTCTCTTCTTCCTCTATTTTTCTAGATTTTTACAATTATTATGTTTTACTGACGTTACTGAATTTGATCACGTGTTTATGTCCGCTGGGTAGTGATAACATGCAAAATCAACACCAGAAAGCAATCTGCTTTGTTATGTCAATTTATTAGAGATAAAAAGGTACATCAGAGCATACGAATGATGTGAATATATTTTTCTATTTTTAAAATATAAATAATTTAAAATAAAATTATTATATACTTTAAAAAAGCAAAATAAATTACTGTTAAAACCAAATGTTAGTAAAACCCAAAACTTTTATGAAATCAAGTTTAAAAATAATTTGAATGTTTTAAAAATGGAGCGGACAAATTTGGGATATGACATCCCTTCATTCGCGTTATGAAAAAGAAAGAGGTGTGCTACTTTGTTGTATTCCTCTATTGTATGTTTTGAAATTCTGGTATCAGATATGAGATGTCGAAGGAGATGTCACGACACAAATATCTGAGGAGAATGTAAAATGCAACAAAAGTAATAACAGTAAAAACATAAGGGATTGTTAAGCCAGTTCATTGTACAACAACACCTACTCTGGAAGCTACCAAGCCAGAGACAAGTCCACTAAATAATATCAATTCATAGACCCTCAGTAAACAACCAGTTTACGATCTAATTACTTAATCACTACCTGTGCTATACTTTTATCTAAGACACACCAAGGTATGAGGCCCTCCTCAAATCCCTTCAATCACTTACAGTGAAGAACAACCGAAATAAAATTTTTTAAAGACTTCAATCATTCAATGCTTAAAAGCTTATGAATGATCCACAATTCCCAACTCAAATAACAACTCAAGTATTAAATCAATACTAGAGCGTACGAAAATTAAAAGACTTAGACTTCTAAAACAGAAAGAAAGTATTCTTCTTCAAAAGTTGGGGTTCAATGAATAAGGAAGTAAATCCTTATAAAGGCGCAACAGTGTGTTTGGACTGAAAAACAAATATTCTAATCTTTTGAATATTTCCATGAAAACAGGCCAAGATATAATCCATAAGGATAATTCAAATATAAAAATATTCCTCCATATTTTTCGCAAGCTATGAGTTACAAATCCTAGATTATGGCACGCATGAAAACAAGAAACATAAAACTTAAATTGATATGAGTTGCATTCAGTTCAGGAGGCAGATATCAAGACATCTGCTTTGACATCATTCGAAACAGTTTGCTTCAAATGTCAAGACATTTATCAAAATATTATCAAAACATTTTTTTACCAAAATTGCTGCCAACAAACACTTACAAACCCCCCATTTGGCAAAATTTGACTAAAACATTATTTGAGCACATTATCAGAGCAGCAACATAAGCAAGCAAAAACAAAAACTCAGTTAGAAGTTAGCTATTAGCAAAGGAAGATGTCAGAACATCTTCTGAGACATGAGGCCCCCCCTCAAGTATTAATCTCCCCTTCAGTCAGTAGCCAGTCAGTCAGTTTCTCCCCCCTCCCTTTAGTCATAATATGCCAAATAGAAGGATGCATTTAAGAGAGTATCAGTAATATAGGTACAAACCATAGAATTCATAATTCAAGTACATACAAGTTCCAAAAAATAAACAAAGAGTTCAAATAAATAAACAAATAGTCTAACTGTCTTCAAGACCAGTAGACTTGGCAGAACCATGACTTTCTTCCTCACTAGAATCTTCTTCTTTAGAGCTCACTTTATCATGAAAGTTGTTTTCCTTTTGCAGCTCCTTAATCATCTTTTTAAAAGTTAGCTTTCTTGCTGAGCTAATTGTGATCACATCATTTAATTCTTTGCATGCTTCCCTTAATTCAGTGATCATGTCATCCTTGGTGGAGGTCTTATTTTCAGCAGATGCAGATGTCAAAACAATGTCTAGGACATGTTTTCCTGAAAAAAAGCTTGAAGTGAAGGGTCAAAGCTGACTCCCTCTTGCATACTACATCATTACCACTTAGAATTCCAGGATGCTGGTTAAGAATAATTCCACAGATAATGGAAGCAAAGGCAATATGCATCTTAATGGAACATGTTCATGCATGCTTAATAGTCTGATAAAAAATGTAAGTACCATAATCAAATAGTTTCTTGTTTCCAACAACATAAATAAACTTTCCTAAGCCAATAGTGATGGTTGAAGTATGATTGGTAGGAACCCAGTTAGCAGCCCCAATTCTATGCAAGATAGCATATTTCACACTTAACTTGCTAACAAGAAGTTTATTCTTCATGGGCCACTCACTCACTTGGTTAGCAGTGATGGCGTTTCATACTTGATTATTATAGCAGTGAAAATCGGAGATCAAGCTATTAATTAAGTTGACTCACAAATAAGAAAGAGTCGCCACCGCGCTTTATTATTTCCAAGGGGAAAGGAAAAAGACCAAAATAAAACCCTTAAATATGCAATGTAAAGTAATACTTAAAAGTAATGAAAATACAATGCATTTTTTGAAAGAGATCGAAGGTTCGGGGGTTAGTTATATAAAGGGAAGGTACTAGCATCCAATGCATCTGCGATAATCCACAGGAACCTTTTGAAATATCTGTTTTTTGGTTAAAATTGCTTGTTTGGTTAAAATGGGTGCGGATGAGATTTTGAAGATACGATGACCTAATGCGAGGTTTTGGCTTAAAATGGGTGTTTATAAAATAGATGGTGGAGGTGAGAAAAGAAGTATTTTTTTTACAGATTTTACACCCGCCGTGGTTGCGAACCTTTAGTGCCTACGTTCCACCTTTCGTGCAATAGGGGATCAGAGCACTCGTAGTTCTTCTAAATATTTTTGAAAGATTTTGTGTTGGTTAATTTTAAGAAAACAAGACAGCATCGTCATATCTGAGTGAAAAACATACTTACTACCCACGATTATGAGAAAGGAGAATTTGCGTCATCTCAAAGTGGAGGATATGGACTGGATTTAAAATCAACAGAGCCTCACTCAACACCCAAGTGGAAAATATCTCACTTCACTATATATCATAGAAGTATAGTAGTTTGCATCACTACCAAAGATTAACAAGAGTCTAGTCTTTTGAGAAGAAGTTTTAAAATAAAACGCCAAAGCGACAAAATGGTTTGAATGAGGTTAATAACTTTTAGTCTTATAAAAAGATGTCAAAGTATGATTAAATTGATTAAAGTTTAATTAAGAAAAAGGGTTTTGAAAGTGCATGGATCGAAATCCAAATTTATTGTGAAAGCAATTCAAGTTAGAAAACAAGAAGAGTTTTGAAAAGAAAGTTTTAAAGAAGATATGAGGAGGTTGAGAGACTATACTATGTATATATAGTAAAAGCTAAGGTAAGAGACGATCTAACCAATAAGAAGTCCACGCTTGACATAGAGAAATCAGTATAGCATTTCTATCCTTTGGATTGAAAACCAAACAAGCATAATAAAATCAAACCTTAAGTGAAATAAACTTCAGATAAACTTGTGCCTCAGATAAAAAATAAGAATCAAAGAAAGTCTTCAAAAAATTAGGCAGAGTAACGACTGTATATAGAGGAATTCCCAATCACATATGAAGCATAGAAATTAGAATAACCTGCACACAGAAATTCAAACCAATATCTTGGAGCTCCAAGGATTTCAGACAACATAACAATAGAGTAACAAGGTATCCAAGTATCAAAATCCAAGATGAGTCTCAAGTCTTTATTCACGTTTGATTATTAAATACAAAGTAAAGGTCCAAGTGGACAAAGGAAACTATGCATAAACATAAACATACATCCAAGTGGACAAAGAGAAAAGTGTGGAATCGTAAACATGTGTCCAAATGGACAAAGAGAAAAATGTGGAATCATAAACATGTATATGAAATGTAAATGGCATAATGCAAATTTGGTAAATAAAGTACGGAAATTAAAGTTGCGGAAATATAAATGACATTAAAGTAAAGTTAGTACAATATAAAGTTAATGTTAATGATTAATAATCCGATTTGGGACAAATGTAATTTTATATGGAGCATAGAATATATGGACTCATACATGTTAGAGAATAATAATTTGAAGCTCATTATCTTATACATCTAGAACAATTAACAAATATGGAGGATCGAGACAAAGTCAAGGAAGATACATTATAACAAATTTATCATCAATCCCAAGTACCTTGAATAATCAAAGGACCATTTAAAGGTAGATTGTAAATGATAAAAGTTCATCAAATATCCAACAAGCTTAGATGAACTAAAAAAAGCTCAAATGCTTTCCAAATTGATCCAAATAAAAATAAAATAAATAAAGAAGAATAAGATGAATTCTATAATAAAAATAGTAAAAATGTCATAACTTTCTCATTTTTTCATAAAATTAAGCAAATGAATAATAAAAATGAATAATAAAAATTCATCTACTCAATCTCACGAACAAAGATTCATTCTCAAAATAAGTAAATAAAAAACAAAAAATTACAAAAAAAAAAAAATGAAAAAGTAAACAACAATAAATCACTTTTGCTTTTGGAGGTTCAAAAACACTTTTCTACTCTTGATTTTGAATCAATGGAGTTTCCTTACAAAATAGTGCTAATTATGGTACTAAATAAATAAAGCAAGAGTAAAATGCAATAGAATTAAATAATGAACAAGCATAAAAGCATACCTATTCAATAAAAGGGAGAAATAACTTGAAAGAAAATGAAGAGAAAAAAAGAAGAGAGTTTTGGCTTAGTTTTATTGAACTATTGGTGGTCCAAAATGAGAGAAGAGAGATCTTATTTATAGTATAAATGATGAGAAAATTTAAATGAAAAGTGCGGGAAGATTTAAATTTGAAATTTGAACATGTTTCTTCTTTTGTGTAAACAATGAATGACATGAGAAATATGGTGTAAGTTTGTAATAAAATTTGAAATTGGAAGGGAATTATATGGAAATCCATGTGATGTTGCAAGAACAAATATGAGCTTTTGATAAAAAAGAATGAAGGGTGAGGATTGAATGAGATGAAAAGTGCAATTTGTAACTTTATGATCCCAAAATTGGATTTTTTTTCTTATTTTGGACAAAACAATAAACATAAATAATACTAATAGTAAATATATATATATATATATATATATATATATATATATATATATATATATATATATATATATATATATATATATATATATATATATATATATATATATATATATATATATATATATATATATATATATATATATATATATATATATATATATATATATATATATAATTTAGTATAATGATACAAACTAAAAGAATTAAATAAAATCAACAAGAAAATATTTTAATTTTAATTTTAATTTTTCGGAATAAAAAACGGGATCGGAAATAACAAAAAACAATAAAAACGAACACCTAAGTAATCATAAAAAAAAAGAACATATTAAAATAAACTACACACAACAAAGATTAATAAAAAAGATTGCAATTGATCAAAATCGAAAGTAAAAATACTCGGTTAAACAAGCACTGGTAGTTAAAATGCGACTGCAAACTGCACTGAAAAAATAAAGTGAGCACACCAACATGATCTACGCGAAATATAGATTCATAAAAAAGTTAGTTAAAGATCAAAACTCAAAATATTTTTCTTGCTAATTTTCTGCACAATGTCGAATTGCTTTTAACAGTCTATCTGTAGAACCGAAATATCAATATTATTAGATTTTGATCAACTTTAAGCAATGCATGAAGAAGATAAAAGAAATAAAATACATGAAGGTATTTGAGGGAACAAAACCTTACTCGAGAAACCACATTTGATCTTCTCGATTCAAATCCTACCTTGCAACACAAAAAAAAAAAAAACAAAACATATTTATTTGTATTTTGATTAATGGTTAGTAAATATAAAAGGAAAACACGAAGGTGTTTGGTGATCTTGATGCTAAGTAATGATACAAAAGAGAGGTAAGATCTTAGGTAAAAAATTGGGGTATGACAATTATCAGTTACTTCCAGCTCACAATAGTCATCTTCAGACCTATCCAAAAATCTATTTATGATAGCAGGGGAAAATTATACACACCTACCTCTAACAAACACCTTTCTATACTCCTTACTTTTATGATCAGCATAGTCAATTGGAATATTAACAATAAATTCCTTAACAAGAGTTTCATAGCATTTGGCAAACCTGGTAACAGTTTTCATCAATTCAGCAGAAGATATCAGCTCCATAATTTCTTTGCACTCCAGTGCACCAA
Source organism: Vicia faba (assembly GCA_948472305.1). NCBI lineage: Eukaryota > Viridiplantae > Streptophyta > Magnoliopsida > Fabales > Fabaceae > Vicia > Vicia faba. The sequence continues at coordinate 1,481,348,166 of OX451737.1, forward strand.
CTCCAAATTCTCTTTCAAGGGAAATTCTTCTTTGAAATACATACTACCACTTTTCTGCATTCCCAACAGAATGGAAGGAAATGTTATCAATAGGGGTATCAGGTACCCTAACAAAAATCTTCTTGCTTGCAGACTTTTTCATAGAAGAGATATCTTGGACATCTTCCTCGACATCATAATCAGAGTCAGCTTCTTCAACTAATACAACTTTCTTCTTACTTTTAGATCTCTTTACATCATCATCGTTTATGGAGCTATCAGGTCTAGTTTTTCTTTTGCTAGAGGGAGGAATCACTTTACTTCCGGGATTTTGGGGACCATACATGGTTTTCTTCTTGATTATCTTGGCAGGGGGTGTGATATTCACCTCCTTCACTTTCCTGGATTTGAGCCATTTAGCAATTCCAAGCACCACATTAGAGATGAGCTCATTGTCAGACAACTCATCAACATTAACCACATTCACAACATTTTGATTTTCTATAACTTTAGAGCACACAACATCTTCCTTGGTAGGAGAGTTCTTTTCATCATCTTGTTTAACATCATCCTTCACTTCTTTTAGAGAAGAAGTAGCAAGCTTATCAAGTTTGCTTACATCAGCAGTTTTAGGGTCATTTATGTTGTCATCCGGAGCAGGTATACGAGCAAGAGGGGTAGAAATCATAGGCTCAACAAAACCTTCATTTAACACTCTATCTACTAGCCTTCTAATGCTTCTATCAACATTGACAATCTCTTCTTTTGTCCTATAATTAGTAGCAGTAGAAGTATTACCTTTATCGTCTTTGGATTTCTTTGTAGGTGATGATCTGGGTTTCTTGTCCTTCTTCTCAAGAGGTGGGATAGGTATTAGAGGAGTAATGTCAAATACTCTGTCAAGAGAGAGTTTCTCAGAGAGGTTGATAGATTTTGAGGAAGACAATGTATGATGTTGAGACATCTTTGAAGATTTTTGAGCAAAGAGATGAATAATGACAAGGGTTCTTTTTCTGTAGGGGAGAATGAAGAGTTTGTGAAAGTAGAAGGATGTGATTTTGTAGCGTGTGGGAAACACTTTGAGGCAGTCTTGTAATGATTACTTTCGAAATTTGATTTGTTGGAAACATAAATAATATAATATCACTTTAATGATATTCCCACATGCTCTTAATTGATACAAACCCTCATATAAGAAATCCCTAATTTTCCTCTTAAGTTCTCAAACTGATTAGCATCCAAAGCCTTAGTGAAAATGTCAGTCAGTTGCAAATCAGTGGCTACATGTTCTAAGGCAACAATCTTTTCTTCAACAAGCTCTCTTATGGTGATGACGGATACCAATGTGTTTGGTCCTGATGTGTTGAATAGTATTTTTTTAATATGTTTATGGCACTTAGATTATCACAGAATAATGTCATGATATCATGTTTGACATTATATTCTGTTAACATTTGTTTCATCCAAACCAATTGAGAACAACTACTTCCTGCATCAATATACTCAACCTCAGCAGTGGATAGAGACACACAATTTTGCTTCTCACTGAACCAAGATATGATATTATTTCCCAGTAAGAAGCATCCTCCTGATTTACTTTTTCTATCATCAGCACTTCCTTCCCAATCAGCATCACACTAACCAATTAAGGCAGAACTAGATCCACGAGAGTATATCATACCATAATCACTTGTCTCATTCACATATTTAAGAATTCTCTTCACATAGTTGGCATGGCTAACTTTAGGATCAACTTGACATCTAGCACACACCCCTACAATAAAGGCAATGTCAGGTCTTCTAGCTATGAGATATAGAAGACTGCCTATCATACTTCTGTAGAGACTTTGATCCACACTTACTCCTTTTCCATCTTTATAAAACTTTAGATGTGTGGGAGCAGAAGTTCTTTTGTGACTGGCATTTTCCATCCCAAAATTCTTTACTATATTCTTGGCATACTTGCTCTGAGATGAAAATATGGAATCTTCAAATTATTTAACTTGTAGACCAAGAAAATAGGTTAATTCACCAACAAGGCTCATCTCAAACTCTGACTGCATTTGCTTGACAAAATGTTGAACCATCTCATTTGATATCCCACCAAACAAATTATCATCAACATAAATCTGTGCAATCATGATCTTCCCTTCTTCTTCCTTGATAAAAAGGGTTTTGTCTATGCCACATTTCCTATATCCATTCTCACCAAGAAATTTTGTCAATCTCTCATACCAAGCTCTTGGAGCCTGCTTTAATCCATACAGAGCTTTCTTTAGTTTGTACACATGTTTAGGAAAACTTGGATCAACAAATCCCTTAGGTTGTCCCACATAAACTTCTTCATTCAGATAGCCATTTAAGAATGCACTCTTTACATCAATTTGAAATAATTTGAATTTTAGTATGCATGCAATTCCCAAGAGTAGTCTGATTGATTCAAGTCTGGCCACATGAGCAAAGGTTTCATCAAAGTCAACTCCTTCAATTTGAGTGTATCCTTATGCAAATAACCTTGCCTTATTTTTAGTGACCACCCCTTTTTCATCAGATTTATTCTTGTGTACCCATTTAGTGCCAATCACATTTGTCCCTTCAAGTCTTGGAACTGGATCCCAAACTTCATTTCTACTGAATTATTCTAGCTCTTCCTGCATAGCATTAATCCAAAATTCATCAGTTAAGGCCTCTTTGACATTCTTAGGCTCAATTTTTTACACAAAGCAAGAGTTTGATATCCCTTCTCTTGACCTGGTAGTAACTCCTTTATTTAGATCTCCTATGATAAGCTCCTTAGGATGATCTCTCTAGGTTCTAATTGAAGGCCCTTTATTGATATGACTAGGCTCAGGATCTTCTTGAGGTGGATTAGAATCAACACTTCTGTCATTTGATTCTATTGGATATCAGATAAGGATGTTCCAACATCTTCTAAGACATCTTCTTCATCATTCCATCCTCTATCATCAATAATAACATTTATAGACTCCATTGTAACTTTGGTTCTGGAGTTAAAGAATCTGTAAGCTCTGCTATTTGTAGAATAACCCAGGAATATTCCTTCATCATTCTTGGGATCCATCTTCCTCCTTTGTTCACGATCAGCTAAGATGTAACATTTACTTCCAAAAACATGAAAGTATTTGACAGTTGGTTTTCTTCCCCTCCATATTTCATACAGGGTGGCTGAAGTGCCTTTCCTTAGAGTGACTCTGTTATGGATATAACACGCAGTATTCATAGCTTCAGCCCAAAAGTGGTAGGGTAACTTCTTAGCATGAATCATAGCTCTGGCAGATTCTTGAACGGTTTTATTTTTACATTCCACAATAATATTTTGTTGAGGAGTAATGGGAGAAGAGAATTCATGACTAATTCCTTCAGAAGAGAAAAAGTCTGTAAATTTATTGTTCTCAAATTCCTTTCCATGATCACTTCTAATTCTAATGACATGACTATCTTTTTCCCTTTGAAGTTTTTGAAAGAGATCTTTAAACACTTCAAAAGTTTTTTATTTTTCTCTAATAAAGCTTATCCATGTGTACCTAGAGAATTCGTCTACAACAACATATGCATACTTCTTTCCACCAAGACTTTCAACCTGCACAGGTCCCATCAAGTCCATGTGAAGAAGTTACAAAACTTTTGATGTAGTAATATGTTGGATCTTCTTATATGACATCTTAGTTTGCTTTCCAATATGGAAATCACCACATACTCTTCCTTCTTCTATCTTGAGCTTAGGAATCCCTCCCACAACTTCTTCAGATATAATTCTGTTCATTCCTTTCAAATGCAAGTGTCCCAATTTTTGATGCCATAGTTTAACTTCATTTTTTGTGTGGCTAAAACACATGTTGAGGAGAAGTTTAACTCGTGGGTAACCCATAAATAACAATTGTCTTTAGATCTGATTCCTTTCATAATAACTTCATTCTTTTCATTGCAGACAAGACATTCTTCCTTGATGAAGTTAACTTTGAATCCTTGATCACACAATTGGCTTATACTTATCAGGTTAGCTGTTAACCCTTTAACCAGTAACACGTCATCAAGCTTAGGGACTCCTGAACATTCCAGCTTGCCAACTCTTTTGATTTCACCTTTGGCTCCATCACCAAAAGTCACATAACCGGTGGAATGAGATTTGATATCTATCAATAGAATCTTGACACCTATCATGTGTCTAGAACAACCATTATCAAAGTACCAATCGTATTTGGTTGATACTCTGAGAGAGGTATGAGCTATGAAACTAGCAACATTTGACTTGGGAACCCACTATTTCTTCTTTTTGCTATTTTGGGGAATCTGGTCAGTTTTGGGAAGAGGAGTAGTTTTAGGATACCCATACAACTTGAAACAGAAAGGCCTTATATGACCAAGCCTTCCACAATGATGACATCTCCAGGGCTGGGAATTCTCTCTGGTGTAATTAAACTTTGTATTGCCATAATGTCCTTTCTTGCCATGATGTTTAGACAATTGATTCAAGATCCTTGGTGTAGACTTGGCATGAGTAGAATCTAATGAAGGTTCTTATGAATCATGTTTCTTTTTCTCATTAAACCCTAGACCACTCTTGTCTCCTGTCACTCTCCCCACTTGAAGAATTTTATCTAATGTGTCAGATCCATTATTCAGCATCTTGAGAGATTTGGCCACTCTATCAAGATTTGAATTCAGAAAAGTCACTTCACTTTCCAGTTTAGAAATAGTTTTCAAATGCTCTTTCCTTTATGCCTTCAGCTGGGTTATGAGTGCTTTATGTTTCTCCCCTTCTATGCACACTTATGCACTCTGAGACATAATTCTTTGTATGAAGCAGCTAACTCATCAAAGGTTAGTTCCCCGTCACTAGACTCTTCATCAGATACATATTTGCCTGTCAATGCTTTAAATACTTGGCAGATTCTTCAAGATCACTCTGAGTCCTCTTCATACCAAGTAATAGATAGATTATTCTTCTGTTTCTTAAGATGTGTAGGGCATTCAGCTCTAATGTGACCAAAGCCTTCACACTCATGATATTGCATTCCCTTCCCATGAGTGGATTTTTCTTCAACCCTTTTTCTTCCAAACTCATTTGACTTATGAATGTCAGATGAGATGTTCTTGACATTTGATCTTTGGTTCATATCCATTCTTTTTATCACTTTGTTAAATTGTCTTCCAAGCATAGCTAAGGCATTTGATATTCCTCCATTTGTATCCAGATCACAGTCCTCCTCTTCATCTTCAGTATTTGATACAAAGGCTATGCTTTTTTTTCTTCTTTTCCGATCTTTCATTGATGCTTAATTCAAATGTCATATGGGATCCAACCATTTAATCCACTTTCATTTTGTCAATGTCTTGAGCTTCTTCTATAGCAGTCACTTTCATATCAAATATCTTGGGAAGAGACCTAAGCATATTTCTCACCAATTTGTCTTCAGGTATTTTCTCTCCTAAAGCACTGGATGCATTAGCAATTTCAAGAATGTTCATATGGAAGTCATTAATACTTTCATCATCCTTCATTCTCAAATTCTCAAATTTTGTGGTGAGCAATTGAAGTCTTTACATCTTAATTTTGGATGTGCCTTCATGGGTAGATTGAAGAATTCCCCATGCATCTTTAGCTACCTCACATGTGTTCACTAATCTAAAAATGTTCTTGTCAATTCCATTGAGTATAGCATTAAAGGCTTTAGAATTTCCAAGAGCAATTTCATATTCTTCTTTAGACCAATCTTCTTATGGTTTTAACTAAGAAGTAGGTTCTCCATTTTCTCCCAATTTGGCAGGGTGTTTCCATCCTTTCAAAACAGCTTTCCAAGCTCTACTGTCTAGAGACTTTAAGAAGGCCACCATACGTGGTTTCCAATAGTCATAATTACTTCCATCCAGAATGGGTGGTCTGTTCATAAATTCTCCTTCCTTGTCCATAGTACCAGAAAGTATCTTCCCTGAATCTCACCCGGATATAGAGCATGATGCCTGCTTTGATACCAATTTAAATTCTGGTATCAGATATGAGATGTCGAAGGAGATGTCACGACACAAATATCCGAGGACAATGTAAAATGCAACAAAAGTAAAAACAGTAAAAACACAAGGGATTGTTAACCCAGTTCAATGTATAACAACACCTACTATGGGGGCTACCAAGCCAAGGGCAAGTCCACTAAATAGTATCAATTCATCGACCCTCAGTAAACGACCAGTTTACAATCTAATCACTTAACCAATACCCGTTCTATACTTCTACCTAAGACATACCTAGGTATGAGGCCCTCCTCAAATCCCTCCAATCACTTACAATGAAGAACAACTGAAATAACAAGTTTTAAAGACTTCAATCATTCAATTCTTAAAAGCTTATGAATGATCCATAATTCACAACTCAAATAACAACTCAAGTATTAAATCAATACTAGAGTGTATGACAATTAAAAGACTTAGACTTCTAAAACAGAAAGAAAGTATTCTTCTTCAAATGTTGCAGTTCAATGAATAAGGAAGCAAGTCCTTATAAAGGCGCAGTAGTGGGCTTGGGCTGGAAAAAAATTCCAATCTTTTGAATATTTCCATGAAAACAGGCCAAGATATAATGCATAAGGATAATTCAAATATAAAATTATTCCTCCATATTTTTCGCAAGCTATGAGTCACAAATCCTGAATTATGGCGCGCATAAAACAGGAAACAAAAAACTTAAACTGATATGAGTTGCGTTCAGCTCAGGAGGCAGATGTCAAGATATCTGCTTTAACATCATTCAAAATAGTTTGCTTCAAATGTCAAGACATTTAGCAAAACATTATCAAAAAATTGTTTTACCAAAATTGTTGCCAACAAACACTTACATGTTTGACTTATTTTTCACCTCTACAAAGAAAGTTACATGGTCAAAGATCTAACAAAGAACGAATGGTCTCAAAAATTGAAGGGCCTTAGTGTCGATTCTATTTTGTGGTATGCTAGAAAGCTATGCATAGAGAAGATTGTTTATAGTTGTGGAGAGTTTCCAAATGTTTCTTTAATTAGGACAAGATGATGCATTAGTTACAACTCCACTTTGGATTTACATCAACTTGGGTATCCATTGAAAGATAAACCTTTCGACGAGTAACTTCAACAATTAGTCCTTCATGATATAGGTAAAGGTAATCCCGAGATACTCAAAAAAATCATACAAGCTTAGGGCAAAGTTCACAAGAAAAGGACTGAATTTGGAAGGGAAAATGTTGTGGCAAGAGAGCCCTATACTCAGTGGGTTTTGGATAGAGCCCGAATTGACAAACTATCGTTTGACATTGATCTTTTGTACAAGCCAGACATACCGAATCCCCTGTCAATATCATTAAAAGAAGTGGAAGAGCTAAGGGATTCCCTCGAGCAAGCCCCAAGAGAAAAGGAGGGATTAGAGCATAGCCTTTATGACCTCGCTTATGAGAAGAATCAGTTGCAACGTGAGCTCGAGATAAAAGACCAACAGATTAAAAAAGATCATGAAATAGTTTATAAAAAGAGGCTTAAATGAAAGTGTTCGACTGAAGGGTTGCTAAGTACTATCTTTAATCTTGATTCCTACAACCAACATTTGGAAGGTGCGGCTAGGGAAATTGGAAGACTAAAGGGTTGGTACGATCAAACACTACAAGATAAGAGGGAGTTGGAAGAGGCTTTGAGATCCCAAATCCAAGAATTATAAGGAAATGATCAAGATAAAGAGGAGCATATCTAAAACCTTATCACAAGTCTCCGAGAAAGCCAAGAGTCAGAAGTAGGGGAACACCTTAGAATGATAAGGGAAGAAAGACTCATTTCCGAATGAGTAGGGGAGTATGAAGAAGTCTGCCAAGAGTTAGAAGGCCTCTGAAAAGATTTCCTTATACAAAGTTAACTTTATAAGAAGATGAGAGCTGAAAAAGTGTATTGGGAAGAACAGTACACAAAGATTGCCCAAGCGGGAGAAGATAACAAGATCATAATCCCGACACTTTACAAGGAGTATCGGAGGTACAAGGACAATCATGCAAAGCTTTCCTTATTAGAAAATAACCTTATTGGTGATATTCCTAGAAGCATAAGGGATACAAAAGCTACAATGATACCTCTTATGAAGGATGTTGAAGACTTCCTCAAGCTTAGTAAGGAGATAGTTGATGGTTTTAGGGCAGAAATTCGCAAGTGTGCGTAGGAGATTTTTTTCCCATTTTGTTATTTCTTTCAGTAATTAACATTTGGTTTTTGATTCAATATTTCCATTCAATATTTTCTTCAGTTTGAGTTGTATTTCCGCTTTGAAGATTGTTATGATTTCAGTATTCAATAAAAGTATTTTGTTTCAGTTTTATCTATATGTTTTTGGGATGCCCACCAATGAAAAATAAGAACCTAAAAGAATAATAATAAATAATAATGAAAAGGAATGTCAAGTGAATAAGACATAAAACAAAATCTTAGCATATTGATACACATTCATCCAACCACAAAGCATCGCATTCACATTTCATACAAAAAAAACTTATTTTTTACATCATCTCCAGTTAACTCATTGGGCAATAAAAACTGACTTCCCGACTTCCATATCAAACAAGATCTCATCGAAAGAAAGTAATGGAACAAATCGAGCAAAACCAAGTGGTATTTCAAAAAGATTTGGAACAAGTGAAGGGAAGTATCGATTCAATGAAAGGAGACATGAGTCAAGTCCTGCTTTCCCTGAAGGACATCATAGTAAGACAAGACGAGACTCCTAAGGTAGCTTTTGAAGAAGTAGCCCAAACCTTTGGTGCATATAGCGGTAACCATCCAAGACAAGAGCCAAAATCAGGTCCCGTCAAAGTAACCACTGCCCAACAAGAGACATTTATGGCTCACACTAAAGGTTTTGTTCCACCTCCTCCAAAGGTAGGGGCATCCTGTTGCACCTCAAAATTTACCCTTTTGATTTTAGAATTTGTTATGGCTTATGTTTCATCATAATCATTAATTGCATTGCATTCATTTCTTTGTGATGAGATCAAAGTATTTTGGTTATCAAGCTCTCCTCAAGTTATGGAAGTTGATTATATTGACAAGGTTTTGTTTCAACCAAAGTGCCTTGTTTATTATGGATTAAGGTTCATTTTATTTTGGCCAAGAACTCAAGATTGAAGTCATTTGGGTTACTTATGTTGCAATTCAAGATTTGAATTGTCCTTAGAAAAATTTTAGGCCTTTCGTGGTGAAGACAAAGCACTCATTTTGAAGATTAAAATATATTCGTCATTAAGAAAGATGAAAGTTGAAAATTGTTTTCAAGCATCATTTTCAAGGCCACTCAAGTTTATCTCAAAACATTCAAAATGGCAAGTTTCATTCAAAGTGTTGTCAATTACTTTAAAATATTTCTTGCAAGATTCAACATGTTTCTACAAGAGTTTTGGCAAATAAAATTGAATTGCAAGATCTAATTTATATAAGTTTACACCTTTTTTGCAAGGAGTTCATACATTCAACATACTTTCTCTAAGTGTGTTACTAAAACTCATCCACAAAGTTCAAACAAATTTACATCATCATTTACAAGTCCCTCAAATTCTCGATTACTTCTTGTTACAAGAGCATTCAAATTCCTAAAGTTACAAGGCAAGCTCAAGTAGAACTCTTAATCTAGCAAGCCTAATCCTATAGATCTTTTCATGGCTTTCCTTTTGAATCTCCTTCCAAACTTCATGTTGTCCATCTCTATACTCCAAGCCCTTGCCAATCATCATATCATGAAACAAGAAAGAGAGAAATGTTAGAATAGAATAAATGAAACCTAAGCAACAAATTTCCAAGGGATTTCAAGAGTTCACCCCTAGGGTTTATGTAGGAATCAGAATTAGGGGGTGGTTTTTGAATCATGTTCAAGCAACATCAAAGCCTCATAAACGGTTTCATTTCACATAATCAAAGGTCAATCATGGGCCTAATTCTCTACTGCAAATCACAAACAGTTTGGTTCACAATAGAGAGTTAAAAAAACAATTTACTGCACAAGTTTCACAACTCAGCAAAAAGGCTCATCACAACATTCAGTAAAAAGCAAAATTAAAATCACAGTCCAACTCAAATCAGAATTACAAGTTCCAGACCAAACAAGCATAGCATTGCAAGTCTCAAATTGCAAAGTAACACATTCAGAAAATACAGCATATACGAAATCAGCAGGCCTGCTATCAGCAAACTCAGAGTAACCAAAAAGCAAAACCCTAATAGTATTAGTATTTAAGCAATCATTGCATAATTATCGAGGGAGGATTCCACTGTTCATGAAACCAGAAGCTGCACTATCAGGCGAAAACCACAAACCCTAAATCGTTCTCATTTTCCATTACCAAATCTTTCATATCTTGAAAATAAACCAGAGACAATCTTCTCAGATCTCAAAAATCGCAAATTCTCACAAACACAGAAAACCAGAAAGCTATCAAGCTAAAGAAAAACCCTAAGTTCATCATTTTCCCCAACACTAACCCTTCAGACCGAGAAAGATGAAGAAGAAGGGAGTTCAGAAGAAGATATAGAGCGATCTCACCCGAAAAGCAATGAAGGAATCGCGAATCTGAGCTCTAGAGTTTCAAAACCCCTTTCAAGATCTAGGAGAAATCCTTCACTTCTTGCAAAATCAAAGGCCAAAATAGTACAAAGGAGAAATATATGAAGAATTGGCGTAATAAAAGTGAGGATCAAAGCAGTCAATGGCGGAGCTATTGTCATATTCATCAACATCATCGTCGTCCGCCGCAACATTCATGCTCTCCACCGTGAATCTTCATAGGTGTCATCATGGATTCATCAATTTCGGTGTCCTCATTCATCATCGCCGCCGCCCCAGATCTCTCATATTTTCTTTTCTGGGTTTTTACTTTGTTTGTTGTTGAATAAAGACAGAGAGAATAAGAGAGAGTGTAGACGAAGAAAGAGAGAGTTTGGTCTGTTATGACTATTATCTCACTTAGTTATTTTGTTATAATAATCATGTTTTATGACTAATACGGCGGTGACACTTGTCACTGTTCGTTTTGATTATCTTGTGATTCAGTGCAGTGTTCTCGCGACATCAACCATACACTCTCACCTCATCATCATCGGATCCCTATAAATCCAGATCCAACGTCTCACATCCGCATCCTTATGGTGCACTCCTCCTATAGTATCAAAGATGATCTCAAGTGTGACTGCCCATCAACCTTATGGTGCACCTTATCATAATCACCGTTAAATCTCTGTAAATCCAGATCCAACGCCTCAGATCTACTTGACCATGATGAACCTCTTGAGCTGCTCACACCCGATCAAACAAATTGCTTGGTGGGCCTTGGATGAATCTCTATTCACACCACCCTGTTACTTCTGTTTTCAGGCCCTTTTACTTCCTCATTTTTCTTTATAGTTTTTTTTTTTGTATTGTTTGTTTAACTATTTATCTTTATTAAATAAAAATAACAATAAAATAAAAAAATACTTTTATTCTAAATAATTAATTAGATTATTTAATATTATTAGTTATTTCATTATTCGTTATGAAATCTATTACGAAAGACATGCATTCGACCGTTATGAAATCTGCCATTAAGTACATTATTTCATTATTCTTCTCACATCTGTAACCTCCAGGAATCGACGGTGTCTATTCTGCCATATTAAAAGCCGCGTGTTATGAACCATTTAAGCTTACATGTTAATTTATCATTATCCCTTGATTTATATACTTAGCCACATGTGCTTATGGGCTGGTTGCTATCGATTCAGAACCATGACAACAAATAAGTTATTACCTGTGACTATGTTGTTTCCAAATGGTGTATGTTATTGCACTTTGTCAATTCCGTAAAAGGCAACAAGTACTTAAATGGTTGCACCGAGAGCGACACCGACGCCAAAAAAGATAAGTGATTTCAATTCGTTATGATTATTTATAAAATTATGTAATACATTGTAACTCTCAGAATAATTAAGTTGAGATACTCGATATTATTCTTAATGATATATGCTTAATTATTTATTTGTGTTCATTTCTCATGGAAATTAAACAAGACTAACAGTTTGTAGAGTTGATGGGAGACATTACTAAGGACTTGGGGAAAGTAATACCTTCTAAAAAAGACACAGATAATAGATAGTGAACACCACCTCATTGAAAGTTAAAATCGAAATCGGAAATAAACAATTCTATTCGAGCATTTGTCCATAAAACAAAGACTTATCAAGCAAGATCTCTGATAAGCATCGAGAAACAAAGTCTTTCTTAGGTGGGATGACTCTGAGTTAAAGTGTTTCATCTTGTTACCACAAAGCTTCACGCTTGGGGGGATTATACAACATCCTGTATACGCGTGGGTAGTCCGATTATAAGTTAGTATAACCTAACAAAACGCAGATTTATATTTTATGTTAATTAGTATTGTTGTATAAATGCGAGTTATCGTCTCTTCCGTTTGTAAACTAGCTCATTTAGATTTGTTAAAAGAGGAAAAAAGTGTCGTCCTTTTCCCCTACGTGGGCGGGAGGCATCCTACCCTTGTTAGGTCTCAAAGCTAAGTGAGATTTGTAACAATATGCAAAAGAATATGTAATCAGTTATGGTTGAGTAGTGCAAGTATAAACACCTGGCCCAAATCTTTAGGTCAATCTTGCTAGGGACTTTGAACCAAAACTGAAGTCCAAGCGCACTTGAAGCCTCTGGCACCAAAACCTCTCAGAGCTCTACACCTTGGTTCCGATCTGGGCCAACTCAGGTGTATCCTCTCTGAGCTCTGCACCTTGGTTTTGATCTGGGTCAGCTCAGGTGTAACCTCTCAAGGCTCTGCATCTTGGGTCATATCTTGATCCTACTCAGGTGCAACCTCTTCGGCGACATACCTTAATTGGATTCCGAAAGAGTCTGCCCAAGGGCATTCTCGAAGACTCTGCACCTCGGTTCAAGTCTTGAACTGCTTAAGGGAAACCTTTCGGGTTTAAACTCCTTGCCAAGTAGTACTCCCTTCGAGGTAACTCCCAAGCAAAAAATAAATAAATTTCGGGCTCCGCACCTTAGTTCTGATCTAGGCCAGCTCAGGTGCAAGCTCCCAGGTGATGTACCTTAATCGGATTCCGCCCCTTTGAAGGCTCTACACCGGAGTTCATATATTGATCCACTTCAGGTGTAACCTTTCCGACGATGTACCTTAATCAGATTCCGCCATTCGAAAGGCTCTACACCTCGATTTATATCTTGATCTGTTTCAGGTGTAACCTTTCCGACGAGGTACCTTAATTGGATTCTTCCCCATTGAAAGGCTTTACATCTCGGTTCATATCTTGATCCGCTTCAGGTGTAACCTTTCTGGCGGTGTACCTTAATCAGATTCTGCCCATTTAAAATACTCCACACTTTGGTTCATATCTTGATCCGCTTCATGTGTAACCTTTTCGACGATGTACCTTAATTGGATTTCGCCCCTCCGAAAGGCTCTACACCCCGATTCATATCTTGATCTGCTTCAGGTGTAATCTTTCCGACAGTGTACCTTAATCAGATTCCGCCCCTTCGAAAGGCTCCACACCTCGGTTCATATCTTGATCCGCTTCAGGTGTAACCTTTTCGGCGATCTACCTTAATCGGATTCCGCTCCTTCAAAGGCTGTACACATCGGTTCAAAACTTGATCTGTCTCAGGTGTAACCTTCCGAACACTAAACCTTGGTTCAAACTTAAGCCGCTTCAGGTGTAATCTTCCAAGTTGTGTACTTTAACCAGACACACTCAAAAGTTGCACCCCTGAGCCGACTAGGGTCAACTTTATAGCTTGTGTGTTTTGGCCTTTATATATAGACAGGGGCTAGCACCCCCCGGTCATCATGAATATACCTGGCCTATACGCAAACAAAGAGGTTGAATCCCATTGTGATACTCCTTGCCAAGTGGTAACTCCAAAGCAAAAACTTAAGTCAATGCGCACTCTAAGCCTCTCGCACGGTTAAATGCACCTCAGGGTATAAAAGTAACTGTATTAAGTCGATGCGCACTCTAAGCCTCTCCTTTGGTCAACTTTTCCAAGGCTCTCAAACCGTTCTCGATGTATCCTTGCAAGGGGCTCTGAAACTTTAAAACCGGTTAAGCCTCCGAGCCTCTGTCTGTATAAGCTGGATAAGTCTCTGAGTCTTTCTTGTAAACTCGCTCAAGGCATCTTTCTACATCAGTTAAACACTCCCCTCACAAGGGCCGAGTAACATCAACACTCCCCTCACAAGGGTTGAGTAGCATCAACACCCTCTCATAAAGGTTGGGTAGCACAAGCCGTACGCTCCCCCATACGAAGAAAAGTGAGTCTTAAAGTAAACTCTAGGGAATTATTGTGAGAAATAGACATGTAAATAGCTTGATTTTTTTTATAAAAACCGGCACTACATGATCGGACATGTACATCACGATAAAGACTCTATGTCTGAGGGGCTTATATATATGAACTAGATTATCTTCAAAGCCAAAAATTCATGAACCAAAGAAATGCAATAGCTAAAGATACAGATAAACAGAAATCATCAGTTACAAAGCCACGAAGGGTATATGTCAAAATACAAAACCCGGAGGCAGAAGACATGATTATAAAATACTCCTCGTACAAGAGGTGTAAACTTTAAACTCCTCATCAAAAAGAGTTGAGTACATGACATGAGTGGAATCAAGATCATCCGGTCAACGCGCCTTCGGGTAAAGAAAATCTGAACCACTAAATGGTGAAACACCGTGACTCCTCGACTATATTAATATGCCTCGAGCCCGGACAAGTTACCAAAACCTCTGAACATTATCTAATGAAGTCTGGGGCTTTCATTGATACCCAACGAAATAATACACCTCCTCGACAAATAGTATTCTAAAGTCGGACGAATAAAAAACCCATTATGGTAATTCCCAAGCTCAATCAAAGCTCGTTTAGGGCTTATCAGCCCGAAAAACAAAAAGGTGAGTGATCACCCAACCTCAAACAGGTTTAGGGGGTCTTAAAAAAGACACCGGGCCGATTGCATAAAACAGCCAAAAGTGACATAAAACTAAGTACATAAAATGCTTAGTTAGATTGACTTCACATCCATAATGAAAATAAAAAACATGTAGAGCCAAGCCATTGGTTGTTCTAAAAAAAATCCGGGCAAGCTTGGAGCTCATACGAGCGTAGACTCTCATCCTACAAAATTACCTGGATAGACTGAAGACCATTAAGCATATGTCAGGGATACGAACGGAACCCACAACTCGGCCGGGGCTGCGATAGGTTTGAAAAATCCCAAAATAAAACATAATTACAAATCCCCAAAAGGAAAATTCGTTTATTACAAAGCTCGGGGATGAAATCAAAGTCTATCCAAAAACACGCTGATTATTTGGAATACCAATTATCGAAAAATAACTATTCTGGTCATCAGAGGGTATGAACCCAATCTCAGATCAGGGGCTCGCCGACAATGGTTCCCGCATTTGGTTCGGTTCCTTTCCTCTTCTTCACCATTCTATGTTTCAAACCAGTCAAGTCTATACCTAAAAAACTAGGTGACTATTGGGGAAACTAGGGCGTGAACCTCACGCATGCCGAGAATGAACTCGACAACCATCCGATTATAGGGGCCCGACCCAGAGCAAAAGATCAATATTTACATTGACCGAACATAGGGCTTCAAATAAATCCATATGCTCGTGGGGCTTATGTTCATACATAGATCCAATTCCGATTTAGGAGAGATAAAAAGGCAATATATGGATAAAAGGCCAAGGAGGACAAATAAATGCTGATCTAGGTTGTGCTTGGCCAAGTTCTGCCAGGCCGGGTTGTACCAAGCCAGGTTGTGCCAGGCCGAGTTGGTTACCGTTACAGAACCCAATATGTAGCGGTTACAAAATTTTATAAGACATTATCGGCAGTTACATACGTTACAAACACGTTAATAACCATTAGGACAAGGACTTACCTATATAAGGAGTCTTTGGAGAGTAGAATGGGGTTCCCTGGCTAAACCTCTCTCTCACTACTAACTCTCTGTGACACATTTCAGAGAGATATTACATATCATACAATAGGTCTCCCGACTAAGGGGTAAGCAAGACACATCGCTTGGAGCTTACACATACTCGTGTAAGCCTCTGAATCTCTCAATATCATAAACAACATCCTCTCACTCATTTAAGGCTTTCCCTATCATCCTCCGAGCATCAGGGAAAACTCATATTTGGTGTTTAGCAAGAACAAAGCCCAAAATCCAGTCCAGACTTATGCTTATAAATAGAATGGCTCAAACCTAATTTGGTGTGGATTGTGTATTGTTATTTTATGGTTTGTGTGTTAATTGTGAGCCTCTCTAATATCATCTTGATATAAGAGTAGGAGTATCTCTATTGAGTTGTAAGTTTTGTTAATCATTCTTAAGCTTTTAAGCATTGAGTGATTGCGTGTCCTTGAAGTGTGACTTTTAAAATATTCTAAGTATTAGTGTTTTCATCACTGTTGTGATTGAAAGGGAATTGAGAAGGGTCTCATACCTAGGTGGGTCTTAGGTGTAAGTTAAGCACGAGTATTGATTAGGTGAGTAGATTATAAACTTGTGATAGTTTGCTGCGGGTCTACAAACTGATACTATTTAGCAGACTTCCTCTCTGGCTTGGTAGCCTCCAAACGTAGGTGTTGTTGTACACCGAATTGGGTAAAAAAAATTGTGTGTTTGTTTACTTTCAGTATTCTTAACTGTGTTAATATTGTCATTATGTTTTGATCTGATATCAGTGTCTCGACATCTCTTAGGACATATGATATCTGCATATCATGATTTTAATTGGTATCAGAGCAGACATCCTGATTTGTATCTGTATGAGATTCAAAGAAGATACTTTTTGGTACAATGGACAAGGAAGGAGGATTTATGAACATACCACCCATTCTTGATGGAACCAACTATGATTATTGGAAAGCTCGTATGGTGGCTTTTATTAAATCTATGAACAACAAGGCTTGGAGATATGTGGTCAAGGAATGGGATCCACCAATGGCTAGAGATAAGAATGGAAAGATTATTGATGTGTTGAAGGATGAGGATGACTGGAATGATGAAGATGATAAATTAGCTCAGGGAAACTCCAAAGTATTGAATGCCTTGTTCAATGGAGTGGACAAGAATATCTTCAAACTGATAAGTAATTACGCTGATGTGTTGTAAACTTGTGATAGTTTGATGTAGGTTTACAAACTGATACTATCTAGTGGACTTCCTTTATGGCTTGGTAGCCCCCAGACGTAGGTGTTTTGTACACTGAACTGGGTAAACAGTTTTGTGTATCCGTTTACTTTCAGTATTCTTAATTGTGTTTATCTTGTCATTGTGTTTTGATCAGATATCAGTGTCTCGACATCTCTTATGACATATGATATCTGCATACTAGAATTTTATTGTCCCTCCATTGGGATCCATTTTCTATTATCTGAACAAAATACACAAAAGATTAAAACTCTCTTTTTCCAGTTGGCTTTTCAATTGAAAACTTTTCTTTAAGGGTTGTTATCCATAAAAAACACAAACAAACCAAATTTTTTGAGCCGAACTACGACGCTTTGATTTCTTCGGGATATGTAGGCATGAGGTTACACGACCAAGGCGAGCACCCTAATTTAAAACTTTATTTTTGTTCGTTAACAATTCATTAATGCATTCCCTTATCTTGTAATAATTCCCTTTGATTTGAACAACAAATGTGGATCCCGTAGAGTACCACGGACGTGAAGGGTGCTAATATCTCCCCCTTGCATAATCGACTTCTGTACCCTTCTCTTGGTTGCAAGACCATGTTCTCTCCCATCTTAGAGGTTTTCTTGATATTTTCTTTTCCCATATTGGGATAAATAAAGTCCAGTGGAGACTTCATTGTTCATTATTTTTCTAGTTGCTTGACTCTAGGATCCAAGTCCCTCAGTCAATGTTTATATGTAGCCCAACTAATGAGATTGTAAGTCAATCTCGCGCGGTGTTAGGACTTTTAGGCAAGACTTCTCTTAGGACCTCCAAAAAGACTTGTAATTAAGTCTCTTAGGCTAGATTTCAGTCATCATTCTTAGGAGTGATTTTTGTGTTTTATATGTAGCCATGTTGAGAATATCATAATTCCCTCAGGCACAAAATAGGGCCTCTTAGACGGGACTTCTAATAGGCTCCTAGGAAAGACTAGTTATTAAGTCTCTTAGGCCAGACTTCGGTCGCGCCTCTTAGGAAGGGTTTCTGTGTCTGATCCCGCCTGAGGAAACACTAAGTCCTTCAGGAGAGAGTTTAGTTAGCCTTGAGGATCCTAGTCCCACAAGTGAATTTTATATGTTTCTCGGCTGATGAGATCCTAAGTCCCATAAGTGAGACGTTGGGCCTCTCAGGATGGCTTCTACCTAGGCTTCGGTCACCCCTCTTAGGCGTAATTTTTGTGTCTGATCCCACCCGACGAAATACTTAGTCCTTAAGGAAAGAGTTTAGTTAGCCTGGGGGATCAAAGTCCATCAGGTGAATTTTATATGTAGCCATGTTGATGAGATTGTAAGTTCCTCGGGCTCATAAATGGGCCTCTCGTGTGGAACTTCTATCAGGCCCTCAGACAAGACCCGTGATTAAGTCTCTTAGGCTAAAGTTCAGTCATACCTCTTAGGCGTGATTTCTGTGTCTTATCCCGACCGAGGAAACACTAAGTCCTTCAGGCGAGAGTTTAGTTAATCTGGGGGATCCAAGACCCTCAAGTAAAGTTTATATGTAGCCATGCTGATGAGATCGTAAGTCCCTCATGAACGGATTTGGGCATCTCGTGTTGGACTTTTATCAGGTGCTCAGACAAGACATTCCTCCTCTTCATGTCATTCCACTTTCCAAAGCTTTATATTTTCTTTGAAATTTATCTCTCATTATTTTCTCTTTCTCTCTCTAGAAATATTTCTTTTTCACTTCAGTCATCTCTATGAGTTTGATTCGTGAGATAACCCAGTGATTAAATCTTTGTCAAGGATTCTCGAGCTTAACAAAAAAAAAAGCTTTCTTTTGTTATTAAGATAAGCGTGAAAATCTCTAAAAGGTACGTTAGCTTAGCCTGGGGTAAAAGCTATCTTTAGTTGGGATAAAGCCTATAAACTCTCAAGATCATATTGTATTAAGGTTCGTCGGCATAACCGGTAAAAGCTCAAAGTTATAGTCAAAATCTCATAAAGATCTTTTGGGGAAAGAAATAGGCCAACATTCGATCGAACTTGGATAAATCTCTGGTGCAATCTCTCTAACCTTTACTCTCTTTAATTTCTGCTATTTACTGATTGTTCTTTACTTCCCGTTGTTATACTCTATCTTTAAGAAACTACTAAAACAGTTCTAAGTGCATTTGAGAAAATAACAAAAGTACGTGAATTTTAAATACCAGTCATTTGTCCAACAAAGGTCGCCACAAAGCTTCTTCTCCAAGGTGCACATTATAAACATCTGGCTTCTCTTCTAATTTTAATGATGGCCTCAGTAATTTATACATCAACATTCTTCTCACAAAGATCGAAAAAAGACTTGAGGTGAAATAACGAACCATTTAATATCTTTATATCTCACAAAGACCCATAAAGATCGCCTCAGTCTTAGGCTCAATAAGAAATATTTATACCTTTATATCTTTTATAATGTTCAATTATTTCTTAAACGAAAATAACTTTGCAAAATTAGTTCTAATAATTGACTATGCCTCGTTCACTTTTTATTGCTAGATCAGTCAGAGTTATAGTGCCAAACAAATACTGCAATTTAGTCTGCAAAATAGCGAAAGTTTGATTTTGAATGAGTACCATAACATGGTAGGTCCACCATCCTGTGCCGTGATTGAAGACGGTAAAATTTACTACCTTTGCTGACATTAATATGGTGCATATTTTTGTTCGTTATTTTAGTTTATACAATTAAGTTCGTATTTTAATTTGCACTTATTAGAGATAAAAATGCCTAAATTGATAGACACTTAAAAATCTTTTATTTTTTCTCTCAATAAATCATGTAGACTAATCCTCATCACAATAGATAGTGAAATTCTTCGTCAAAAAATTAAACATTACTATTGCATAACAAGGGATGAATTCAATCTCAAGATTTTTGGGTAACCTAAAATTTAACATTTCCATCGGATCAAAGTGCTCTAGGTTACACTGAAAAAGATTTAGCGCAAGAGTTAGATTTTTATTTTATTTTTAAATGTAGTGAATCAAATTTTAAATTTTACTTAAAAACAATCCATATTTAATGTTCTACAATTAGGTATTATTAACATATGAAAAAAAAAATCTTCAAGATATTATTTATATTTCATTTTTTTTCAGTATTTTTTGTTAAATTGTAATTCAATGTGTCGAAACTATGTGTCGAAAAGATTTGATTTGTTTTAAATTTATATAAATTTGATTTAAGTCTAGAATAAATTAGATTTGATTTAGTAACAAAAATATATTTTGGGCTTTGGGCTTAGGGTGTAAGCTCAGTTATAAATAGAGGGAGTAACCCCTATTTTTTGTAAGTAAGTCAAACAAGTTGTATTCACAGAATTTGCAGTTGCAAGTGAATAACAAAGTTTTCACAGTTTGTGAGCAGAGAGAAACTCTGCAGAAATTATTTGTCTTGTCTTCTTTTCTTTGTTTTTCTCATAACTAATCGTCATTGTGGTAGAAATTCATCATAGTCTTTTGGTGGATTTCCAACATCTGGTATCAAGAGCTTTTGTTTCGATTCAAGGAAAGTGTCAATCAAGAACGATTGAAGAATTCACGATGACAAGTTATGGGAATGCAAATTATCCGACAACCCTACCAATTCTGAAAGCTGACAACTATGTGAATTGGTGCAAACAGATGAAAGTCTTATTCAGGTGTCAAAGTCTTTGGGACCTTGTAAAAGATGAAGTCGAAGCGCTTGGAGAAAATGCTTCAGAAGAAGAAAAGAAGAAATACATAGAATCTGAGAAGCTGGGTTATAAAACATTATTTATAATTCATCAATGTGTCAGCCCAAACAATTTCGAAAAGGTTGGTGATTCAGAATCTGCAAAAGAAGCTTGGGAAATCCTTGAAAAGTCTTTTGGAGGTGCTGAGAAAGTGAAAGAAGTGAGGTTACAAACTCACAAAAGGACCTATGAACTGCTTCAGATGGAAGACAGTGAAAGCATATCTGATTTCTTCACTAGAGTTACAAAACTAGTAAATCAAATCAACATATGTGGAGAAGCGTTAACATCAAGAGCTGTTGTGTCGAAGATCTTGAGATCTTTAGCTCCTAAGTTCGACCACATAGTGGTGGCGATAGAAGAGGGGAAAGACTTGTCGAAATTGACAAAGGAAGAGCTTTAAGGTACGCTTGAATCTCATGAACAAAGAATGAACGAAAGGGCTGCAGGAAAATCGAAGAGTGATGTGGCCTTGCAGGCACATTCAACAAAAGAGACCAAAGGCAAAGGAAAGTGTTTCGACAAAGGTAGAGGTGGCTACAACAAATCGAATGGTAGAGGAAACCAGATTGAAGGAAACGTGTCGAATCAAAGAAGACCATACCAAGGCAACCAAAGAGGTGGTGTTGCAAATAGAGGAAGAGGTGGTGGTCGAAAACCTGATAAGAGTCACATTCAATGTTACAACTGTCAGAAGTATGGTCACTATTCAAGTGATTGTCCAGAAAAACGAAAGAATCAAGAAAGTGATGCAAAGCTTGCAAAACATGAAGAAGAAGAAGAGATGACGCTGATGGTCACAACAAGAGATGAAGATAGATTCAAGGACCAATGGTACTTGGATTCAAGATGTTCATCACATATGTCTGGAAGGAAAGACTGGTTCGTCAATATAAAACCCTCAATGAAAAATATGGTAAAATTTGCAAATGACAATACCCTAGCAGCTGAAGGTATTGGTGATGTTATGATTACGAGGAAAGATGGCAAAAGGTCAGTAATCTCCAATGTGTTGTACATACCAGGAATGAAGAGCAATTTGCTCAGTATAGGGCAGTTGGTCGAAAAGAATTATAAAGTGTCAATTGAACATAAGATGATGAGAGTCGTTGATGCAAATGGGAGATTAATCTTGAAGGCTCCTATGTCTCAGAATCGAACCTTCAAGATTGAACTAAATGTGATGGAGCACAAGTGCCTTTCGACTGCAGCTAGCAGAGATGAATGGATATGGCATTATAGACTAGGCCATCTCAACTTCAGAGACATCAGAGATTTGAAGAGAAGAAATATGGTTTCAGGATTGCCAGAAATTGACATTCCAAACGAGGTATGTGAGGAATGTGTGCAGGCGAAGCAACACAAGAATAGCTTCAGCAAGGATGCAGGAAGTAGATCGAAGGCTAGTCTTGAAGTCATATACTCTGATGTATGTGGATCAATCCAGGTGGATTCGATGGGAGGTAACAAATACTTTGTTACATTTATAGATGATTCCAGTCGAAAGCTATGGACTTACCTGATCAAGAAGAAAAGTGAAGTGATCGAAGTATTTACCAAGTTTAAGTCTATGGTCGAAAGACAAAGTGGTCGAAAGCTCAAAATTTTGAGAACTGATGGTGGTGGAGAATATGTGTCGAAAGACTTCGACAGATTATGTGAAAAGGAAGGGATTATGCATGAGGTGGTGCCACCCTATACTCCACAACAAAATGGAATTGCAGAAAGGAAAAATCGAACCATCATGAATATGGTGAGAAGTATGTTGAAAGGCAAGAATTTACCTAAAGAGTTTTGGGGTGAAGCTGCTTCGACTGCAACATACATTTTGAACAGATGTCCTACAAAGAAGCTAGAAGGAATTACTCCAGAAGAATGTTGGTCTGGTGTGAAGCCTAGCTTGAGTCGTCTGAAGGTATTTGGATCTATTGCACATAGACATGTGCCATATCAGTTGAGAAGAAAACTTGATGATAAGTCAGGTCAAATGATTCTAGTTGGATATCATTCGACAGGAGGCTACAAGTTGTTCAATCAAGTGAAAAAGCATATTGTGATCAGCAGGGACGTGATCATAGATGATTTTAAAGAATGGGATTGGACTAAAAATATCAAGAAAGATTCAATGGGAATCCTTCTTGAAGAGCCAGAAACTCAAGTCGAAAGAGAAGTTCGACAAGAGGAACCAGCAGATATACCAAGTACAAGCAGGCCTCAAAGAACAAGACGCATGCCTGCAAGATTGCAAGATTGTGTGATTACATCAGATGATGTAATAGATAATGAAGGTTAGCTGGTACATTATGCTTTCTATGCAGATGTCGAACCCGTTAATGCAGCTGAAGCATTAAAGGATTCGAAGTGGGTGAAAGTAATGAACGAAGAAGTAAAGTCTATCGAAGACAACAATACTTGGTCACTTGTCGAATTGCCTCAAGGCAAGAAGGCAATTTATGTCAAGTGGGTATACAAAGTGAAAACGAATTCGAAAGGTGAAGTAACTCGACACAAAGCAAGACTTGTAGCGAAAGGATTTCTACAGAAAGAAGGAATAGACTTCGATGAATTTTTTGCACCTGTTGCTAGGATCAAAACAATCAGGTTGGTTGTTGGTCTAGCAGAAATAAACAATTGACACATATGTCAGATGAATGTGAAGTGTGCATTCCTAAATGGACCATTAGATGAAGAAGTCTATGTTAAACAACCAGTTGGGTTTGTGAAACATGATGAAGAAAGAAAGGTGTACAGGCTACATAAAGCCCTGTATGGTTTGAAACAAGCTCCAAGGGCTTGGAATAAGAAAATTGATAGTTTTTTAAGGGAGAAGGAATTTGTGAAGTGCACAACTGAACATGGAGTATATGTAAGAAGAAGCAAGAGTAAATTTATTATATTATGTCTCCATGTAGATGATTTGTTGATAACAGGTAGCTGTAAAAGTGAGATCGAAGACTTCAAAGGTGATCTCAGCAAAGAATTCGAAATGTCTGATTTGGGTGAGATTTCATATTTCCTTGGTATCGAATTCTACAAAAGCAGTAGAGGTTTGATGATGTATCAAAGAAGATATGTAGGAGAAATTCTCAAGAGGTTTGAGATGGAAGAATGCAACTCAACTTCGACACCTGCAGAACCAAGACTGCAACTGTCGAAAGATGCAGATGAAGATGATGTTGATCCAACCCAATACAGAAGACTTATTGGATCTTTGAGATATCTTTGTCATACAAGGCCTGACTTAGCATACAGTGTAGGTATGGTAAGCAGATTCATGCAGGAGCCAAAGGTATCACATCTAGCAGCAGTGAAGAGGATACTAAGGTATCTCAAAGGAACTTTCGATTATGGCATTTTGTTTTCTGCAGTTGATAAAGGAAAAGAATGCAAGTTAGTGGGATACACTGATTCGAGTTGGTGTAGTGATGCTGAAGATCGAAAGTCAACAGCAGGATATGTGTTTATGCTAGGTGGTGCACCAGTTGCTTGGAATTCAAGAAAGGAACCAGTAGTGGCATTATCATCATGCGAAGCAGAATACATAGCTGCTTCTCTTTGTGCATGTCAAGCAACTTGGATGGTGAACTTGGTCGAAGAGATAACAGGGAAAAATCATGGAGCAATTACCATGAAGATAGACAACATGTCAGCTATTAATCTGGCGAAGAACCCAATAGCACATGGTCGAAGTAAGCACATCGAAATGAGGTTCCATTATCTTTGAGAGCATGTAGCAGATGGGAAGATGAATTTGAAACACTACAGAACTGAGAATTAGATTGCAGACATCATGACAGAGGGAGTGCAAGTCGAAGTATTCAGAAAGCTAAGAGCCATGATGAACATAGATAGTTTAGACACAATGAATTAGGTGGTGTGTTAAATTGTAATCCAATGTGTCGAAACTATGTGTCGAAAAGATTTGATTTGTTTTAGATTTATATAGATTTGATTTAAGTCTAGAATAAATTAGATTTGATTTAGTAACAAAAAGATATTTTGGGCTTTGGACTTAGTGTGTAAACTCAGTTATAAATAGAGGGAGTAACCCATATTTTTTGTAAGCAAGTCAAGCAAGTTGTATTCATAGAATTTACAGTTGCAAGTGAATAACAAAGTTTTCAGTTTGTGAGCAGAGAGAAACTCTGCAGAAATTATTTGTCTTGTCTTCTTTTCTTTGTTTGTCTCATAATTAAATTGTCATTGTGGTAGAAATTTATCATAGACTTTGGTGGATTTTCAACATTTTTTCTCATGTTCGATAATGAATTCTAAACGATAGATGATATTCTCTATTATTTGAATTAAACATAACTAAAAAAAATAAAATATAAACAAATAAAATTAAAATAACTATTTATAATTTTGTCGCAAAGTATTAGATAAAATTTGATTCGAAACAAACCCTAAACATTCAACATCCAAAATTTATTAAAAGAAAATTTTGCCGTCTAATATATTCTTACTCGACTCAAAGAAATAGTTTATACAATTGCGTCCATAGAATACTTACAAGAAAAATGTTGTATAAGACCATTAAAAAATTATTATATTTCTAATTTGTTCATAAATATGATAAATAATGACATATACAATTTTGACTTTTTCTTTATATATTTTTTTTCTCTTCAAAACAACTTTAGTTAATAGTGTATGAAAACTTAGTTGATACAATTTGTAGTTTGATTAATAGGTATCATGACATTAAAAGGAAATTTTAAGTGGGAAATTAAAATTAATTCATTGTGTTATAAATTGGTTGATATAATTCATGATTTAGTTTATAGAGGCCTGACATTAAATGAGTTTTCAATCATAAAAAAATAAAAGTGGATTAATAAAATGTAAAAATTAATTAATGTATTTTATAATTTAATATCAGAATATAGTTAATGTTATGTGCTTTATTTGTTAATCAAATAATGAAAGTGTTGGGTCATCCTTCTTATTTGGAGTGAATTCAAATGATGTGGGTTTGTGGCCCATATGTGTAAGCCTTTGTTATTAGAGAATTTCTTATGGCACTCTAGATAGGGGAAAAAATCTCTATGAATAACCAAAAATGTTCCTCGGAAGTGCATTTCCGGGACACATTTTTTTTGTTGAAAAATCATGTTTAGAATCAGAAATGTATTTCCGATTCGTATCAACGTGGTAGGTGTGACTTCTCACTGTGTAACTAACTATTTAGTTCATTTAAATTATAACCGGAACTACAATATCGATTTAGGAACCGCAAGTGTACTTCCGGTTTGTATGATTTTTTCATATAATAGGTTGCGCATCAGAAATACATTTCCAGTTACTGGAGGCATATTTGAAAATTCACGCTGTTTCTAAGAAACACTTGGAACACTTGGAAATTCACCAAGTTTCAATGCTATAATTCCAAACTCTATTGGAACCTAAATGCATAATTAACTGAGTATAGGATTGAAGGATATCATGGAGAACGGGTTGGGTACAAATAAACTTTGAGCTTTTATCCTTTGTTTCTTAAACCGTGAACCAGACCACACTACAACCCTTCAAAGTTCTAACTGAAGCATTGGTTAGTTCGAAAACATACTGTTACAAAAAGGTATCTTGACTCCTGTAAGACTTACTATAAATCCTGAGTTGATATCACATTCTTACACATTTTGTTTTACTAAAAAATGCACTTTTTTAAACTTCAAGACAGACATAAGCTTTGCATTTTAATACCATTGTTTACATATGACTAAGTGTTTGAAAATAGAGAAATTTGCATGACGAATATTCAATGAATGGAAATTCTCTCAATATACAGAATTACTTCAGAGGATGGGTCAAAGAGAAAGACACTTCCAGTAACAGACCTTTCATGGACACAATTGGTTATAAATCAAGGGACATGATATGTTATTATCCAACTCATCTGTGGCAGTCAAGTTAAGATTCAAAGAATCTCTTAAAAGAATTGAATAGTCAGGGGCAGATCTCCATCTGAATCATTTGGGGCATGTTACATTGATCATGAGTTTCAGCAAAAGCCACTATGAAAATTGAATCTTCGGTATCACCAAATTGCTTGTCTATGTCACAGTATCAGATGGTGTCATTCTGTCATGACAGTTCTTAGAAAAATACTGAGGAAGGTCAAGACTATTAGAAACCTGGTAATCAATGATTGATCAATAACTTCAAACATCGGGTGTACCAGACTAATCCCATGGGAAAATAGACTCCCGCATAAGAAGGGACACAATGAAGAAAATATTTTCTGGTAGTGCTACAACACTTACTACCATGGACAGTGAAAATTCCCCGTGCCCTCTGAACGCAGACATAGTACAAAATACTACGTATGAAAAAGAGACCCGCTAGGTTGATAGGCCTAGGCAAAAATAAGGGCATCCCGACGAACCAAAAGGATTCGGGAAAAAATTAGGGACATATAAATAAAATTGTACACCCGGTAAGTCGAAAACCTGAGAAGGCAGCTTGGGCAAAAAAGAGTATCCCGGTGGACTGAAAATCTGAAAAGACAGTCCAGGAAAAAGTTAGGGATTAAAGCGTACGACTATGTCCCATTATCTCATCACTTGTTTATCACTCTGATCAGCATTTACTAAAGACTCCAGAAGTTGGGATAATGTTCAAGTCATCCACAAATCTCCACAGAGCAATCTCCATGAAATTATCTCTACAGAGCTATCTTCACAAGCTCATCCCCAACATAGATATATTCCCCAACAAGTCTAATAAGCCCACAGGTAGAAATTCGGGCATCTTCCAACAGTTCACCTCCATATCCCTAATGGATAGCTTGACCTAATCATCATCCCCAATAGGTCCCCTAGAGAATAAGGAAGTTTGATCATTTCTTCAGCATACAGTGGTGACTTCCTCAGCGCAGCCTATAAAATTCCAACCCCCATCTGTTGGCTGAAGATTTTGATAATGTTATTTAGAAGCCAAATGAGTTAAACGTTTTTGATCGAAATAGAATTAAACGTCATATTTCGAAGTAGCAGAAGCAGTGTTTCGAATAAGTGTGTCAAAGCTTGGAGCTTCGAGTGGCAATTATGGGAACATATCTAAAGGAGTCTCGAAACCACAGCGAGGCTGCGCCTGGGAAGAGCGTTCGAAACGGAGAAACACCAAAGCATTTAAAATTCAAATGGAAGCGGGACTTTTAAAGTTTGAAAGTTATATGTTGGAGCATTTGGGGACACGTGGAAAGATGAAAGAAGCATTGTCCTGCATGTTCGAAACGTGGCATAATCCTATAGCAAGACCGTTATGGTCGAATTAGTATAAATAGAAGTCTTAGTATTAGGATTTCGTGTGTCATATCTATTATACAAAATACTCAATAACATTCAAACTACCACATGGCAAGGGAAACGAATGCAAGAGAAATGTATGTATGATAGCACCATGTATTTCTGATTTAATGAAAACCTTTTACCATTTCCAGTACTTTCCTTTATTTCTTTTGTCAAACAACATTTACAAGTTTTCTTATTTACAGTCTTTTCACTTCGAAATCTTTTCTTCAAAGTTTTACATTTTAATGTTTTCTTTATATTTCGAGTACTTTATATTTCAGAAAACTGTCATATTTTCCATACCTTTACCTTCAAGTCTTATCCTTCGAACGCATATGTTTACTTAAAATCATTTATAGATTTCTTGCATTAAACGCTTTCTTCACATTTCAAACTTTTACGCTCCAGAAATCCTTTATGTTAACCGTTTTGTAAGTCAAAACCATTTACTTCACTTTTATGCAGTTTTACATGTCTTTACAATTAGCATTACAATTAGCATTTATTCGTGTAACTTAGTTTTCACACACATTTTGATTACATCTTTAGACTTTTAGAGAGAGAGAGATCGAAACAAGCCAAACACATATACAATATCAACCATGAATATCTGTTCGATTGTGAGAGTAACCTTAATATCCAAGGAGTCCTAGGATCAATCTAGTCGATCCTGTGAGTTACCAGAGGAATTGAATAACAGTAAGAAAGATTATTCGATAGTTTGGAAGACTAGCGGTTATTTACCAGAAATCACTGGAAACAAATTGGCACACCCGGTGGGACCAATAATTGGATATCAGAATTAAGGATTGTTGAGACATAGCCATTACAAAAACGTTGGAACCTAAGAAGTTTGCTGTTTTATGAACCTGAGAAGTGGTAAGATAACCAACAACAACCAACCTTTATCCAGAAGAAAACGTTTGGATAAAATGTCTAATTCAGACAATCAACAAGGGGACCAAAGTGGCCCACATGCAACAGGCACTAACGCGTCCACTTCGATCGGAACATCTAATGTAATCCCTTCGAATGCACAGTCTGTTGCATCTTCGACCAGTAACATAGCCACCAATGGAGTAAGTGGCATATCAACTAATAGTTCGATCTTAGGAAATACTGGAACTATTGGCTACCCTGGGGGATTCGTTCCACCATCAGGGACACAATCCCATTTCGCCACCCCATTAACTAGACCACCCGGTTTCGATGGGAATAGAACCAGAAATTCCTCTTATGGAATGCCAACATCTTTTATGGCAGGTTTACACAATTCCACATCGAATTCATCTCCACAACTAGGGTCTGGGTCTGGGGCGAATCAGTTTATGACAAATAACCAAGGGTCGGTGGGTTATAGCACAATGCCTATCCTAACCACAGACAACCAGTTGGCTTTTAGGCAATTGATGGATGACAGTAACCATAATATGATAGGGGTGCTAGCACAAACCATGCAGGAGATATTTGCCCCAATAGTGCAAAATGTGACTGTGACAAACAGGGAAAACGCTGACAATATGAGTCGAATAGCAGATTTCTTCGCTCCCCCAGAAAGGCGTAGGCAGAATCAGGCGGGATTTCGAACAAACACGCCTGTTATAGAACAAATTGCTAACGACCCAATTTATAGACCACCCAGAGAAGAAGTTAACTTAGGGGCCAGGGCACCAAGGTTAGAAGCCCCAATAATCCCGGGCCCACAAAGGGAAATTATGGAACCAGGGGCAAGGGTCGAAAGGCTAGAAGCCCCAGAGTTTCGAGAAGAACAACCTAGGGGAGTTGTTTTGGTTGGTCGAAATCAAGATGCTGATGCCGTCGTTCATAGAATTCGAAACGATAACATCTTGGCAGAAAACAACCTAACCACCATGATAGAGAGGGTCATGGCCCAGAATGGCCTCAACACAGGAATGAGGAGGCCAAATTACGCTTCTCCTATATGGGATTGCATAATGCATACTGATTTACCAAGGGGATATAAAGTCCCTAAATTTACAAAGTTCGCTGTGGATACCAATGAGTCAACAGTCGAACACATAGCGAGATATCTAACCGAAGCGGGAGATATAGCCAATAATGAAGATCTCAGGATCAAATACTTCCCAAGTTCCTTGACAAAAAACGCCTTCACATGGTTTACCACTTTACCTCATGGGTCTATTGACACTTGGGCTCTCTTGGAGAGATTATTCCATGAACAATTTTACATGGGGCAGTCGAAAATAAGTTTGAAGGAACTGGCCAGTGTTAAGAGAAAGTTCACCGAACCCATAGATGATTATTTGAATAGATTTAGGCTTTTGAAATCCAGATGTTACACAGTAGTGCCTGAACATGAGTTAGTCGAAATGGCCGCTGGTGGCTTGGATTATTCTATTCGAAAGAAACTAGACACTCAGTATTTGAGGGACATGGCTCAGTTAGCCGATAGGGTTCGACAGGTCGAAAGACTAAAGGCCAAAAAAGCCAGAGTCTTTAAGAATAGCAAGAAAGAAAGGATTTCCTATGTTGGGACTGAGGAAGCAGAAGAATACCCTGAATTCGAATTCGAAGAGGTCGAAATTGACCTCGCTGAATTAAAATAGGCCCCGCCTTATTCCTGCAAAATGTTAGTTCCCACAAAAGGGAAAGATATTGTTGAATATGAAAAAAGTGACAAATTTCCAAAGAAGGTTTATACCTTCGACGTCACTAAATGTGACGAAATTTTTGACTTACTTGTCAAAGATGGCCAACTAATTGTGCCATCAAATGTCAAAATACCTCCTTTGGATCAGAGAAAGAAGAGGGTATTTTGCAAATATCATAGTTTCCTAGGCCACAAGACCTCACAATGTTTTCTTTTCAGGGACCTGATTCAAAACGCGATCAAAGATGGCAGACTGAAGTTTGCTGATAAGGCGAAGATGAAAGTGGACGAAGATCCCTTGGACGTCGCAGACACCAACTACTCCGAGCCTGCATGCATTGGAGAGGTCAACATGGTGGAAACTGATCAAAGCGACGCCCTAACAGGAGAGAAGGGTACTGGAGTTGAAAACTGGGTGATGGTCGAAGTCAGCGAGGAGGTCACTGAAGACATCCAGAATACGCCAGAGACTTCGATTGCTGCACCCGTAGCTGTTGCGAGAGAAACCCAGGCTACTGAAGGCCAGGGAAATCAGAACCAAGAATTAACACAAGTCACTGAAGGCTTGAGGCTGGAATTGGAGAAAGTCCAAATCACGCAGCCAATTCCCCCTCAGAAGGAAATATGGGACACTCTAGGGGAACCTAGTGGAAAATTTGACTATTTGGTCAAATATTCTGCCCCAGAAAGTTCGAAGGTTCAGATTGAGGATATAAAACCCACAGGATGGGGAGATGATGAAGCTAAAGAGGGAGATGTAGAAATAAATATGGTGGATATGGAAAGGCCTCGCTCTGAGATGGAGGAAGTGGAAAAATACTTAGAAAAAGAAAAGTATAGAATGGGGGATAATCACACTGGAGATGCTAGTCTCAAAGATTATCTCATGACATGCCACAAAGGAGATTCAGGCATGATATTGTGCCCTAGGTGCAGCATCCTCTGCAATCAAAGAATTTCTGCGAATTTCGAAAGGGTACAAAGGGCTCGAACTAGCAACAATTGGCGCCAGGATAACCAGCTTTTTAGGTGTTATCCCAAGGCTGGGGAAAGTTTGCTGGAGTTTGTGTTTCGCTGCTACAAAGGGGCAACCAAGTGCTTGATTTGCCCAAGGTGTTCTGCTGTGTATGACCAAAGCGTGGCCAGGGCCTTCGAAACGATTCCCTTCGCCCCTTGCTGGAACCATCAAGAAACTACCCAGATGGGCCCACGTTTCGACAGCAGACACAAACAGCGAAGGCCTGATATCCCTCACCCCAAGGCTGCTCGAAGAGTGACTTTCAAACTCCCTGCTGAAGTGCCAACCGATAGATGGTTATAGGTCAGAAATGACAAAGGCAAAGATAGATGGAGAAACGCTGAACGAAATGCACACCATGCTGTGACATACAGGAGGCAATTCAACACAGCAAAAAGGGAGGAAGTGAGATTAGAAAATTACAAAGGAAGGAACCCCATGTCAAGATCCCAATGGCGCAGACAGCAAAGGATTCGAAAGGCTGAGAGAGAAGCTGTGGCAAACAAAGGGGATACTTCAACGAAAAACCAAGGTGAATCTAGCACCAACAAACCAAAAAATCAAACTGAAGACAAACCTCCAGTCAATAGGAGGCTCTTCTCTGAAGAACAACGCGATGAACCAAAGGAATACACTCCAGGCCCGGAAGAGGACGAAGATATGATAACAGATAACTTCGAATCGGAGGGGGAGTCTTCATTCAACTTGAACTGTAACGTGGTGTCTGTGCTTCCCTGCGAATTTGGACAGGAAACCGAAATCAACGAATATGAGGAGGAAGACACCACAGATTTGATGAAACATAGGCCCGTGTGCTACTATGTGATGGACAATGGGCCTGTTGAGGAACAAAATGCGTTCTTCGAACGTCCAGAACCTGTAATGAAGAACCATCTCAAGCCACTTTTCATTCGGGCGAAAGTTGGTGTCCATGGTGTGAACAAAGTTCTAGTGGATGGGGGTGCTGCAGTCAATTTGATACCCCATTTCATGCTAAAAAGATTAGAGATTCGCGAAGGAGATATCAAACCCCATAATATGGTTCTGTCCAATTATGAGGGAAAGGTGGGCAAAACACTGGGGGTGGTCCAGTTGGAATTGACAATAGGCTCAAGCTGTAGGCCCACCATGTTTATGGTGATCGAAGCCAAGGCCAACTATAACCTGCTGCTGGGAAGAGAGTGGATCCATGGCGTGGGGGCAGTTCCTTCGTCAATGCATCAGCGACTAGTTCTGTGGAGAGATGATGGAATCGTGGAAAACATCGAAGCAGACCAGAGTTACTTTATGTCAACTGTCAATTTAGTTGACAAGAGGGATTATGATAAAAATCTGGCAAAGATTGCTCCATGTGTTCCAAATGATGAGATTAATGAAACTAGAAACGCCCACTACTACATGACCTATCGTCATGATGGCCTTTACTGGGACAGAACAATAATCAGTGAAGAAGAGGAAGTCGAAAGCACTATACAAAAACGGCCAGCAGGTTGGGACTTCGACAACCTTAGCCATGACTGAGTCTACCTTTTTCGAAAGGATTTCGGCCTATATGGCTGAGAACGAATCAAAAGCGGCCTTAGAGGCTGAAATAAATAAATCAACTATAAAGACGAACGAAGTCAGTGGGGAGGGTTCGAAATGCTCACCCTTCAAAGAGTTTGAGATGGATCAAAGGTTGGATGCCATCTATGATAGAGAACCCTTAGGCTTCGAAAGGGACCCCATAAACTCAGGTGCCAAAATGTTGGCACAGGATCCACTCGAAGAAGTCAACTTAGGGGATGAAAAAACGAAAAGAGTAACCTACATAAGTGCTAAACTTAGCCCAGGCCTCAAGAAGAAAGTGATCGAAGTCCTTAAGGAAAACAAAGATTGCTTCGCATGGGATTATGACGAGATGCCTGGTTTAAAGAGGGAGTTGGTCGAACACAGACTGCCAATCAAAGATGGCAAGAGGCCCATCAAACAAACTCCCAGAAGATTCGCACCAACGGTTTTCACAAAAATTAAAGCTGAAATCGAAAGGTTGCTGCGTTGCAAATTCATGAGAACAACAAGGTATGTCGAATGGTTAGCAAACATAGTACCCGTTATTAAGAAAAATGGTTCTTTAAGAATTTGCATAGATTTTAGGGATTTAAACACTGCAACCCCTAAAGATGAATATTCCATGCCCGTGGCAGAAATGCTAGTAGATTCTGCTGCAAGGTTCGAATACTTGAGTATGTTAGATGGATACTCTGGGTATAACCAGATTTTCATTGCTGAAGAAGATGTTGCAAAGACAGCATTTCGTTGCCCAGGAGCCTTAGGCACCTACGAATGGGTGGTGATGCCTTTTGGTTTAAAGAATGCTGGGGCAACTTATCAAAGGGCAATGAATTCAATTTTTCATGATTTCATTGAAACCTTCATGCATGTGTATATTGACGATATAGTCATCAAATCTATATCTGCAGAAACACATTTGCATCATTTAAGCCAATCATTCGAGCGAATGAGAAAACATGGCTTAAAGATGAATCCCCTTAAATGTGCATTTTTTGTGCAGGCTGGAGATTTTCTTGGTTTTGTGGTTCACAAGAAAGGAATTGAAATCAACCAGAACAAAACCAAAGCCATAATGGAGACGAAAGCACCTGCGTCAAAAAGGGAGTTGCAATCTCTGCTAGGGAAAATTAACTTCCTCAGAAGATTCATCTCGAACCTGAGTGGAAGAACCCAAGCTTTCTCTCCGTTACTTCGTCTAAGGCAAGGTCAAGCCTTCGAATGGAACGAAACTCACCAGGAGGCGTTTGACAGAATAAAAGAATATCTTTCTCAGCCTCCTATTTTGTCTCCACCATCATGGGGGAAGCCCATGAGATTGTACATATCTGCCTCTGAAGTTAGTATAGGTAGTATGCTAGCACAAGAGGATAGCAGTGGCGTCGAAAGAGCCATATACTATTTAAGTAGAGTGCTAAATGATGCAGAGACCAGATACAACAATTTAGAAAAGCTATGTCTCTGTTTGTATTTCTCTTGTATGAAACTCAAGTATTATATAAAACCTGTTGATGTTTATGTTTCATCTCATTTCGATGTCATTAAACATATGCTATCAAAACCAATAATGCATAGCAGAGTTGGCAAGTGGGCTTTAGCCTTAACAGAATATTCGTTGACTTTCATGCCTTTAAAAGCTATGAAAGGTCAAGTGATTTCTGACTTCATTGTGGACCATTCATTGGTTGAGCAGACGATCATGAGTTACGTCGAAATGCAACCATGGAAATTGTACTTTGATGGTTCAACCCACAGGAATGGAAGTGGTGTTGGAGTCCTTCTAATTTCTCCTGAAGGAATTCCAACAAAATTCAAGTATAAATTAGATGGTCCTCGTTGTTCGAACAACGAAGCTGAGTATGAAGCGCTCATTGTTGGACTTGAAGCTTTGTTGGAATTGGGGGCAACCAGAGTCGAAATTAAAGGAGACTCTGAATTAGTGGTCAAACAAATCACAAAGGAATACAAATGCATAAAGGAAAATTTAATGGTATACTTCGTCATAGTCAATAGGCTATTGAAGAAATTTGAATACATGGATATTCAACACATACCAAGAATAGAGAACCAAGAAGCAAATGACTTAGCGCAGTTGGCTTCAGGTTATAAAGTGTCTACCAAGAACTTCAAGGATTTGGTCGAATTAAGGGGAAGAGTTATGGCTACTAGATTCACACTATCGGATCTGGAAAGTATGAGATTGGGATATGCTGAGAAACAGGGATTCGAAATACTAGCCATAAATACTTTGTCAGATGCAGATTGGCGAAGTCCATTGAAGAGTTATTTAGCAGACCCAACTCTAAAGGTGGATAGAAAAACAAAATATAGAGCATTGTCATACCTCCTCATGGGGAACGAATTGTTCAAAAAGACCCAAGAGGGTGTATTATTGAAATGCCTAGGAGAGAGTGAGGCATAATTAGCATTGTCTGAAGTCCATAATGGGGCATGTGGGGCACACCAAGCAGGCCATAAAATGAAATGGTTGCTATTTCGATACGGTTTGTATTGGCCTAGCATGCTCAAAGATTGCATAGACTTTGCTAAAGGATGTGAGGAATGTCAGAAGCATGCAGGAATTCAACATGCCCCTGCAAGCGAGTTGCATTCGATCATCAAACCATGGCCATTTAGAGGATGGGCATTGGATTTGATAGGAGAAATAAATCCTGCTTCGTCCAAAGGACAGAAATACATCTTGGTGGGAGTAGATTATTTTACCAAATGGATCGAAGTTATACCTCTGGTAGTTGCTGATCAAGAGGCAATTATTGAATTTATACAAAAGCACATTATCTATAGGTTCGGATTGCCAGAAAGCATAACTACAGACCAAGGCTATGTATTTACTGGTAGAAAGATACAAGGATTTGCCCAAGAAATGGGGTTTAGATTGCTAACATCAACACCATATTATGCTCAAGCAAACGGACAAGTCGAAGCAGCAAATAAAGTAATAATAGGATTAATCAAGAAGCATATTGGCAAGAAGCCAAGAAACTGGCACAAAACTCTGGACCAATTATTGTGGGCTTGTAGAACATCTCCTAAGGAAGCTACTAACACTACGCCTTTCCAACTTACATTTGGTCATGATGCAGTGTTACCAGTAGAAATTCATCTGCAATCAGTTCGAATTCAGAGACAAAACGAAATCCCAACTGCATTATATTGGGAAATGATGATGAATGAATTAGTTGAGTTGGACGAAATTAGATTACATGCATTGGAAATTTTGATGAGGCAAAAAGAAAGAGTGGCCAGAACATACAATAAAAGGGTGAAGAAAAAAGTATTCATTATCAATGACTTGGTTCGGAGAGTCATATTGCCTATGGATAAGAAGAATAAAGTGTTAGGTAAATGGTCACCTCATTGGGAAGGACCTTTTCGAATATTAAAAGTATTTTCAAACAATGCATACGAAATCGAAGAACTCATGGATGATAAACGTGTCCTAAAGGTTAATGGGAAATATTTAAAGAAATATAAGCCAAGCCTGCGGGAGATTCGAATAGTAACAACGTAAACAAAATATTATAAAAAGCCAAGATGGCAAGATAGAATGCCAAAATGGCGTTGTTCAAATATTACATGTAAGAAACCAAAATTACAGTCAAATAAACATCAAAATCTAGAAATAAGCATTATTTTTCAATCGATTAAAGGTGCTTCGAAATGATTCAAGTTTCTGCTGAGCGAACCGCCTGGCTCCTTCCAAGGTTGCCACTTCTCCTTTAAGTTGTTCTGCAGTCTCCATTTCCGCAAGCCCCTGGTTGAGAAGCTCTTCGAATTGGTTACCAGCAGGATTGGTTTCGAAGGCTAGTTGTTGTTCTTTAGCCTCCTTAACTTTCTGTTGAAGTTCCAGAATCTGCCTTTCCAAAAGAAGGATGGACTCAGCTCGAGCCTCATAATCAGTTTTCGCCTGCTTCAGATGCATAGCTTGATCCTCAGCTTCTTGAGAGAGTTTCGAAGCTTGTTCGTAAGCGGCACCCATGACAATGCGTTTCTCTTGAACCTTCTTGGCAGCAGATTCGTCTTGGAGAAGGTAGCCAGTTACGTTGTCCAGCAAATTCTGAAGATCGAATAAGAGAGTACTAACTGGCAAGGAGCAGGTGGAAAGATTGACCTTTGTGAGCAGCTCCTTCATAGTATAGCAAGCAGTACTATCTTGCTTAAGCACTTCGAATATATCCACATTGAGAATGGTTTTCCTAATTTTGTTAAGAAGAACAATTCTTTCATCTGTGGGAAGAGGATAGCTGGTCGAACCTGTGCCAGCCCTAGCAAGTGGGACGTCCCTCTGAGCCAACTTCGCCTTCATGTACCCAATAGGGTCATTTCGTCTCAGAAGTGCCAGCTCCTCGTCAGTCATTCGAGACAGAGAGGATTGAGGGAGTTCCACGCGTAGGGGAACCACGTTTGTTTCAACCTCTAGGGGTTCGTTGGTTGCATTACCATCCCCTTCATTCGTTTCGTGCTCTTGGTCTTCTTCATCCTCGTCCAAGTCTACCACTTCGATACCATCCCTTTCGCTGCTATTTGCGTTGGACTCCGTCCCAGCAGTCGAACCGTCATTGGCATTTTCCTCGTCATTGGCATTTTCCTCCTCAGATTCTTCGTCTGCAGATTCTTCGGCTCTTTGCCCAGAATCAGCTTTCTCTTCTTCAGTTTGAGTGTCCTTTGGGTCCTCTTGGAGAGTTTCAAGAGGGGACTTTTGAAGAGAAGCCCTTTGAAAATCCTCTGCAGACGTTTGAAGTATCGTTTCGTTTACCTCTTTCAGAGGAATGGAGGTACCCTGATCATCCTGCTGTTCAGAAGTTCCAGCCAGAACCGCCATATTGGAGGAACCTTTATTTTGGACCAAGTTGCTGGAATCTCCTTGAGGAGAGGAGTTGAGCGGAGTAGCAGCTCTGGATGGTGAGGTCGAAATGGTGGAAGTTGGATTCAAGATGTTCTGCAAGGAACAACAGAATGTTAAAGAAAACATTCACCAAGGTAATAAGAAGTTAGTATTAGAAAAAATTTTTAGAGGTTCAATTTACCTGTGGACCCTCAGAGGAGAGGTTACTAGCTATACGTTCCAACGTTGGGTTGGAGGTCGAAGGTGGATTTTTGGATTTGGGTAAGGGAGCAGCATCCCTGGAATCGAGTCCAGAGACACTAGTCGGAACAGTGCTTTTAGAAGTATCTTTCTTTGGCTTCTTCTTCGAAGCAGTATTTAAGTTCCCTCCAGCCTTGGGGTCTTCCCCAGTGGTGCTTGATTTCCGCTTCTTGGGAGTAGTAGGAGGAAGCTTGTTGGTCTGAAAGAATTTTAACGAAAAGTTAGATGTAAACCATAAAGCTTGAGTGTATTCGAAACATCAAGGCTAAGTGATTACCGTTGGAATTGGAACACTGGTTGTTGTTGGTGTTATTGTTGTTGTTGTGGTTGCAGCAGTAGTAGTTGTTTCAGGCGGAGTCACTTTGTCAGTAGTTTCGATGGAGGCTTGAGAGGCGCTCCCTTCCTTCGACTTCGAGGAAGCTGTCTTTATCCTGATGGCTGAAAATCGAAACAATTAAAGCAAAGGTTAAAGATATGAAAAATAAAAGACATTTGGGATTTTCCCAAGCATTCGCACCTGTGCCTTGATCAGATTTAATTGACATGGCAGAAAGTTCGTATCGAAGGTGTCCTGGGAAATCATGAAGCCAGTATCGAGCCCATGTCACAGTCTCAGATGGCTTTGGTTTCCTTTGAAGATATTTGAACATCTCTTTGCGAGTAAACCACCATGGATATGGGGGAAACCAAGCCAGAGCCAGTTCTGAGGTAGGTAATCTGGGAAATTTAGGTGGATGCATTTCGAATGCCAACCTATACCTATCCTCAGATGACAGCCCTGAAGGAAGTTTTAACTTAGAAACTTTTTGTTTAAATTTTTCCTTCAAGGTCTCAGCTGCTTGATGCACAGTGGAGTCCAAGCGCGTAGGGTCGTAAGTAGTTTCAAAATAATTTTGGAAAGCTTTAATCTATTTGGCATGAGTAAACATACCTTTCTTTGCTGGTACCTGCACATCGAAGGCATCAATTAGTTTCTGTCGAATTGTAAGTGTATCGAACATATAGGTTTGATAAAACTTAATCCACCACTCCAGAAATCCTTTAGCCGCGAGATGGGTAGGTTCGAAGGTTATCATCTCAAATTGGGCAAAGCCTTGATATTGTTCTTGCTGTATTTTGGCTTCCCTTGCCTTGAAAGTTCGTCCAGAAGTGATGGCGCTCTCAGTTTGGAACAAAGGTTCAGGAATCAGTTGGCATAAGCCAAACTGCCTCGAAACGAAGTTTGGTTGGTAGGCAAAGAGAAAAATTTGGTTCTTGGCTGGGGTTATCCTTGAAGAAATGAGTCTAGGCAGCAAGAAAGCTCTCCATACATCCTGAATCTCCTTTCTCTTGATGGCTTCTGAGAGAGCCATGGTGAACCAAGAAGGTCCATGAGCCCTCGAAGCAAAAGGCGCCATGCTCTCTTCGAACTTGTGCCTTTTGGAGAATATCATGATGTACTTCGAGAATTGAACTTTGAAGTCATCTTTGTCATCATTAGGAGTTAATCTTCGAAGCCTAGTGCCTTCGACTATCCTATCACTTATCTCAGAATCTTGCTCATCAATGGTGTTGGCGGTTGATAAGGAGGGTTCAAACATGGCATTTAGCCATAGTTGGAGTAACCAAAATGGGCCAGCCAATAAAATATTTTTGGAGGTGTGGGATTTGAGGCTCGAAACAGCTGACCTCAGGCTTTCATAGAGGTCAACTAAGAGTAGTTCACTTAGGCACACTTTTCGATTTTCATGTAAATCCCTAGCTAGAGGAATGAACCTACTAGCTACCTGTAGGGATCTACTACAGAAAACGTATCTTGACAGCCACAGGGTTAAGAAAGCAATGTGCTCTATGTCAGACACATTGTCCCCCTCAGCATGGTAATGACTGATAAATTTGGAAAAACTGGCTAGCTTGACTTCGAAGTCAATTATGCTTGAGTGCTCTTCGGTGTCAGGTATATAAGTTTCTCCCACTGGCGACAGCCCAGTAATGGCCGCTATGTCGAAGAAGGTTGGGGTGATCATTCCACCTGGGAGATGGAAAGTATTGTAGGTGCTGTCCCAGAAATAAAGGGACGCGAATAGCAGAGGGTGGCTGTAGGTGAAACCAGGTTTCGATAACTTGATCAGATTATAGATGCCTAATTCTTCCCATTGCTGGGATTTCTTAGCCTCTACTTTCGTGAACCAATTTTGATAAGCAATGTCAGAAGTAGGGCAAGATCGAAATGGCTTAAAATTGCTTTTTACATAATCCAAAACAAAGGGGTCCTTAGGAGGAACAGTTGGGGTTTCTATGGTATTTGAACTAGGAGATTCTACTGCCCTAGGGGCGTCCATTTTGTTAAATAAGGGTTTGAAGCTATAACAAACTGGGAAAATCGTCCTGGTGTCGTTTAATATTTCAAAAACCGTAAGAGGGCCATTTAAAGCTAACCTCTTACCAGCAACGTGGGTAGGAATGAGTACCTGTGACGCATACAACATTTCTTTTTCTTTGAAAATCATCTGAGGGGCAAGAGCAGATTGGCCTTGGATGGTGATGATTTTACTTTCCATGGTAGCTCCTGTAGTTTTTCCTTTCTTCTTGGAGACTTTCTTGAGTTGGGATGAAGTAGAAGAAGACATTTTGAAAGATGTTGAAAGCTTAGATTGTTTTATGAGAGAAGGAGGGTAAAAGATTCAGAGTGTGAAAGATTTAGAGTGTAAAAAGAAAAGAAGAAGATTAAGTTGATGTTTTATAATGGGGAAGTTTAAGAATCCACCGAATAGAGGTGTGATACGTGGAGATCATGGGTTGGTGTGATGAAGAGGTGGCGTGAAGTTAACATAGGTAATAGGCGTGATTTAGAGATAATCATTACTTATAACTGCACCACGCTGTGAAGTGACTCCGGGCGGTTAAGGAATCCAAAAGGTGCTATGATTGATGTGACTTGAGTCAAATGCATTAAATGTTACGATGATTCGAAAGTCCTATCAAAATCTTGTGTAGGTGTTTAAAATAGGTATTTCTCAGAGGAATCGAAATACATATTTTAAAGGGGCAATTTGTTGGCTGAAGATTTTGATAATGTTATTTAGAAGCCAAATGAGTTAAACGTTTTTGATCGAAATAGAATTAAACGTCATATTTCGAAGTAGCAGAAGCAGTGTTTCGAATAAGTGTGTCAAAGCTTGGAGCTTCGAGTGGCAATTATGGGAACATATCTAAAGGAGTCTCGAAACCACAGCGAGGCTGTGCCTGGGAAGAGCGTTCGAAACGGAGAAACACCAAAGCATTTAAAATTCAAATGGAAGCGGGACTTTTAAAGTTTGAAAGTTATGTGTTGGAGCATTTGGGGACACGTGGAAAGATGAAAGAAGCATTGTCCTGCATGTTCGAAACGTGGCATAATCCTATAGCAAGACCGTTATGGTCGAATTAGTATAAATAGAAGTCTTAGTATTAGGATTTTGTGTGTCATATCTATTATATAAAATACTCAATAACATTCAAACTACCACATGGCAAGGGAAACGAATGCAAGAGAAATGTATGTATGATAGCACCATGTATTTCTGATTTAATGAAAACCTTTTACCATTTCCAGTACTTTCCTTTATTTCTTTTGTCAAACAACATTTACAAGTTTTCTTATTTACAGTCTTTTCACTTCGAAATCTTTTCTTCAAAGTTTTACATTTTAATGTTTTCTTTATATTTCGAGTACTTTATATTTCAGAAAACTGTCATATTTTCCATACCTTTACCTTCAAGTCTTATCCTTCGAACGCATATGTTTACTTAAAATCATTTATAGATTTCTTGCATTAAACGCTTTCTTCACATTTCAAACTTTTACGCTCCAGAAATCCTTTATGTTAACCGTTTTGTAAGTCAAAACCATTTACTTCACTTTTATGCAGTTTTACATGTCTTTACAATTAGCATTACAATTAGCATTTATTCGTGTAACTTAGTTTTCACACACATTTTGATTACATCTTTAGACTTTTAGAGAGAGAGAGATCGAAACAAGCCAAACACATATACAATATCAACCATGAATATCTGTTCGATTGTGAGAGTAACCTTAATATCCAAGGAGTCCTAGGATCAATCTAGTCGATCCTGTGAGTTACCAGAGGAATTGAATAACAGTAAGAAAGATTATTCGATAGTTTGGAAGACTAGCGGTTGTTTACCAGAAATCACTGGAAACACCATCAGAGTTTGTTTCCTCAATACAGTTTAAAGAAAATTAATTCCCAGTAGAGTTTATTACCCCAACACCATAAATCCCTAACAAAATTCTTTTGTCCAGCAGGTTTTAATCAAAGTTGTTATCCCCAGAAGAGTTGCTATGGTATTTGAAACTTGGACCGATAGCACACAGGAGGAATATCCATCACTTTTATCCCCAGTCGGGGTATTTAAGAATCAAATCCTTCAACAAAAAAATGGAAAATGACCAACTCTCCTTGAATTCCTCTATCCTTAAACAGAAGTCGAAAATCCCCAGCGGAGTATCCACAAATAGAAAGTGGGAACCCCCAGCATAATTATTCCCAGCAGAAATTGAAGAGTCACTTTCTTCATCCCCAACAACAATTCGGGACTTATTTTCCCCAGCTAGACATTGTTACAAGGAGCTACCGATACGCTTCAACAACACATTGCATCCATACATCATTTCACGATACATCATAGTATATGCATACTGAAACGTATATAACATTCTAATTTATCTTGAGAGCATCGGTAATGCATTACATGCATCACAATATTCCATAAAGCTAATTTTGTCTTTTCAGGTAAAGCTCACAAATAGACGAATATCATCAACAAGAAAACAGGTCTGCTATTAATTCCAGATATATGACGGGGAAAATATCTATATGACTAAGCGGTATGAATTCCCGAAACAGGATGGGTTTACCAACAAAAAAAGCAGGTCAAAGATTAATTCTCGAAATAGGATATGGCAACTATCTATACAACCAAGTGGTATGAATTCCCAAAACAGTAGGGGTTTACCAACAAAAAGCGGGTTAGAGACTAATTCCCGAAATAGGATGGGGCAACTATCTATATGAACAAGCGGTATGAATTCCTAAAACAAGACTGGTTTATCAACCAAAAAGCGGGTCCGAGATTAATTCCCCAAACAAAATGGGGCAACTATCTATATGACCAGGCGGTATGAATTCCCGAAACATGACAAGTTTACCAATGAAAATAGATTGTAGATCAATTCCCGAAACAAGAAGGGGCGACTATCTGCATGACCAAATGACTTCCTTCAGAAACTGAATTCTGACGAACATTCCTCTTCAAAAGTTTTTTCTGAAAAGCATTCTTCATAGTCAGGCGTAGACTCGTTCTGATACTCCTATCAATAATTACTTTGGATGGCATCTATAAGCCCATCCTCGACTAAATTATATCATCTCTCCCAATGGCATCTCCAAGCCCATTCAATCAATACTATCAACCAACAATGTTACTTCATACATCGACGAGTGCAAATTTCTGAGCACTTAAGTGTTCAACCCTCTCCCACCTTAAGATCCCGAATAGCGGACATGCCAATCTAACTCTTTGGGTTAAAAATATTTAACAAGGGCAGCTGTTGTACCCCAAAAGTTTCCCTCCTATTTTCTTCAAGACACCTCCTCATGCTCCTAGGATTTTCAATTGCTCAAGGCTACTCAATTTTTGATCAGACAAATTCTCCTTCTAAGCAGTTGACCTAAAACTAGGGTTCACTTTTCTCAAGGAAATTTGAGCTTATAATGCCTTAAGTGGATTTACTAGTTCCTCATAAGTCTCAAGGAATGCTCATGCCAAATTTCAAGCCTTGCATCGCAAGTTTGCCCAGTCAATTGCTTAAATGACTAAAAATCAACTATATTGGGTAAAAATTCAACT
This sequence comes from Vicia faba, assembly GCA_948472305.1. Lineage (NCBI taxonomy): Eukaryota > Viridiplantae > Streptophyta > Magnoliopsida > Fabales > Fabaceae > Vicia > Vicia faba. Next base: position 1,481,392,622 of record OX451737.1, read on the forward strand.
GTGGTCAACATATAGTCAAACTTCAAGATTTTTGGTTAACATGAAGATCTTGAAGTCACATTCATCATTTGACCACGGGTTGATCATGATTCATCATGAAAACTCTCAATTCATCAAAAGTCAAAGTTTCCAAATTAGGGTTTTCTTAAGGAGAAGTCAACTGAACTTTGACCAAACATAACTTTCACATGCTTCATTAGATTTTTCTCAACCAAAGCTCATTTTGAAGGAAATTCAATTCTATACAACTTTATCTCTCTAAGCTCAAATCTAAAAAAATGCTTCATTTGAGAGATATATGCCAAAAGATTAAAGGTCGTTTCAAAAGTCAAGGCAACTTACATTAATATAATATCTTCAAATGAAAAAAATGATCAACATAGAGATTGTAGGGGACATCTTGAGCTTTCTAAAAAGTCTAAGATCACCTTCATATAATAAAAATTGAGAGAGTTATGATTGTCACAAGTTAGGAAATTTCGAGAAAATACATGAAACCCAAATTGATCAAACTCTGATTTTTGGGCTAATGGACTTGTGTTTCAAGGTCCAAACCTGTATTAGGCCTCATAGTTAACCTCTGAACCTATTCACACACCCCTTTGATTTTTATTCCACTTATTTTTGATTTTATTTATTTAAATTCAAAATAAATTAAATAAAATTATGGCTTTCATACAAAGGTCCAAGCCCACTTATTTTAACCTAATTTTCCTCTATATATATCCCATATTCAGACAACAACAAGGACACAAAAAACTTGGCAAGAGAACATTATTCCAAAAAAACTCCAAAATTATCCAAAACTAGGGCAAACTTCAATCCTTATTTTCAGCCTCTCTCCAAGCAAGCCAATCATCCAAAGCAATCACTGAGGAATTGTAGGGTTAGAATGGATCAATCTTGATGATTCAAAGGGCCTAAAAATCGCATACATTTATCTCTGGTTTCCTTGTTTTTTTGTAATTCGCATTTTTTGTTTTAATGTTGTTTTGATGCACACTAACATTACTAACATGCTTCTGAGGTATAACTATGCAGGATAAACCCTATTTTCTTTTGATGTTTCTTCCCCTATCTATTTTTTGGCAAGCCATGCTGTTGTGAAGGCAAAGGGCGTGGGTTCAACACCCACCCCTAGCATTTGTATCATTTTTGTTTTCTAACCTTATTTTCCATTTATGCTTCTTCCCCTATCTATTTTTTGGCAAACTTAATTCTTTTTTTATTTATCATTAAACATAAACATTTTTTATTAATTAAAATTAATTAGGTTTTAGGTTTTTTTATTTATCATTAAACAAAATTAACCTTTTTGTTTATTAATTAAAATTAATTAGGTTTTAGATTTTTTTAATTAACTTTTTTTTTCTTCAAAATTAACCTTTTTTTATTAAGTAAAATTAATTAGGTTTTAGGTTTTTTTTAACTTTTTTTTTTCTTTCAAAATTTACCTTTTTTTTAATTAATTAAAATTAATTAGGTTTTTAATTAACTTTTTTTTTCCAAAATTAACCTTTGTTTTTATTAACTAAAATTAATTAGGTTTTTTTAGGTTTATTTAGTTAATTATCATAAATCACTTTTTTCATAAAAAAATTACCAAAACATTTTCTTTGCTATTTTCATCTTATTTTTATTTTCCTAGATAAAGTGTATAGGGCTCGTTCATATGTAATAGCGTAGCTTTATTTATTTCTGCATTTTTCTATTATATAACTGCTCATAGTATAGTTGTAGGTTTTTATTTTCTGCACTTCACTATTATGTAACTGCCCCAAAGCTCTATAATAACCTAGGTTTACATTTCCGCCTTTACCTTCTGCTACTATATTTTATGTAACTATTAGTAATTAGGGTTTGTATGGCAAGATAAAAATTAACGATAGAAAACCCTAATTGCAAGACTAAATAACTTAAATGAACACACTTTCACACTCACACCTTTAGGGTAACCTCTCTTCGTTTCCGTTCAGAATAACGACCATGTCCCTCAAATGTATAGATACTTTAACAAAGTCCCTCGATAACCCTTCGATGTTGCCTTTCGAAAAATGGTCTAGTCCCTTACGAAACTGCTAAAGCATCCTTACGAGTTGCCTTCAATGACCGTACGACGACCCTCGATGTCCCTTCACATCCAATAGATATGGATACCTACCAACTAATGGTATGGATATCATTGTCTCTAAAGGAGAAGGAAAAAGTACAAGAATGATCTTGAGTGGGTAGAATACTATTAATCACTTGTTCACAAACTCTTCAAAACAATACATTTCTCACAAACATTTTTCACAAACAAATATTTTCAAAGAAACACTTTTTACGCATTATTGAGGACTAATACAAAAATCATTACAAAGTTTGCCTTACTTTGGCGTTTCAAAATATTTTCAAACACACACAAAAAAAAGCAAGATTTTCAAAGTGAGCTAAGAGATTAAGAGCCCATAGATAACTACGGATGAAAAGGGTGCTAACACCGTCCCTTTTCATAACCTACCCCCCGAACTCAAAATATTCAACGTCTTTCCTGTTCTTTTCACCCTTTCCTTATTGGATAAAATAAAAGTCGGTGGCGACTCTAGCTATCCGCAACATTTGCGATAAAACGTGAAACAAGTCAGTTCTCCCACCGTATTACAACAGTGCAGGTGGTTAGAACTGTTGAAAGATTACAAATTTGGCTTAAATTATCATTCAAGTAAAGCTAATGTTATAGTCGATGCTTTGAGTCGAAAGACTTTACATATGTCTGCTATGATGGTTAGAGAGCTAGAATTGATTGAGAAGTTTAGAGATTTGAGTCTAGTTTGTGAATTAACGCCACAAAGTGTTATGTTGGGAATGCTAAAGATCAACAATGATTTTCTGGACAATATTAAAGAAGTTCAGAAGTTAGATATGAAGTTGGTAGACTCGATGATTGGAGCTGACCAGTCTGAAGACGGTGATTTTAAAGTAGATATGCAAGGTAAACTGAGATTCCGCAACCGAATTTGAATTCTTGATGACGCAGATATGAAAAGGATGATTCTAGAAGAAAGTTATCAAAGTAGTTTGAGTATTCAACTGGGAGCTATTAAATTGTATCAAGACTTAAAGAAATTATTTTGGTGGTCTGGACTGAAGCGTGATGTGGTACAGTTTGTGTATGCATGCTTGACTTGTCAGAAGTCAAAAGTCGAACATCAGAAGCCTACATGATTTTTGGAACCTTTATATGTTCCGGAGTAGAAATGGGATAGTATATCAATGTACTTTCTGACAAGGCTACCAAATACTCCAAGAGGACATGATACTATTTGTGTGATTATTGATAGACTGACAAAATCGGCCCATTTCATTTTGATTAATATCAATTTTCCCGTGCCGAAGTTGGTGGACATTTATATCCGTGTAATTGTAAAGTTGCACGGTGTTCTGTCGAGTATTGTGTCGGATAGAGATTCAAGGTTTACTTATGATTCTTGGAAGAGTTTGCAGGATGCGTTGGGCTCTAAGCTAAGATTGAGTTCTGCATATCACCGACAGACAGATGGTTAGATAGAGAGGATTATTCAGTCGTTGGAAAACTTACTGAGAGCATGTGTTCTTGAACAGGGAGGTATGTGGGACATCTATCTTCCATTGATAGATTTCACCTACAATAATAGTTTCCATTCTAGTATTGGTATGGCACCTTTTGAGGCGTTGTATGGTCAAAGGTGCAGAACGCTTTTGTGTTGGTATGAATCCAGTGAAAATGTAGTGCTTGGACCCAAAATTGTGCGACAAACTATGGAGAAAGTGAAGTTCATTTGAGATAAGATAAAGGCTTCACAGAGTAGACAAAAAATTTACCATGATAAGAGGAGGAAGGATCTTGAGTTTCAAGTAAGAGACCATGTATTCTTGAGAGTTTCTCTGGTCACCGGTGTAGGTCGTGCTTTGAAGTCGAGGAAAATGACTCCTTGGGTTATCAGTCCATACCAAATTTAAGAGAAGGCGGGGACTGTTGTGTATTGGGTGGCCTTACCACCTAATATTTTGAATTTTCATGATGTGTTCCGTGTGTTACAACTTCAGAAATACATTTCAGATCCCTCTCATGTGATTCTTATGGACAATGTGCAAGTACGGGACAATCTTACTGTTGAGACCATGCCTGTACGAACTGAGGATCGTGAAATGAAGAAGCTAAAGGGGAAAGGAAATTGCTCTGGTGAAAGTGAGTTGGGGAGGAGCTTCTAGGGAAAGCACAACATGGGAATTAGAGAGCAACATGCGGGAGTCTTATTTGGAATTGTTTGCGTAAGGTAATTTTCGAGGACGAAAAAATTCTAAGTGGGGGAGAGTTGTAACACCCTATTTTTAATTTAGATTATTTTAATTACGCAATTATATGAATGCAATGTATTTTTGTGTTTGGATGAAATATGAGATGTGTTATTGTGCTTTGATTAGAGGTTACTACCTTAAATATTATGAGAATTAAGGAATTAGGGGTGTATGACCAAAACCATAGAGACATGGGGGTGTAGTGAGAAGACTAGTATATATACATTTTATTATTATTAGTAGTAACATAATAGGATAAGTAGTATATTATATTAGCTTAAATAATTAATTAATTAATTAGAGAAGGGCAAAGTTGGAATATGGATTTAGAGTTCCAAGGGGTTAAGTGGTCATAAGGGGAAAATTAGAAATTATATTATGACATTTTTCTGTGAACGAGAGAAGAGAAGCAGAGAATGAGAAAGAGAGAAGAAGAGGCAATCGTTCGGAAAGAGATCAGAATTCGTGGTAGAGGTTTAAGAATCTTCAAACCAAGGTAAGGGTGGGGTTCTAACTCTATAATAGGTTGCATTATGATGGGGAATGGTAGTGATTAAGTCTCATGATTATATGTTCTTAATTTTGTATTATCTTGCTTTGTGGGGTTTTATATGTTGATGAATTATTGATACAAAATTGGATGAAATTGGTCAAATTGTTAATATGAATTATGTTGGAATGATAGGTATGATGTATGTGTACCTTATGGAACCAAATGACATTGTTTTGATTGAAAAATTGGGATTTTTGGGGTTGAGAGGATTAATTTTTGTAATAGTGAAAATATTATAATTTTTCACTGTCAGGTTGAGGAAATCAGTTCCATTTTTGGAAAAATCAGTTTCCTGTACATGATTTGGTGCTGGAGCTATTTCTGTCGTGGCAGAAACCGGTTTTTGGTTTGAGGGAAACCCGTTTTTGTAGCGAAATTTTGTGTCACATGTTACTGTCAAATTGTAGAAACAGGTTTCCAGTTTGAAGGAAACCGATTTCTGGTCTGTGCTGAACCAAAATATTTTTGAAACTCCAAAAATCTGTAACTTTTGACTCGGGTGTCCGTTTGATGCTCTGTTTGGACCAGTGTGAAGCTAAAATCATTTTCTATCTTATAAAAATAAATCGCAGCACATTAAAAGATTATTTGACATCAACTGTAAGTGTTTGTTGGAAATAATTTTGATATAACAATGACTTGATAATGTTTTGATAAATGTCTTAACATTTGAAGCAAAACGGTTTTGAATGATGTCAAGGTAGATGTCTTAAAATCTGCCTCCTGAACTAAACTCAACCCAATATCAGTTTAAGTTTTTTGTTTCCTGATTTGCTGTGCACCATAATTCAGGATTTGTGACTCATAGGCTGCAAAAAATATGGAGGAATTTTTTCTATTTAATTTATCTTTATGGATTATATTTTGGCCGGTTTTCATGGAAATATTCAAAAGATTTGAATATTTGTTTTTCTGCCCAAGCCCACTACTGCACATATATAAGGACATGCTTCCTTATTCAGACTACTGCAACTTTTGAAGAAGAATACTTTCTTTCTGTTTTAGAAGTCTAAGTCTTTTAATTGTCAAACACTCTAGTATTGATTTAATACTTATGTTGTTATTTGGATTGTTAATTGTGTATCATTCATAAGATTTTAAGCATTGAATGATTGAAGTTTTTAAACTTATTATTTTTGTTGTTTCTTCACTGTAAGTGATTGAAGGGATTTGAGGAGGGCCTCATACCTAGATGAGTATTAGGTAAAAGTATAACACGGGTAGTGATTAAGTGATTAGATTGTAAATTGGTTGTTTACTGAGGATCTATTAATTGATACTATTTAGTGGACTTGTCCCTGGCTTGGTAGCCCCCAGAGTAGGTGTTATTGCACACTGAACTGAGTTAACAATCCCTTGTGTTTTTACTGAATTTATTATTGTTGCACTTTATTTTGTTCCTCAGATATTTGTGTCGTGACATCTAATTCGACATCACATATCTGATACCAGAATTTCAATTGGTATCAGAGCCGACATCTTACTCTTTATCAGAGTGAGATCCAGGGAAGATACTTTCTGGTACTATGGACAAGGAAGGATGATTTATGAACAGACCACCCATTCTGGATGGAAGTAATTATGACTATTGGAAAGCACGTATGGTTTCCTTTTTAAAGTCTTTGGACAACATGGTTTGGAAAGCTATTTTAAAAGGATGGAAACACCCTGTGAAGTTGGGAGAAAATGGAGAACCTACTTCTGAGTTAAAACCAGAAGAAGATTGGTCTAAAAAAGAAGATAAAATTGCTCTTGAAAATTCTAAAGCCTTGAATGCCATATTCAATGGAATTGACAAGAACATTTTTAGATTAATGAACACATGTGAAGTAGCTAAGGATGCATGGGGAATTCTTAAATCTACTCATGAAGGCACATCCAAAGTTAAGATGTCAAGACTTCAGTTGATCACTATTGCGGCTGGTTTTTAAATAAGAGTCACCACTACTAGTTTTATCCTAAGGAAGGGCATCTAATAGGAAACCCTAACTCGCAAAGACAGAGATTCTAAGTTTTAGACTCTATTAGACAAAAGGAAGGTGTTAGGCACCTTTCATCTATCTTATTCTTAAGGATACTAGGTTTAGGTTTAGGTTTCGAGTTAAACAGGGTTTTAATTTTTAATAGGGGAACTCTCCACGATTTTAGTCGTATGCCTACGTATCCTCTTATGAGGAATCAGAGTCCCAATTCGTAGTTCGTATGGGTTTGTGTTTTTTAGGGGTTGCAAAAGTATTTTGAATCGCCTCGCATTTTGACCGGGTGTAGAGATTGGGGAATTTTGGACTAAATGTTGAATTAGTTAAAATATATTTGGAACCCTTTAGCAAAAAATATTTGTTTAGATTAGTTTATTGCGAAAAAATAATTTAAGATTTGTTAGATATATTTTAATATATTAATTGCAAAATTTCTTAATTAATGCATGGTAAAAATGTTTTAATGCAATAATATAAAATAATATTCATGAGTTTCTAAATAAAATAATTTATTTACATGATAACAAAAATAATAGTATGATATTAAATAAAAACATATAAAATAAAAGAATTTAAAAAAAATAAAGTATAAAAATTAAATATATAATAATTATAGAAAGAAAATAATAATAGTAATAAAAGAATAAAAAATAGAATAATTAAATAAAAAAAAGGAAATATTAATTAATTTAAGGGTGGTACACTTTTAGTTGAGTAGTAAAAATATAGGGGTATGAGAAGTCAGGCCCTGGATTCAGATATTGAATTCAGGCCCAGCAAGCCTAGGGGGTGTAAGTTGTTTGATGGTACGTGATTAAGTGATTAGGGTTTCAGATATTGAAACCCTAATCACCCTCTACGTCTGGTCTTCAACACCAAAGGGGTTTGTTCCTCGTTCTTCTTTGTATTCTTCTTCGAATTTTTCTTCTGCAATCCAGCCTCGCGATTATGTCCCCTCCTTCTTGTATTTATGTTCACTATTTATAGGGTTATAGTTTTAGGGTTAATTGATGTTACGAGTTTGATTAGCTTAGATTTAGGGACATTTAGAAATTAGGGATTTGGAACATTGATGTAATTGATTCAAAAATGTAATTGCTATATATTTTCTTTGAGATTTGATTTGTAATGAAGATTATGTACTGTAATAACTTTATTCTGTATTTTTTGTTGTAAAAAAGGATTTGATTTTAGTTTTGGATTTGATTTGATATTGTTTTAGATTTGTACAGTAATTGTTAGCTCAATTTAAATGTGCGTAATTTTCGCTTGATTACTACAGTGATTGTTCTTGATTTGGGCTTTGCATACTTCTCTGTTTTTTCATGCCCAATATGTTTCTGGAATTTGGGCCTATCACCGTCTAAAATCTGCCTTTCTCATTGCAAACAATTTTTCAACCTTTGATACGGACTGGGCCTAACTGGCATCAAAATCTAATCCAACAAATCTTTTTCTAAAAACAACAATTCTTAATAAAATTTAATGTAATGAAAATATTATTATAATAAATAAATAAAAAAGTTTAACAACAATAATAGAAAAGATATTTTTAGTAAGATGGAAATAACAAACGGTTTTAATAAAATGATGCTTTTTTCCTACAATAAAACAGTAACACGTCAAATGGGCTAACATTCAGTGGGCCTGTAGTTTGAAATTGCACCCTCCTTTCTTATTACTAAAACAATAAAATATTTAATGGGCCTTCTTAGTATTCCCAAGAACAAAAATATCGTTTTACAAAAGTGTTTTAATAAACATCCATGAAATAACTGTAAATACAACCCTTAATAATTTGTGAAAAAATATTTAATGGAATAATTATGATAGCAGAAACAATTTTAAGGATAATAGTAAAAGGGAAATGATTTTTTTCTTAAGATGTCAAATGGACTAACCAAAAACTTAATGGGCTTGGCGTTTGAATTTTCACCCCCTTCTCTTACAATAGACCTCTATTTGGGTTTATATACTTAATTTCCTTTTGAAACATGGTTCTAGTATTCAAATTTCATGGGCCATTGGCAAACATGTCTCACGGATGAGCCTATGGGTATATGGGTCTTTTTGATTTAGAAATCCCCACTCCCTTGAATTAAAACACACCCCCTAGTTGACTTAGATTTAAGAATGAGCCATCATATACTGCTGTACCACCCTTAATTAAAACATTTCTCTTCCATTTTTTAATCTTGAAAAATATGACCGTAGAGGTAGGTCAAATTTGGGGTACGACAGCTGCCCCTATTCAATTATCTTCCAATTGAATAGCGTGAGAACACACGAGTCTTACACATTTTGATTTGGAGTTTATCAAATAATTAGAATACCCCGAAATTTGTCCGACAAACATAAGGTTACGCTGATATAACGTACCCTTAAGAGTCTCGAGGAAGTAGGAAAAGCAGATGATATATCGCTTACCAGGATTTGACGACGAGGCAAATGGTTTAAATCTTTGGGAGAATAACATTGTATGTTTTTGGCTTGACTTTGCTTACTCGTCCATTTGGGGGGTGAATAAGACAACACTTGATAACGCATAGTTTCTTGGAGACTGAGGCAATGGGTTATGTTTGTGAATCGCTGCGTGGAGTCTTAGGCGACAAGCTAGGTTTGGATTTCGAACACCACGACATAGAGTCTTAGGCAATGACCTATATTGGGAAGCGTCTCACATTACTACTTGGAGTCTTAGGTAATGAGTGAAGAGATGGAAACACATTGTTGCATGGAGTCTTAGACAATGGGTCATGTTGCACTGCTGCATGGAGTCTTCGATAATGAACTAAGTTTTGCATATTACTACCTGGGGTCTTAGGTAATGGGTAAGATGAGGAGAATACATCACTGCATGGAGTCTTAGGCAATGATCTATATTGGGGAGTGTCGCACATTACTGAGTGGAGTCTTAGGTAATGGGTGAAGAGAGGGAAACACATCGTTGCATGAAGTCTTAGATAATGGGTCATGTTGCACTGTTGCATGGAGTCTTAGGCAATGAACTAAGTTTTGCGCATTACTGCCTGGGGTCTTAGGTAATGGGTAAGATGAGGAGAATACATCGCTGCATGGAGGCTTAGGTGATGGGATGAACACATCATTGTGTGGAGTCTTAGGTGATGGGTTGGATTTGTAAAAGAAGTGTGCTTTGATGATTAACCCTTAGATAACTAAATCGAGGGTCAAATTGTTGGTTTTCTATATGACGTATGTGTATGATGTCTGATATTGATATGGAACCCAGAGGGTATGTGTATTGAATATCTGTGTATGTATGATGTATGCAAAATGTGTGCACGATGTGTGTATGTCCTGGAATGTTATGAAAAATATTTCCAGCTTTTCTCTCCTTTAAACCAGTGGTTTCAAGTTACCGATTCCATGGCGTTGTATGTTTCATTGTTGTAGTATCTTTGAATTAATTTGAACATGGTGAAAAGTACTTAGCAAATATTTTGATTTTTATAAGCGCAAGCATATGTATTGGCATATGTGTATACTCTTATGTTGTAAGCGTAGGCGCATACATGTGTATGGACGTGGATGTGGATTTTCTTTTTTGATGTTTTTCTAACCAAAATTATTTTTAGATGTTTTATCAAAGGCTTTTATTTTTCAATTCCCCCGAAATGATTTCAACACAATATTCACAAGCAATAAGCGTAGTCTTTGTAAACAAGTCTGAAAAAGAAAAAACACAATTTGAAAGATGAAAAGAAAGTAAATGTTTTATTAATATGCCTATGAATAGGCGAGAGTATAAGATGTAATTCCTTGAAAGAGGTAGTTACAGAAAGTTTTAAAGCTATAAATGGCAATGGAAATGATAATTGCTACTACTGTTCCCCGATATCCTTTTAATGGCTCCTGTCTCCTTTGCTTCTGAGTTGTATGATTTAGATCCATCTCTCCCTTCATGGTTCGTAGTCGTAGTTCTTAGATCACAATCTTTTTGCGTAAAATCCATAATTTTTTCCTGGATTTCTCTTTCGGGTTTTCAATCCACTGGGATATCTTTTTTTTTGTATGTCCCTAATTTTTGCCTAGGTCGCCCTTTGGGGTTTTCGATCCATCTGGACGCTCCTTTCTGCCTAAGTCGTTCATTTAAGGTTCGAGCTTAGCGAGCCTTTTATACATAGTATTTTTTGATAGCATCTGAATTTTCCGGATGTGGTAGTTCTTCCCCATCCATTATTGTGAGGATGAGACCACCACCAGAGAATGTTGTTTTCACTACGTATAAACCTTGGTAGTTGGGTGTCCATTTACCATGTGAATGGAGGCGAGGTAGCAGAATCTTCTTGAGTACTAGATATCCTTCTTTGAATATTTAAGGACATACTTTCTTTTCGAAGGCTCTTTTCATCCGTTTCTGATGTAATTGACTATGGCACAGAGCTGTCAAGCATTTTTCTTCGATGAGATTGAGCTGATCGAGTCGCGTCTGAACCCATCCTGCTTCTTCCAACTTTGTTTCCATTAGAACCTGAAGTGACGGTATCTCTATTTTAACCAGAAGTACTGCCTCCATGCCATATACCATAGAGAAAGGAGTCTTGCTTGTCAGTGTGCGTACGGAGGTGCAATAGCCGTGTAGACAAAGGGAAGTATTTCGTGCCAATCTTTGTATGTTTTCACCATTTTCTGAATGATCTTCTTGATATTTTTATTGGCTGTTTCGACGATTCTATTCATCTTCGGTCTGTATGGTGAGGAGTTATGATGTTCGATTTTGAAATTGTCGCACAGTTCCTTCATTATCTTGTTGTTCAAATTGGACCCATTGTCTGTAATAATCCTACTTGGAACCCCGTATTTACATATGAGATTCTGCTTGATAAATCGTGTAACCACTTGACTTGTCACATTGTCGTAGGATTCTGCTTCTACCCATTTAGTGAAGTAATCGATAGCTACTAGTACGAAATGGTGTCCGTTGGATGCTTTCGGCTCAATCATGCCAATCATATCAATTCCCCACATTGAGAACGACCAAGGGGAGCTTATGACATTCAGAGGAGTTGGTGGCACATTTATCTTATCGACGTAGATCTGGCATTTGTGACATGTTTTCGTGTAGTGATAACAGTCGACTTCCATCATTAACCAATAATACCCTGCTCTCAGAATATTTCTAGCCACGGCGTGCCCATTTGTATGAGTTCCAAAGGTTCCCTCGTGGATTTCTCTCATGAGCGTATACGCTTCCTGTTTCTCCATGCATCAGAGTAGTACCATGTCATAGTTTCTTTTGTAGAGCACACCATTACTCAGAAAGAGTTTCGAGGCTAACTTCCATAGAGTTTGCTTGTCAATTATAGAGGCATTTTTTGGATATCCTTGCTTTTCGAGGTATTTCTTGATGTCGTAAAACCATGGCTTGTCATCCGGCCCTTCTACAATAGCAAGGCAATGTGCGGGCCCTTCAAAGTTTCTGATTATGATGCGTGGTTTGTGGTTCGGCCAAGTTACCTTGATCATAGCTGAGAGAGTTGTCAGGGCGTCTTCCATTTGATTTTCTTCTCGTGGAATGTGACTGAAAGTGATCTCTGTGAATTCTGCAGCCAACTTTAAAACATGATCCCGATATGGAATCAGTTTTGGATGTTTGGTATCCCATTCACCATTTACATGGTATATGACTAACACGGAGTCCCTAAATACTTCGAGGTGCTTTATTCTCAGATTAATGGCAGCTTCTAGTCCAAGTATACAAGCTTCGTACTCTACGATGTTCTTGGTACAGTCAAAACACAACCTTGCAGTGTAGGGCTTGTGATAATTCTTTGGAGAAGTCAAGACTGCCCTTATATCGTGCCCCTAGTGCATTTGAAGCCCCCGTTGAACATGAGTGTCCAATGTGCCCCTGGCTCGGGTCCTTTGTCAGGTCCTGGTATTTCATAGTCATCTATAACCATGACATCTTCATCTGGAAAGTCGAACTTCATAGGTTGATATTCTGGAAGCAGTTGGTGGGCTAGATGATCAGCTAGTACACTTCCCTTGATGGCCTTTTGAGTGACATATTGGATGTCGTATTCTGATAGTAGCATCTTCCATTGGGAAATTCTCCCTATAAGAGCCGGTTTTTCGAACACGTACTTTAGAGGATCCATTCTTGCTATTAACCATGTGGTGTGGGTTAACATATATTGCCTCAACCTCTCAGTAGCCCAAGTCAATGCACAACAAGTTTTCTTGACGAGCGAGTACCTGGTTTCGCAGTCAGTAAATTTCTTGTTGAGGTAGTAAATGGCATGCTCTTTTCTTCCTATTTCTTCCTGTTATCCCAGAACACAACCCATTGATCCTTCGAGCACTGTCAGATGCATGATGAGTGGTCTTCTGGGAACTGGTGGCATTAAGATCGGTGGCTCTTGCAGGTATTGCTTTATTGTCTTGAAGGCTGTCTGGCAATCATTATTCCATACTATCGTTTGATCTTTTCGTAATAATTTGAATATGGGCTCACACGTAGATGTTAGATGCGATATGAACCTTGAGATATAATTCAATCTCCCTAAGAAACCACAAACTTATTTTTCTATCCTTGGTGCTGGCATCCCTTGTATAGCTTTTACTTTTTTGGGGTCCACCTCGATACCACATTGACTTACAATGAAACCCATCAATTTTCCTGATCTGATGCCAAATGTACATTTATTTGGATTCAACCTCAGTCTGAACTTACATAGCCGCTCGAGTAACTTTTGTAAATATATGACGTGTTCCTCCTCCGTATGGGATTTGGAGATCATATCATCTACGTACACTTCAACCTCCTTATGAATCATATCATGGAATAGTGTGACCATGGCCCTTTGTTAAGTTTCCCCTGCATTTTTGAGACCGAATGACATTACTTTGTAGCAAAAGGTTCCCCAAGGTGTCATGAAGGTAGTTTTTTCCATGTCTTCGGGTGCCACTTTGATTTGATTATAGCCCGAGAAACCATCCATGAATGAGAATACTGAGGTTTGAGCCGTGTTGTCTACCAAAACATCTATGTGGGGTAACAGGAAATCGTCCTTGGGTCTTGATTTGTTCAGATCTCGATAATCCACACATATGCGTACCTTGCCATCTTTCTTGGGTATTGGCACAATGTTAGGTATCCATGATGGATAATCTACCACTGCTAAGAACCCTACATCAAACTGTTTAAGAACCTCTTCTCTAATCTTGATGGACATATTTGGACGAGTTCTTCTGAGTTTTTTCCTAACTAGAGAACAACCTTCTTTGAGAGGTAGTCTGTGCACCACAATGTCTGTATCTAATCCCGGCATGTCCCTGTAGGACCGGGAAAATATATCCACGTACTTTTGTAGTAGCTTGATCAACCTTTCTTTGACGCTCTACTCTAACATGGCCCCTAGCTTGATTTCTTTCAGATCTTCCTCTGTGCCTAGATTAATGGTCTTAATAGCCTCTTGATACAGTTGTATATTGTCATCCTTTCGCTCTATTTCCCTTGTCATTTCTTCTAATAGTTCAAGATATTCATCACCTTTCTCTTCAGCTTGGTTGATGGGAGCATCAAAATTATATCGGGTCACAGCAGTAACATTATCGGTGGTTTTAGGCATGGATCTGCATGTTTATCATGTTTTGGTGCAGATTTTAGTATATGAAATTTGAAAATGCATATGCAGAGAAAGTATTTCCATTTTTAAATTTGAGAGATAAATTCAAGCGAAAGACAAGGATCTTAATTGAAAATAAAATATAACTTATATTAATTGTAAATATTGTTTGAAACAAAATGGGGGAACCCTTACAAGTAACCCCTATGCCTCGGGCTTGACATAGGTTCTTTTAAAAACAAGAAAAATTACTTAGGAAAGAAAAAGATCCTGGGAATCTCCACGACAATCCAATTTTTGAGTTCTTCTCCTGGGGCGCATTCTCAGATGAAGTCGGTTGCCCTTTTGGTGTTGACTTTGTTGGATATCATCGCCACATGTCCGTCATGCTCTATTCCCTTGTTAACAAAGGTCTCCTAGATTGGAGGAAACTGTGTTTTACCCTTCAGAGTAGCTTTATATTTTCCTTCAAGGTATGGTCCGAATTGGACTATCCCCTAGTCCACTAGTTTCTGCAGAGTTCTCTTATAGGCTTCATTATGCTCCAATAGGAACCTGCATTCCAACATATATTCTTTTAACAAGTTTATCGAGGATTTTTCCTGTCTGGTTGACCCAAGGTTAGTGACTACTTCAATTGCATTTTTTTCCAGTACACCATGTGGAGGCATAGGGTTTGATTTGATGTTAGGCTTCTCAAAAGTGATGTCTTGATATTCTAACAAATCATGAACCTTGTGCTTGAATGCCCAACATTGTTCTATGGTGTGTCCAGGAGAATTAGCATGGCATTCGCATCTGGCGCCAACAATGTACTTTCACGGGAGTGTCCTGACTAGAGGAGCTAGAGGCTTGAGTTACACCAAGGATGCCTTGACCAAGTGTTGTAATAACTGGCTAGGTAGCATAGGGAGTGGATCAAAGTTTTTTTGCGGCCTTCTAAATCTGCCGTGCTGCTGTCCTTGTGGGACCATTAATGGTTGTTGTGCCCTTGGTTGTGAGGCGACAACATTAATTTCTCCCTCTTTCTATTTTTGGAAGTTTGAAACAGGCCTTTTTGAATTATAGGGGGCATTTGATGGTCCCCCTAGTATCTTACTGTTCTTTATTCAAGTCTCAATTGTTTCTCCAATAGTCACTAGATCTGAGAATTCCGAAGAGATACTTCTAACCATCTTATCATAATATAACCCTTGCAAGGTTCCCATGAACATGTCTACTAACTCCTTTTCTAATAGCGGTGGTTGCACACGAGATGCCATCTTTCTCCATCTCTGAGCGTACTCTTTAAAGGACTCTTCTTTCTTCTGGGATAGATTCGGAAGTTGCATGCGGGTAGGCGCTATGTCCAGGTTATATTTGTAATGCTTTAAGAAAGCATTAACAAGATCTGCCCATGTTCGAATATGAACTTGCTCCAATTGCATTACCAGTCTAAAGACGCCTCACTTAAGCTGTCTTGAAATTAGTGAACCATTAGATTTTGATTGTGGGCATGGGCATGCATCTTCCTGCAATACATGCACAAGTGATTTCTTGGACAAGTGAGCCTTTATATTTTCCAAAGTCAGGCACTTTGAACTTTGGCAGAATTATCACATCAGGCACTAAGCCCATTTCGAGAGCATCTACTTCGAAAGCATCAAAACCTTCAACAACTTTCAGCCTTTATTCCAGAGCCTTATATTGATTCATCACCAATGGATTATCAACATCATAAGCACCAATAGTCTTTAAAATTGCCTGATTGACATCCTCTAGGTTGTGGTCTCCATACTGCAGGTCCAAGTAGTGGTATGCATTGTTGATTAGAATATGTAGGGTATGTGATGCTCCTGCTTTTGATGGTGGTTGGATAAACCCTTCAGTCTCAGCTTCTCTTGTCTCTTGTTGGGCCATGACGGACTTTTGGGGTCCTATCTCTGGCTCTTTTCTTAGTTGGTGACCACTTGATGCACTAATTATTTGAGCTACTTCTTCGAAAGCTACCCTGGGAATTTGATCTTGTCTGTCAATAATGTTCTTCAAAGCTAGGAGAACCTGACTCAGATCTCCTTTCATTGAATTCATATCACCCTTTACTTGGTCTAGATCCTCCTTGAATGCAACCTGATTCTCCTCGATTTTCTCCATCACTTTTTGTTGATATGCCCTTATTTGATATGGAGGCCAAGGAGGTGGTGATCTTTTTCTACCAATGGTTTAACTGGAGAGATTTTTTTTTATAAAAAAAAAACATGAGCTTGGGTATGAAATGTAGGTGTTTGCGAATGCATGCATGCAAATGAATATGTATGAACATGAAAGGGGTTAAATGTCTTATTCACTTGGGTATATATTTGTTTTTTCTTTTTCACTTCTTCTTTTTTATTTGGTGAATATCTTAAAAATAGATACGCAAACGAGATACGGAAACAAAATGCCTTTATTGAAAGTAACATGATTCAGATATTGAAAGATATTACAATCTTAAACCAAAACTTATTTGCATGAAATTAAGCAAAGGGAAACAAATCTTCCAGGTGCACTTGCGAATGTTTGCTCTGAAACCATCGATCATTTCTTGACAAAGCTTGAGAAAGTCTTCAACATCCTTAGGATCAAGGGTATCCCCATAGCGGCGAGCAAACATCTCCAGAGCTCTTTCGTATAATTCCCCTTTTATGGCTTTGATTTCAGACATGTCGGGCTTGATGGCATTGACACGGACGAGTGGTTTCCATTTGGTATCCATTTTCAAAGATAATCACCAAAATCTTGATTTTATTATTTTTGTTTTTTTTACCCTGTGAATGAGACAAATAAAAAGAAACAAATGATGAATATATGAAATGTATGAATGCATGGATGTAAGGTTGAGTGACGGGGTTTTGTGATAGGTACCCTTATAAGGTAGGCTCCTTAATTTTGACCTACGGTTAATTTACCCTCCCAAAAGGTGGCTTCCTTAAGGGTTTCATGAATAACACCAGAGGGAAAAGGCATAAGGGCCTCCCTTAGATGGAGCCACTTTATGGACCGAGACTTTCGTCTCAAAGTCGTGAAAGGTCTCGTCATGGGTGGCATTCTAAAGTCCTACTCGTCAAGAGGATATCTCTCGATAAGTATTCCTTTTGTGGAATTTCACCGACTCTAGGTGAAGTCGTCACATAAACTCGCAGGGATGATGTATCCGCTAAGCTAATAGACAAACCTTCTTTCTAAGGGTTATTTGTGAATATTTTTTTTAAAACAAAAGTCCCTCCATGCAATAAATATAAAATGATAAAAAATATACAAGAATAAATAAATGCAATAAATAAATAAATGCAATAAATAAATAAAGAAAACCCAAAATAAAACCTAAAACCTAGGGTTGAGTCCCCAGCAGAGTCGCCAACTGTTGCGACTGCTTTTTAAATGAGAGTCACCACTACTAGTTTTTATCTTAAGGAAAGGCGTCTAATAGGAAAACCTAACTCGTAAAGACAGAGATTCTAAGTTTCAGACTCTATTAGACGAAAGGAAGGTGTTAGGCACCTTTCATCTACCTTATTCTTAAGGATACTAGGTTTAGGTTTAGGTTTCAGGTTAAACAGGGTTTTAATTTTTAATAGGGGAACTTGCCACAATTTTAGTCGTATGCCTACGTATCCTCTTATGAGGAATCAGAGTCCCAATTTCGTAGTTCGTATGTGTTTGTGTTTTTTAGGGATTGCAAAAGTATTTTGAATCGCCTCGTATTTTGACCGGGTGTAGAGATTGCAGAATTTTAGACTAATTGCGCGATTAGTCAAAATATATTTGGAACCATTTAGCAAAAAATATTTGTTTAGATTAGTTTATTGCGAAAAAAGAATTTAAGATTTGTTAGATATATTTTAATATATTAATTGTGAAATTTCTTAATTAATGCATGATAAAAATGTTTTAATGCAATAATATAAAATAATATTCATGAGTTTCTAAATAAAATAATTTATTTACATGATAATAAAAATAATAGTATGATATTAAATAAGAACATATAAAATATAAGAATTTAAAAAAAATAAAGTATAAAAATTAAATATATAATAATTATAGAAACGAAATTAATAATAATAATAAAAGAATAAAAAAATAGAATAATTAAATAAAAAGAGGAAATATTAATTAATTTAAGGGGGGTGCGCTTTTAGTTCAGTAGTAAAAATATAGGGGTGTGAGAAGTCAAGGTCTGAATTCAAGCCCAGTAAGCCTGGGGGGTGTAAGTTGTTTGATGGTTTAGTAAAGCTGCTAAGGGGGGGGGGGGGGGGGGGGGGGGGGGGGGGGGGGAGGGGTGTAAAGAGCAACCAGGCTAGGCCCAAACGTGTTTTTGAAAGGTCTGCTTGGATATCCTACGCGAGGGTACATGGGATTTATAGTGTGATTTGGCCTCACGGTCGTCTGATGATGATCATACAGATAAAAAATAAGGGTGCATAACCATTACTGTGATCGCGCATGCATAGAACTATGTCAACACATAAACTTGATTTGTTTCACGTTTAATTATTCATTTTCTTTTTTTCCCAGCCTTCTGCTTTTCTCTCTCTCTCTCTCTCTCTCTCTCTCTCTCTCAAACCCACAACACCCCTTAACCCTTCAAACCCTAGCGCCAGAACCCTACGACAACGCTCTACTAACCCCCTTCTTCCTCACCGCAAATCAAAAACCCAGCAACCCCCTAAATCGCAATACAGTAAATTGCCACAAAACACCAAGTCCCATTTACCTTTGTTCTTGATTTCTCTGGTATGTGATGTTCCGATCTTGATCCGACATTTCTTTTTGATTTGCAGGAACACGAGGGTGGTAACAATGAAGCTTTGGTGGTACTCGAAGGCTCAACATCGGCGGTACGTGATTACGTGATTAGGGTTTCAGATATTGAAACCCTAATCACCCTCTTCGTCCAGTCTTCAACACCAAAGGGGTTTGCTCCTCGTTCTTCTTCGTATTCTTCTTTGTATTTTTCTTCTACAATCCAACCTCGCGATTTTGTCCTCTCCTCATTGTATTTCTTTTCACTATTTATAGGGTAATAGTTTTAGGGTTAATTGATGTTACGAGTTTGATTACCTTAGATTTAGGGATATTTAGAAATCAGGGATTTGGAACATTGTTGTAATTGATTAAAAAATGTAATTGCAATATATTTTCTCTGAGATTTGATTTGTAATGAAGATTTTGTACTGTAATAACTTCATTATGTATTTTTTGTTGTAAAAAAGGATTTGATTTGATATTGTTTTAGATTTGTACAATAATTTTTAGCTCAATTGAAATGTGCGTAATTTTCGCTTGATTACTACAGTGAATGTTCTTGATTTGGGCTTTGCATGTTTCTCTGTTTTTTCAGGCCCAATATGTTTCTGGAATTTGGGCCTATCACCACCTAAAATCTGCCTTTCTCATTGCAAAAAAAAAAAACAAATTTTTAACCTTTGATACGGACTGGGCCTAACTGGCATTAAAATCTGGTCCAACAAATCTTTTTCCCAAAACAACAATTCTTAATAAAATTTAATGTAATGAAAACATTACTATAATAAATAAATAAAAAAGTTTAACAACAATAATAGAAAAGATATTTTTTAGTAAGAAGAAAATAACAAACAGTTTTAATAAAATGATGCTTTTTTCCTACAATAAAGTAATAACACGTCAAATGGGCTAACATTCAGTTGGCTGTAGTTTTAAACTGTACTCTCCTTTCTTATTACTAAAACAATAAAATATTTAATGGGCCTTGTTACTATTTTTCCCAAGCACAACAATCCCATTTTACAAAAGTGTTTTAATAAACATCCATAAAATAACTGTAAATACAACCCTTAATAATTTGTGAAAAAATATTTAATGGAATAATTATGATAGTAGAAACAATTTTAAGGATAATAGTAAAAGGGAAATGATTTTTTTCTTAAGATGTCAAAAGGACTAACCAAAAACTTAATGGGCTTGCCGTTTGAATTTTCAACCCCTTCTCTTACAGTAGACCTCTATTTGGGTTTATATACTTAATTTCCTTTTGGAACATTGTTCTAGTATTCGAATTTCACGGGCCATTGGCCAACATGCCTCGCGGATGAGCCTATGGGTATATGGGCCTTTCTAATTTAGAAAGCCCCACTCCCCTGAATTAAAATACACCATGTGATACGGTGGCAGAACCGACTGTTATACCTGTTTTGCGTTTGTATTCGCAAATGTTGCGGTAAGCAAGAGTCGCCACCGATTTTTCTTTTATCCAACAAAGGAAAGGGTGAAAAGAACATAAAAAGACCCTTTCTAGAATTTTCTGAGTAAGGGGGTAGATTATGGAAAGGGAAGGTGTTAGCACCCTTTCCATCCGTAGTTTTCTACGGGCTCTTAGATGCTTAGCTCATTTTTGAATTACCTTACGCTTTGTGTTTTTGAAAAGTATTTTGAAATGCCTTAGTGCGGCGATTGGCTTCATGATAACTCTTGTATCAGTCCTCAAGAGTGTTGAAAAAGAAAATGTTTAAGAAAGTTGTTTTTGAAATGTGTAAGTGTAAAAAGTTTGTTTTGAGCATAGCATCTAAGAACTATATACTTATACTCGAAAAAGTTCGTTCTTTTCCTCCTATCCTTTAGGCAGTGCTATCCAATTATTAGTGAGTAGGTAGCCCTATCGTTAAATGTTGAGGGACAATCGAAGGGACGTACAGTCATAAAGGCAACATGTGGAGATGCTTTAGAAATTTTGTTTAGGGACTAGATCATTTACCGAGAGGCAACTGTAGGGTCACCGAGGGACTATGATCTTTTGTTTTACGGGTCTTTGCTAAAGCGTCCCCGTTTTGAGGGACATGACTGTTTTATTTCCGAAGGCAACCAAAGTAGGGTACCTTAGAGGTGCATGTGTGGAATGTGTGTTATGTTCAGTTATCTTAGTCTTGAGTTTCGTTTTCTACCGTTTGATTATTAGGCTCTTGTCATACAATTCTATTATCATACATCTAGGTAGTTAATATATGTACAGGAATTAAAAGTGCGGAAATGTAAATCCTACACTATTACAATGCTTCGGGGAGGGGGTATTTACATGTCCAAAGTGGAGAAAAATAATGAAAGCGATAAAGTCCTAGTTTAATATATTACATACTGTCAACAGGTACAAAAATATGAAAAATAAAAATAGAAAGGAAATATTGAACGCCCGCGAATCGGGAAAAATACGTCTAAAACCCTAAAAATTTCTAAGTAAACAAGAAAATCTTTTTTGATGTTTTTGTTTATTTTTTATTAAGAAAAATAAATTTAATTAAGAAAATAAATATTAAATGAAATTAAACCTAATTCTAATATTTTTTGCATTTTTGTTATGAAAATATTTGAATTATAAGAACCTAGTTCTAATTATTTTTAAATTACAAAATAATATCAAAATAATTAAATTAATTAATTTGCAAAATTAAAGTTAATTAGAAAATACTATGTCTAATATTTGTATGCTTTTTTATGATTTATTATAAAATATTAAAATGAAGTAAATAATAAAATAAAATAAATAAGAGAGGTAATGGGTCTGGTGCTGATTAGTAACGAGGGGGTATGCATCTGAAATTCGTTTGGCCCAAAGAAAGAAAAACCCAGGCGCTGCAAAAAAAATCAGGGGGTGAGAAGATTAAAAAATTTTAGGCCCAAATTAGGGAGTCCAGAGGCTGTATGGATCTAGTGAGAGGATCCTTTGGATGCCCATGATGGGGACGCATGTTTGTTGCGCTTAGATCTGGCTGTGTTGTCATCGGAGGGTGTAGATTTGGTGGCTCATGGTACGCGCATATAGTCTGGCTATATTGGATATGCAAAAGAGAAATGGAAAAAATAATATGCAAGAGGCAGGGGTCGAACCCTTGACCTCTCACACACATAACGCCTTAGCACTCACACACTCAACCGTTGGGATGACTTTACATCTGTTAATATATATCAAACAATTATAATATATTTTGAAACGAGTCATAGCACTGAGTTGTCACACGCGTGCAATCCAGTGGGGTCCAAACATTTGAATGGACCAATCATTTTGTTCCTTTCTGTCATGCCTTAGTCAGCACCGGTCAAGCCACCAGAGGCGGTGGCTCCGGTCATCCCTTCCGGCTGCTCCAAATTTCCAACCTGCGAAAATCAAGCACAACAAGAACAAAAATGCCCCTACCCCCCTAATTTGGGGTGTACAAATTCAATGGTGATGTTTATTTAGTCTAAAAGCTCCTAGATTATGAGTTGCAGAGCTTTTCAGTTTGTGATGCCCTAGCAATGGCATCACATCAATCAAGCCTTAAAGCTCCCATGTTATACGTCCCACATGTTCTAATAGACCTCCTGATCACAAATCAAACCATCAAAAACATCAACAACACATAAATCTAAGATTTTAAATATGAAAAACCTTGTTTGACTGGTGACACATGATCCTGTAGTTTGAGGTTGCTATGGACTTTAAAAATGACAGGAATCGACTGCTGGCACCTTCAGGAACATGATGGAGTCCTTTGTTTGGACTGAGGGAGGTTGGATCAGCGGTTTTGGGAATTGATAACTTTGGAGATTTTTTGTAATTTTGTGTGGCTTTCTTAGGCAATGGTATGCGTGAGTAATGCTTGCACATGTGATGCATATATCGAGGAGAGGGAGGAGACAAGGTAAGAAGGAAAGAAATCATCCAATTAAGCCATGGTTTAAACACCAAAATCAAATTTGAAAAAATTCCAAAAATGGTCATTCTTGCTCATTTTGTTTGGGGGATGAACCTGGACAGCCTTGCACGAATTTATGGGCCTAAAATCAATCCAAACCAAAAGCCCAAGTGTCATGATCCATCATTCACTATTTTATATAATTTATCTTGTATTTATGTGAATAAAAACAAAATAAATATGAATAAAATAGCTAAAAAATGAAAGGCAAGGTAAGAATGAATTTATAGGTCTTCCAAAATGTTATGGAGATGTTTGAAATCCAAAAAGTTTAGACCATTGACCTAAAAGTTTAATTTTGCTCAATGCACAATTCTTGAAATTTCCAAAATTTTCCCAAATTGGGCAAGCCATAACTTGCTCAATTTTTATCTCATGGTGATGATCTTTGACTTTTTGGAAAGCCCAAGATGTCTACTTCAATCCCTATTTTTATAAATTATGTATTTGAAGACTTTATCTTGATGTAAATGGTCTTGACAAAAAATTCCTTTTGTTGACTTTCTGAAAATGAACTGTAATGTATGAGCTTGTATCTTTCAAATGATGCATTTCTTGGACTTGAAGAAAAAAGAGAAGTTGTAGGGAATGAGATTATCTTCAATATGAGCTTTGGTTGGGGAAAAATGGATGAAGTATGTGAAAGTTATGTCTGGTTAAAGTTCAATTGACTTTACCTATAGAAAACCTAATTTAGCAATTCTTGACTTTTGATAGATTAGGGGCATTTCTTGAGGAATCATGATCAACCCTTGATAAAATGATGGATATCACTTCAACATGTTGATTTTGAGCAAAAATCTTGAATTTTGACTATACATGGGCCACAATTGACTTTTAACATAATATAGTTGATTTCCAAACATTTGAGCAATTGACTGGGCAAACTTGTAGGGTAGGGCATGAAATTTATCATGGAAAATCTTGAAGGCATATTAGGACAATGGAATTTTTTTTAGACCTTTGGAGATCACACATATTGATGAAAAGTGAAACCCTAATTAGAGGTTCATTGCTTAGAAGGAGAATTTTTCTGGTCAATTCTTGGTCAACCTTGAGCAATTGAGGATCTTTAGGAGCATGCCTTGAGTAGAATTAGGAGGCAAAATTTTGGGGTACAAAAGCTGCCCCTGTTCAATCTTCTTAAACCTGAGGATTTAGATTGGCTTGTCCGCCTTTCGTGATTTGAAGGTGGAAGAGGATTGAACACTAGAGTGCCCAGAAATTTGCACTAGCATGAAGTAACACTGTTGGTTGATGACATCGGGAATGGGCTTACAAATGCCATTTGGAGAAGATGACAGAGATTCGTCAGAGATGGGCTTAAAGATGTCATCCAAAGTAGATGCTGATTTCAGAAATGGTCCCTTTAGGGGTTCCTGTTCCTGCTGTCTGAGGAGGAGTCCGCCGGGGAATGTGGTTTTCTATTGTTCTCCTGCTTGGGGAAAGCTCTGTGGGGAATAAAATCTAGGAACTTCAGTTGTCCAAGGCTCTACTGAGGAGTTATCTTTGTACTGGAGAGATGAGAGTTTGCTATTTTTTGGTTGAAGTCTAGGTTTCACAGTAACTTGTTGGGGATAATGGAATTAACCGTTACCTGAAAATGTATTAGAAAGAGCCTGTGTAGGATTGTTCCAAGATGAGTCTGTGTTAGACTGCATCTGGATGATGAGAAGTAACCCGTGTAAGACTACTTCGGGATGAGCCCGTGTTAGACTGCATCTGGATGATGAGAAGGAACCCGTGTAAGATTTCTTCGTCTGGTCGTGTAGATAGTTTTCCTGTCTGGTTTCCGGTGTTAATATATAAATCAACTGTTCGCAGATAGTTATCCTGTCTGGTTTCAAGTATTAATCTGGAACTTGAAAATTGTCGGTCGCTGAGATGATTGTCCTGGCTTGTTACATGTATTAATCTCTGACCTGAGAAAGAAAGATATTTTTCCTGGCTTGTTACAGGTATTAATCTTCAATCTCCTCATGTAGATAGTTTTCCTGGCTTGTTATAAGTATTAATCTACAATTGGTCGTCCATAAATAGTTTTCCTGGCTTGTTACAGGTATTAATCTGGAACTTGTTTTTGTTGGTCGTCAAGATAGTTGTCCTGGCTTGTTACAGGTATTAATCTCTGACCTGAGAAAGAAAGATAGTTTTCCTGGCTTGTTACAGGTATTAATCTTCAATCTACTAATCTAGATAGTTTTCATGACTTGTTACAGGTATTAATCTACAATTGGTCGTCCACATATAGTTTTCCTGACTTATTACATGTATTAATCTGGAACTTGTTTTTGTTGCTCGTCAAGATAGTTGTCCTGGCTAGTTTCAGGTATTAATCTCTGACCTAAGAAAAAAAGATAGTTTTCCTGGCTTGGTACATGTATTGATCTTCAATCTCTTCATGTAGATAGTTTTCCTGGTTTGTTACAGGTGTTAATCTACAGTCGGTCGTCCACAAATAGTTTTCCTGGCTTGTTACAAGTATTAATCTGGGACTTGGCAACATTGGTCACATAGATAGTTCCCCGTCTAGTTTGAGTCATCAATCTTTGGCCTGTTGTATTTGTTGGTAAACCCATCTTGCTTTAGGAGTTCATATCACTTGGTGTTATAGATAGTTTCCCCATCTGGTTTCGGGCATTAATCTTTGATCTGCTGTATAGGTTGATAGTGTTTATCTTTCTGCAAACTCAACCTGGAAAGGTAAAGTCAGTTTCATGCGATGTCATGATGTATGAATTGCATGATGCTCTCAAAATAAATGAGATTGTGATATACGCGTTTGTGCTGCATATGCTATGATGTTTGTAAAATGATGTATGAATGCAATGTATGAACGTGTCAGTCATTCCATTGATGTATTGTTGAACTAGGGAAAATAAATCCCTGACTGTTGCTGGGGGGAAGAATGTAGGCCTTTAAATTTGTTGAAGTTGAAACGCTGGGAGATGAACTTCCATTGTTAGAGAAATAAACTCTGTTGGGGAAGGTGAACTCTGTAAACTGTTTGGGGATTTTGTTGAAATCCTGTTGGGGAATCCTGAGAAGCTTGGTGACTTCACTGGGGGATCTTTTGTTGGAGCAGTAATTTGGAGATTCTTGCTCCGCCGGGGATATGATAACCTGACACCATTAGGTTGCATACTGAGAATATGACAGTGACCTTGTAGTAGGATGTCTCTGCCTCTGTATCTGCTGGAGGAAATATCTGAGGGGATTTTGTGGATGGCCCTTAGATATTGTCTCGTTTCTTAAAGTCATTAGCATCTGTCTTTCTGTTTTTAGGTATATATTTGTAAGCAGTAATCACATTCAAATGAATATGTTCAAAAATAATCACTGGACGTTTTCGCACATAAAACAGAAAAATAAAAACAGAAGTTTTGCACTTTCAAAGGAATAGTTTTCTATTAACTTGAATAAGCGTTTTTGTACAAGGAGACGGAAATCCTAGTAAGAGAATGTCGTCGTAAGAATGGAAACTATACAAAAATAGTATACGAAGAAAAACAACTATGTGAAATAATCCCATTGGGTTCCCATTATGCTATTGTCTTTATGTCTTTGAGCATTTCATCCCTTTCGCTGCTTGTCCGAAGCTGACTGGATTGATCAGTACCACTTGAGCTCGATAGTTGATACTGAAGATTGGCTATAAGGTGATCCAACGGGACATAGTCATATGCTTAAAATCCACAACTTTTTCCTGGACCTCCCTTTCGGGTTTTCAGTCCACCAGGATACCCTTTTTTTCCCAAACCTCATTTTCAGGTTTTCGACTTGCCGGGTGTACAAATTTTTTTATGTATATTCCTAATTTTTGCCCAAACCCTTTTGGTTCGCCAGGATGCCCTGATTTTTGCCTAGGCCAGTCGACCTAATAGGTCTTTGTTTATGTATAGTATCTTTTAACTATGTACGCGTTTACAAGGTGCAGACGATCGTCACCGTCCATAGTAGTTAAGATCATGGCCCCACCAGAAAATATGTTATTGATTATAAATGGTCCTTCATATGTGGGAGTCCATTTGCCCCTGGGATCACCTTGTGGTAGTATGATGCGCTTGATTATTAGATCACCAGTCTGATATACCTGACGTCTGACCTTCTTGTTAAAAGCTTTGATCATACATTTTTGGTACATCTGACCATGACAGACAGCCACGAGCCTCTTCTCGTCAATCAGGTTTAATTGTTCAAGTAGAGTCTGAACCTACTCGTCTTCGTTCAGCCCCGTATCCTTCATGATTCTCAAGGAAGGGATCTGGACTTTAATGGGTAGGACAACTTCCATCCCGTATACCAAAGAGAAAGGAGTTACCCCTGTTGATGTGTGCATTGTAGTACGGTAACCATGGAGAGCAAATGGTAACATCTCGTGCCAATCTTTATATGTCACCGTCATCTTTTGTATAATTTTTTTGATGTTTTTATTAGCGGCTTCTACAATTCCATTCATCTTCGGCCGGTAGGGAGAAAAGTTATGATGCTGGATCTTGAATTGCGTGCAGAGCTCGGTGATCATGGTGTTATTGAGATTGGTACCATTATCCATAATGATTCTTTATGGAATACTGTACCGACAGATAAGGTTATGTCTGATGAAACAGGCCATAACGTTCTTGGTAACAAAAGAAGAGGAAGTTGCTTTGACCCACTTCGTGAAGTAATCAATGCCAACCAGGATAAAGTGGTGCCTATTAGAAGTCGCAGGCCTGATTTCCCCAATCATATTGGTGCTCCACATTGTGAATGGCCAAGGAGCAGTCAAGACGTTTAGAGGAACCGGAGGCACATGTACTTTATCAACATAGATCTGGCATTTGTGACAAGTTCGCGAATGATGATAACAATATGCTTCCATAGTGGACCAATAGTATCCCGCCCGTAAGATCTTTTTAGCCATCGTGTGCCCACTAGAATGGTTTCCAAAGGTACCTTCATGTAAATCATCCATAATCTTTTCTGCTTCAATCTTGTCTACACACCGAAGCAAGGTAGAGTCGTGGTTGTGCTTATAGAGGATCCTGTTATTAAGGAAGAACTTAGCAGAGAACCTTCTTAGGAACTTCTTATCATTGACTGAAGCTCCCTCAGGGTACTCTTAGGCTTCAAGATATCTTTTGACTTAATGGAACCAATGTTTGTCCACTACTTCTTCAGTATCAATCTCATGACAGTATGTTGGTTCATCCATCCTTTCAATAGTGATATGAGGAGCCTCATTATCCCACCTGACCTTGAACATGTATGACATCGTAGCTAGCGCGTCCTCTAGTTGATTTTCCTCTCGTGGAAAATGCTCAAAGGTAATATCTTCAAAGTATGAAATCAATGTCAACACATGCTCTTTGTAAGGGATAAGAGTAGGATGCTTCGTGTCCCATTCTCCTTTGATTTCACTGATTACTAAGGCCAGATCTCTAAATACACTCAAGAATTTGATCCTCAAGTTGATAGCAGCTTTGAGACCCATAATACATGCTTCATACTCAGCCATTTTGTTGGTACAATTGAAACATAGTCTGGTAGTGAAAGGAGTATGACAGTTGTAATATGGTGGGAGAACTGACTTGGGTGTTTTGTGTTTGATCACAATTGTTGTGGACAACAAGAGTTGCCACCGACTTTTCTTTTATCCAATAAGGAAAGGCTGAAAAGAACAGGAAAGACCTTTCGAGATTTTTTCTTGAGTTCGTGGGGTAGGTTATGAAAAGGGAAGGTGTTAGCACCCTTTTCATCTGTAGTTATCTACGGGCTCTTAGTTGCTTACTAGATCACTTACTTTTGTTTGAAAATGTGCTTGTGGTATGGTTTTTGGAAGTATTTTAAAAAACGTCTTCGTAATGGTTCTCGTTTCTATAAGAACGCGTACAGAGTGTTGGTTTTTGAAAATGGTTTTAAAAGGTGTTTATGGAATGTGTTTTTGAAAGTGATTTTGAAAAGTTTCTTTGTAATGACTCTCATTTCTATAAGAATGCGTACAAAGAGCTTTGTCTTTTGAAAATGTTTCAAATGAAAGTGTTGGTGTGTAAAATGTTTTTGTTGTGAGCAAGCGAGCAACTAGAAGCATCGTACCTACTCAAAAGGTCTATATTCTTTTCCTCCTCCTTTAGATGTTCCTATCCTACCATTGATTTGGTAAGAAGCCCTATCATTGGATGTGAAGGGACGGGCGTGGGTCGTTTGTATAGTCATAGAAGGAAATCTATGGGACGTTTTAGCAATTTTTGTTTAGGGACTAGATTGTTTACCGAAGGCAACATTGAGGGCAATCGAGTGACTACGATCTTTTATCATGGGTATTTGCTAAAACGCCCATATTCGAGGGACATGACTATTTTTCTGAGGAAACAAGTGAGATTACCTTAGAGGTGCATGTGTAAATAGTGTGTTTGATTTGCATGCATTTAGTCTTTGATTTTTAGGTTGTCTACTTGTTCGTTTTTATCTTGCCATACGTCCTAATTACTAACATTTGTACAAAGGCAATAAAAATGAGGAAAATAAATCCTACACTATTACAACCATATTGAATAGCAAGAAGATGTAAAGACAAAACAAAATAAAGAAAGAAAAATGAATGCTTAGATCTAGGCAGAAAAAACCCTTCGATTCTTCCCTTCCCGACGTCCTTCGATTTGGCCTGGAAGTAGTGAGGGTGCGCCTTTCAATTTGGGTTAGCCAGAAGCATGAGATGCAGAATTCGATTCTTCCTTTCTACTTCCTTTGACTGGGGCCTGGAATCAACATGAGGTGCACTCTTCACCCCAAGCTCCTTGCTTCCTTCTTCGACTGGGCTTGAAAGTCAATGTGGACAACTTTCATTTCCCCTTTTTGCTCCTTTTAATGGCCTGAAAGTATGTGTGTGGCGAAGCCTAAGGCCACACTCTTTGTTCTTCTTGCAACTGTGAAGAAGACAAGGGGAAGCCTAAAGCTTCAAATCATACTTTCTTCCTCCTATTTTCTTTCATTTGGAATTTAAATAACAATATTGCCTGAGGCCATGCTAGCATTGTTTTATACCCAAGTTAGTTCTTAAAGCATGTTTTGATAAACCAAGAAACAAAACCAAAAGGGTTAGCAATAAAAACAAACTAAAAGGATGGAACCAAAAGGAAACAAATGTTATGTACATGCTTTAAACGAAGAGTTTAAGGCCAGAGTGACTTACCTTGTTTGAAGTTGGAACGTGTGCTGGACCTTGAGTGGCTGCCTTAGATGTCCTTGGATTAGATGGAAAGAAACAAGGGTAATGTTTATAGTGTTGGATTCGAAAGAAGAAACCAAGTGTTGAGTTGGTGTCAGATTCGAAAGAGAGAAAAAACAAGTATTGTGTTTCTTTAGATTCGAAAGGCCAAGGAAAAAAGTGTGGTGTTTCTTCTGGATTCTGGGTTTGAATATGTGTTTAAGTGTTTGAGAGTGTTTTATAATTTGATATTCGTTCCACCCAAAAAGTCCTTTTTTAGCTTGCAAATGTTTCTCTATTTATAGAGAAAAGGTTGAAGGTGTTTGAAGTAACCAGGTTTGTAGGATAACAAACCATGGTTTGGTTGAAAATGAAACAAGTTTAATCCCTTTTCATTATTCCCACATTTCCAGTACAAGTGGGGGCCTGCTGGCAGGAGATTGGACTTATACTTCTGGCACTGCTATCGTTCAGACACAAATCAGATTGGGAGCTGATTTTGTGATTAAAGTACTCTTTATGAAAAAAGGGTATGTAACCTTTTGCTATTTTATCCAAGAATGGTATTATCCAGTAGACAAAGCTTCAAACCTTTGCGTAAGCCTCTGATTATGTAATGATTTGGAAGTAACATAGCCTGACAAGTAGGATTTGGAGAATAAGGCTATGTGATTTTCTCAAAGTTCTTCAAACAAACTTGCTTTGAAAGGCCTAGAGTTGGGTTCGAAATATGCTGATTCGAAGGGAATCAAAAATCCAATCAAAGCTTTGTGTGAAGGTGGCTCTTGTCTAATCAAAGGCTTTCCTGCCAGAGGTTACATGTCCAAACGAAAGGGTGTATGCAGGAGGTCCATGCCTTATGCCTGCTGGCATGATGGAAATCCTGGCTTTGTGGTGTCAAATGAAAACATGGAGAACCAATGGCTTATGAGTCGAAGGAGAGCTATAAGAGGCCATTGCTTTGTGCCTTCAAGAAAACACGCAAGAGGTCTTTGCTCAAACGAAATCTTGCATGAAGGGAGCCATATGCCCAAACGAAGGTTGTAACCAAAGCTTGCATTGAAGGAGGCCACACGCCCCAAACAAAATATGCATGCATGAGGTCTAAATGCCCAAACGAAGCTTGCAACAAAGGAGGCCACATGCCCAAACGAAAGAGGCATGCGAGGCTTGCATCAAAGGAGGGCCACATGCCCAAACAAAAGAGGCTGTAGGAAGCAAAAATGCCCAGATGAAAGAGGCATGCAGGAGGCAAATTGTGAAATCTATGGATATTAGTAGGAGGCTTTTTGCCTTGGAATTGAATGAGGCTACATAAGGCTTTTTTCCTTGTTCCTGCTGGCCTGGTGGGCGCCTCTTGCATGCAAGAAGGAAGTTATGGATCAATTAAAAGTTGTATGCAGCTAGCCATCACTTTGTGAATCAAAGCAAGCATGGAGGGAATTATTTGTCTAATCAAAATAGGCATACAAGCATCAAATGTCCAATCAAATCAAGCATATAGGTAGCCATTGCATTGTGAACCATGTGACACCAAAGATGCAATCGAAGGTTGCATGCAGGAATCTCCTGCCTTGTGAATCAAAGCCAACATGTCAGAGGACAACGCCCAATCGAAGGATGCAAGCCAAGATTGCATTGAAGAAAACTAAAAGTCCAATCAAAGGATGTGCATCGAAGAAGACTTTTGTCTTGTCGAAAGGTACATTAACATCCTCATTTTTTTTCTTTTTTTTCTTTCCTTTAAATAGGTGTTTGTAACCACACACGTGAGAGAAATATTGAGAAAATGGGAGGTCAAATTTTGGGATACAACAGCTATCCCTGTTCAATATTCTTAAACCTGAAGAGTTAGATTGGCGAGTCTGCCATTCGTGACTTGAAGGTGGAAGATGATTAAACACTAGAGTGCCCAGAAATTTGCACTCGATGATGTGGTGGTTGATTGTGTAGGGAATGGGCTTAAAGATGCCATTTAGAGAGATGATGAAGAGTTATCGGAGATGGGCTTATAGATGCCATCCAAAGGTGATTATTGACAGAAATTAGACTAAGTCTAAGCTTGACTTCAACTGGAAAAGGAATCATAATAAATCTTGCGAGCTATTTATCTGATCCAGAGAAAGTGTCTACCGAAAAAGAATCAGGATAAACCATTGATCAATTTAAACTGAACCAACAGAAGTCTTAAATATTCCTTCATTTATGATGGGCCTGTGCAGAGCTGCTTTAGGAGACATATGAGAGGGAAACCTGGGTAGGGCTGCTTCAGGATGAATCCATGTGAAACTTCACCTAGAATTTAAGAGAAGGAACCTGGGTAGAGTTACTTCATGATGAGTTAGTGTGAAACTTCATCTGGAATTAAGAAGGAACCTGGGTAGGGTTGCTTTAGGATGAGTCCGTGTAAAACTGCATCTGGGAATGAATAGGAACCTGGGTAGGGTTGCTTCATGATGAGTCCGTGTTGAACTTCATATGGAATTGTCCGAGAAGGAATCTGGGTAGGGTTACTTCATGATGAGGCCGTGTAAAACTTCATCTGGAAATGTAGAGAATGAACCTGGGTAGGGTTGCTTCATGATGAGTCCATGTGAAACTGCATATGGAAATGTCCGAGAAGGAACCTGGGTAGGGTTACTTCATGATGAGTCTGTGTAAAACTTCATCTAAAATTTAAGAGAAGGGACCTGGGTAGAGTTGCTTCATGATGAGTCTATGTTAAACTTCATCTGGAATTTAAGAGAAGGAACCTGGGTAGGGTTACTTCATGATGAGTCCGTGTGAAACTGCATCTGGAAATGTATGAGAAGGAACCTGGGTAGGGTTGCTTCATGATGAGTATGTGTTAAACTTCATATGGGTATGAGAAGGAACCTGGGTAGGGTTGCTTCATGATGAGTCTGTGTTAAACTTCATCTAGAATTTAAGAGAAGGGACCTGGGTAGGGTTACTTCATGATGATTCCGTGTTAAACTTCATCTGGGTAGGGTTGCTTCAGCTGGTCGTGTAGATAGTTGCCCTGGCTTGTTTTAGGTATTGATCTTTGAACTTAGAAATAAAGATAGTTTTCCTGGCTTGTTACAGGTATTAATCTTCAATCTTCTCATGTAGATAACTTTCCTGGCTTGTTACAGGTACTAATCTACAATCAGTCATCCATAGATAGTTGTCTTGTCTTGTTACAGGTATTAATCTGGAACTGTTGAAAATTGTTGACGATAGTTATCTATTTCTTGATCTTTTATGAAAAGGTAAGGAGTTAGCTGTGTGCAATGTCATGATGTATGAAATGCATGGCGTAACGATGTTCTCAAAATAAATGAGATTATGTTGTATGTATTTATCATGTATGTAAATATGATGCATGAAATGTTATTAAAATGTAATTTTGTCTTGGAAAATAAATCCTTGACAAGTTCTGGGGAGTTTTGGGAAGTTGAATCCCAGACCGCTGTTGGGGATGAAGAGTATGCACATCTTTAAACCTTGTTTTTAAAGTTTCCGCTGGGGATTCCTATTTTGTTGTTTGAGGAGAACTCCGCTGGGGAATATTGATTTTGGCTTCAAAAATCCTTGTGGAGAATGTTGATTTCTTCTTGGGGATAGAGTTCAAGAGTCTTAGTTGTCAGTTGCTATACTGGAGAGTTATCTCTTGATTGGAGAGAAAGGGAGTTAATCAACTTGTTGGGGATGAAGAAGTTAATTGTTATCTGGTTTTGCTTCCACGCTTTGCAGCAACTCAATGGGGATTGTAGAAGAGTCTATTGGGGAAGAGGGGTTGTGGTCCCTTGATTTGTAATAGTCGGAGAGGCAAACTCAAGTTGGGGAGTCGGTAGTTTGTTGGGGGAAATAAACCCTGTTTCCAATCTGATGGAGAGGTGTTTTCTTTTGGCATAACTCCTTGAGGATTCTTGAGATCAACTCAGTTGGGGAGAAGTTTTCAAAGATTGAAACTTTGGCTGGGGATCACCCTATGAAAAGGACTTAGTGGGAGATTTGTCACTGCCCCAAGTAGTAAGTGTTGTTGTAATGCTAGGAAATGTTTGCTTGGTTGTACGTAACCCTTCGTTGGAATTCATGTTCAAAGCCCTAAGTGATTCTGATATAGGCCTGCCCCTGGTTATTCATCATTTCTTGGGAGATTTGTTGGAATCTTAACTTGACTTCCCCCAGACGAGTTGGACAGTGACATGTCATGCCCCTTGTTTATGAGGGATTCTTCATTGGAAGTGTCATCCCATTTGAAGTGGTTCTGTTCATCGAGAAAGTTTTTGTTCACTGGATATTCGTCGTGTGAATTTCCCCGCTGTCAAACAATTAGCCATATGCAAATTTCAATATTCAAATAATGCAAAGTTTATGCTTGTCTTGAAGTTTTGAAAATGCATTTTTGTAGATAAAAGAATTTTGTAAGAATGTGAGTTCAACTCAGGATTTAGAGTTAGCCTTACAAGAGTCAGGATACCTTTGGCAACAATAAGCTTTCAAACTAACCCATGCTTCAATTAGGACTTTTGAAAGGTTGTAGCATGGTATGGTTCACGGTTTAAGAAACAAAGGATAAGGCTCAAAGTTTATTTGTACCCGCCCGTTCTTCGTGATGTTCTCCAGTCCTAAGCTCAGTCAATTGTACGTTTGAATTCCAATTGAGTCTGAAATAACGTTTTGGTGATGGTTCAAACAAGTTAAGTTTGTTTGAAAGCAGTCATTTTTGCAACCTCTTTTTTGATTTATTATCCCAGATTTTTTTGCCCGACTATTCTTTTTTCTTAAGTCTCCTTCGTAGGTTTTGACTTAGTGGGCTTTTCTTTTGAGAGATAATGACTGTCTATTTGATAGATAACCATCACCGTCTTTTGTTTAAGAAGTACTTTCTTGATATCACTCATTGTATACGAGGTGAAAGTTTGCGACTGAACGTGCATTTGAATTAACTAAGAGACTACCCTGCCCCAGGTTTTGATTAAAGGTTTCAATTTGTGTAAAAAGGACACTCCTACTTCTTTGGCTCTAAGGGGGTTGACTAGGGATTATCCTCCTTATAACTCCAGTTTTTAGGAATTGAAAGAACGCATGTACATCGTTAGCAAGGTCTGTCCAAAAGCATACTGTATGAGATTATGGCATTGTTTTCGTCATTCTCCCTCTAAAGGCTTGTAACTTTTAGCAAGAGTTGAATGTCATAAATAGAGTAAAAATAATAGCTTAAATATAGTGAAAACAAATGGATGAATTCAAGACAAACATATGCGATGCATTAATGAAATAGATTTTAACATTAATAGATAAGTGTTTAAATAACAAAAGAAATTATAATTGAAAATTCAAAGTGAACAGGAACGCTCAAAGATTTGGCATAGGAGTGGTGATCACGTTGGGATTCTCTGGAGTATCGAACTCGATCTCCTTGGCATCAATCATGTTTTGAATCTTGTATTTCAGCGCCCAATAGTCGTTAGTATCATGCCTAGGACTATCGAAATGATATGCACATATTGCATCAGGATTGTAGTTAGGAGAAGAAGTTTTGGGGTTTGGATGAGGTCATATCAACGTAATCAGATTCATCTTCAACAAGTGTTGCAGCGCTTGAGGCAGTGACATGTTGATGTTGGTAAACTGTCTTTTTGGCTCGTCTGGCCTTTGCTGATTTCCCCTTTGTTGTTGTCGCTGTGACGCAGGACCAGAGATCAGGACTGCCCCCACATGTTGGTCGTGGTTGCTCTTGTTATGACCCTTTTGGCTGTAAACAACATTGGACTCTTTCATCCCATTGTATGGATTTTTCTGAGTATCAGAGGATGTAGCTCCTTGGATCTTTCCGCTTTTGATGCCAGCTTCGACTCTTTTTCCAATCAGTATTAGCTCGGTGAACCCGACCAATGAGCTTCCGATTAGGTGATTGAAGAAAGGTCCCATCAAAGTTCCCATAAAGATGTCAATTAGCTACCTGTCAGTTAAGGGTGGCTGCACCCTGCCAGCCAGGTCTATCCATTTTTGGGTGTATTCTTTGAAGCCCTCGTTGGAATGCATGGTCATATTTTGCAACTGGACATGAGTTGGTGCAAGATCAGCATTGTATTGGTACTTCTTGTAGAAAGCAGCAGCTAGATCTTCCCAGGTGTGAATGTGGGAACTTTCCAATTGATAGAACCATTCAAGTTGTGTCCCAGCTAAGCTCTCTTGGAAGAAATGGACCCAAAGCTTCTGAACAGTTGTGTATGGTTGAATCTTGCGGACATAAGATCTCAGATGCATCTTAGGACAAGAGACCCCATCATACATGGTGAAGGTAGGGATTTTGAACTTTGCTGGGATGACCACTCCAGAAACCAAACTCATTTCTTCGAAGTCCATACCAGGTATTCTCTGGATCTCCATGGCGTTGAGACGATCCTCCAGATGTTTGTATTTGTCTCTGCAGGAGGATACTGCTCTTCAGCGTAGTCAGCCTCTTCTTTGTTAGACTCTAGACTGTGATCCCCTTCTTTTGTCCGATTGTCCCCTTCAGTATATAGAGTTGCAAATCCTAGAGCTCGCTCTGCTGGTCCTCTGAACCTCCTTCCCAAACTCAAGACGCCTACTGACTTCTTTGTCTTTTTCTTCTTGTCTTTAAGAATGAGAGTCTTTAGGTCCTCTTGTCTCTTAGCCATAGCCAGGAACATTTGTTGGAATTTGGAATTTTGTGCTTGGAGATCCTTCACTGTCTATTCCATATCCATCTTACTTAAATAAACAGTAGGGAGATAAGGAGACCTGTATGGGAGAAACTGTAAGTCTCAGAGTGCCTAAGAGGGGGGGGGGGGTGAATTAGGTCTTATAAAATTTATTCGGTTTTATGAGAATGCTTGGTAGTAATTTTTTTGGTTAAGTGTTTGAAGGTTTAGATTATATCTTTATCTTTTCCTGATTATGGTGATGAAAGCGATAAATGCGAAAAAGTAAAGAACACGGTGATATATCCTAGTTCCCCTCACAATCCGAGAGTACTCCAGTCCCCTTTCCAACACGAAAGAGATTTCACTATAGTTAGAATGATTGTACAACCTATGCTTACTATCTAACCTATAGGGTGATCAAAGGTTCTTAACACCTTTAAGACCAAACAAACACTAATGTGAATGAAGAACAATCCTCTTCAAATCACAACACTTACTTCCAACAATCCTGGATAGTAAGGGAAAACCTTTAAGTAATACAATGATTTAGTTTGAAGTATATGGAGAGCTTTATCAATCTTCAATTGATCTTCTTCTTCAAGATAAAAACAATTCTCAACAATGTATATAAATGTTCACAATGTATGAATGAAACTTGTAATGATAATGAAAGTGTATATGGCAAGTTTCACAAAATTATGAACACATGAAAGTTTAAATTCAAATGTGAGTAAATGAGAAAATTGTTAATGAAGAAGTATATTTGTTAATTTGAAAATTGAAGTATTGAACATTATTTGAAAAATGTTATATGTGTTCTTGTTTTTAAAAAAACTGAAAAAATCTGCATTTTAAAAAGTTGTAAGAACCTCTTCATTCATGCCAATTCATATGAAAAGTTGCAATGCATTCATGAAAAGATACCACTTGAAAAATGTTCAAAAAACAAAGTAAAAGCTGCATTGGTTCGCTAGGAACCGGTTCCGACACTGACAGAACCCGGTTCTTAGTGAACGTTATAAGTTGAAATTCAAATTTTTCATGCAGGAACCGGTTCCCCTATTGGTACAACCCGGTTCCTGGTACAAAAACCAGGGACATGTTTTTTGAGAAAAGCTGGAACCCGGTTCCCTGTTAGGGAGGAACCGGTTCCTAAAGGTTTATTTTCAAAAATACATTTTGAAAGATATTTCAAACAAAGTTTTTCTTGATGTTAAAGTTATGGAATATGTATATGTTGATGAATGCATATTGTGAACATCTATATTCAAGATTTAAAGAATTATTTATACCATTTTGACATTTGATGATTTCTTCAATAATCTTCAAGACTTTTATTTGATGTTGATAAGCTTTTTGCACATCCTTTGAAAGTTGATGTTCATGTTGTCTTCATCAAAACACATGCTTTAAATATGACTTGAGAAGCTTGCAATTACAT
The DNA here is from genome assembly GCA_948472305.1 of Vicia faba. NCBI lineage: Eukaryota > Viridiplantae > Streptophyta > Magnoliopsida > Fabales > Fabaceae > Vicia > Vicia faba. The sequence goes on from OX451737.1 coordinate 1,481,431,087, forward strand.
TCCCCCCCTTTTTGATGATGACAACCAAGTCTTAAAAACGATTCTTGAATTGTTCATGTTGTTTTATGTAGCAAACATGTTGAGCAAATGCAAGGCTCCCCCTAAATTGTATGCTCCCCCTAAGTCCATGATTCTTTGAATTTTGGAGAGAGTTTGATATTTATTTGGGCCTGCAATTTCTTTGAAACAAAACAACGCACATGCATACTCTTCTCCCCCTTTGTTAACATAAAAAAGGATGGGGAAAAAGAGTGAAATAGATACATATAAAAATTAAGACGTGTATCTTAAGAGAAACATTAGATATCACCTTCATCCAAAATACCAAGTTCTCTTCGGATTTTGAAGAAAGGTTCTCGAGCAAGCGGTTTAGTGAAGATATCTGCGAGTTGGTTATGAGTATCCACAAAAGTGACTTCGACATCTCCTTTAAGTACATGATCACGGAGAAAATGATGTCGAATATCTATATGTTTGGTTCTTGAATGCATGACCGGATTCTTTGTAATATTGATAGCACTTGTATTGTCGCATCGAAGAGGAATGCATCCGAGATCAAGTCCGTAATCACAGATTTGTTGCTTGAGCCAAAGAATTTATGCACAACAACTACCTGCTGCTATGTATTCTGCTTCGGCCGTGCTAAGAGCAACACATGCTTGCTTTTTACAAGCCCATGATACTAATGCATTTCCAATAATGTGACAAGTACCACTTGTGCTTTTACGATTAGTTTTACAACCTCCGAAGCTTTTTGTTCTTGATGGACCAAAGAGATCCATGTGTAGCAATTGTAGTGGTCTTGTAGTAGACACCACATTCTTAGATTTGAAAGTTGTTTTGGTCTGTTTGCCCTTTTGGCATGCATTACATAATTTGTCCTTGATGAACTTTATCTTTGGTAGACCAATAACTAAGTCATGCTTAACCAATTTGTTCAAGTGCTCCATGTGAATTTGAGCGATCCTCTTGTGCCATAACCAAACGTCATTGTTGTTTACCATAAGACATTGTACCTTCAGAGACAAATCATCTAAAGTAATCATAAAATATTGTTAGTTCTTATACCTTTGAGTTTTACCTCATTGGTTGCCTCATCCATAATGAGACATTCATCTTTGTTGAATTTGATCTTGAACCCTCTATCTCAAAGTTGACTTATGCTAAGAAGATTGTGCTTTAGTCCTTCAACATAGAGAACATCCTCAATTTGAATGGATGGAGGTGTGCCAACTATTCCAACGCCGAGAATCTTTCCTTTGGTGTTGTCTCCATAGGTGACATACCCTTTGGCTTTATGTACTAGATATGAACATTGATGTACATCTCCTGTCATATGCTTTGAACATCCACTATCAAGATACCAAACATTTGATGTGGATTTCAAGCATACCTACACAAACAAATTATTCTTTGTTAGGTACCCAAGTTGCCTTGGGTCCTTCATAGTTAGTTCCCTTTTTCACCCACACATAATGCCCACTTGCTATACTAAAGTTTCTAACATAGCAAGCATTAGGTGTATAGCCTTTAATACCACAATAAAAACAAGTAGGTTCAAAGTTACTTCTATATCTAGAAGGATAAGATTTCTTTTTAGGAAATATTTTCTTTTTCGATACATTAGCCTTTTTCTTTTGATGATTATGAACAACTTGCTTCTTTTCTACTTTCTTGGGATTGGAACTATTACTAGCCTTTACAAAAATAGTGGGATTGTTACTTGGTTTCTTAGAATTCACATAACCAAGACCCCTTTTATCATTTGGATATCGTTGTTGGCTTAGTAATCCTTCCAATCCTATTTGTCCTTTTTCATATCGTTCAATGACTCTTTTCAATTGAACAATTTGAAAGACATTTGATTCACACTTGTAGCATGCAAAGTTTTCTTTTTCTTTAATAAAATTCTGTTTTTGAAGATCAAAATCTTTAGTCATGGTGTCAATTTTTTCTAAACAACTTAAAAGTTCTTTTTCTTGATTTGACACCTTTTTGTATAAACTTTTGCATTCTTTCAAGAGTTCATCAATAGCATTTTGAACATCATCATCAAAAAGATTAAATTCATTACTAACCTCTTCTTCATTGTCGGAGTGATGTGAAGCCATTAATGCTAGATTTGCACATTCCTCGCTTTCCGAATCGGATGAAGAACTTATCTCATTATCTTCCCATGCAACATAAGCCTTTTTGTTCTTGAACTCCTTTTTGCCTTTGAATCCATTTTTCTTGGAGAGTTTTGGACAATCCGGCTTTATGTGACCTTGCTTTCCACATTCATAACATGTGACATCTTGTGTTGATGTGGAGGCTTCTTTATCTTTATGATTATAAAATTTCTTCCTCTTGACAAAGTTAGCATTATGAAGATTATTTTTATGACCAAAATATTTTCCTAACCTTTTTACAAGAAGCAAGAAGTTTTCATCTTCCTCCGATGCATCTTTATCTTGACTTTCCTTTGAATCAACTTTCAAGGCAATGCCTTTGGATTTCTTCTCTAAATTTTCATGTTTTTCAAGTCTACCGAGTTCCGTTTCATATTCTTGAAGTTTGCCAAATAATGTAGCGGAAGTCATTGCGGAGAGACTCTTCTTTTCCGAGATTACCGTTACCTTTGGTTGCCATTCCCTAGTCAATGATCTAAGGATTTTCAAGTTGAGTTCATCATTTGTCAAGGTTTTACCAAGAGCATTTAAGTGATTTGTCAAATGCACAAATCTCTTTTGTAAGTCAAGAATGGATTCTCTAGGCTGCATTCGAAATAGTTCATATTCTTGACTCAAGGTATTTAGCCTTGATCTTTTTACTTCAGCCGTTCCTTCATGAGTTTGAACCAGGGTATCCCATATTTCTTTTGCTGTCTTGCAGTTCGAGACACGGAAAAATTCGTCCATACTGAGTGCACCTTGAAGAAGGTTTATTGCCTTTTTGTCATAGAGAACTTTCTTTTTATCATCGTCGTCCCATGCAGTTTTGGGCTTTACAGAACCAATGCCATTGATTACCGATATTGGGATAAATGGACCATTTTCAACAGCATCCCATACTTCCTCTCCTTGTGCTTCTAAATGCGCCTTCATGCGTATTTTCCAGAAGTCAAAATATTCACCACAGAATAGAGGAGGCTTGTTGTTACTACCACCATCTCTGAAGACTGGTTGATGATTTGCGGAAGCCATTCTGGATCTTTAGGAACAAGTTACCTATAACTTGCTCTGATGCCAATTGTAAGTCTCAGAGTGCCTAAGAGGGGGGGGGGGGGGGTGAATTAGGTCTTATAAAATTTATTCGGTTTTATGAGAATGCTTGGTAGTAATTTTTTTGGTTAAGTGTTTGAAGGTTTAGATTATATCTTTATCTTTTCCTGATTATGGTGATGAAAGCGATAAATACGGAAAAGTAAAGAACACGGTGATATATCCTGGTTCCCCTCACAATCCGAGAGTACTCCAGTCCCCTTTCCAACACGAAAGAGATTTCACTATAGTTAGAATGATTGTACAGCCTATGCTTACTATCTAACCTATAGGGTGATCAAAGGTTCTTAACACCTTTAAGACCAAACAAACACTAATGTGAATGAAGAACAATCCTCTTCAAATCACAACACTTACTTCCAACAATCCTGGATAGTAAGGGAAAACCTTTAAGTAATACAATGATTTAGTTTGAAGTATATGGAGAGATTTATCAATCTTCAATTGATCTTCTTCTTCAAGATAAAAACAATTCTCAACAATGTATATAAATGTTCACAATGTATGAATGAAACTTGTAATGATAATGAAAGTGTATATGGCAAGTTTCACAAAATTATGAACACATGAAAGTTTAAATTCAAATGTGAGTGAATGAGAAAATTGTTAATGAAGAAGTATATTTGTTAATTTGAAAATTGAAGTATTGAACATTATTTGAAAAATGTTATATGTGTTCTTGTTTTTAAAAAAACTGAAAAAATCTGCATTTTAAAAAGTTGTAAGAACCTCTTCATTCATGCCAATTCATATGAAAAGTTGCAATGCATTCATGAAAAGATACCACTTGAAAAATGTTCAAAAAACAAAGTAAAAGCTGCATTGGTTCGCTAGGAACCGGTTCCGACACTGACAGAACCCGGTTCTTAGTGAACGTTATAAGTTGAAATTCAAATTTTTCACGCAGGAACCGGTTCCCCTATTAGTACAACCCGGTTCCTGGTACAAAAACCAGAGACATGTTTTTTGAGAAAAGCTGGAACCCGGTTCCCTGTTAGGGAGGAACCGGTTCCTAAAGGTTTATTTTCAAAAATACATTTTGAAAGATATTTCAAACAAAGTTTTTCTTGATGTTAAAGTTATGGAATATGTATATGTTGATGAATGCATATTGTGAACATCTATATTCAAGATTTAAAGAATTATTTATACCATTTTGACATTTGATGATTTCTTCAATAATTCTTCAATAATCTTCAAGACTTTTATTTGATGTTGATAAGCTTTTTGCACATCCTTTGAAAGTTGATGTTCATGTTGTCTTCATCAAAACACATGCTTTAAATATGACTTGAGAAGCTTGCAATTACAGAAACCTGTTATGATAATGATGCATGGTATGCAGATGCATGTTCTCAAGGATCTTGCAGGATAAACACAAGAAGATGTTAGAAGTTGAATTTTGATCAACAACTTTGATTGGAGAACTTCATATCGCTGGATGTCCTTCCATGAGAATCAAGCTCACCATGTCAAGTGGGTCATAGCCCATGACTCAAGTTGCCGTGCTTTGGTCTTTGACGGTGTTTGATTAGAGAATGAATCCTCTTGCCCCTTGTTAGGCGTCTGGTTCAACATGACCCTGCATCATAGGCCCTTGAGATCCTTGAAATGGTTATTGAAAATGCTATGGTATGATGTTATGTACAAGTATGCAAAGCAAGCAAGTCGTTATGTACAAATAGTCATATACACACAAAGCAGGCAAGTCCTTAGGTTTAGGCTTGCATGGAGCTTGTAGGTAAGTACCCTCTTGAAGTTTAGTTGGCTCAACCTGTCCTAGTCATAGTAACCGGGTTCTAGGGGATCTCAATATCAATGATCTTTCTTCATCGGGCATTGTTTCAGCGCAAACCTCTTTAATGGCGACCGATATATTTTGAAAGTCCAATCTCAATGAGCGTAGTATCGAGTATCAACCAACTTTGGACAACACCAAAGTCGGCTATTTCACTACTTCCTAATGGCCAAGTTGTTCAATTAAGGATCTAAGGTCAGTTAGTGCTTCATGACACCACACGGTGGCCCCGTATTCTCCTTGACTACTCAAGGGCTACCGATACCAACAAATGTGTCACACTAATGTAGCTACTGCTTCAACCAAGTCGGTATACCCCGCACAGTTTCCATAATTTATTGCTAATTACCTAAAATGTGCCCCAAATCCGGGTAGAGGATCAAAACAAACCCAAACAAGGAACCAATATAAAGCAAGCAAGTCAAACAAGGAAATCAAGTAGAGGTGATCTAGCCCTAAGGTAACCCCACTTTTAAGTAATTCCCCAGCAGATTCTCCGGTTCTGTAATATGGTGGGAGAAATGACTTGGGTGTTTTGCGTTTGATCGCAATTATTGTGGATAGCAAGAGTCGCCACTGACTTTATTTTATCCAATAAGGAAAGTCTGAAAAGAACAGGAAAGACCTTTCGATATTATTTATTGAGTTTGGGGGGTAGGTTATGAAAAGGGAAGGTGTTAGCACCCTTTTCATCCATAGTTATCTACGGGCTCTTAGTTGCTTGCTAGATCACTTACTTTTGTTTGAAAATGTGCTTGTGGTGTGGTTTTTAAAAGTATTTTAAAAAATGTCTTTGTAATGGTTCTCGTTTCTATAAGAACGGGTACAAAGTGTTGGTTTTTGAAAATAGTTTAAAAAGGTGTTTGTGGAATGTGTTTTTGAAAGTGATTTTGAAAAGTGTCTTTGTAATGACTCTCGTTTCTATAAGAATGCGTACAAAGAGCTTTGTCTTTTGAAAATGTTTCAAATGAAAGTGTTGGTGTGTAAAATGTTTTTGTTGTGAGCAAGCGAGCAATTAGAAGCATCCTACCTACTCAAAAGGTCTATATTCTTTTCCTCCTCCTTTGGATGTTGCTATCTTACCATTGATTTGGTAAGAAGCCTTATCATTGGATGTGAAGGGACGGGCGTTGGACATTTGTATAGTCATAGAAGGCAATCTATGGGACGTCTTAGCAATTTTCATTTAGGGACTAGATCGTTTACCGAAGGCAACATTAAGGGTCATCGAGGGACTACGATATTTTATCGAGGGTCTTTGCTAAAACGCCCATATTCAAGGGACGTGACTATTTTTCTGAGGCAACAAGGGAGATTACCTTAGAGGTGCATGTGTGAATAGTGTGTTTGATTTACATGCATTTAGTCTTTGATTTTTAGGTTGTCTACTTGTTGGTTTTTATCTTTCCATACATCCTAATTACTAATATTTGTACAAAAGCAATAAAAATGCGGAAAATAAATCCTACACTATTACAACCATATTGAATAGCAAGAAAATGTAAATACAAAACAAAATAAAGAAAGAAAAATGAATTCTTCGATCTAGGTAGAAAAAACCCTTCGATTCTTCCCTTCCTGACTTCCTTCGATTTGGCCTGGAAGTAGTGAGGACGCGCCTTTCGATTTGGGCTTAGCCTGAAGCATGAGATACAACCTTCAATTCTGCCTTTCTGCCTCCTTCGACTGCAGACTAGAATTAGCATGAGGTGCACTCTTCACCACAAGCTCCTTGCCGCCTTCTTCGATTAGGCTTGACAGTCAGTGTGGGAAACTTTCATTTTTCCCTTTTTGCTCCTTTGAATGGCCTGAAAGTCTGTGTGTGGCGAAGCCTAATGCCACACTCTTTGTTCTGCTTGCAACTGTGAAGCATCCAAGGGGAAGCCTAAAGCTTCGAATCGTACTTCCTTCCTCCTATTTTCTTTCATTTAGGATTTAAATAACAACATGGCATGAGGCCATGCTAGCATTGTCTTATAGCCAGGTTAGTTCTTAAAGCATGTTTTGATAAACCAAGAAATAAAACCAAAAGGGTTAGTAATAAAAACAAACTAAAAGGATGGAAACTAAAAGGAAACAAATGTTATGTACATGCTTCAAACGAAGAGTTTAAGGTTAGAGTGACTTACCTTGTTTGAAGCTGGAACGTGTGCTAGACCTTGAGTGACTTCCTTGGATGTCCCTGGATTTGATGGAAAGAAACAAGGGTAATGTTTATAGTGTTGGATTCAAAAGAAGAAACCAAGTGTTGAGTTGGTTTCAGATTCGAAAGAGAGAAAAAAACAAGTATTGTGTTTCTTTAGATTCGAAAGGCCAAGGAAAAAAAGTGTGGTGTTTCTTCTGGGTTTGAATATGTGTTTAAGCGCTTTGAGAGTGTTTTATAATTTGAGATTTGTTCCACCCAAAAAGTCTTTTTTAAGCTTGCAAATGTTTCTCTATTTATAAAGAAAAGGTTGAAGGTGTTTGAAGTAACCAGGTTTGTAGGATAACAAATCATGGTTTGGTTGAAAATGAAACAAGTTTAGTCCACTTTCATTGTTCCCACGTTTCCAGTACAAGTGGGGGCCTACTGGCAGGAGATTGGACTTATGCTTCTGGCACTGCTTTTGTTCAGACACAAATCAGATTGGGAGCTGATTTTGTGATTAAAGTACTCTTTATGAAAAAAGGGTATGTAACCTTTTGCTATTTTATCCAAGAATGGTATTATCCAGTAGACAAAGCTTCAAACCTTTGTGTAAGCCTCTGATTATGTAAAGATTTGGAAGCAACATAGCCTGGCAAGTAGGATTTGGAGGATAAGGCTATGAGATTTGCTCAAAGTTCTTCAAACAAACTTGCTTCGAAGGGCCTAGAGTTGGGTTCGAAATGTGCTGATTTGAAGGGAATCAAAACTCTAATCGAAGCTTTGTGTGAAGGTGGCTCTTGTCCAATTGAAGGCTTGCCTGCCAGAGGTTACATGGCCAAATGAAAGGGTGTATGCATGAGGTCCCTGCCTTATGCATGCTGGCATGAAGGAAATCCTGGCTTTGTGGTGTCAAAGGAAAACATGGAGAACCAATGGCTTCTGAGTCGAAGGAGAGTTGTAGGAGGACATTGCTTTGTGACTTCAAGCAAATACGCAAGAGGTCTTTGCTCAAACGAAAGCTTGCATGAAGGGAGCCACATGCCCAAATGAAGGGTGTAACCAAATCTTGTATTGAAGGGGGCCAAACGCCCCAAATGAAAGATGCATGTGAGGCTTGCATCAAAGGAGGGCCACATGCCCAAATGAAAGAGGCATGCAGGAAGCAAAAATGCCTAGACGAAAAAGGCATGCAGGAGGCAAATTGTGCAATCAAAGGATATCAGCATGAGGCTTTTTGCATTGGAATCGAAGGAGGCTACAAGAGGCTTTTTTCCTTGTGCCCGCTGGCCTGGTGGACGCCTTGTGCATTCAAGAAGGAATTTATGGCTCAATCGAAAGCTGCATGCAGCTAGCCATCACTTTTTGAATCAAAGCAAGCATGGAGAGAATTATTTGTCTAATCAACATATGCATACATGCATCAAATATCAAATCGAAGAAAGCATATAGGCAGTCATTGCATTGTGAACCATGTGAGGCCAAAGATGAAATCGAAGGTTGCATGCAGGAAGCTCCTGCCTTGTGAATCAAAGCCAGTGTGTCAGAGGCCAACGCCCAATTGAAGGATGCAATCCAAGCTTGCATCGAAGAAAACCAAAAGTACAATCAAAGGATGTGAATCGAAGAAGACTTTTATCTTATCGAAAGGCACATTAACATCCTCAATTTTTTCATTTTTTTATTTCCTTTAAATAGGTGTTTGTAACCACACATGTGAGAGAAATCTTGAGAAAATGAGAGGGCAAATTTTGGGGTACAACAACAGCCTTCAGGAGATATGATCACAGCGCCGATGCCATTGCCAAGAGCGTTGGAAGCTCTGTCAAAACCATAGTCCATCAAGATCCTTTTTCAGGTCCTTCATCTGGTCCAGGTTCTTCACTATCATTTCTAACATGATGTTCTCATCCAGGAACTCAAAATTCATGGATTGGTTGTCATCCACAGCCTGATGAGCCAAATGATCAGCTAGTACACTTCTCTTAATTGCTTTCTGGGTTGTATATTGAATGTCGTATTCGGTCAGAATCATTTGCCATCTTGCTATTCTTCTGGAGAGAGTGGGCTTCTCAAAGATGTACTTGATAAGATCCATTTTAGATATCAACAAGGTAGTGTGAGTCATCATATACTGTCTTAGTCGGCAAGCAGCCCATGCGAAAGCGCAACAAGTTTTCTCGAGCAGTGAGTATCTCATTTCATAGTCAGTAAACTTTTTGCTAAGGTAGTATATTGCATGCTCCTTTCAGCCAGACTCATCACGCTGCCCCAACACACACCCCATTGAGTTATCTAATACTGTTAAGTACATGATCATATGTCTTACTTCAACCGGAGGCATTAAAATTGGAGTCTCTTAAAGATATTCTTTGATTTTGTCAAAGGCATTCTGGAAATCATCATTCCATCTGACTACTTGATCTTTTCTTTAAGAGTTTGAAGATTGGCTCACAAGTAGAAGTCAAATGAGATATAAATTGAGCAATGTAGTTAAGTCGACCTAAGAAACATCTGATCTCCTTCTCAGTGCGAGGAGTTGGCATTTCTTGTATATCTTTGACTTTTACAGGGTCAACTTCAATGCCTTTGTTGCTAACAACGAAACCTAAGAGTTTACCAGACCTTACTCCAAATGTGCATTTATTCGGGTTCAGCCTCAGTTTGTACCTCTTCAACCTTTCAAAAAGCTTCTGTACGTGATCGAGGTGCTCCTCTTCAGTCTTAGACCTGGCTATCATGTCATGAACGTATACCTCTATCTCGTGATGGATCATATCATGAAACAAAACTACCATGGCATGCTGATAGGTTGCCCCGGCGTTCTTTAGCCCAAATGGCATAACTTTGTAACAGAAAGTGCCCCACTGTGTGACAAAGGTGGTTTTCTCCATGTCTTCAGGTGCCATTTTGATTTGATTATACCCGGAGAAACCATCCATGAAGTAGAATAACTTATGTTGTGCGGTGTTGTCAACCAGAACATCGATATGGGGAAGCGGAAAGTCATCCTTGGGGATTTCCCTGTTCAGATCTCTATAATCCACACACATACGTATCTTACCATCCTTCTTAGGTACTAGAACAACATTGGAAACCCATTGCAGATAAGAGGTGAGAGCTAAGAAACCAGCGTTGAACTATTTCATGACTTCAGCCTTGATATTTTCTGACATCTCTGGCCACATGCGACGGACCTTCTGTTTCACGGGAGGCAGTCTTCTTTTGTCGGTAGACGATGAACAATGATATCAGTGTCATGTCTCGGCATGTCTTCGTATGACCAAGCAAAAACCTCAGCATAGTCATGTAGCATATGAATTCACCGTTCCTTGACACTATGCTCCAGATCGGCACCTATCTTGACTTCTTTCTTATCCTCTTCAGTACCCAAGTTCACTGTCTCAACTGGCTTCTCATGAGACTTTATTGCCCTTTCTTCCTGTTGTAATAGTCTGACAAGTTCCCCTGGTAATTTACAATCTTCCTTACCTTCGTCCTCGACTTGGTAGATCGGATTTTCAAAGTCATAACTGGCTACAATGGGATCCAATGTGGATGTGGATCTGCAGTTTGATATGTGGGTGTGTGTAAGAGCATAACTGTATATTTTTGATAAAGTAAAGAGGCAGAAAAGAAAAACAAAGAGCGTACAATTTGTATGCAAAACGTCCAATGTTTTATTGATGACATATGAAAACAATGAAATGACCCTCACAAATAGACCATTGTGCCTCAAGTAAGACACAAGGCTTTAATGTTTCAATTGTTAAAATATTACATATCCTTAAAACAAAAAAAAAAACAAATTACTCTTGAATAAAAGTAACGGGCACAAAGTCTTTAGCCTCCCAATTGTTGAGTCCACCGGTGATGGTTGGGAAGCCCCACTTGTCCAGGTCATAATGACTACCGCTGTCTTCCAGAGAATTAACTCCATGGTTGCTGATCCATAAAGGTGGTCCCCCGATGCGAGCACGATGAATAACTCTCTAGGCTCCTGGAGTAAAACCCAAATCAAATTTGTCAGATTTGCAGGAAATATCCAAAAGTTGGCCCCAAATTAGACACCCACCTTTTTCGACTGCTGCCTTGGCATCCTTCAAAGAAGCCATCTTGAGTGGAGGTCTAGTAGTCTTTGGAACACTGGCAGTGGTCTTGGTTGCAGCAACGGTCTGTGGAACCTCCTAAAAGTTCTGACAGGGGGTCTCAATGAACTCGCCATCCATTTCAACATACCTGAAAGAGTTCAGGTGGGTCACCATGTACTCCTCCTCCCCATGGACTATGGTGATTTTCTCATTGATTGGGTACTTCAGCATCTGATGTAGGGTGGAAGTTACAGCACCATCCCCATGGGTCCAGGGTCGACCCAATAAACAGGAATAGGACGGGCGGATGTCCATCACATAGAAGGTGGAATTAAAGGTCTGGGTACCAACTTTGATAGGGACGTCCACCTCCCCATGCACCATTCTTTTAGAACCGTCGAAGGCCCTCACCACAATGTACTGGGCTTTAGTGTGAGCCCTTTGTAATCCAACCTGTGTAGAGCATTCTTGGGTAATACATTTAATGATCTTGTATCCACAAGAACATGGGCTAATTTAGTGCCCATGCACTCAATCGAGACATGCAGGGCATCATTGTGTTTCCTTCCCTTGGGAGTTAAATCTGCATCAGAGAATCCCAGGCCATTATCAGCAGTTAGGCTGGCCACATAATTCTAGAATTTATCAGCGGAGGTCTCTTGAGGCACGTGGGCGGACTTCAAGAATTTTAATAAAGCCTTAGCATGAGCTTTAGAGCACAACAGTAGGGCCATCATCGAGATTTTTGAAGGGGTCTTCCCCAATTGTTCCACGACATTATAATGACTCTTCTTGATTATCTTTAAAATCTCTTAGATCTCTGTTTTAGAAGCCTCAGGAATGGCTTCTGGATGTGTCTTCGTTTGGACAGGCTCAACCAATACCCCTTTTCGCCGAGTCTCGACCGACTCGGTAGCAGGGACAGAAGCAGGACTAACAGTAGGAGTGGTAATGGGAATACTGACAAGAGCAATAAAGGGATTATAACAGGAGTAGTAATGGGAGTATTAACATGAGCAGCAATAGGGATGACCACAGGAGTAGCAACAGTTTTTGGAGAGATCTCGGGAGAAAAAATTGTTCCACTTCTCGTTATTTTACTGGTCCCAATGATATTGTCGACGTCAGGATCAGTACCTCTAACAAATTTGTCTTCAATAGCCAATAGGTCTTGCTTGACACCATGGTAATAGACGTCAGCCCCATAATTCTAGGGAACAACTTTATCTGAGGAATATGGTATTGGCCCCGACATGGTGATGATCAGGGGAGAAAACTTTGGAACATATGTAATCCTGACGGGTCTTTTGGTGGAGTCCCTGGGAGGATTTTTGGAAATGGTGATTATTGAGATATCTTCACACGAACTTCTTGCAAGAGGAACTTTTTCAAACATAATTTCTTTATTAACCATCAGGCGCTGGACGCCCATCTTCACTAACAAACAGCCATCTGGTAGAGACATACATGAGTGGCAACCTTCACCACAACCCTGAAATAAATCGGCTTGCAATAGATTCTCTTTGACAGTAAAAAAAGGAGTAGTTAATTCATCCATGGAAGAAACAAAACGGTCATCATCAATAGCATTGACACCTTGGCCATGTTTGGGAATTGGCGCTGTTATTACATTAGGTGTCTCAGAAAGGTCAAACTCAATCTCCTTCGCCTCAATGAGATCTTGTACCTTATTCTTTAAAGCCCAACTGTCGTTTTCATCATGCCTCGGAGTTTCAGAGTGGTAGGCACATCGAGCATTCGATTTGTAGCGGGGAAAGGCAGTATTAGGATTCTTCGGGGCTTCCTTTAGAGTTACCAAATTGGACTTCAGCAGGTGTGGAAAAACTTGGGATAGGGTCATGTTGATCTGAGTAAACTTTCTTCTAGGAGCATCTGTTCTGTGTTGATTGTTTCGTTGTTGGTTTGAGGCAGGATTGGAAATCATAACAGCCCCTACCGTCGGACGACGCTCAGTTTTGTTATGATTTCTTTGGCCATAAGAAGCACTTACTTCCATCTTTCCAGTGAAAGGTTTCTTTGGAGTTTTTGAGGACGCATCTCTCTGGATCTTATCGCTTTTAATGCCAGCCTCTACACGTTCACCAGTTAAGATCAATTAAGTAAACCCACCAGAAGAACTTCCAATCAGATGGTTAAAGAACGCCCCAGATAACGTGCCCAAGAACATGTCCACCAGCTCCCTATCAGACAACGGAGGTTGGACTCTTCCCGCAAGGTCTCTCCATTTTTGGGCATAATCTTTAAAACCCTCACCGGAACCCATAGACATACTTTCCAACTATGTATGGGTCAGGGCGAGGTCAGTATTATATTGATACTGCTTGTAGAAAGCAGCAACCAAATCTTCCCAATTGTGAATTTTGGTTCTCTCCAGTTGATAGAACCATTCCAACTGAGTCCCTGACAAACTCTCCTTGAAGAAATGTACCCACAGATTCCTGTCAGTAGTGTGGGGTTGAATCTTCCTGACATACGACCTTAAATGAAGCTTAGGACATGAGACATCGTCGTACTTAGAAAATGTAGGGACCTTGAATTTCTGCCGGATGACCACCCCTGAGATCAGTCCTAGCTCCTTAAAATCCAGCCTGGGTATCCTTTGGATCTCCATAGCATTGAGCTGACCCTCTAGCTGTTTGTATTTATCATCAGCAGGAGGATACTACTCCTTAGAATAGTAAGGTTCATCTTCCTCAGACCCTGGATTGTTGTTTTCTTCCACTGGCTTCTCTTCTTGATTGTCCCCCTCATTTGACGGGGTTGCGAAATCTATAGCTTGCTTAACCGGTCCTCTGATCCTTCTTCCCAAATTCACTACACCAGCTGGTTTCTTTGGCTTCTTGGTCTTCTCTTTGATGATAAGCACTTTCAAATCTTCCTGCCCCTGGGTCAGAGCCAGGAACATTTGCTAAAACTAAGGGTTCTGAGCTTGGAGGTCCTTCACTGTCTGTTCGAGGGTCATTTCTTTTGCTGAAATAAACAGCGAAAAGAATAAGAAACCTGTCTTGACAACCTGTTTATGCGATGATATGCATGATATGCTTATGCAATGTTTTCAAGGGCCTCATAGGATTTAAACTCTTTTAACCAAAACAAAAACAAAGACTTTTTATTAGTAAGTTCAAATGAAATCAAAGTTTACAAAGGAATAACAAATAAGAAACTTCTAAATTCCTAAGTCTCCCAAGGACACTTCTTTTTTATTCTAATGTAGGCATTGAGATTCTGCTCTTCGTGAAGTCGCTTTGTCAGTTCCACCATAGTGTTTTTCTTAGCTTGGATCTTTTACTGTCACGGTTAAGTGCTTGAACTCAGAACCAGGCACTCTGATGCCAATTGAAGAATGGAAAAACACAAGAAGGAGGGTTGAATTGGAATCTTAAAATTCAATGAAAAAGAACACGTTGATTTTTATCCTGGTTCGTTTGAACTCAAACTACTCCAGTCCACCCGTCAAGGTGATTTCGTCTCTCTCCAACGAGGTCTTAATCCACTAATCAATCTTGATTGCAAATCTACTTTGACAACTGCCAAAGTCTTCTTGAGTATAACCACAACCCGATTTTTCTCAAGGAAATGCACTAAATAATATAAGAATAAAACAATGTACGATATTATTTCTTACAAAACAGTATCACAGTATAGTGATGTTTTACACGTTGAAAGTATTGTATGTTTAAGGATTAGAAAAGATTGCAGCGTTGTTGAGTATGTGAAAATCGTAAATGATTTATCCTCAAGTCTTGCTTAAATAGGCGCATCATGGATGATCGTTTGGAAACTTGATTAATGACAGTTAAGGTGCTTTCTAAAAATGAATATTCTTGTTCCCTTCCAGCCGTTACTCTTGAAATGGAAATATTTGATTTGTAATGCTTCAGAACATTGAAGTATCCGTTGTTGCCCGCTTCAGAACTTTTGAAGGTCAGAGCCATAAGATCCTGTTTGCAACATTAGACTTACTTTCCCAGAGTTGCGTAATCAGAGTTAAGACATCTTTTTAGCGCAACTTCTGATCTTCTTTCATCAAAGTTTTTTGAGAGTTGTCTACATTCACAGCAGGAACAACCTTGTAGCTTATCTTCTGATCTTCTTCCATCAAAACTTTTCTACAAAACAGAATATAATTTTAGAGTGCATAATTGTTCTTTGTGTTTGTTATCATCAAAAATATTACAAGGGTTGTAGAATCAAACTATGTTCTAATAGATTTTAATGACGGGGAACTAACCTTTTATGAGTTAGCTGCTTCATACAAAGAATTGTGTATCAGAAGTGCAGAAGTGTGCCTTGAAGGGGAGAAACAGAAAGTCCTCATAACTCAGCTGAAGGAAGAAAGGGAAGAGAATTTAAAAACTATTTCTAAACTGGAAAATGAAGTGACCTCCTTGAATTCAAACCTTGATAGAATGGTCAAATCTCTCAAAATGTTGAATAATGGATCTGACACTTTAGATGAAATTCTTCAAGCAAGAAGAGTGACAGGAGACAAGAGTGGTATAGGGTTTAATGAGAAAAAGGAACCAAATTCTAAAGAACCTTCAGTAGATTCCACTCATGCCAAGTCTAAACCAAGGATGTCTAATCAAATGTCTAAACATCATGGCAAGAAAGGAGATCATGGAAAGAAAATTTTTAATCACACCAAGGAGAATCCCCAGCCCTGGAGATGTCATCACTGTGGAAGGCTTAGTCATATAAGGCCCTTCCGTTTCAAGTTGTATGGATATCCTAAGACTACTCCTCCTCCCAAAATTGATAAGATTCCATAAAATAGCAAAAAGAAGAAATAGTGGATTCCCAAGTTTAATGTTGCTAGTTTCATAGCTCACATCTCCCTCAGAGTATCAACCAAAGATGACTGGTATTTTGACAGTGGATGTTCTAGACACATGACAGGTGTCAAGAATCAGTTGGTGGATGTCAAATATCATTCCACCAGTTACGTGATTTTTGGTGATAGAGCAAAAGGTGAAATTAAAGGTGTTGGCAAGCTTGATTGTTCAGGAGTCCTTAAGCTTGATGTTGTGTTACTTGTTAAAGGGTTAACAACTAACCTGATAAGTATAAGCCAATTGTGTGATCAAGGATTCAAATTTAACTTCACCAAGGAAGAATGTCTTATGTGCAATGAAAAGAATGAAGTTATTATGAAAGGAATAAGATCTAAAGACAACTGTTATCTATGGGTTCATCAAGAGTTAAACTTCTCCTCAACATGTGTTCTAGCCAAAGAGAATGAAGTTAAACTATGGAATCAAAAGTTGGGGCACTTGCATCTGAAAGGTATGAAAAGAATTATATCTGAAGAAGCAGTGAGAGGGATTCCTAAGCTCAAGACCGAAGAAGGAAGGGTATATGGTGACTTCTAGATTGGAAAGCATACTAAGATGTCACATGAGAAGATCCAACATCTTACTACATCAAAAGTTTTGGAACTTCTTCACATGGACTTTATGGGACCTATGAAGGTTGAAAGTCTTGGTGGAAAGAAGTATGCCTATGTTATTGTAGATGAATTCTCTAAATACACATGGATAAATTTTACTAGAGAAAAATCAGAAACTTTTGAAGTATTTAAAGATCTCTGTCAAAAACTTCAAAGGGAAAAAAGATAGCCATGTCTTCAGAATTAGAAGTGATCATGGAAAGGAATTTGAGAACAACAAATTTACTGACTTTTGCTCTTCTGAAAGAATCAGCCATGAATTCTCTTCTTCCATTACTCCTCAACAAAATGGAATTGGCTAACGCAAGAACAGAACCCCTTCAAGAATCTTCCAAAGCCATGAATGATGCTAAGAAGTTACCCTACCATTTTTGGGCTAAAGCTATGAATACTGCATGTTATATCCATAACAAAGTCACTCTAAGGAAAGGCACTTCAGCCACCTTGTATGAAATATGGAAGGGGAGAAAACCAACTGTTAAATACTTCCAAATTTTTGGAAGTAAATGTTACATCTTAGCTAATCGTGAACAGAGGTGGAAGATGGATCCCAAGAGTGATGAAGGAATATTCCTGGGTTACTCTACAAATAACAGAGCTTACAGAGTTTTTAACTCCAGAACCAAAGTTATGATGGAGTCAATAAATGTTATTATTGATGATAGAGGATGGAATGTTGAAGAAGATGTCTCAAAAGATGTTGGAACGTCTTTGTCTGATATTCCAACAAAATCAAATGACAGAAGTATTGATTTTAATCCACCCCAAGAAGATCCTGAGCCTAGTCATCTCAATAAAGGATCTTCAATTAGAATCTAGAGAGATCATCCTAAGGAACTCATCATAGGAGATCTAAATAAAGGAGTTACTACCACATCAAGAGATGGGATATAAAACTCTTGTTTTGTGTCAAAAATTGAGCCTAAGAATGTCAAATAGGCACTAATTGATGAGTTATGGATTAATACTATACGGGAAGAGCTATAACATTCAGTAGAAATGAAGTTTGGGATCTGGTTCCAAGACCTTAAGGGAAAAATGTGATTGGAACTAAATGGGTGTACAAGAATAAATCTGATGAAAAAGGGGTGGTCACTAGAAATAAGGAAAGGTTAGTTGCACAAGGGTACACTCAAATTTAAGGAGTTGACTTTGATGAAACCTTTGCTCCTGTGGCCAGACTTGAATCAATCAGACTTCTCTTGGGAGTTGCATGCATACTAAAATTTAAATTGTTTAAAATGGATATAAAGAGTGCCTTCTTAAATGGCTATCTGAATGAAGAAGTCTATGTAGAACAACCAAAGGGATTTGTTGATCCAAGCTTCCCTAAACATGTTTACAAACTGAAGAAAGCTCTGTATGGATTAAAGCAAGCTCCAAGAGCTTGGTATGATAGGTTGACAAAATTTCTTGGTGAGAATGGATACATGAAAGGTGGCATAGAAAAAACTCTTTTTGTCAAGGAAGAAGAAGGGAAGTTCATGATTGCACAAATTTATGTTGACGATATTGTGTTTGGTGGGATGTCAAATGAGATGGTTCAACATTTTGTCAAGCAAATGCAGTCAAAATTTGAGATGAGCCTTGTTGGTGAATTAACCTATTTCTTGGTCTGCGAGTTAAACAAATGGAAGATTCCATTTTTTCATCTCAGAGAAAGTATGCCAAGAATATAGTAAAGAAATTTGGGATGGAAAATTCCAGCCACAAGAGAACTCCTTCTCCCACACATCTGAAGTTGTCTAAATATGAAAAAGGAGTAAGTGTGGATCAAAGTCTTTACAGAAGTATGATGGGTAGTCTTCTATATCTCACAACCAGCATACCTGACATTGCCTTTGCTACAGGGGTGTATGCAAGATATCAAGTTGATCCTAAACTTAGCATGCCAACCATGTGAAGAGAATTCTTAAATATGTAAATGGGACAAGTGACTATGGTATACTATACTCTCATAGATCTAATTCTACCTTAACTGGTTATTGAGATGCTGATTAGGCAAGATGTGCTGATGATAGAAAAAGTACATTAGGAGGATGCTTCTTTCTGGGAAATAATCTCATATCTTGGTTCAGCAAGAAGCAAAATTGTGTGTCTCTATCCACTGTAGAGACTGAATATATTGCTGCAGGGAGCAGTTGTTCTCAATTGGTTTGGATGAAACAAATGCTAACATAATACAATGTCAAACAAGATGTCATGACATTACTCTGTGACAATCTAAGTGCCATAAACATATCAAAGAATCTCATTCAACACAGCAGGACCAAACATATTGATATCCGTCATCACTTCATAAGAGAGCTTGTTGAAGAAAAGATTGTTGCCTTAGAACATGTAGCCACTGAATTGCAACTGGCTGACATCTTCACTAAGGCCTTAGATGCTAATCAGTTTGGGAACTTAAGAAGAAAATTAGGGATTTGCCTATATGAAGGTTTGTAGCAATTAAGGGCGTGTGGGAAATTCATTAAAATGATATTATTTTATTTGTGTTTCCAAAAAATAAAATTCCGAATGCAATCATTACAAGACTGCCTCATAGTGTTTCCCACATGCTACGAAATTTCATCTTTCTACTTTCACAAACTCTTCATTCTCCTCTACAGAAAAAGAATCCTTATCATTCTTCATCTCCTTGCTCAAAAATCTTCAAAGATATCTCAACATCATACACCGTCTTCCTCAAAATATGTCAACCTCCCTAAAAATATCTCCCTTGATAGAGTTCTTGATGCTACTCCTCTAACAACCATCCCACCTCTTGAGAAAAAGGTCAACAAACCCAAATCATCACCAGCAAAGAAATCCAAAGATGATAAAGGTAACTCTTCTACTACTACTGAAAATAGGACTGAAGAAGAGATTGTTAATGTTGATAGAAGCATCAGAAGGCTAGTAGATCGAGTATCAAATGAAGGCTTTGTTGTGCCCGGGATTTCTACTCCTCTTGCTCGCATGCCTCCTCTGGATGACAAAGGAAGTAACCCAAAAAGTACAGCTTCTGAATCATCCACCTTCAAGAAAGATGTTGCTGAAAGCAAACTTGAGAAGCTTATTATCTTTGCTCTAAAGGAAGTGGAAAAAGGAAATGTTGAACAAGATGTTGAAGAGAACTCTCATACTAAGGAAGATGTTACTGCCTCCAAGGATGCAGAAGGTCAAAATGCTGAGAATGTAGTTAATATAGATGAGCTAACTAGAAATGAGCTCATTACTAATGTGGTGCTTGGTATCGCAAGAAGGCTCAAATCCAGGAAAGTAAAGGATGCAAGTGTCACACCCCCTGCCAAGACAACCAAGAAGAAAGTTATGTATGGACCCCCAAATCCCGAAAGTAAAGTTGTTCCTCCCTCTAGCAAAAGAAAGCTAGACCTGAAAGTTCCATAGATGATGATGAGGATGCTATAAAGAGATCTAAGAGTAAGAATAAAGTTGTACTAGTTGAATAAACTGACTGAGTATGATGTCGAGCAAGATGTCCAGGACATCTCTCCTATCAAAAAGTCTGCAAGCAAGAAATTGTCTGTTAGGGTACTTGATGCCCCTCTTGACAACACTTCCTTCCATTCTGTTGGGAATGCTGAAAAGTGGAAGTATGTTTTTCAAAGAAGAATGGCCCTGGAAAGAGAATTGGGAGTTGGTGCTCTGGAAGGCAAAGAAATCATGGAGCTGATATCTTATGCTAGATTGATGAAAACTATCACCAAGTTTTCCAAATGCTATGAGACTCTTGTTAAGGAATTTATTGTTAATATTCCTATTGACTGTGCTGATCATAAAAGTAAGGAGTATAGAAAGGTGTATGTTAGGGGTAGGTTTGTAGAATTTCCCTCTACTATCATAAACAGATTTATGGATAGGTCTGAAGATGACTTTTGTGAGCTAGAAGTAACAGGTAATCAAGTGTGCATAGCCATCACTGCCAATCAAGTAAGTCAGTGGCCCTTGAAGAACAAACTTCCTGTTAGCAAGTTAAGTGTGAAATATGCTATTTTGCACAGAATTGGAGCTGCAAGTTGGGTTCCTACAAATCATACCTAAACCATCACTATTGGCTTAGGAAAGTTTATTTATGCTATTGGAAACAAGAAACTATTTGATTATGGTACTTACATCTTTGATCAGACTATTAAGCATGCAGGAACTTGTGCCATTAAGATGCCAATTGCTTTTCCTTCCTTCATATGTGGAATTATTATTAATCAGTATCCTGGAATTCTGAGTGGAAATGATGTAGTGTGCAAGAGGGAGTCTTATTTAACTCTTCATTTTAAGCTTTTTTCAGGAAAACATGTCTCAGACACTGTTTTGACATCTGCACCTGCTGAAAACAAGACCTCCACCAAGAATGACATGATCACTGAATTGAAATAAGCCTTCAAAGAACTATGATGTGATCAGAGTTAGCTCATCAATGAATCTAAATTTTGAGAAGATGATCAAGAAGTTGAAAAATGAAAATAACTTTGATGATAAAGTGTGCTCTGAAGAAGTAGATTCTAGTGAGGAAGGAAGTTATGACTCAGCAAAGTCCATTGGTCCTGACGACAATTAAACTATTTGATGTTTCTTTATATGAACCCTTTGTTTCTTTTTGGCACTTGCATGTGCTTGACATTTGATTTTTATGGTTTGTACCTAAATTACTGATACACTCTTGAATGCATCCTTTTATCTGGCTGACCACTTACCACTGACTGACCACTTACCACTGACTGATCACTGATTGAGGGGGAGCTTAATACTTGAGGGGGAGCCTCATGTTTCAGAAGATGTTTTGACATCTTTGTTTTCTAACAGATAACTGCTAACTGAGTTTTTTTCTTCTATTTTGCTTGCTTTGCTTATGATGCTGCTTTGATAATGCTCTGATAATGTTCTGATAATGTGCTCTGATAATGTTTTAGCCAAAATTTTCCAAAGGGGGAGTTTGTAAGTGTTTGTTGGCAGCAATTTTGGTAAAACAATGACTTGATAATATTTTGCTAAATTTCTTAACATTTGAAGCAAAATTGTTTTTGGATGATGTCAAAGCAAATATCTTGAGATCTGCCTCCTGAACTGAACTCAACCCAATATCAGTTTAAGTTTTCTGTTTCCTGATCTCCTGCGCACCATAATTCAAGATTTGTGACTCATAGGCTGCGAAAAATATGGAGGAATATTTTTCTATTTGAATTATCTTTATGGATTATATCTTGGCCTATTTTCATGGAAATATTCAAAAAATTTGAATATTTGTTTTTCAGTCTAAGCCCACTGCTGCGCCTATATAAGGACCAACTTCATTATTCAGACTACTGCAACTTTTGAAGAAGAATACTTTCTTTCTATTTTAGAAGTCTAAGTATTTTAATTGTCAAACACTCTAGTATTGTGATCGGGACTTTATAAGTCTGTCGGGATACTAACTGCAAGTATACAGTTCAGTCGTTCTAGTTTTAAAAGATTATCGAACCCACAGAGACTGAGGATCAATCACATACGATCTAATGCTACAGTTTTGTCTAACTAAGCGATGAATATTCGATTTTTGGGGGAGACAGTTTAATTAAGAATAATAGTACTAATCATACCGGTATGTGATAATCGGACTTAGGGAATTCGGTGAATCGCTTGGCCTTTAAAGTATTTCGGTAAAAGCTAATTGTTTAAAAACCTGAGACATACACTCTCGTGTTTATGAAATAAGTCATGCTACTAAACCTAGTGATTGCACTTTAAATTTAATAACACTTTTTGAAAACAATTTGAATTTAATTAATTTATTAAAACACTCTCGTGTATTTAAAAATCAATGCTTCGTTACCACTATCTGGGTTGAACCCCAACTCTCGCATGCAGGTTCTTGCCTTAATTAATTTCCCACTCTCGTGGCAAAATCGTGTTAATTAACCTCTCACTCTCGTGACAAGGATAGTTAAATTAATCTTGGAAATTGGAAACCAGAAATTGTTTTATAAATATTTTTGGCCAAGGTATCACTGAATTCTTTCAGTTCTTACGGTCACATATCGGTATTAATAATTTACCCAGACATAATTAACTTAACAACAATACAGTTCAAAATATAATTCATGGAAATAATTGGCATATTATAAAAACTAAATGAATAATAATTGCAATATAAAAAACCTGGAATCAAAGTTGCTATGGTAATCTTGAGGTATTACAATAATCCAATCTTCGAGCTTGACTTGCAGTAAATGATTCGTGTTAATTCTTGAAAGAAGAATTAACACTTAAAACTAAAAACTAAGACTTTGAATGAAAATTACAGGAAAGTGAAAACAGAATTCCAAAACAAGCAAATTGGAAAATAATTGCAAAAAGAAAATAATATTTGTTCTGAGGAAAATTCTTCGACCCTTGAACTGTGCACTGGTACACATATATATAGCATGGGAAAAATCAACAGTTTTTGAATTCTTGATGAAGTCTTCAGTGGAGAAAATACATGAGCACTAATAGTGGTGGCAAGAAAATAGGGGACTCAGTAGAAAAAGGGAGAACGAGTCTGCCCTTAACGCCCACGTCTCAATCCATGCATAACGTCCACCTTCACGCGCGTGACGGTCGTCGCAGGTGGGTGACGGTCGTCACGCGCTGAAGTAGTGCATTACGCTCGTCAGTGGTGTGTGACGAGCGTTTCCTTATGTTGGGGGGTGTTACGCCCGTCACAGGGACGTGACGACCGTCACTGTTCCAGAAATCCAAACTTTGTATTTTTTTTATTCTTTTTCTCTTTGTTTATTGTCTAGCCTTCTTCATATTGTCCTTTTCCATCGGTTTGAGTCGACAAGTGTTATACCTGTAAAAAGACAAATAATCTCGGAATAATCGGGGGTTAGACGACTTAATGAAATATAAAATCGGTAAAAAGCATGGTAATTATATGATATGTTTTCTCGTTATCATATTCCCCCATACTTAAACCTTTGCTTGTCCTCAAGCAAATAGTCATTCGAAAGGTCGGACAAGTTTTTTTCAAGCGCATAAGCATGACATACCTTGGATTTTTAAAGTAGTTTCAGGAAATCCTCGTCGGTTTGGCCAATACTTGAGTAAAACACTAAAGATACGCTAATGACGCAAGCAATAAGCTTAGCCGTAGACTTCCATTTTAAACGAGCTATCCAACAGTTCCGTTATAACTCTGCCCGGAGTTCCTCGTATCTATTTCACCCGGTTTCGTTCATGCGCAATCACATTAAGCCCTTTGTCTTAGCACACACGTAGTGGAGTAACCGGTTAGTGACTTTGATCCTTTAGCACGGGGTCTGGTACATGAATGTGGCAACCCTGGATATGTTATCCAAATTGGAGGTTGTGGGGGATCGGGCCGTAGCACGCCCTACCGAGTTCAGAACCAGATACCTCTGAACCAACCAACACTGGATTCCTTCATTATTTGCTCAGCTCTTATATGTGCCCGTATATTTTGGTACACAGATTTTCTTTTCTTTTAGCAGCGAGATAGGAAGGATATTTTTAGAATCAGGCATCAAACACTTATATTCATCGATTCTCCACGTGGTTTGTGTCAAGACGGTGCTGACTGCTAGTATAAACTACTAGGGGTTACTTCTAGAACTTGAAACTCCAGATATCGGTATAATGGTTATTGAAACTGATCGCGTAAGTAGGAAGTCTACGGTGACAGAACCGTATCGATCTTGTTATGTCGTTTTCGACTTCCTCAATTGGGATTTCGTTAAAATAGGTATGTCGGGCTAATGCGAAAATAAAAAAAATTTCGGTATGGCAAAATAAAGCGAAGAATTTGAATCGAGACATATCGTAAGAATTTACTAGTTTTATAAAAGATTGAAAGCTACCTCTCCCACACAAAATCCGACATTGTCCTCAATGTTGCGGTATATATGCGGGGAAGTACAATTACAAAAACAAACGAAAAAGAAATGAAACAGAGAAATAATAAATTACATAGAAATAAAAGAAAGACTACTGGTGACCATGTCCTCTACTCCTGGTGCGAGAGCGCCTGGTAGGAGTGGCTTTAGTGTCGGTGTCTTGGAAACCAAGGGTGGTCATATCTATCCTCAAGGCGTTAAGCTCTGACAGGGCCTCATCTAACCTCTCATTTATGTTGCGCTGCCCAGTCAAGATCTGAGCGTTTTGGGCGCACAGAGACTCAAATTGCTCGACTTGCCTCCTTTCAAGCGCCGCATTCATTTGGTTTTGCATGTGGAGGGCGCGGAGGATGTATTCAAGATTAATAGGAGGAGGTGCATATGAGGATCCTAGAATATCGTGGACAGGAGGAGCACTATCCAACTCTTCTTGTACTTCGTCTGCAGCGGCTGCAGGTTGGTCTTCATGAGCAGGTGCAGGCTCTGCGGGAATTTCAGGGTCGAACAACCAGTTTGCTCGGTTACTTGGATCGATTCGGTCCCTGTTCGGCAAAATGATATTCTGATAGATAGTATTCCTGATTACAGGGTGGAATCTGTCGTCTTCCCGCTCGTAGATGAGGTGTGCGGCTTTGTAGTGATCAAAGGTTAGCAAAGCCGGTGCCATAGAAGGCAAGGTTGCGAGAGCAGCATCGTAGTTTAGACCAATGGCAATTAAAGTAACCAGCCCTCCGAAATAAAATGGTTTTCCACCTCTAGCACAAATAGAGTGGATGTGGGCAAGCTGGAACAGGGCGGCATTGATCTTTTGCCCAGTGAACGCGCAGTGTAAAAAGAAGAGCTCCTTGGAGTTGAGCTTATGGTTGCTGTCGCGGGCGAAGATCGTGTTACTAAGGATGCGATGGAAGTAGCGGATGGCCGGATTGTGAATGTGGGTGGCATTGAGGTGGTCGTAGGATCTGGCACGGATGTTCGTTAAACTGTGCCACAAGTTGAAAGCCTCCTCACCAAAACTATCTGGTACCCGAAAATGAGCACCTTCGTCCGAACAAAATCCTAGAAGTCTTGCGATGTCGGATTGAGGCAACTCGTGCTCAACGCCAAACATGCGGAATTTTGCCAGGCCCGACAGTTGGTTTGTGACACCCGGCGGAGTGAGGTAAACAAACAAACTCAAGAACTCAAGAGTAAGAGTTTCGTAGATTGGTCTTGGTTCGCGGCACAGGTTCTACAAATCCACGCTTTGCAATAATCGGCGGACAATGTCGAGTAATCCCAAACTCCTCAGGTAGTCGATGTCAACATACCTTGTGGGTTGGAGACCTCGACATTGAAATTTATGAAACTTTGCTCGTTGATTCTCCCCCTGTTCGCCGATTCTGAAATTGATGGCTTGAGCGTGTGGGTTGTTTGCCATGGTGGAGGTAGGATTTGATTTGGGAATATGAGAATGGGGTATTGTATGGATGGTAATTTGGTGTTGGGAGTTTAGAAATTAGAAGAAGAATGGAGTGAGTGGGTAGTTTTTCGTGTGATGTGGTAACAATGGAGGAAGGAAGTGGGTTTATGAAGGGGATGGTTGAAAGTTGGAACGATTCCCTGCAATAGCTGTTCTGATACACTGTTTGCATGACGGTCGTCACGAGGGTGTGATGCTCGTCATGAGGCAAAAAGGCACGTTACGCTCGTCACAAGGGTGTGACGGTCGTAACGCAGGCAGCGTCATTAATAAGACGACCGTTACATAACCGTTGGGGTGTTTATAGTTTTATATTTTATTAATTTCTTGGTAATAAGGTTTTTGAAGAATTTTTGTTTTTTTGGTTTATTTGAAATATTTTAATCAATTAGAGTTTTAAATATAAAAGTGTTTTAATAATTAAAGTTTTGTAATGCTAGTTACCAGTATATAAAGAAATAGAAATATTGCGTATAAACATAGACAATAAATAAAACAGTAAACTGGAAATGAAAAGAAATGAAAATTAAAATAAACTTTAATTGAATAAATTCGTGACAAATTTTTTCAAAGTAACTAGGAATAAAAAATGATAATGCTGAAATAATAACCAAAAATCCCTCCCACACTGAAGCTAAACAGTGTCCCCACTGTACGTACAAATGCAAGAGAGAAGAAAATGAATAACAATGGCAACTCTAGCCACAGGGAGGCGGAAACATATGCTGATGCATGTAGTCCAACTGATCAGTCACCAAGTCCATGAAGGTTATGAAGTCCACCCTGAGAGAAGTCAGATCGCCCCGCATGTCCGTAATTGCCTCATGTAGGGAGTCTAGGGTAACAGTAGGTGGAGGTGGAGTAGTCTCAGGAGCCTGGGTCGCGGTCTCAGCAGAAGTATCCTGTTGTTCCCAAGGATCAGGGAACTCATGGTATCCTGGCGGTGTAGCAGGATCTTCATCAGCATTAGTAGTGTTTGGAACCTCATAAATGTCAACCGTAGATGGTGAGGAGGGTGGTGAAGCAGGACGGTGAAGGTCAAACAGCCAGTTATCTCGGTTGTGCACACTGGTGATAGGGTCTGGAATCTTAAACTTGTGGACGATCTGATGATTAACTAGCAGGTCAAATTGATCTGGTCCAAGGTTTCCGATCATGCTAGTGTTGAAACAAAATGCAATGTCCATCGGCTTTATTCCATAAAGCGGGGCAGATCCGAGCATAGGCCGGCAGAGTCCAATTGCATTAGACAGCATGGTAACTAACCCACCCAACAAGATCGGTGCATTCGGAGTCTGGATGATACGCTCCATATTAGCGAGCATATAAGCTGCACCGTTCACCGGACGACTCTGGGATGCACAATACATAATAAACAGCTCATCGCGGGATACAGATGTGACATTCTGCTGTTTGCCAAAGATAGTGTGGGCTATGATCTTGTGGAAATACCTGATAGCCGGGTTATGGATGCATTCAGAGTATAGATCAGACGGCTCAGGATGGTTATTACCAACGATGCTTCCCCAGAAATAATCAAGATCAGATTCAGGCAAGAGGTTCTCCTGTGTCATACTGATAACATCGGGTCCAAAAGGGAACCCAAGGAGCTGGCTAAACTCCCGTAGGTTATAAGTGTAATCCATATTAAACATCCTGAATGTGATCAACCCACGGTTGAATCCCATCCCATGATTTGGAATGAAACTCAGGGTGCTTAGGAACTCAAGATTCAATCTTTTGTAGGTACAAAACCATCGACGGATAGGAGAAGTGTCCCAACCAATCTGATGCAGCAAGTATATGACACTCTCACGAATTCCAAGGGCACCCATAGCATGATCATCTGCGTAGATAGTAAGGCACATCTCCCGTTCACCCAGGTCCACAAATCGTCTTCTTTGGTGTCGGCTTCTCAATTTGACATTCATGAAGTTTGCACAATCCATAGCGCGAAATATGAAAGTAAAAGAATTACCCCCTGAAAATATTTGATAAATGTTTGAAAAAAAGGAAATTAAGTAAGTATTTTCGGGTTAGGAAATTGCCAAAGTTAAATTAAAAAGAAAAAGAAAGATGAAAGGGAGAAATAAAAACAGAAGAAAAATAGAAAGGAGTAAGAGATGCAATCATGAAAATGTTTTAAAGATTAAGAAAAAGAAAAGAAAAAGAAAAGCATGTTGAAGCAGAAAAAATAATTAAAGTAAAACATGGGTTGCCTCCCACGAAGCGCCTTTATTTTATGTCGACAGCTCGACAGTTAACACCTATTCAGTTAGGTATTTGGGGTAGGAGGCTCACTTAACTGAAGATAAGCCGAATAGTCAATATTTCTGATGTTAAAGTAGTGTTTTAGGCGCTGGCCATTAACTATGAATGGTTCGATAGAACTACCTTTAATTTCTATTGCACCACTTGGGAAAACTTTGTTAATTTCGAACGGTCCGGACCATCTGGAACGTAATTTTCCCGGGAAAAGTTTCAGTCTAGAGTTGAATAGGAGTACGATGTTTCCTTCCTTAAAGTCTTTCTGCGAGATACGCTTATCGTGCCATTTTTTTGTTTGTTCTTTATAGATTTTAGCATTTTCATAAGCGTCTAAACGCAATTCTTCTAGTTCATGGATATCTAACACTCGTTTCTCGCCAGCACTCTTATAATTGAAGTTAAGGGTTTTTATGGCCCAATAAGCTTTATGCTCTAATTCTACTGGCAAATGACAAGATTTTCCATAAACTAACTTGAACGGCGTTGTTCCGATAGGGGTTTTAAAAGCTGTCTGATATGCCCAAAGAGCATCGTGTAGCTTGGAGGACCAATCCTTTCTGGATGTGGCTACGGTTTTCTCAAGTATTTGTTTGATCTCCCTATTTGACACTTTCACTTGTCCGCTCGTTTGGGGATGGTATGGTGTGGCTATGCGATGTTTAACGCCATATTTGGAAAGTAACTTTTCGAAGATTCTAGAGATAAAATGGGAGCCACCATCGCTGATCACTAGTCTTGGTACACCGAATCGTGGGAAGATAATATTCTTGAATAGTTTTAGCACCACACGTGTATCGTTTGTGGGTGCGGCGATGGCTTCAATCCATTCTGATACATAGTCGACGACTACCAAAATATATTTATTTCCAAAAGATGCGGGGAAAGGTCCCATGAAATCAATTCCCCATACATCAAAAACTTCTACTTCGAGGATTCCCTTTTGCAGCATTTCATCGCGTCTAGATATATTTCTTGTGCGTTGACATCTATCACAGTTCATAATTGCTACGTGGACGTCTTTCCATAAGGTAGGCCAAAAGAAGTCAGCTTGAAGTATTTTTGCACAGGTTTTTGACGTACTAGCGTGTCCACCATAAGGGGCGGAGTGGCAATGGGAAATGACGTCGTCTATTTCATCATTGGGAATGCAGCGATGGTAGATACCATCGGCTCCTCTTTTAAAGAGTAATGGTTCATCCCAAAAGTAGTGTTTAAGGTCATGGAAAAATTTCTTCCGCTGTTGGTACGTCAAATCAGGTGGTAAAACACCGGCAGCTAAATAGTTGACGAAGTCAGCGTACCATGGCAGTGTGGTGTTAGTACAGATGGCTTTTACTACCGCAGTTGTTAAAGGTTCAGTATGTTGATCTAAACTGTCGGTAGGGTTTATCTCTAGCTTGGCAATAAGGCGTTCATAAGGGAAATCCTCGTTTATGGGAACACTCTCGGTTTGGATTCCATCTAATCTTGATAAATGGTCTGCTACCACGTTTTCAGTTCCTCTCTTGTCTTTTATTTCTAAGTCAAACTCTTGTAGGAGTAAGATCCATCTGAGAAGTCGCGGTTTGGCGTCCTTCCTGCTTAGTAAGTATCGGATCGCAGCATGATCCGTATAGATAATGATTTTAGCGCCTACTAAGTAGGAACGAAATTTATCCAACGCGAATACTACAGCTAAGAGTTCCTTCTCCGTAGTGGCGTAATTCATCTGTGCGGGATCGAGCGTTCTGCTTGCATAGTAGATAGCGTGAAGCTTCTTTTCTTTGCGTTGTCCTAGGACTGTGCCTACAACATAATCGCTCGCATTGCACATTATTTCAAATGGTAAATTCCAATCAGGAGGTTGCATAATAGGTGTTGAGATTAAGGCCTCTTTAAGTGTCTTGAATGCGTTCAAGCATTTATCGTCGAAAATAAACTCAACCTCTTTCATTAATAATTCAGTTAGTGGCTTGGTGATTTTAGAGAAATCTTTTATAAAACGTCGGTAAAAACCCGCGTGTCCTAGAAAACTTCGTATTTCTCTAACTGTTTTGGGTCGTTGAAGGTTTTTGATAATTTTGATCTTTGCTTTGTCGACTTCAATCCCTCTGTTTGATACAATGTGACCCAACACAATTCCTTGTCTCACCATGAAGTGACATTTTTCCCAATTGAGCACTAGGTTGACACTGACACAGCGTTTCAATATTAATTCAAGATTTGATAAACATCCGTCGAATCTCTCTCCACAGACAGAGAAATCGTCCATGAATACTTCCATGATTCCGTCTAAAAAATCTGCAAAAATCGCCATCATGCATCGTTGGAAAGTTGCAGGTGCATTACATAGTCCAAATGGCATTCTCCGGTATGCAAAGGTACCATAGGGACATGTGAACGTAGTTTTCTCTTGATCATCAGGATGAATGGGAATTTGAAAGAATCCTGAGTATCCATCAAGGTAGCAGAAATGGGAATGTTTGGCTAAACACTCGAGCATTTGATCAATGAATGGTAATGGGAAATGGTCTTTGCGCGTAGCTTTGTTTAATTTTCTATAATCGATACACATTCTCCATCCTGTTTGAGTATGTTGTGCTACCGATTCGCCTTTTGTGTTTGTTATAACCGTAACGCCTCCTTTCTTAGGTACCACGCGAACTTGACTGACCCAATTGCTATATGATATTGGGTATATGATGTCTGCCTCTAGAAGTTTTTGCACTTCCTTCTTAACGACTTCACTTAGGATAGGATTTATTCGTCTTTGATGTTCTCTAGAAGTCTTGCAGTCCTCCTCCAGCATAATGCGGTGCACACAGAGAGAAGGGCTTATTCCTTTTAGATCTGATATATTATAGCCTAATACGGCAGGATATTTCCTTAACACACTAAGAAGTTTTTCAGTTTCGATCTCTCCTAAATTGGCATTGACTATAACTGGTCGTTCGAGTTCTTTATCTAAGAATTCATACCTAAGATCCTCAGGTAATGTTTTAAGTTCTATACCAGGTTTCGCATTAGTTGGGTCAGGATCGGGCGTTAAGGCTAAACATTCGCTTAGGTTGGCATCTAAGTGTTCTTGTTTCCAGTCTTCGTTCTTGAGGATAGTTGGTGTCTGAATTTTCAGCATCTCAGAGTAGGTGTCCTCTTGGCATTCAAGTTCTTTGACACATTCATCAATGATGTCTAGGAGACAACATGAGTCATCTATAGCAGGGGCTTTAAAGAATTGGGAAAGAATGAATTCTACTTTTTCTTCTCCTACCTCGAAGGTAAGTTTTCCTTTCTTAACGTCTATGATGGCTCCTGCAATAGCTAAAAATGGTCTTCCTAGTATGATGGGAATGTTTGAATCTTCCTTGATGTCCATTATTATAAAGTTAGTCGGTATGTAAAATTGTCCTATTCGGACAGGAATGTTCTCTAGCATACCAACAGGAAATTTGACTGATCTGTCGGCTAGTTGTAGGGACATCTTGGTAGGTCTCATTTCGCCTAATTTGAGCTTCTCGCAAATAGATAAGGGCATTAGACTGACACTGGCTCCTAAATCGCATAGAGCTTTGTCTATGACAGATTTTCCAATTACACATGGTATGGAGAAACTACCAGGATCTTTTAGCTTTGGAGGCATGTTATTTTGAATTATGGCGCTACATTCGGCAGTTAGCATAACGGTTTCGTTCTCAACGATTTTTTTTTCTTATTTGCCAATATTTCTTTTAGGAATTTAGTATATGACGGCATTTGGGTTATAGCTTCTGTAAACGGAATAGTGACGTTTAGTTGTTTCAAAAGTTCTACAAATTTCTTGAATTGTCACTCGTTCTTGGATTTTGCAAGTCTTTAGGGGTATGGAATTGGTGGTTTATATGGTGGTGGAGGCACATAAGGTTTCTCTGAAGCCTCTCTGTTCTCATTCGCGTCTTCCTCTATATTTTCATATTGATCTTTCGACTTCTCTATTTCTTTTTCGGGCTTTTGATACATGGTCGGGTTTTGGAGTCTAGGATCTACCGGTCCATCAAGGGTTGTCCCACTTCGTAATGTAATAGCATTTGCATGTCCTTTAGGATTGGGCTGTGGCTGTCCAGGAAATGTACCAGCAGGTGTGGCAGAACTAGCTTGGTGTTGTGCTACTTGGGAGATTTGGGTATCTAACATTTTGTTGTGAGTAGCTAGGACATCTACCTTGTTTGCTAATAGCTTTAACTGTTCACCGGTGTGAACGTTTTGATTGAGAAATTCTTTGTTTTGTTGGGCTTGATTAGCGATAAAATTTTCCAATAGGATTTCAAGGTTAGATTTCTTAGGAATGTTAGGAACATTGATAACGGGTTTTTGATACCCTGGAGGTACAACAGGTGCTTGGCCAGGTGCATATAAAGCGTTATTGCTCTTGTACGAGGAGTTAGTATGGTTCTTCCAACCAGGATTATAGGTATTGGCATAAGGATTTCCTTGAGTGTAATTTACCTGATAAGCTGATATTCCTGCTAAGATTTGACATTCGGTTCCAACATGACCAGGTACTCCACAAACTTCGCAGCTTGGGGTAACTGCAGCCACGGTAGCTGCAGGAGGCAAGGTCAAGCTTTCTATCTTTTGGGTAAGAGCATCTACCTTAGCATTAACTTTATCTAGGCTACTAACCTCGTAAATCCCGCCTTTGGCTTGAGTTTTCTCCACAGATGTTCTTTCTCCTCCCCACTGATAGTGGTTTTGAGCCATGTTTTCAATGAGTTGGTTAGCTTCATCATAAGGCTTGTCCATCAGTGTACCACCTGCGGCGGAATGTATAGATAGTCTTGTGTGGTACAAGAGTCCATTATAAAATGTGTGGATTATCAACCATTTTTCTAATCCATGATGTGGGCACATTCGCATCATATTTTTGTAGCGCTCCCATGCATCGAATAACGATTCAGTATCCTTCTGCCTAAATCCGTTGATTTGGGCTCTTAGTACAGCGGTCTTGCTTGGGGGAAAGTATCGTGCCAAGAATACAATCTTCAGTCCTTCCCACGTAGTGACGGAATTTGATGGCAAGGATTGCAACCAAGCCCAAGCTCTATCTCTTAGTGAGAAAGGGAAAAGACGTAATCTTATCGCATCTTTACTAACACCGTTCGCTATAACTGTGTCGGAAAATTGAACGAATTTTGTAAGATGTTCATTCGGATCCTCAGAAGGATCTCCAGAGAATTGGCGTTGTTGGATAGCTGATATCAATGACAGTTTCAACTCGAAATCGTTTCGGTTTATTGCTGGAGCAGCAATGCTGTTATGGGGTTCTTGTTGTGATGGAGCTGCGTACTTCTTCAGTGGAAGGGTCCTTTGTTCTTCGGCCGTGTCTAATTCTGGATTGGTTTCGGTTTCAGAGGAAGAATTAGAATCTGTTTTAGAATCAATCTTGATTTCGGGTTTAGGTAAAGGAATAGCGTGATTTAAACAGTAATCCCTGACTGCACGTCTTACGGAAAGAATGCGTTCAGGTTCGTCCGTCGATTTGTCAAGTGGTTCGCCTTGTGAGCGAGTCCTTGGCATACAAATCGACAAAGGGTGTTTGTTGCTTAGTCTAAACGCGCAACAGAAGAATCGTAATTAATTGACTACCAGTCCCCGGCAACGGTGCCAAAAACTTGATCGGGACTTTATAAGTTTGTCGGGATACTAACTGCAAGTATACAGTTCAGTCGTTCTAGTTTTAAAAGATTATCGAACCCACAGAGACTGAGGATTAATCGCATACGATCTAATGCTACAGTTTTGTCTAACTAAGCGATGAATATTTGATTTTTGGGGGAGACAGTTTAATTAAGAATAATATTACTAATCATACCGGTATGTGATAATCGGACTTAGGGAATTCGGTGAATCGCTTGGCCTATAGAGTATTTCGGTAAAAGCTAATTGTTTAAAAACCTGAGACATACACTCTCGTGTTTATGAAATAAGTCATGCTACTAAACCTAGTGGATGCACTTTAAATTTAATAACACTTTTTGAAAACAATTTGAATTTAATTAATTTATTAAAACACTCTCGTGTATTTAAAAATCAATGCTTCGTTACCACTATCTGGGTTGAACCCCAGCTCTCGCATGCAACTTCTTGTCTTAATTAATTTCCCACTCTCGTGGCAAAATCGTGTTAATTAACCTCTCACTCTCGTGACAAGGATAGTTAAATTAATCTTGGAAATTGGAAACTAGAAATTGTTTTATAAATATTTTTGGCCAAGGTATCACTGAATTCTTTCAGTTCTTACGGTCACATACCGGTATTAATAATTTACCCAGACATAATTAACTTAACAACAATACAGTTCAAAATATAATTCATGGCAATAATTGGCATATTATAAAAACTGAATGAATAATAATTGCAATATAAAAAACCTGGAATCAAAGTTGCTATGGTAATCTTGAGGTATTACAATAATCCAATCTTCGAGCTTGACTTGCAGTAAATGATTCGTGTTAATTCTTGAAAGAAGAATTAACACTTAAAACTAAAAACTAAGACTTTGAATGAAAATTACAGGAAAGTGAAAACAGAATTCCAAAACAAGCAAATTGGAAAATAATTGCAAAAAGAAAATAATATTTGTTCTGAGGAAAATTCTTCGACCCTTGAACTGTGCACTGGTACACATATATATAGCATGGGAAAAATCAGCAGTTTTTGAATTCTTGATGAAGTCTTCAGTGGAGAAAATACAGGAGCACTAATAGTGGTGGCAAGAAAATAGGGGACTCAGTAGAAAAAGGGAGAACGAGTCTTCCCTTAACGCCCACGTATCAATCCATGCATAACGTCCACCTTCACGCGCGTGACGGTCGTCACAGGTGGGTGACGGTCGTCACACGCTGAAGTAGTGCATTACGCTCGTCAGTGGTGTGTGACGAGCGTTTCCTTATGTTGGGGGGTGTTACGCCCGTCACAGGGACGTGACGACCGTCACTGTTCCAGAAATCCAAACTTTGTATTTTTTTATATTCTTTTTCTCTTTGTTTATTGTCTAGCCTTCTTCATGTTGTCCTTTTCCATCAGTTTGAGTCGACAAGTGTTATACCTGTAAAAAGACAAATAATCTCGGAATAATCGGGGGTTAGACGACTTAATGAAATATAAAATCGGTAAAAAGCATGGTAATTATACGATATGTTTTCTCGTTATCATATTGATTTAATACTTGTGTTGTTATTTGGATTGTTACTTGTGTATCATTCATAAGCTTTTAAGCATTGAATGAGTGATGTTTTTAAACTTATTATTTTTGTTGTTTCTTCATTGTAAGTGATTGAAGGTATTTAACGAGGGCCTCATACCTAGGTGAGTCTTAGGTAGAAGTATAGCATGGATAGTGATTAAGTGATTAGATTGTAAATTGGTTATTTACTGAGGGTCTATGAATTGATACTATTTAGTGGACTTGTCCCTGGCTTGGTAGCCCCCAGAGTAGGTGTTGTTGTACACTGAACTGGGTTAACAATCCCTTGTGTTTTTACTGCATTTATTATTGATGCACTTTACTTTGTTCCTCAGATATTTGTGTTGTGACATCTCATTCGATATCACATAACTGATACCAGAATTTCAACAACTGACACCTATCTGGCCAATAGACGAACCTTCTTTTTAAGGATTTTTAGAAATAAATTTTTAAAATAAAAATCCCATAACAAACAAATATAGCATGGTTAAAATATGTAAAAAATTAATAAACCAAAAATAATTAATAAAATGCGGAGAAATAAATAATAAAGAAAAATAAATAAAACCCTAAAAACCCTAAATCCCCAAAGGAAAAGGCTTCTAACCCTAGGGTTGATTCCTTAGCAGAGTCGCTAGCTGTTATAACCGGTTTTAAAAATGAGAGTCACCACCTTTAATTTTTATCTTTTAGGAAGAGAATATAAAGAATAACCCTAATTTGATCATTTGATCAGAGATTCTAAGTTGTTGTCTCGTTGTTAGACGAGGGGGATGTGTTAGGCACCCCTTATCTACCTTGTTCACAGGGATACTAGGGTTTAGAATTTCAATTTTTAGGAAATAGGGTTTTAATTTTTATTAAGGGGAACTCACCACGATTTTAGTAGTATGCCTACGTATCCTCTTCTAAGGAATCAGAGTCCCAATTCGTAGTTCGCAGTTTGTTGGTGTTTTTTATGGATTATGAAAATATCTCGAATTCTCCTTGAACTAAGTCTGGGTGTATGATAATGGAATTTGTAGACGAAGTTTGCAGTCGATTAAAGGTATTTCCATAATCCTTTTTGAAAATAACATCTTGGATTTGTTCAGTTAGTGAAAATTGTTAGTAATTTGATTGGTTAGATATTTTTTTAAATATAAGAAAAATAGTTTTCATTGCATACAGAAAAAGAATTTTAATGCAATTAAAAATACTTGGACGAGTTAATATTAAAAAAAGAAATTAAATTAATAAATAAATAAATTTAGAATTTATAAATAAATATTAATTATGAAAATAAAAGAAAATAAATAAATAAAAACAAATTGTAAAAAAAATATAATTTTAATTAAATACGTAGGGGGTGTATTTCTAGCTTATAAGTAAAAGGCTAGGGGTATGGAGAGTAAGGCCCTAAATCCAGATATTGAATTTGGGCCCAAATCACAAGGGGTGTACAGATTTGCATTGTGTAGCAAAATTGGGGGGTTGGTTCAGCAAGGGCCCAAGTTCAAATATTGAAATGGGCCCAGTAGTACAGGGGGGTACATTTATTTGTTGAGGAAGTGATTTAAGGGTGCGTTCAGTAATGGGCTGGGCCCAAAACAAATGTTTAACTCATTGGACATAATGTGGGAGGGCGTTGGTCGTTATGGTGGAAACACGCTGGAGGAACATTTGATGATGATCAAAGGGTTTGTTAGCAAGGGTGCATGATATAAGAAGCGCATGATATGAGGTCCATTTTTTTATTTTCTCTCCCCCTCTCTTCACCGAAACAACAACACACTCGCTAGAGGCTAGAGAGAGAAGCTCCAACTTCTATATAGATTTCCATTGCCTGAAATCACCTCCCCCTTGGGCGCCACCAGCCGAAAATCGCTTCCACCAGCGGCTGCACCAAGGCATCACCAGATTCAAACATAACCACCATCCAAATTCATCCCCAAACCCAGATTACTATGAATCTTCAACCTAACCCTATGAAGATCAAAGAACCCTAACCTAACACCAGGGTTCTGGATGAACCCTTACCCGAACAAAAACCCAGAAACATAAAAGTGATGAACCTTAACCCTTAGTATCTAGAGCCCTAACCCTAAGTTAGAACCCTAACCCTAGAAACCAAAAACCCCACAAAATTCCAAAAACGCACAACAACGAACATCAATTATGCAAGCATTACAACAACAATTTTAAAACCCAAAGCTAAGTATTTCGTATTACCTCCCATGCAATGATTCTTATTATATCATTTTCTTCTGACTTTCTCTCCCTTTGTTTAATCCTCTTCTCCTTCTCTAATTGCGGGTGTGAAGAACGATGACGGCGTGACGGTGGTGCTGGCTTGAAGCAACACAGATCTGGGGTTTTGGAAATTGAAACCCAGATCTCTGGATGGCATCTGACTCACGGGGTCTCCTTCTCTGCTTACAATTTCTCCTCCTCAAATTTCTTTTCTTAAGAATTGTTGTCCTTCCTCTGAAAATTTCAATTAGTTGTAGGTTTTATTTATAGGTTAGAATTTTAGACAGATTAGGAAGATATTTCTGATTATCGTTATATTTTAGGGATTAAATCAATTAGGGATTTGATTTATTCAGAAAATATTTGATTCTACCTTAGGTATTATAATTGATTTTGTACGATTCTGTAATGATATATAAATTTGAGATTCAATTTGGTTTTTGTGCAATATTTGATTTGATTTTGTACATAAGATGATACGATTGGATATGTTTTTAATTGATGTGTTTTCCTTGCTTGAATATCTACAATAGTTGTTTAGATGATGGGAATATGGTGTTGTTTTCATTTGGGATTTAGGGTTTCAACCCTTACTTTGATTTTGACTTAGTCAACATGTTTTTTTTAAATATATCTAATTTTTTTATAAAATAATTATTGGATATATCATACAATAAGTATAATAATTAGACAATAATCATAATGCCAAGAAAATAATGGGCCTTAGTGTCAATAAGAAAAATTGGCCAACCACTTTTAATGATTCTTCAAAAAAACGCACAAAACAACAATTGGGCTTTCAGAAAGTGATATGGACTGATCTGGAAAAACAAGGACCTCCAACCCTACGAATACACCCCCTTTCTAAAAGTAAATGGGTCATTTATATTTTACACGCAAACCCCTCTTTGTGACCAACACACCCCTCTTTATTAAACAAACCTTAAATGGGGTGGAATCTCAATAACAAATACACCCCCTTTCTAATTGTAAGAAAATCTCAATGGGCCATCCGATTTTGATGCCCCATTTTGGAAATAATACACCCCCTTTATAAACTTAAACCCTATATATGAATTTGACAATAATATATTATAAAGAAAACGATAACACTAGAATTAAATATCAATAAAGAATAAATTGGTTAGAAATCAAACAGGGCAAATTTGGGGTATGACATCTGCCCTTATTTAATTACCTTTCAATTGAGAGGTACAAGAATACACAGGTCTCTCACATTCGAATCGGAGGGTTATTAAATAATGGAAGACCCTAAAATTTGACAACAAGATTATAAGTATACCTTGTACAACGTTCCTATGAGCGTAGAGTAAATAGGCACAGATGATGATGTATCATCTTACTAGAGTTTGAACAAAAAGTTTATATCTGACTTAGATGCTACGACGCAAATAACTCGTCAATATAAAAAGTGAACATATATTTTTTCACGTATTTACCGTAACCTAGGAGGTATATGACACAAGTTTAAAAAAATGGCATATTAATGCTTCGAGACTAATATAGTAAGCTTAAGA
Source organism: Vicia faba (assembly GCA_948472305.1). Taxonomy (NCBI): domain Eukaryota; kingdom Viridiplantae; phylum Streptophyta; class Magnoliopsida; order Fabales; family Fabaceae; genus Vicia; species Vicia faba. The sequence continues at coordinate 1,481,470,415 of OX451737.1, forward strand.
CGTAGACTTTGTCTATTCATCACAACCTAGGGGATGAATAAAATAGAGCTTGATAACACATTGACGGATGAAGACTGACACAATGAATTATATTGCAGATTTCGTTATGTTTACTACAACCTAGAAAGTAAACAATACAAAGATGAGTCTGTACATTTATCACGACCTAGAGGATGAATGACACAGGGATGGACTTACATATTCACCACGACCTAAAGGGTGAATACTATAAACTTGAAAATTTGCATACCTATTGTGATACGGTGAAAGAACTGACTTGAGGGTTTTTCGTTTTATCACAAATGTTGCGGTTTAGCAAGAGTCGCCACCGACTTTTCTTTTATCCAAGAGGAAAGGTGAAAAAGCACAGGAAAGACCTTTGAGATTGTTTCTTCAGTTCGGGGGGTAGATTATGAAAAGGGAAGGTATTAGCACCCTTTTCATCCATGGTTTTCCATGGGCTCTTAGTTACTTGCTAGATCACTTGCTTTTTGTTTTGAAATTGTGCTTTGTGTGGTTTTGAAAGTATTTTGTAAAAGAGGCCACTGTTTAGGCTATTTTTGTAATGATTCTCGTTCGTAAGAATGTATACAAAGATGTTTGTCTTTTCGAAAATGTTTTCATTGTTTGTAAGATGTTTTTGAAATGTGTGTGTTTGTTTTTGAAAATAGCAAGGATAGTTGTTTTGAAATGGAGCAAGTAACTAAAACTATTCTACCTACTCAAATGTCTTTCTTGTTCATTTTCTTTTCCTTTGATATTGTTGTCTTACCATAGATTTGATAAGCAACCTTATCTTTGGATGTAAACGGGACAGGCGTGGGTCATCGTATAGCCATGATTAACAATGTTGCAAAGTATCTTAGCATTTTTTGAGGGACTAAGATCATTTTATAAGACAACTTTGAATAGCGTCATCGAGGGACTATGATCTTATATTTGTTTGTTTTTGCCAAGATACTTCGCATGCGTAATATGGCCATTTTTATATAAGGCAACCAAATGGAGTAACCCTAAGGATGCTTGTTTGCAAGTGTATTATTTTCATGCTTGATTTTGTCTTGGATTTAGGATTTTCTATTTGATTTGTTTTTGTCTTGCCATACAAACCCTAATTACTAGCATGGTATATAAAAGCGGTAAATTGCGTAATTTAAAGATTACTACGCTATTACAATACTTTATGGGAGGGTATACAAATTATGAATGGGGATTTGCAATAATGTAAATCTAATTAAGCTATTACAACCAAATCGAATTTGTACGAATATTCGAATAAACAATATACAGTATAATTTAAATATGCAATGTTATGTATATACAAGAAAAAGAAATTTGCTTTGTTTTTCATATGCAAAAGAGTTTTGAATTAAACCCAATTAATATTTATGAAAATATTTAGTATTTTTATACGTCAAAATAAATATTTACAAGTATGAAGAAAAATGAATAAAAATATATCTAAGTCTATTTTATTTTTACAAGTTTATTTAAGAAAAATAGTTAGTATATAATAAAATAAAAATATATTTTTATGTGAAAATAAAATAAATCAAAAATGCAATATTTATCATATTTTATATTTTTTATGATTTTTTTATATTAAAGAAAATATTTAATAAAATAAAAATGAAAATAAAAACAAATAAATAAAATGCATGGGCTAGGGGGTATCCTGAGTAAACAGGATGTAGACATTAGAAAAAAAATGAAGCTCAAAGGAACAAAGCCCAGCACTGCAAAAATGAGAGAAATGAAAAAAAAGATAAAATATGCAAAAGGCAGGCACCAAGGCTCGAACCCATGACCTTGGCATTCTCAGCGCGCTGCCTTGCCACTGGGGTGGCTATACATCTGTTAGTTTAAATGAAACAAAAAAAACATAACACATAATGCCTCCTTGCCCTGTACTTCATCTTCTTCCTCAAGCTGGCCAGAACCTCTGTATCTTTCTCATTTCTCCATGAAAATGGAAACTTCCAACATGAAAATGATAGTACTTTCCCATGATTTCAACCATGTAACTCATGTAAACTAACAGTCAATGATCAAAACTAATTTCAAAGGCCCTAATTTTAAACCTAATTTTTACATAAATTTGAACTCTAAAATTCTCTATACACAATGAATATAAATGAAATCTATGCACATGGTTGGCTTTAGTACTATAATATCTACATTTTCCTTTCACAAATCATGGCAAATGGATGTCTGTATAAAGAGATAGAAGTTAGAGTTCTTACCTCCTTCAGCTGAGATCGTGAATGGAGTTTGAGTGAGTTTTATGAAGGCCTGAAGATTCCTTTAGCTTGCCTGAACCTCCCTGAGTGTGTTCCAATCCTTGCCTTGCTTTGAAAGTTCCCGAATCTCTCTGTCCAAGTCAACCTGCAAGCTTGAAAAACAAAAATGGCAGATGGAGAAGGAGGTGTTACAGTGAAGGGGTGATGGTCTGGAACACTTAGATATGAGGTAGGTTAAGTGTTTGAGTGATTAGAACTCGAAACACACGAGTAAATTTATGGATTGCTATGCTTGGTTTCCAACTGCAAGTTTTTGACAGGTTTTTGGTGATAAGGAGTTTTGGAGAGTTTATGGCCTTGAGCAATCGTGTGTTAGGTTGAAATGTGTTTGTGTATAAGTATAAGGAAGGTTTATAATCCACTCCACCACAAATTTCTGAGTTATAGGCTTTTTGCACTTTTACTTGATTTTAAAGCAAAGTGAGGAGACAAGTCTCTACATGCTTGTACAGGCCTGCTTGGAGTTGGTACAAGTCCTAGAAAACTTGCTTTTGGTTTATAGGACTTGTGTGTGCAGAGAAAACAGGTCCAATGCTCAAGAAGTGAAAAGTTGCAAAAGTCATGCTTTTCTAAAATGGCAATGGCAACTTTGTGCCACTTATGGAATTAAAGCTTGGACAAAGACTCTTGTGCTTGGATTAAGGCTTTATCATCTGTGTAAGTGTTGTACCCTAAAATTTTCCCTCTCACTTATCAAGATTTTTCTCACAAGACTTCTTGGACTCAAGACAAGATTAGGGTTTGTTCAGCTCAAGACACCTCCTCTTACACTAATGACCTGAAATTAGGGTTTGAGTTTGCACAAGGATTTTTGGACCTTCAATGCTTCATGTGAATTTCATACACCACCTTGGACCCCTAAGATTGCTCATGTTAAATTTCAAGCCTTGAATCACATTTTTGCCCAGTCAATTGGACAGTTGACCTAAAAATCAGCTGTATTGGGGAAAAAGTCAATCATGGCCAATTTATAGTCAAACCTCGTAATTTTTTATCCACATCAACATTTTAGACTCATATGAACCATTTGATCAAGTTTGGATCACAACTCCTCAAGAAATTTGATCAGATCATCAAAGGGGCAAAATGGTCAAAATTAGGGTTTTAACTGAGAAAGGGCAATTTCTGATTTTTAACCTATCCAATGACCAATTGGGTTCAAACATGGTTTCAAGGATCCAATGGAATTATCTTGACCTAATCACATGGTTCAAAAGATCTCAAGTACATTGGATTGACAAATGAATTTTGCAGTCAACTGATAAAAAATCAACTGTACACTGAAAAGTCAAACTTTGACTTTTTGGTCAAAATCAAGTGCCAAAGGTCACGATTCATCAAGATATTTAAAAATATGAAACTTGTTGACCAAGAAACCTAAAATTGCAAATTAGGGTTTTAATTTGAAATTTTTTCATAACTTAGAATTTTTCTATGGAAAATTTCTTATTTTTTCCTAACTTTTCACCACTTTTTCACCAAGATGAAATTTTATTCAAAGAAAACTTCCAACATTAAAGTTGTAGTCATACATGAAATCTACAAATTTTCTTCACAAAGGTTTTCCAAAAGATGCTTGGATCTCAAGTTATGAATTTGTGAATAGGGGTCCATGAACTAAATAACTTAGTGAAAATTTGCCCTAATTTAGGCAGGTTTTTGACCCAACTTCATGGACATTTTCACCTAGTTCCAAGAGGTATCTAAAAATGCATTTCAAAGATGGATTGTAGAGCATGTTGCAAGATTTCTAAAATATCCAAGAACTCTCCAAGATCATTTGCGGTTAGGGATAATCGAAGAAGAGAAAATGGCATTTTGTCACCTTTGTTCAAGCCATTTTCACAATGCATCAAGTTGCAAATATGACCAAGCATGTTTGTACCTTGCATTACAGGTCCTAAATACATTCTACACTCTATAATTAAATGCTAGCTCAGTGGTTAATGGCTTTATTTTAACCTTTTGAGCATTATACAAGAAATAAATCCATAAATGGCATAAAGGGCACAATGCCATTTTGATAAAGCAAGCTTTTCCAACTTTATCAGCCTTGGACTTGTTCCTTTGGTGCAGGAATTTTCCACAGATATCAAGCAACTTGTACCAACTCTCTGCAGCTAGCAAGCAAGCAGTACAAGCATTTTGGCTTAAGTCACTTCAACTTTCTTTAAATGCAAGAAAAGTGGCAAAAGGGATCAGAACTTGTACAACTGCTAGAGAGTGGACTTTGGATCACTCTATACATATTAACAAACATATCACAGGGGAGAACACGAAGGCTTATGATCTGAAACTCCCCCAAACTGAAAAAACACATTTTCTGCCCAACATTGCAGCTTCTGCAAAACTCTTTCCAACTCAATATTTGCTCGTGCATTTTGCCTTGTAACACTTCAAACACCTTCCATACATCACATCCAAGCCATCCAAGCCTTTGCACTGCAACTGTGAGCTCTGTTTCAGACATCACCATTTTCAAACTTGAAGGTTGCAGCTTGACTTCTACAGGGAGTTTCAGCCATCCACAAGGCCAGCTAAGCATTGGAAAAACTTGAGGGAACTTCAAGGAAGCTCACACGATCCTAAGGCCTCACTCAAAGTCCCCACATTGCCATATCCAAATCCAGCTGAAGGAGGTATTTTTCAAAACTCTATCTCTCTATTTAAGCATCCTCAAGCCACGATTTGTAAAGCAAAAATGTAGTCTCTAGCATGGTGAAGCTGTACATATGCATACTTTCCATTTATATCAACTGAGCTAAGAGAATTTGAATGTTGAACATGATGAAAAAACTAGGTCACAAATTAGGGCTACTGAAATTCTCCCTGATCTTTTAGAGTTAGTTTACAAATTTTATATCATTGGAATCGTGAGATTACAAGCTACATTTTTTATGTTATGAGTTTTTGATTTCATGCAAGCATGGGCAAGTTCCAGATTGAAGAAGAAACGTGCGCAAATGGAAGCTGGAGGACAGGGACGACTGTCCTGGGCCTGGCGCGCCTGGGCCTTGTGATTTCTACTTTCCACACCCCCTGATCCACTATTTGCACCCCATTTGCATATTTTGTATATTTTTCATATTTTCTTTTCATTTTTATATTTATTGCTTTTATTTATTTTTCTGAACACAAAAAAATCATGAAAAATATTTTCTCTATTTTTTGCATTTTATTTTATTTTTTATCTTATTTTTTGCATAATATATTGATTATTTAAAATAAATAGAATCTATTTTCTTAGAATAAATAGTAAACACATTTAAAAATATCATACATTTTTATTTTTATTATTCACACACATAAAATTTTATTTTCATACATATTTTAATTTTTAATATTTGTTAATAATATTATTTATTGTTTCTTGTACAAAAATGGACAAAGTAAAATAAATATAGAACATATTTTTATTTTATTTGAAAACTAGGGTATTACCCCTTTCAAAAATAACAATATTATCTTTTTCTTATTTTTAGGACTTAAATAATTTTATTCTCATGCATAAAACAAATACAAAACATTTTTGCATAAATACATTTTTATTGCATTTTTAATATTTATTTATTTATTTACCTTGTACAATAATTCAATTGGGTTGTAATAGTATTTTAGGGTTTATTTTATGCAATATCCCCATTCAAAAACTTGTATCCCCCCTCCCATAATAATTGTTGTAATAGTTTAGTTTACTTTTACGCAATTTATTGCTTTCATATACCATGATAGTAAATTAGGGTTTTGCATGATAAGACAAAAATCAAACAAATAGACAAGACCTAACACAAGACAAAATGCATGTAAAATGACACACATTGCACACAAGCACCCTTAGGGTTTCACCCACTTGGTTTCCTAAACAAAAATGGCCATGGTATGCTTGCAAAGTATCTTGGCAAAACAAAACAAATAAGATCATAGTCCCTCGATGACGCTATCAAAAGGTTGCCTAAAACAAAATGATCTTGGTCCCTCAAAATGCTAAAGATACTTGGCAACATTCCTATCATGGTCATACGATGACCCACGCCCATCCCGTTTAACATCCAAAGATAGAGTTAGTTACCAAATCAATGGTAAATCAACAATGTCAAAAGAATAAAAATGTATAGTAAAGACATTTGAGTAGGGTAAATAGTTCTAAGTTACCTGCTCTCTTCCAAACAATCCTTGCTATTTTCAAAACAAACACACACACATTTCAAAAAACATTTCCAAACAACTTTCAAAATATTGAAACATTTTTCAAAAGACAAACATCTTTGTATACATTCTTACGAACGAGAATCATTACAAAGATTGCCTAAACGAATGACATCTTTTCAAAATACTTTCAAAATCACACCAAACACAAAGCACCATTTTAAACAATTTCAAAAGCAAAGAAAGTGATCTAAGCAAGTAACTAAGAGCCCATGGGAAACCATGGATGAAAAGGGTTCTAGCACCTTCCCTTTTCATAATCTACCCACCGAACTCAAGAAAACATCTCAAAGGTCTTTCTTGTGATTTTTTACCTTTCCTTTTGGATAAAATAAAAGTCGGTGGCGACTCTTGCTAAACCACGACATTTGCGACAAAATGCAAAACCTCAAGTAAGTTCTCCCACTGTATCACAGTAAGCATTAAATTATGAAGTGAGAAACACGTTTGATACCTGTAAAGCAAGAATTAGGCAGCATAGGTTCAGATTTGAATTTTGTTCTTCATGAAATGGCTTGAAATCAATGTGAGAAAATGACAACTTCCTCTCTTCGATTCTCCATACTCAAGAATGATCTCAAGGAGTTCTTGGACATTTTGGAAAGCTTTCAATGTTCTCTATAACTCATCTTTGAAATGCATTTCGAGATTCCTCTTGGAACTAGGTCAAAAATTGTCATAAAGTTAGGTCAAAAACTTGCCTAAATTAGGGCAAAATTTCACTAAGTTATTTTAGTTCATGAGCATGTACTCACAAAATTATATCTTGAGATCCAAGCATATTTAGGAGAAAATGTGTGAAGCAAAGTTGTATATTTCATGGAGATCTACAACTTTCATGTTGGAAACTTTCTTTGAATTATCTTGTATCATGGTGGAAATTTAGCTTAAAGTTGAGAAAAAATAAGAAATTTTCTAACCCTTAGAAAAATTTCTAAGTTAAGAAAAATTCAAAATTCAAAACCAAATCTTCAATCTTCAATTTCTTGATGAACAAGTTTCACATTTTGATATGTTTTGATGAATTGTGATCCTTGGCACTTGATTTTGACCAAAAAGTCAAAGTTTGACTTTTCAGTATACAATTGACTTTTGATCAGTTGATTGCAAATTTCATTTGTCAATCCAATGGATTTGCAATGGTTTGAACCATTTAAATAGGTAAAGATGATATAATTGAACCCTTGAAATCATGTTTCAAACCAATTGGTCATTTTCTAGGTTAAAAACCAGAAATTGCCCTTTCTCAGTCAAAACCCCAATTTTGACCATTTTGCCCTTTTTATGATTTGATCAAATTTCTTGAGGAATTATGGTCCAAAATTGATCAAATGATACATATGAGTCTAAAATGTTGATGTGGATAAAAAATTATGAAGTTTGACTGTAAATTGGCCATGGTTGACTTTTCCCCCCAATACAACTGATTTTTAGGTCAATTATCCAATTGACTGATCAAAAATGTGATTCAAGGCTTGAAACTTGTCATGAGTAATCTTAGGGGTCCATAATGATGTTTTAAAGTCATATGAAGCATTGATAGTCCAAAATTATTTGTACAATCTCAAACCCTAATTTTGGGTGATCAGTGCATGATGAGATGTCTTGAGCTGGTCAAACCCTAATCAAGTCTTAAGTTTGTGAGAAAAGTCTTGATAAATGAGAGAGAAAATTTTGGGGTACAACAGCTGCCCCTGTTCAATCTTCTTAAACCTGAAGAGTTAGATCGATGAGTTTTGTCGTTCGTGACTCGAAGGTGAAAGAATGATTGGACACTAGAGTGCCCATAAATTTGCACTCGATGATGTGATGATAAAAGGAATGGGCTTACAGATGCCATTTAGAGAGGTGACAGAATCTTGTTGGAGATGGGCTTGTAGATTCCATCCAAGAATGTTTTTTAAATTGTAAGTTGTAAGCTGAAAGAATGAGTATAAAAAAGGAGTCAGTGTATGGAGCGTATCTGAACCGTATCTGAAAGTTGAATCTGAATGAGTATCAGAATGGCATCAGTGTCTGGAGCGTATCTCAACCGTATCTGAAAGTTGAATATGAATGAGTATCAGAATGGCATCCGTGTCTGGAGTGTATCTGAACCGTATCTGAAAGGTGAATCTGAATGAGTATCAGAATGGCATCCGTGTCTGGAGCGTATCTGAACTGTATCTGAAAAGTTGAATCTGAATGAGTATCAGAATGGCATCCATTTCTGGAGCGTATCTGAACTGTATCTGAAGAGTTGAATCTGAATGAGTATCAGAATGACATTCGTGTCTGGAGCGTATCCGAACTGTATCTGAAAGGTTGAATCTGAATGAGTATCAGAATGGCATCCGTGTCTGGAGCGTATCTGAACTGTATCTGAAAGGTTGAATCTGAATGAGTATCAAAATGGCATCTGTTTCTGGAGCGTATTTGAACTGTATCTGAAAAGTTGAATCTGAATGAGTATCAGAATGGCATCCGTGTCTGGAGCGTATATGTATTGTATCTGATTGCATATTGTCAATGGTAACTGTTAATCTTATCCTGAAAAGGGTGAAATGTTAGCTAAAATACAAAGTTATGTTGCATGAAATGTATGATGCAATGTTTTTGCTTTATCAATGTTTATGATATATGGATGCAATGTATGCGCATGTGATCTGATTTGCTGTATTGCTGTTTGATTGAGGAAAATAAATCCCTGAATGTTGTTGAGGATATGTGAATTTCCATGTCTTGAAGTTGAAGTCTTGGTGAACTTTTGTTGAGATAAGTAAATTCTGTTCTGAGGGCAATGCCATGTACTGCTTGCAAGATTTGCTTGGGGAATCTTGAGAAATTTGACGACTTCTACTGGGGATTAATAATTTGAAATTTTGTTCCGCTGGGGATTTAGACAACATACTGTAGGGGATCACTTATGGAATAGCCCAGAGACATTTTCCTATTCTTTTAACCCATTAGTAATTGTCTTTCTCATTTTGTCTATTCGTAAACAGTAATTATGTTCAAATGCATATGTTCAATAATGAATCATTGGACGTTTTTGTAAACAAAACACAAGCGTAAAGAAAAAGACAAATGGTTTTTGCACTTTCAAAGGGGTATCTTTGTATTGACTTTGAATAAATATTTTGTACAAAGGGGACAAACATTCTAGTAAGAGAATGTTGTCGTAAAACAAGAAAAATTTATACAAAGAAAGATAGCTACGTGTAATAATATCATGTGGTTCCCATTCTGCTATAGCCTTCATATCTCTGAGTATCTTGTCTATTTGCCTTGTCCGGAGATGATTGAATTGATCAGAAACTCGGAGTTTGCCAGTGGAAGTCAAAGGTTGTCCGTAAAGTGATCTGACGAGACATAGTCATATGTTTTAATTCCCTAACTTTTTCCTGGACCACCCTTTCAGGTTTTCACTCCACCGGGAAACCCTTTTTTGCCCAAGTCGCCCTTTCAGGTTTTTAACTTGCCGGGTGTATAGATTTTTTATTTATTTTATCCCTAATTTTTGCCCGAACCTTTTGGTTCACCAGGATGCCCCTTGTTTTGCCTAGGTGTGTCAACCTAACGGGTCTCTTATGCGTAGTATCTTTTGACTATGTCCGCCTTCGCAGGGTGTGGCAGGTCGTCGCCATCTATGGTAGTCAAGATCATTGCCCAACTGGAGAATATGCTTTTGATTATAAATGATCCTTCATAGGTAGGAGTCCATTTGCCCCTGGGATCACTTTGTGGCAAGATGATACGTTTGATCACTAGATCCCCAACTTGATATACTTGGCGTCTAACTTTCTTGTTGAAAGTTGATCATCCGTTTTTGATACATATGACCATGGCAAACAACAGTAAGTCTCTTTTCATCAATTAAGTTTAGTTGATCAAGTCGATTCTGGATCCAATCGTTTTCATTAAATCCTGCATCCTTCATAATTCTCAGAGAGGGGATCTGAACCTCAATAGGCAAGACAACCTCCATGCCGTAAGCCAAAGAATAGGGTGTTTCCCCGGTTGATGTGTGGGTCATGGTACCGTACCCGTGGAGAGCGAATGGTAACATCTCATGCCAGTCTTTGTATGTGACTGTCATTTTCTGTATGATCTTCTTAATGTTTTTATTTGCAGCTTCGACAACACCATTCATCTTTGGCCGATGGGGAGAAGAATTGTGATGCTGAATCTTGAATTGCTCGCACAAGGTGGTGATCATAGTGTTATTGAGATTTGTACCATTGTCAGTGATGATCCTTTCTGGGATACCGTACCGGCAAATAAGGTTTTGCTTGATGAAGCGGGACACAACATTCTTAGTAACGAAGGCGAAGGAGGCTGCTTCAACCCACTTGGAAAAATAGTCAATGGCCACTAGGATGAAGCAGTGTCCATTGGAGGTTGTTGGCTTGATCTCTCCAAGCATATCAATTCCCCACATAGAAAAGGGCCAAGGAGCCGCCAAGACATTCATAGGAATCGGAGGTACGTGCACCTTGTCAGCATAAATTTGACACTTGTGACAGGTCCGAGAGTGTTGATAGCAATCTGCTTCCATGGTAGACCAATAATAGCCTGCCCGTAGGATTTTCTTCGCCATCATATGCCCACTGGAGTGGGTGCCAAAAGTACCTTCATGTAATTCAACCATGATATTTTCAGCTTCAACCTTATCCACGCACCGAAGCAAAATGGAGTCATGATTGCGTTTGTACAGGATGCCATTATTAAGGAAGAAATTAGCAGAGAATCTCCTTAATAACTTCTTATCATTGATTGAAGCTCCTTATGGATATTCTTGAGCCTCGAGATACCTCTTGACCTCATGAAACCAAGGTTGACCCACTACCTCTTTAGTATTAATCTCGTGACAATGCGCTGGTTCATCCATTCGTTCAATGGTGATCTGGGGAGCCTCGTTATCCCAATTAAGTTTAAACATAGATGACATTGTGGCTAGAGCGTCTGCTAGTTGATTTTCTTCTCGCGGGAAATGCTCGAAGGTAATCTTCTCAAAATGTGGTAGCAATGTCAAAACATGTTCTTTGTAAGGGATAAGGTTTGGGTGCTTAGGGTCCCATTCCCCTTTGATATGACTGATGACCAAAGCTGAGTCTCCAAAAACATCCAAGGATTTGATCCCCAAGTCTATGGTAGCTCTGAGACCGAAGATGCACGCTTCGTATTCCTCCATGTTGTTTGTACAATTGAAGCAAAGTCTGGCAGTAAAGGGAGTATGACACCCTTCCGGAGATATGAGTACAGCGCCGATACCATTACCAAGTGCATTGGATGCTCCATCAAAGAACATGGTCCATCGGGATCCTTGTTCAAGTCCGTCATATGGTCTAATTTCTTCACAGTTGTCTAATGTCATGATGTCTTCATTCGGGAATTCAAACTTCATGGACTGATAATCCTTTACAGCTTGGTGAGCGAGATGGTCAGCTAGCACACTTCCCTTTATAGCTTTCTGGGTAGTATATTGTATGTCGTATTTTGTTAGGATCATTTCCCATCTAGCTATTCTCCCAGAGAGAGCAGGCTTCTCGAAGATGTATTTTATCGGATCCATCTTAGATATCAACAAGGTAGTATGAGTCAGCATATACTATCTTAGCCAGCGAGCAACCCATGCCAGAGCGCAGCAAGATTTCTCGAGCAGTGAATATCTGGATTCACAGTCGGTAAAATTTTTTCCCAGGTAATAAATAGCGTGCTCTTTTCGGCCAGACTCGTCATGCTGCCCCAATACACACCCCATTTAGTTTTCTAAAACAGTCAGATACATGATCAATGGTCTTCCCTCGAATGGTGGCATCAACACAGGAGGCTCTTGTAAGTATTATTTGATTTTGTCAAAAGCAACCTGGCACTCATCATTCCATTTGACTACTTGATCTTTCTTTAATAGCTTGAAGATTGGCTCACAAGTAGCTATTAGGTGAGAAATGAATCTGGCAATATAGTTCAAGCGTCCCAAGAATCCTCTGACTTCCTTCTCAGTACGAGGAGCAGGTGTCTCTTATATTGCTTTAACTTTGGCAGGATCGACTTCAATACCCTTGTTACTGACGACAAAACCTAAGGGTTTACCGGATCGTACTACGAATGTGAATTTGTTTGGATTCAACCTCAGCTTGTACTTCTTCAGTCTCTCAAACAGCTTTTGTAAGTGACCCAAATGCTCTTCTTTTGTTTGCAATCTGGCTATCATATCGTCTACATAGACCTCTATTTCATGATGTATCATGTCATGAAATAAAGCTACCATGGCGCGTTAATAGGTTGCCCTAGCATTCTTCAATCCAAATGGCATCACCTTGTAACAAAAAGTGCCCCACTGTGTGACAAATGTTGTTTTCTCCATGTCCTCAGGTCTCATTTTGATTTGGTTGTAACCTGAGAATCCGTCCATGAAGGAAAACACTTTGTGTTGTGCCGTATTGTCAACCAGGATATCAATGTGGGGGAGTGGAAAATCATCTTTAGGGCTTGCCCTATTCAAATCTCTGTAGTCCACACACATTCGTACTTTGCCGTCTTTTTTGGGTACATGAACAATGTTGGCAACCCATTGAGGATAGGAAGTGACAGCCAAGAATCCAGCATTGAATTGCTTCATGACCTCCGCTTTGATCTTTTCTGACATGTCTGGTCTCATGCGACAGACTTTTTGTTTTACTGGCAGACAATCTTCTCTTGTAGGCAGACGATGTACCACGATGTCCATATCAAGTCCTGGCATGTCTTCATATGACCAGGCAAAGATCTCAACATAATCATGCAACAACTGAATCAGACGCTCCTTGATACTGGGCTCCATATTGGCACCCACCTTGACCTCTTTTTTATCCTCCTCAGTACCCAGATTGATTATATCTACAGGTTCCTCGTGAGGCTGAATGGCTCTTTCCTCTTGTTATAGTAGTCTGGCAAGTTCCCCTGGTACTTCACAATCTTCCTAACCTTTGTCTTCAGCTTGGTAGATTAGATCCTCAGAGTCACAAAAGGCCATAGCAGTATCGTTACCCATGGGATCCATAATGGAGGGGTACCTGCATTTGTGAGTATGAGTGTGTGTAAGGGTATAGCCATCTGTGATCGGTGGAAATAGAACTGACTGTTTTGGAATGCTGGTTCGTGTTTATGTTTAGCAAAATGTCGCGGTAAGCAAGAGTCGCCACCGTCTTTTATTTTCTCCAACAAGGAAAGGACAAAAGCACAGCAAAATTCCTTTTCGAGATGTTTCTCGGGTTCGGGAGGTAGATTATAGAAAGGGAAGGTGTTTGCACCCTTTCTATCCGTGGTTATCCACGGGCTCTTAGGTACTTGCTCACTATGTTTTCAAAAGTGTTTTGCTTTTCTTGTGTTTGTGGGTTTTGAAAAAGTTTTGTTTTGAAAACTTCGATTTAACTCTTGTATCTGTCCTCAAGAGTGTATGAAGTGTTTGTTTGAAAACTTTTGTTTGGAAAAGTTTGAGTGCGAAAAGTATTTTTGTTTTGAAAGAGCAAGTACCTAGGAACCTCTACCTACTCAAAAGAAATTAAGTTGTGTAAATGTCCTTCAGACAATACTATCCCACTATTGAGAAGTAGGTAGCACCGTCGTTGGAGTTTTGGGTCAATTCGATTATAGGGACACGTGGTCACCAAAGCAACGGTAGGACGCCTTAGCGGTAACCCTAGTGTCTTAGATCATTTTTTATCGAGGCAACCGTTTCGAGGCAACTTTGATCTTTAGACAGGAGGGCGACCTCTAAAACACCCTATACTCAATGACCACTTCGAGGCAACCAAGTGAGGCGTACCCTAGGAGTGGCATGTGCGAGTGTGTCAAGTTTCAGTTTATGTTATCTTTGTACAGGTTATGGTGAGCTACGATTGATTTTAATTTTAAGAGAAGTCTTGTCATGCATAGCCTAGTTAACATACATCTAGCAGTTAATAGTTGCGGAAAATAAAACTAAACTATTACAAGGCATCGGGTATTTACATCGCCAAAAACAAACCCTTGAAAAAGTAAATTGCGGGAAATATAAAAAAGGTCCTAATTAAGCTATTACATCCTCGGAGCAAATACAATTATATGATAAAAAATTATGAATAAAAAATAATCACACGCGCGAGAAAAATTGAATCGGAGAAGTTCTTAGGGTTTTGACCCCTTTTGAGAAAGAAGGAAGTTTTTATTATTTGTGAATTAAATTAAATTAAACCTAAACTAATTAATTAAAAAAGGAAATATTTTTGGTTTTTTATGTTTTAAGGGAATAAATAAAAAATAGTCAAAAGTTATTAAAAACCCTAGTTCTACATTAATTTTATTTATTGCAAAAATATTAAAACTAACCTAATTAAAAACTAAATTAATTATGTTAGTATTTATTTACAAAAATAACTAATTAAATTTAATAAATAAAAAATATTATATTTTTTATGCTTTCTGAATTTATTATGAAAATAATTAATTTGTTAGTGAAAATAATAATTATAATAAATAATTAAAATAAAAGAAATAAAAATAGGAAAGAAAAGGAAGAAACTTGAAGCGGGTGTTGGGCCAAATTCTGGAGGTGATTCTGGAATTTTGAAGCCCACTAATATTCCAGCCACGTTGACTATGGCCATCCCCTGCATAGGGGTTGACTGGAGACTATGGTGGGGACTCCACTCTGGCCATTGGATTTAGACTTGAAGACATCTGGCTCACTAAGACATGAGGTGCATGGTGGACCACGCGTTGGAGGGTACATGGGATCACCTGCAGAAAGAAAACAAATAATTGTTTTGGGGGACCTGGGATTCGAACCCAGGTCCCAAGGCTTCCAGATCAACACGCTAACCACTCCACTAAGCTGTTTCAACTGTTATTAAAATAAAGAGCAATAATTATATATGAAAATAATCAATATGCTGTAATAAAACAAAAATAACGCGCGCTTTTCAAATTGTCCAATGGTATGTCAACACCTCATTATCTTCTTCATTCGTTCTGCAAAAATAATATTAGATAGCGGGGGTTTTTAACCCCCACTATTCATCTGCACGAAAAATAGCGATTAGAAGCACAGTGCATATAAATATTTTGTGAGGGGTGGTTCTTGTTCGTCTTGTTCGCACGATTTCACTCATATATCTCACTGGTCCCAATTTTTCTGGGTTTAGAAAGCCCTAATTGAAAACTCAAGAACCCTAGAATTTTGATCATGGCATCTTTTGATTCAGGGCGTTATAGCTCAATTAAATTATGCCATTAGCTTCGTATGGTTCCTAGCAATGCAAAACAATCAAAGAAACGTGTTAAATGCGCATGAATCAAGCAATACGATTTTGAATAAGAAAGGCAAACCGTGGTTCTGTATTCTTTGATTCTTTGAGCTTTGGTGCTTAAATTGGATTGAAAAATGTTCCTGGAACCTCCTGCAATGTATTGGAATCAATAAAAACTCTTGAATCGCCCTAGAATGCAAGAACAGGTTTCTAATTTTCTTGGAAATTCTTGAAACTGTATGGTTGTCTCTGCAGCCTTTCAATCGTCCATTAGGTCAGGGTTAGCTTGCATACATATAAGGCAATTGAATTAGGTCAAAAAACTGGGCCAATATCCATTGCATTGATGTTTGAATCCTTGATTGAAAAGTCAAATATTCTTGATTTTTATGATTGAACAAACTTGCCAAAATTGGATTTTTTGATATCTTTGACTTGTGCACGAATTTGCCAGCATTCTTAGGTCCTATTTGCTTCACAAAAAGATTTAAAAACCAAATCTTCTATTTTCTTAGGATTTAAATTGATTAAATGAATTAATATTAATTAAAAATCCAATTAATCAATAAAAATAAGAAAATAAATTCAATTAATCTTGATGGGTCGTGCATAAGTCATGGATGAAGTTTCAAGAAGAGATTTGAGGCCCATTAGCAAAAACAAGGTGTTTTGAGCAAAGTTGACTTTTGCAAATTCATAAAAATTTCCAAACTTCTCCAATGCACAACTTGCTCAATTTTGATCATATGACCATGTTCTTGGACATTTTGGAAAGATCTTGAAGTCCTCTAACCAATGCCTTTGGTCCCATGTCATTTGGATTTACCAATCTCAAGTTATGGTCTTTGACTCAAAGTGTACTTTTGTTGACTTTTGAATTTGACCTATAATGTAAAAATTGGTAACTTTTTGTGAGAGCATTTCTTGAACTTGGAGTGTGAAGATGGATTGTAGGAAATTGCATCCCCTTCAAAATGAGAATTGGATGGGATTTTTCTGATAAACCATGAAAAAGTTATGCCCTGGTCAAGATACAGTTGACTTTTCTGCTGCCCAAAAATAGTAACTTTTTGCACCTTGATGATCTTTTAAGCTATTCTTGTGGAATCATGATCAAGACTTGATCAAATTATGATTGTGGACTCAAAATGAGATGTTGACCAAAAATTCTGACTTTTGACTGTAAAATGACCATTTTGCCCTTGCAGTTGACTGTAGGTCAAATGAGGCTTTTGACTATGCAAATTGGCACTGTGAGTCTTGAGACTTGGTATGTAGGTGCTTGAGAATGTATATAGGCCTATGAGACTTGACTGAACCTTTGGAAACCCCAAATTCCATGAAAGAACCAAAATCCTAATTTCAGCTGTCTTAGGAGATGGTTTGACTGTTTACCTCTTGAGCCATCTTGAGTAATTTGAAAATTATTCTTGACAAATCTTGAGGAATATGGGAGGGAAAATTTTGGGGTACAACAGTTGCCCCTGTTCAATCTTCTTAAACCTGAGGATGTAGATTGGCTTGCGTGCCTTTCGTGATCCGAAGGTGGAAGATGATTGAACACTAAAGTGCCCAGAAATTTGCACTCGCATGGTGTAGTATCAGCAATGTGATGTCGGGAATGGGCTTACAGATTCCATTTGGAGAGATGATGGATAGGAGGATGGGCTTATAGATTCCACCTAGAGATTGTTGGTAGGTAGTTTTGTCTTCGTTGACAGGTTGTCTTCATTGACGTGTTATCTCTATTGACGGGTTATCATCAGAAAAATCTTTAGGAATTGATTTAACTGGATTTGTCTCCATTGACTGGATTGGATGATTTTCAGAATTGTGTCTGCCTCTGGGGCGCATCTGAAACATGAGTGACAGAATGACATCTGAATCTGGATCGTATCTGGACTGTGCTTGAATGAGTGGCAGAATGACATCCGAATCTGGATCGTATCTGGACTTTATTTGAGAGAGTGACAGAATGATATTTGAATCTGGATCGTATCTGAACTGTATTTGAAATTGAGATCTGTATGAGTAGCATAATGACTTCCGTGTCTGGAACGTATCTGTGTTATAACTGGGATCTGGATAAGTGACAGAATGACTTCCGTGTCTGGAGTGCATCTGCACTTGAAGTTGATAGTTGGATCTAAATGAGAAATAGAATGGCTTCCGTGTCTGGAGCGTATCTAGTCTGTATCTGATTGCTGACGTCTGAATGAGTAGTAGAATGACCGTCGTGTCTGGGGCGTATCCATACTGTATCTGAATGAGTGACAGAATGACATCCGAATCTGGATCGTATCTGGACTGTCTCTTGAATGAATCTGGAATAAGTATCAGAATGTCGCCATATCTGGGTCACATCTGAACCATCTCTAGAAGGAACTTGGAATAAGTATCAGAATGTCGCCATGCTTGGGTCACATCTGAACCATCTCTAGAAGGAATCTGGAATAAGTATCAGAATGTCGCCATGCTTGGGTCACATCTGAACCATCTCTAGAAAGAAATCTGGAATAAGTATTAGAATGTCGCCATATCTGGGTCACATTTGAACTGTCTCTGGAAGGATTTCGGAATAAGTATAAGAATGTCGCCATGCTTGGGTCACATATGAACTATCTCTTGCTCAATGGAGTAAACCGCTGAGGTTATAGAACTGGTCCGTACCATGACGGAGGAGAACATCAAGATCTAGGAACTGACTCGTGCTCAATGGAGTATACCATTGAGGTTATAGTACTTGTCCACCTTGTGATGTAGAGAAACTGTCGAGATTGAGAACCTTATCCGAGCTTCAACTGAGGATAATCCGATTGAGATTTAAGAACTGGTCAGATCTTCGACTAAGCTGAGAACTTAACTGCATCTTTCCTGAAAGGTAAAGGTCAATCACATGCAATGCATGAGATGGATCAAGCAATGATGTTCTCAACATGAATGAGATTTTACTCGTATGATGCGTATATGCATGTATCATGATGTATGAAGATGTGATGTTTCAGCTGGGGAAAGTAAATCCCGGAGCTGTTGGAGAATGATGTTGAATTCTTCGTTTCCGCTGGGGATGATGAACGAATATGATTGTATGAATAAACTTGTAGGAGAAGATGACTTCGTTGGGGAATAAACTTGATGAAGAGATTACTCTGCGGGGAATTACTCTGTGGGGAGGAGATGCTTTGCTGAGATTTTAACGATAACTCCGCTGGGGATTCTGTTGATAAGCTCTGTTGGGGATAGAAAGGACTTCGCTGGGGATGATCTTTCAGTCGCAACTTGCTAAGGATAACCCAGTTAGACCCTTGTGAGGATAACCTCTGAATTTGGCTGAGGAGATACATTTGTACTCTGCAGGGGACAAGCTCCCAGAATCTACTGGGGAAGATGATTCAACTCTGTATTGGGGAAACTTTTTTTGAGACTGTGTTGGGGAAATGGCTCCACTGGGGGTATCTTGTATTCCGCCGGGGAACGATCTTATACTTCGTTGAGGAATATTAAGACTTCCAGGGATGCTCTTATGCTTGTTGGGGAATATCCTTATACTCCGCTGGGGAATATTGAGATCTTCTGGGGATACCCAACCTTTTTTGGGGCTGATGGTAGACCAACTCCGCTCGGGGGAGAGTATCGCTGATTCCTTTGTAGTTGCAGGTCTCAGTGGGGAGAGCTTCCATTACTGTCTTACTCTGCGGGGAGTGAAGGTATCTCGGTCATACTCTTCAACTGAATCCACCTTGTACCTGGAGGACAGAGCAGCTTGTACAGTTCGGACAATTCTTATTGCCTCAGTTTCTGCGGGAGAAGAAGGCCTATGAGGTGTTTGATAACTGCCGATTGACAAATCTTCTTCTGGTAGGCAAGTGACGAGATGACGGGACATAGTCGTACGCTTTGATCCCTAATTTTTGCCTGGACCGCCCTTTTGGGTTTTCAGTCCATCGGGATACCCTTTTTTGCCCAAGCCGCCTTTTCAGGTTTTCGACTTGCCGGGTGTATAAATTTTTTTATTTTCATCCCTTATTTTTTCCCGAACCCTTTTGGTTCGCCGGGAAGCCCTTATTTTTGCCTAGGCCAGTCGACCTAGCGGGTCTTTGATTATGCGTAGTATTTTTGACCATGCCCACGCTCTCAGAGTGTAGGGAGTTGTCACTGTCAGTAGTGTTGTGTTGCCATACTACCAGAAGATGTTTGATCATGCAAGATTCGTTGCGGGAATTCATGTCCAATGCCCCAATTAATTCAGATGGATATTTGCCTCTAGCTATTTGGCATTTTGAGAGATTCCTTGAATCTTGACTTGGCTGCCCCAGATGATGGACAATGGTTATGTCTGCCCCTTGGTTGGAAGTGTTTCTTCCACTTGAGATGACCCTTTTTATTGAAAAGGCTTTTGTTCACTAGATATTCGTCGTGCGAATTTCTTTGCTGTTTGAACAAATAGTCATATGCAAACAATGTTATTTTAAGAATGCAAAGCTTATGTCTGTCTTGAAGTTTTTTGAAAATGCAGTTTTCAATAAAACAAGTGAATTTTTGTAAAATGTGATGTCAACTCAGAATTTTATAGCGAGCCCTACAGGAGTCAGGATACCCTTTGTAACAGTATGCTTTCGGACTAACCCATGCTTCAGCTAGGACTTTTAAGGGTTATAACGTGGCCTGGTTCACGGTTTAAGAAACAAAGGATAAAGGCTCAAATTTTATTTGTACCCACCCGTTCTTCGTGATGTTCTTCAAACCTAAACTCAGCTAATCGTGCATTAGATCTTGTTTGAGTCTTTGCTCTGATATACCCGTGATGCTTCGGATACTGAAAATTTATTTTGAATAGGAAATCATTTCTTTTTTGTTGTTGAGGGTTTGCAGGGTCTCTTTCTTTTTGATTTTATTATCCCTGTCTTTTTTCCTGAACTGTTTCTTTTGTGATTACAGTCAGCGGGATGCCCCAGTTTTTTGTAAGTCTCCTTCATAGGTTTTGACTTATTGGGCTTTTATTTTGAGATACAATGACTGCATGTCCTTACGATTACTCAGAACCATCATCGTCTTTTGTTTTGGAAGGACTCCTTTGATACCATTTATTGCGCACCTGGATCAACTGAGAAAACTACCCTGCCCCAGGTTATAATTAAGGGTTTTAATTTATGAAAAGAAAAACTCCAACTTCTTTGGCTCAAAGGGGTTGACTAGGGATTATCTTCCTTATAACTCCGTTGTTTAGGATTTGAAACAATGCATGTACATCGTCAGCGGGGTCTGTTCAAAGCATATTGTAAAGATTGTGGTATCGTTTTCGTCATCCTCCCTCAAAAGGCTTAGAATTTTTAATCGAGAGTTAAACATCACAAAAAAATGAAAGCAATTTGAATATAGTGAATACGAATGGATTGATTCAAAACAGACATATGCGATGTGTTGTACCCCAAAATTTGCCCTCCCATATTCTCCAAGAATTGCAAAGAGCATGCTTCAAAATCTCCCCAAGGGTTGCACAGTTTAAAGGCCTCCTAACAGTCAAAAAACTAGGGTTTTGGTTCTGGCAAAGAAATTGAAGTTTTCAAGGGTCCAATCAAGTCCCACATGCCTATAAACATGGTCAAGCATCCATATGTCAAGTTTCAAGACTTACAGCACAAAATTGCACAGTCAAAAACCCTAATTGCCCTATAGTCAACTGCAGGGGCAAAATGGTCATTTGATAGTCAAAAGTTCAACTTTTTGGTCAACATCTTATTTTGAAGCCACAAACATCATTTGATCAATTCTTGATCATGATTTTCAAAGCATGGCTCAAAAAGTCTCAAGATGCAAAAGTTTCCATATTTGGACAGTTGAAAAAGTCAACTGTAACTTGACCAAGGCATAACTTCCACATGGTTTGTCAGAAAAATTCCATACAAATCTCATTTTTAAGAGAAAGACTTTTCCTACAACTCCTCTTCACACTTCAAGTCCAAGAAATTCTCTCACAAAAAGTTATCAATTTCAACATTATAGGTCATTTTCAAAAGTCAACAAAAAGGGACTTTAAGTCAAAGACCATAACTTGAGATTGGTAAATCAAAATGACATGGGACCAAAGGCATTGGTTAGAGGACTTCAAGACCTTTCCAAAATGTCCATGAACATGATCAAAGCTTAATAATTGAGCAAGATATGCCTTGTGGAAGTTGGGAAATTTTTGGGAATTTTGAAAAGTCAACTTTGCTTCAAATGCCTCAAAATTGCTAATGGGCCACATTTTCTTCCAAGATTCATCATCCAAAGGCTATGCACGACCATTTGGCCCAAAGGAGATTTATTTCATCATTTTTTATTATTTATTTGAATTTTTAATCACCATTAATTCATTTAATAAAATAAAATATGAAAAAAATACTAAAACAAATGTATGTGAATCTTTTTATGCAGCATTTGCTCTCATTGGTCATGGAAGATTCGTGCACATCAAAATTGGAAAGGTTGGCCATGATTGGAATCAAAAACACATGGAAAAGATTTGAAGAAATATGCCATTAAAATCAAATATTTGATTCATGATTACAAGGGTTTTTGGACTCAAATTGCAACCCTAATCCATTGGCATACATATACTGATGCAAACCCTAGTGCACAAGACCTTCAAGCTGCGCCCCATCTCAAAAACCAAGTTTGCATTTTTGTCAAAAAATCTGAAAACTGAAAACTGCCTTCTAGCACGATTCAAAGAAAAGTAACAATTCCAAAAGCTTGCCAAAGCATCAAGGAAGCTTTCTGAATCTTTTTCCAGTCCCCACGCCTCCAGAATTGGTATATGGATGTCAAACTTTCTCAAAACTTTTCCATAATCGTATTCTAATATGCATACATTTTTGATACATTTTGAATATTGATCTAGACTAATATGAAGGTTCTGAGACTAATGGTAACCTTTAATTTGACTAACAATGCTTGTAGCGAAAATTGCCATTGGAATGTTTTAGGGTTTCTCAAGTTTCAAATTGGGCATTTGCATATACTATAAAATCAAGACATCTCAGTACCATGGTTAGAATCAGGACGT
The DNA here is from genome assembly GCA_948472305.1 of Vicia faba. NCBI lineage: Eukaryota > Viridiplantae > Streptophyta > Magnoliopsida > Fabales > Fabaceae > Vicia > Vicia faba. The sequence continues at coordinate 1,481,493,220 of OX451737.1, forward strand.
TTGGACGAATTCAATACACTAGTCGCGCCCTATTTATATGGCCACATGGGCTATTCGCTATTTTAGAAAAGACTGTGTTTTGGGGGGGTTTAAAACCCCCGCTACTTCTTTTTATTTCAGGAACAAACGAAGAAGAAGATCATGTGGCAAGACTTGATTGGACAGTTTGAATTCCAGCGCGCGTTTTTTTGGTTCTATGTCACTAACGCCAATTTTCTTTTATATTATTTATTCTTTATTCTATGTACAACGCACGCTTATGGTACAATTGGTGGAGGAGAGCATTGGTAAGCCTTGGGACCTGGGTTCGAACCCCAGGTCCCCCTACTTTGTTTCATATTTTTCTTCCTAACGTGGTTCTGTGTAGCTTGCTTCCTGAGGCCTACCATGCAGCCTCATATCTTGGCTTGACACACGTCCCATGGCATCAGTCCAATGGTCCAGATCCAAAGCCTATGGAATGATTCAGTCAATGCATACGCACATAATCACTAAAAGTCAACAAGGCCAGGAATTCAATGGGCCTAATTACTGGCCAAATACCTCCAAATTGGGGTCAACACCCCCCAACTGTTTGTGTTTCTTTTTCTTTTTCTATTTTTTTTTATTATTTGCTTTAATTTAATTATTCCCTTTTAATTCATAAATTAATATTTTCCCAATATAAAAAATACCCAAAAAATTCAGAAACTATAAAAAATAAAAATATATTTTATTTAAATATTTTCTTTGTAAATAAATTGTGTTAATTAATTTAGTTAATTCTAGGTTTAAATCTTAATATATTTTGTAATAAACTAAAAAATGTAGAATTAGGTTTTATACTTTTATCCTTTTTTCTTTTTCACCATATTTAATTATTAATTATTATTTTGTTAAATATAATTTGCCGTGTAAATGATTAATTAAAATTAGGTCAAACTAAAAACACTTTTTTGTAATAAATTAAAAATAGTTAAGAATTAGGTTTTAATTCCATTAATTTTCTTACTAAAAATCCATAAATACAAAAAACTCAAAAATAACTTCCTTTCACATTTGATTTAATTAATTTCGTAATTGCAATTTAATTTCCTTAAAAGGGTCCAACGCCCTCGCATTCCCGATTTTATTTCTCTTCGTATTTTTATTTCTTTTTTGTGAATATTCATGTAATTCTCCCAAAGCCATGTAATAGACTAATTAGATATTTATTTTCCGCACTTTATTTTATTCAAATCGGGTCTTGGATTAAATTTGGCGATGTAGACCCGCGCCTTTGTAATAGGGTAGGACTTTTAATTCCGCATCTTTTAAACTGTTAATTAAACTGCATGAAAGAATGAATGCCAAAATAAAAGCAACGCCTAGATCACCAATGCATGAACAAGATAAATATAAATGAACATGACACACAAATCACACACCACCCCTAGGGTACGCCTCATTGTTGCCTTGCCCCTCGAAATGTGATCGTCGAGTAGAGGACGTTTTAGTAAGTCCCCATGTCCATGAACATGGCATGAGGGTAGCTTCTAAGGTGTCTTCCTATTGCTCCGGTGATCACCATGTCCCGAACCCTCGAATTGACCCGAACACCTGTTTACCTTGGGTTTTGGTAAACAACCGCTGATCCTCCAAATGGTTACTTATTTGGTTACTCGCAGGATCGATCAGATTGATCCTATGGACATAGGTTGATTTTGAAGTTTGATTAAGGTGGATAAGGCTTTAAGTAAAATGTTTCAAGTAAATTGCATAAAGGAAAGGCTTGGTAAAATAAACAAGGCTTTAAAGTAAAGGTTCGACAGGAATTTAAAGGAGAAAAGCAAGTAAAATACTGGAAAAGTAAATGACTTTAATTGATAAAATTGGTGTTTCACACATACATTTCTCAACAATTCTTTCGCTCACACTGGGTACTTGAATCTAAATGAGTGACTATGTATCTATTTGTGAACACACGCGAGAAACTACATGTCTACTCCTATTTATACTAAAACATTCCAAGTAACCGTCGGGCAGTTACACTGCTTCGAGATTAAGCCACTTGGCACGTTCTCCATGCTCGACGCTCCAGATCCTTGCACGTTTACACGTAGTAACTGCTGGAAACCGTTTTCCCTCCAAAGCTTTGAATTTCAAACTGCTCCACTCTGGACCATCGAACACTTTCATCAAGAAACGTCTTCGACGAAAACTCCTTCGACGTCGAAGGCAATCAGCCTTCTTCCTTGGAAGAAATCTTCTAAGTATTTTGCCCATCTTTCGACGGGCACTTCGACAGGCTTAGCCAGTCGAAAGCATTTTTCAGCTTTTAATGGTTGCCATCAAACAAAACAAAGGTGTCGAATTTAGGAGCCAACAAATTGCCCCCCAAGAATGCCTTATTTCGACTCTGAAAGAAAAAGGCATTCTTTGAAAACGCCATTCGACACCTGTTTTTCCACGTTTAGTCACAAGTTAACTTGTGCACTTTTTGTTGCTTTTTACCAACTATTGGCAATCCCAAGAAACCATCATTGATTTGATCCTAGGACGTCACTGTCAGTACGGCGTGCAGTACCAAACGTCACTTCAGAATTTGTCATTATGACAAATCCCAAAAACGAGGACGCACGCTGCGTCTCTCTGTTTCTGCAGAAACGGCCAAAACAACAGGATGCTGCCACGCGTCCCACTAATTCCTGCAGCATTAAATGACATTTAATGTCCTCGTTATTGGGAATTTCTCCCACTACTATAAATAGTAGTGAATATCCCATTGTGGGATTTTTTACGCAAACCAGCCCTCAAACTCCCTTGCTTTCGTACAAACTTGCTCTCTTTGCAGAAAAATTCTTCCTTTTTCACTTCATCTTCACCCTCAACAATGGCCTCTGCTTCCACTGCCCCCAAGACTAACGCACCATCTGAACAACTTGTTAAACCCAAGGTCTTTGTTACTGCTCCGGTAGTGAACTCTACAGGGAAATGAAGGGTTCCTGAACCTTCTGACATCTCCGTTCGCGATGCTTACTCGCGTCACTTGATGATCCCGGTTGGATACTCCAACCAGATCTTCGCAATGTCTGGCCCCATGAACCCAAGCATCTCTGAAGCTCTGAAGATCAAGAGCTATTTCCCCATCGTCGAGAAACTCAAGCCAGTAGCATGCGCCAAGAAGGACGCAGAAGATAACGAAGACCCTACACGCGAGAAAATCGACCTCCGTTTCTTCAACAGAAGTGTGAGGGTCTTCAGGTCCTGCCCTAATCTGACCTCTGACTATGTTGCTTGGCTAACAAAGTTGGAGAAACATCAAACTCCAGTCTGGAAGGAAATGGGAATCTTTGACCTAGTAATGCTGTCGAAGACAGGCTTAAACTACTCCCCAGAGATGCTTATAGCTTCGCTGTTGTTTTGGGATTACTCTCACTTCACCTTTCACCTTCCATGTGGGATGTTAACCCCCACACTCTTCGACGTAGCGGCCATCACTGGCCTTCGACCAACCGGAGATTACTTCGACCCGGAAGAGATGTCGGAGGACCAAATTGGCTTCTCTGAGACCAAGCCCACATACACCACCTTTATCAACCATTATCACGACAGGTCGACGGATACAGTGTCGGATGTCGAACACATAGCGTTTCTAGCCTTATGGCTAACTCGCTTTGTGTTTTGCTCGAAGTCTCTACAAGTGACCAAAAAGATGGTCACTCTTGCCACCCAACTGCATCACCGCCAGAACATCTGTTTGGCAGAACTAATTCTGGCCAGTCTTTATGACTCAATCAGCAATGGGGTTACTCTCTTGAAACATATCGAAGATAGGGCCAGTTTGCTACTCGCTGGGCCTTTCTGGCTACTTCAACTGTGGCTCAACGCCACTTTCGAATCTTTCTTACCCAAGAAGATTCAGATAAATGAACAAGCCCCAGCGATAGCTAATAGACGTATCGAAGGAATTAGGCTGGCTCTACTGACACCTGTGGAAGATGGGCTAGAGTTTCAACAAACCTTCACTAACTTCGTTCTGATGTTCGCTCGAAGGAAGGAATTTGTTTCAACTATGGCTCCATTTGCTCAACGGAGGGTGGGGCCAGCATGGTTCACAAGGCCACATCCAAAGGAGTCGAGTGGTCCCAATGTCGATGAGCACACTGTACTTTGGGAGGCGTTCCTGACACCCAGGATCATGCCTCTTCGATTTAAGAGTTCTAAGACTCATTTGAGTCTGCTTGCCTATCAACCAAATCTGGTATCTCGCCAGTTTGGTATCATCCAAACCCTGCCTTCTCCTATTTTTCAAAGAGAGAAGTCAATGTTGTACTTCTGCAACGATTATACAGAAGAAGCTGCCATCAAGCATATCGGAAGATATGCTGGTCGAACAATCCTCTCGCTGTTTGACTACCAGCTTAATTTCCTTTGCTCACCATCCTTTGAGGAGTGGTGGAGAAGCTATTATGCTGAGTACTTCTTCGACGAGAAGGACTTTATGGCAGAGTTGCAGAAGTCTTTTGTCCTTGTGTTGGACAAAGTAAAGAAATGTAAGTTCATGCTCTCACATTACTTTTTATCTTTCTCTTCGACTGTTAGCCTGTTAACTTTCCTTTTCGCTTTCAGTTGTTCGAAAGCCCTTAGCCAAGAAGGCTCCAGAAGGCCCACAAGGAGGAGTCCCTTCGACAAAACCTCCACCGCCGGCGAAGACTATAGCGCAGGCGAAGACAACAGGCAACCAACAGGGGGAAGGCTCTTCGAGGAGGCCTCCTGCATCGGTAACCAGATTTTCTTCATTTCTCTTCTGGCTTTCGATTTTTTATTTTCGATGTAATTATTCAATCGAATTCCTATTGGTTTTCTAGGCCCCTTCGCCCAAGAAAAGGGCAACATTGGTGGTCGAATCGGGGAGTGATGACGAAAGTGATTCCCCTCCTGCTCCCTTAAAGAGGCGAAAGTTAACGAAGGACGCTTCTGTTCCTACTCCTGCCCCTGAAGGTCGAACTGTCAGAATAAAGGTCGCTGTGAGAAAGCCTAGGCCACCTGCAGTGATCATCGAGGAGCCAACTGAGGAGGAACTGAACGCTCTTCTTACCAAGCCTGTCGAAAGTGACAATTCCAGCCCTGGGGCTGAAGTTAATCCACAGGTAATCTATTTTAGGCATAAATACCAGTATTCGATTGTATCTCTTTCGACATCTGAAGATTTGTCTTCTTTCTCCTTTTCAGGACACTACTGAAAGTTCCCCACCAAGGACTTCAGAAACTCTAGAATCTGCTGACCTTAGCAGGCCTCGGGAAAAAGATTTGGGCAATGACGAAGCCCACACTGAGAATGAGGCCAATGCTGAAACAGTGGAGAAGACAACAGAAGAACCTATGGTGGAGGAAACACAGCCAGAAACGGTTCCTGTGGTGGACTTGTCGTCAGAAGAGAATCCTGAAGGAAGAAACCAAGGCAATGGCGAAGAGAATCAAGATGCTGTTGACGAAGAGCATCAAGGTGGTACTGGCGAAGAACACCAGGATGACGCTAGCGAAGAGCCACAAAATGACGCTGGCGAAAGACCCCAAGGTGATGTTAACGAAGAACCACAAGTCGACGCTAGTACCGCCTCAGTCCAAGTCGAAGAGCAACCAAACGAGGCACTCAGCATTCAACCGCCTCAAGCCCAAGATAATACTATGGCAAGGGTCACCTCCTCAAAGCACAGGTCAAAAGAGGACTTGGAAATCTTGAAACAAACTGACCCTGTCAGCTACCTCAATGCAATCATCGAGAGTAAGAGTTCTTCTGACACTAGTCAGGAAATTCCTACCCTGTCAGGGAAATCTACTGAAACTTCTCCTCTTGATGATGCGTTGGCGAAGGTTAAGGCCCAGTTCTTCAAGAGAGATTTAATGAAGACTTTAGAGGGGGACCCCACTGCTCCATCATGCTTAAAAGAGGTTTTGAATGCTGTTGACTTCGAAGCTGTAGCCCCAGAAATCTCAGACTTAATCATGGAATTACATTCTATGATTGATCAAGTCTCAGCGGATTACAGGCGCCAACGAGGTTTTAACAGTCAGCTCGAAGTGCTGCATGGCAAAAGCTCCTCTGCGTGGACTGCTGTCTCAGATTCGACTTCTCGAATTGCCGAGTTGTCGAAACAGAAAGCGTCTGCACAGGAAAGGGTCGATGCTATTGAGCGAGAGAATGTCTCCTTCCGAGCACAAATTGCAGAGATAGAGGCGAAGATAAACGCCAACACTGTACTCCAGGAGGAAATTCTTTCGACCATCCCAGACACTGAGAGCGAGACTGAGATCAAGCAAGGCCTGGAATTCGCTGAGAGGGCTCAAAGCCTCGACGCTCAAATTGCCAAACTAGTGCAAGAAAACTCTTGGTGCAAAAAGAGGTTGGAGCTGCAGTATGCCAAGTATCTTCGACTCAAGAATTCTCTTACCTTTTGATTGATTCTCTTTTGTAACCATCTTCTGTAATCGTTTTCGACAACAATTGCCATCTTGGCTGAAATTAATAAAAAATTCCATTTTGGCATTTTTATGGTTAATTTAGTTTGTTCTTTTATTATTTTATTTTTATCTCTTGAAGTATAGGCTTATATTTTTTCAAATATTTACCATTTACTCTCAAGAGCCTTTTATCACCACTTATCTCTTCGACCTCATAGGCTCCACCAGAAAAAGTTTGGATAACTCTGAAGGGTCCTTCCCATTTGGGTGACCATTTCCCCATGCTTCGATCCCGTCGATCCATGGGAAGAATTACCTTCCAAACTAAATCTTCAGGCAAAAATACCTTAGGTTTTACCTTTCTATTATAAGAGTCTTCTACTCTTTTCTTCTGAAGCCTGAGTAAGTCGAGAGCGTGTAATCTCTCTTCGTCTAAATCCACCAATTCATCTAACATCATATTCCAATAAACCTCAGAAGGAATATCGTAATGCCTCTGAACTCTTGCAGATTGAAGACAAATTTCTGCTGGCAACACTGCATCATGGCCAAAAGTTAGCCTATATGGCGTTGTACCAGTGGCTTCTTTTGGGGACGTTCGACAAGCCCATAAAATCTGGTCTAACGTCTTATGCCAATTCTTTGGTTTCTTCCCAACATGTTTCTTTATCAAGCCAATCACTACTTTGTTAGCTGCTTCGACTTGACCATTCGCCTGTGCATAGTAAGGCGTGGATGTCAGGAGTTTGAAACCTGTTTCCTGAGCAAATTCCTGCATCTTTCGACCGGTGAAAACTGACCCTTGATCAATTGTTATTGTCTCAGGAATTCCATATCTAAAGATAATGTTCTTTTGAATAAATTCAATGACATTTTCTTGGTCCACATTGACTAAAGGGATCGCTTCGATCCACTTAGTAAAATAATCAATGCCTACCAATATGTATTTCTGACTCTTTGATGATGCTGGTCGAATCTCTCCAATAAGATCCAACGCCCATCCTCGAAAGGGCCAAGGCTTCACTATCGAGTGAAGTTCGCTTGCTGGTACATGTTGGATGCCTGTATGAACTTGACACTCTTGGCAACCTTTGGCGAACTCAACACAATCTTTCAGCATAGTGGGCCAATATAGTCCTTGTCGAAACAACAACCATTTCATCTTATGGCCTGCTTGGTGAGCCCCACATGCCCCAGCATGCGTAGTCGAAAGGGCTATGTATGCTTCAGTTTCACTTAAACATTTCAGCAACACCCCTTCAGGCGTCTTCTTGAATAACTCATTGCCCATGAGTACAAAACTCAATGCCCTGTATTTTGTTTTTCGTTCTGTCGGAGCTCCTGGATTTTGAAGATAGTCCACAATGGGTTTCCTCCAATCTTGATCTGACAAATTATCAATGAACGAAATCTCAAAGTTACTGTGATCAGCATATCCTAGCCTCGTCGATTCCAAATCTGATGGTGATAGACAAGTTGCTTTTATCTTCTCTCGAACTTCGATTGCTCTTTGTAGTTTTGTTTTTGAAACCTTATACCCAGATGCAATTTGTGCCAAGTCGTTGGCTATTTGATTTTCGACTCTGGGTATGTGTCGAATATTGACACTTTCAAATTGTTTCAATAAACGATTTGCTATCACAAAGTACATAATGAGATTCTCCCTTATGCATTTATATTCTTTTGTGACTTGCTTGATGACTAACTCTGAGTCTCCCATTATTTCGACTCGAGTTGCCCCCAATTCCAACAATATCTCAAGGCCAGTAATTAGAGCTTCATACTCAGCCTCATTGTTCGAACAAGAACCTTCTATTTGGTACTTGAATGTTGTTGGAATTTTATCTGGAGAAACAATCAAGACTCCTACTCCTGTTCCATTTTTATGGCTGGAACCATCGAAGTAGAATTTCCAAGGTTCTATCTCCACATAATTAATATCCTCGACTTGAATTGAGTGGTCGACTATGAAGTCTGCAACCACTTGCCCTTTTACTGCCTTAAGAGGCATAAAGGTCAAGGAGTATTCAGTTAATGCTAATGCCCACTTGCCGATTCGACTATGCAAGATCGGTTTCGACAGCATATATTTGAAAACATCAAAATGAGACGAAACATAAACATCAACTGGTTTTATATATTGCTTGAGTTTTGTACAAGAGAAATACAGACATAGACACAATTTTTCAACTTCGCTATATCTAGTTTCTGCATCATTCAAAACTCGACTGAGATAATAAATGGGTCTTTCGACCCCATTCTCATCCTCTTGGGCTAACATACTTCCCAGAGTTTTGTCAGATGCAGCTATGTACAATCTCATACTCCTATTGCTACAAGGAGGCACCAAAATAGGTGGCTTAGTGAGGTAACCTTTGATTTTGTCGAAGGCTTCTTGTTGCTCTTGCCCCCATTCGAACCCCTCTTTATTCAGTCGAAGCAAGGGTGAAAAGGCCTGAGCTTTCCCACTTAGGTTAGATATAAACCTTCTCAAGAAATTTATCTTGCCTAAGAGAGATTGCAATTCCTTCTTATTCGATGGCGCTTTCGCTTCCAAAATTGCCTTCGTCTTGTTCTGATTGATTTCGATTCCTTTCTTGTGGACAACGAAACCCAAGAAATCTCCAGCTTTCACACAGAACGCACACTTCAAAGGGTTCATCTTCAGACCATGTTCTCTCATTCTTTCGAATGATTGTCGAAGGTGGTCAATGTGACTCTTCCTGGAAACAGATTTTATAACAATATCATCAATATAAACTTGCATAAAAGTGTTAATAAAATCATGGAAGATAGTATTCATTGCTCGCTGGTACGTTGCCCCAGCGTTCTTTAGGCCAAAAGGCATCACTACCCATTCGTAAGTGCCTAAGGCCCCAGGGCATCGAAAAGCTGTTTTCGACACATCCTCTTCAGCAATGAATATTTGATTATATCCTGAATAACCATCGAGCATACTCAGGTATTCGTAGCCAGCGGCAGAATCGACTAGCATTTCCGCCACAGGCATAGGATATTCATCTTTGGGGGTGGCAGCATTCAAATCTCTGAAATCTATGCACACCCTTAATGTGCCATTTTTCTTAATTACTGGCACAATATTTGCAATCCATTCGACATACCTTGTAACACGGATGAATTTGCATTTGAGAAGTCTTTCGACCTCCGTTTTGATCTTCGACAATATTTCTGGAGCGAAGCGTCTTGGATTTTGCTTGATTGGCTTCTTTCCAGGTTTGATTGGCAACTGAAGTTCTACCAATCCTCTGTCGAGACCGGGCATTTCGTCATAATCCCATGCAAAACAGTCTTTAAACTCTTTCAGCAATTGGATTACTTCCAACCTAAGTTCTGGATCAATTTTGGCGCTGATGTAAGTTGGCCTATTATCTGATCCTTCGCCTAAGTTGATTTCTTCTAAAGGGTCTTGTGCTAACATCTTAATGTTGTTCGCCAAGGGATCCTTTTCGAAGCCCAAAGGCTCATCGTCATAGATGGCGTCGAGCCTCTGTTCCTGCATTTCATCTGGCATGATATCAGGAGGTCTTGGATCGAAATCCTTTCCTGGGCCAACAGCAGATAATTGTTGACCATTGGCCTGTGTGGCCATATACTTTACTTCGGCTTCGAGAGCCGTTATCATCTTGGTTTCGGCCACATAAGCCGAAATTCGATTCAGAGATTGTGACTCAGTCATTATCACTGAATTCACTTCCCCAACCAGTTGGTTGGATATCTGTTAGCCCACTGAAGTCTATGTGGGACAAGTCTTCTCTGTCCCATTGGAAACCATGCTCAGGATGCAGGTATAGGGAACAAAAGGTGTTTGGCGCTGGCGCCATGTCGAAGTCAGGAGTTGGACATGGCCCTATGTGAGCCAAGTTTTTGTCGAAATCTGTTACACCTAAGTGATTCACTTCGCCAAGGTAGTAACTTTGATCCGCCTCTATGTTTTCGACCATCCCATCTGGACGCCATAGCAGCAGTCTTTGATGCATCGATGAAGGCACAGCGCCAACACCATGAATCCACTCACGGCCTAACAAAAGGTTGTAGTTAGGTTTGGCCGATATGACCATGAACATTGTTGGTCGAAGGATCGACCCAACTTTTATGTCTAGCTGGATCACTCCCATGGTGGTCCCAATGCCTCCCTCATAGTTGGACAGGACCATATTGTGAGGTTTGATTTCTTCATCCCTTTTGCCAATCTTCCTTAGCATAGAATGAGGGATAATATTGATAGTGGCCCCACAGTCGACCAATATTTTGTTCACAGTGGTGTCTTCGAGCTTAGCCCTTATGAACAAAGGTTTGAGGTGATTCTTCATCGCCTCTGTAGGTGGCTCGAAGAAGCCATTTTGTTCCTCTGTAGTGCCATTGTCCATGACAAAATAGCACACTGGCCTATGTTTGGCCATTTCTTGTTCCACCTCCCAGTCACTGGCTTCGACTTCTACCTGTCGATTGAATTCCCTAGGCAGTACTGAAACAATATTCACCATTATATCCAGAGTATCGTCGGACTCAGCATCATCTTCGTCTTCGACTTCACTTTGGTTAGGCCAAACTAGCCTGTTGGTAACTGGTTCTCTCTCAAGAGGCTTTCTTTGTTTCCTTTGAGGCACATTCGAACTAGTTTCTGCCTTAGGTTCGTTGGCAGCCTCCCTTTCAGCTTTTCGCCTTCTTTGATATCTCCTCCATTGGGATCTCGACATAGGATTTTTTCCCTTGTAGTTGCTGGACACTTGAGCAACCTTGGGTGCAGCAACTTGAGGCTCTTTCTTCTGAATTAAAGAGGAACCTCTTGGCACATCGAAAGAATGCCATTTCTCTTCACTTGGCCTTTTCCGGCCAGATGTTTTGTACCAAGTGTCTACTGGTACATTTGTTGGAGGCCTAAAAGTCAATGGCCTCTTGTCTTGATTAGAACCCCTCCTGGGATCATGTCGAAGGTCAGCATTCTCCCTTCTCTTGTTCGCTGCTCTTACGCCTTGTATGTGCTCAGCAGCTTTTTTATCAAAGATAGAACTACATCTTGGACATAGCATCACCTCTGATTTCTTCTTCTGGCATCTTTGTAAAAAATCTGCCAAGTTTTCGTTTTCCCTAGGGAAAGCCGTTTTATTTGCCTGCTCTTGCCTTATGGCTTCTTCTGAAGCTTTAGGGTCAGAAAGTTCAACCATGTTGATATTCATGGTATCCTTAGTAGCAAGCGTTAGTTGCTTCATTTGTGTCTCCAACTTCTCCGTCTGGCCTTGTACAGTGGCCAAGTGGGAACTGGGCTTTGGTCCAGTTTTTTGTGCTTCAGCAGTCTTCGACTTCGGGTCTTCGACCGCTTTCTGGACAGCCTCAATTGTCTTCCTGGATAAATTTCCAGAAAAACTGCCAAAGATTGGCATGTTGATGTGGTCCTTTGAGACTTCGACCATGGTAATTCCTGGCTTCTTCGACGGGATGCTGGTCGCCTCTATCATGTTCACTTCAGAGGGTTCTGCATAGTGGGCTTCAGCCTTCAGTGGATTGGAGTCGACATCCATGGAGGATTTGTCCGCAAACTTTAATCTCCCTTCCTCAATAGCGTCTTGCACAAGATTCCTGAAAAGAAAACATTGAGAAGTTTTATGGCCCAAAAAATTATGATATTTGCAAAAACCTCTCTTCTTTCTTTGATCAAGAGGAGGCACTTTTACCCCAGGGGGTACTATCATTTGGCCATCTTTAACTAGCAAGTCGAATATTTCATCACATTTTGTGATGTCAAAACTATAAGTCTTTTTTGGGAACCTATCGTTGGTCCTGTCTGGACCAATGGGATTTTTCCCATTTGAGGGGACTAACTGTTTACAAGAGTATGGAGGCCCTTGTTTTAGTTCTGCTAAATCGACTTCTCCTTCTTCGACAGCTAAAGTATCGTCGAAGGATTCTAGATCTTCGTCATCCATCTCAACGTACGCTATTCTCTCTCTCTCTTGTGAGTTTTCGTTGCCTTAGCTTTTTCAGCTTTGAGGCGTTCGACCTGTCGAACTCTATCGGCCAGTTGGGCCATGTCTCTTAGGTACTGGGTATCTAGCTTTTTCCTAATGGAATAATCTAAACCGCCTGCGGCTATTTCGACCAACTCATGTTCTGGCACTTGTGTAAAACATCTCGCCTTAAGCAACCTAAACCTATTCAGATATTCGTCTATAGGTTCAGTGAAACGTCTCTTCACACTCGCCAGTTCTTTCAGGCTTATCTTGGTTTGCCCCATATAGAATTGTTCATGGAACAATCTTTCCAACTGGGTCCAATGGTGGATCGAATTGGGGGGTAGAGTTGTGAACCAAGTAAAAGCGTTCTTGGTTAAGGAACTTGGGAAGTATTTGATCCTCAGGTTTTCATTATTTGAAATGTCTCCTGCTTCGATCAAATACCTCGCCACATGTTCGACAGTAGATTCTGTCGTGTCCCCAGAGAACTTAGTAAATTTGGGGACTTTGCTTCTAGGAGGTAAGTCAGTTTGTAACACATATTCTGACAATGGAGATGTAAAGTTGGGCCTTCGAAAGCCCATGTTCATTCCATTCTGAGTCATGATTCTTTCGATCATGGCTGCCAGATTGTTTTCCAAACCCATGTTTTGGTATTGGACATGCTGAACCACTTCGTCAGCATTTTGGTTTTTGTTAACTAACCTTACCTCTGGGGCTATTACCCTAGGTTCTTCGACAGGTTGTTCTACAGGCTGTTGAGCCTGATTAATGGTGGTTTCTTCCTCTACAAATATTCCCTGATTTCCTCTTGTTTGCGCCCTTTGGGGCTGTCGCATAGGTGGGGGTACTCCAAAGAAGTCAGCCAAACGCGTCATTTGCGCTGTAACTTGCTGATTCGATTGAGTAGTATTTTGTATTAGAGGATTTAGCACTGTACTCAAAGTTTGTGCCAACATTTGCACCATATCATGGTTGCTTTCGTCCATCTGTTGCCTCAAGACTGCTGTCGAGGCATTTGTAAGGCCATGGGCTACTTGGGACGTTCCTCCTAAGAATTGGGTCCTATTTCTATTCGCCATGCCTACTCCAGAGCCTTGGAGTGGCGAAGAGGCACTCACGAAAGGGTCTGAATAAGTGGACGCAGCATTCGTCAGGCTTGCCACTTCAGAAGTTGGCATACCATAGAATGGAATAAATCCTGGGGGAACCACAGGCCTTGTGCCTATATTTCCCCTTGGAGGGGGAGTTCCCAAAGGTATTCTGGGGCCTGAAAACGAAGTTATTGGCCCCGTGGTTGTGACTGACACTGCTGGTGTCGAACAAACATTCGTCGCTTCACTTACGGTCATATTAACCGTTGCTCCCACACTCGTTTGTGGGATTTCATTATTGTTTGGCGGATTCGCCATCTCTTCCCTTCTTCTGGCAGTATTGCTATCGTTAGTGTATATTCTACCACTCCTCAATAACATACAACTCGAAAAGATGAGATTATTATTCAACAATCAACACACAGTCCCACCAGGTGTGCCAATTTGTTTACCTTGGGTTTTGGTAAACAACCGCTGATCCTCCAAATGGTTACTTATTTGGTTACTCGCAGGATCGATCAGATTGATCCTATGGACATAGGTTGATTTTGAAGTTTGATTAAGGTGGATAAGGCTTTAAGTAAAATGTTTCAAGTAAATTGCATAAAGGAAAGGCTTGGTAAAATAAACAAGGCTTTAAAGTAAAGGTTCGACAGGAATTTAAAGGAGAAAAGCAAGTAAAATACTGGAAAGGTAAATGACTTTAATTGATAAAATTGGTGTTTCACACATACATTTCTCAACAATTCTTTCGCTCACACTGGGTACTTGAATCTAAATGAGTGACTATGTATCTATTTGTGAACACACGCGAGAAACTACATGTCTACTCCTATTTATACTAAAACATTCCAAGTAACCGTCGGGCAGTTACACTGCTTCGAGATTAAGCCACTTGGCACGTTCTCCATGCTCGACGCTCCAGATCCTTGCACGTTTACACGTAGTAACTGCTGGAAACCGTTTTCCCTCCAAAGCTTTGAATTTCAAACTGCTCCACTCTGGACCATCGAACACTTTCATCAAGAAACGTCTTCGACGAAAACTCCTTCGACGTCGAAGGCAATCAGCCTTCTTCCTTGGAAGAAATCTTCTAAGTATTTTGCCCATCTTTCGACGGGCACTTCGACAGGCTTAGCCAGTCGAAAGCATTTTTCAGCTTTTAATGGCTGCCATTAAACAAAACAAAGGTGTCGAATTTAGGAGCCAACAACACCTCCAACGGTGGTGCTACCTACCTCTCAATGGTGGGATGGCACTACTTTAAGGACAATTACACAGACGAATTCCTTAGGGTAGGTAGACGACTCTAGATACTTTCTCTAATTTCAAAACAAAACAAAAATACTTTTCACACTGACACCTTTTCAAAAAGCTTTCGAAAGCAATTTTTCAAACACTCTTGAGGACTGATACAAGAGTCGAACTGAAATTTTCAAAGAACTTTTTAAACCCACAGTTGAAAAGCAAACAAACCATTTTGAAAACACAAATGAGCAAGTATCTAAGAGCCCATGGATAACCATGGATAGAAAGGGTGCTAACACCTTCCCTTTCTATAATCTACCTCCCGAACCGAGAGCAATCTCTATAAGGAATTTTTCTGTGCTTTTGTCCTTTCCCTTTGGAGAAAATAAAAGACGGTGGCGACTCTTGCTTCCGCGACATTTCATGAACCAGCGTTAAACAGTCAGTTCCAGATCCACTGATCACAGAACTGGCGACTCTGCTGGGGAAATCTTTATAAAGTGAGGTGTACCTTAGGATTAGTTCATAACTGTGTTTTGAATTGTATTGATTTGCTTGCTTTAAATTGTGGGACTGTCTTGGGAGTTCTATAGATCCTAACCCGGATCTGGGGGATACCTTCTTAGAAAGTAGCAATAAGGCTGTGAGGGAACTGTGCGGGGTATACCGACATGGTTGAAACAGTCTGCTACGTTGATGTGGCACTTTGGTGTGTACCGGTAACCCTTGAGTTCAGTCAAGGAGAGTACGGGGCCTCCGCATGGTGTCGTGAAGCATCAACTGACCTTAGGAACCTTAATTGAACCATCTTGGCCTCTTTAGGGTAGTGAGATAACTGACTTTGGTGCAGTCCGAGGTTGGTTGATACTCGATACTACACTCAATTGAGGGTTGCTTTCCTGGAATATTTCGGTCGCCAGTTCAGTGGCTAAATCGAAACGATGAACAATGAAAGCAATCCGGTGATATTGGGACCCTTAGAATCCGGTTACTTCTAATAGGACAGGTTGAGCCCACCAACTTCAAGAGGGTAATACCCAGACCCCATGCTGGCCTAAACTCTAAGGGCCTGTCTTGTGTGACTTGTGTGCCTTACATGTTTGCCTTTGTAAATATTTGTGGTGTGTTTAATCATATCATGACATCATACAGCATCATATGCATTGGCTAACCATTTCAGGGGTTCGAATCTTCACCTTTGTTTTTGTTTTGTAGGACATGGAAACTGTTCGCAGAAAGACAATTCAAATCAGCCTTGTAAGGATCCCTCCTCAGCTTAAGGAGCTTATATCCAGGATTTCCGAGAGCTCTTCATTCAGTGAAAGACATGGAAGACTCATCAGCTTGGTCAATACCAACATTGAGGAAGATATGATAAAGGTCCTGTTCCAGTTCTTTGACCCTCTGCATCACTGTTTCACTTTCCTGGATTATCAGCTGGTACCCACATTGGAGGAGTTCTCCCGGCTTCTGAAGATCCCTATCCTTGATCAACTACCCTACAACGGTACGGAAAAGGAACCCAAGCTCGAAGAGATTGCTAAAGCCTTACACCTACAATCATCTGACCTCAAGGGACATTGGGAAGTTAGAAGTGGTATCAAAGGGTTCTTAGCCAGGTTTCTGTTTGAAAAGGCCCATGAATGTTGGAACTCCCTTGACTTACAAGCTTTTGAAGAAGTTGTGGCCCTCGTCTATGGCTTGGTGTTGTTCCCTAACCCAGATCAGCTTATAGATATCAGTGTTGTCCAGATCTTCATGTCCAGGAATCCTATACCTACGTTGCTGGGCGACATCCTTCACACATGTTACACTCGAACCATGAGAAAAAGAGGTGTCCTTATGTGCTGCACTCCTCTCCTGGGAAGGTGGTTTATTTCGCACCTTCCACAATCAGCTTTGAAGAACGAGCGGGGTTTGAGGTGGTCACAACGGTTGATGACTCTTACACATGCAGATATACATTGGTGCCCTCGGTCCAGAGAGGATGTCACTATCATTGATCGTTGCGGGGAGTACCCTAATGTTCCTTTACATGGAATCAGAGGAGGTATTACTTACAACCCGTGCCTGGCTTGGAGACAGTTTGGTTATGCTCGGAGGGATGGCCCTCATGACATGTTAATTCCTGACATAGTTTTTGACTTCGACAACGATGCACAAGGACTCCGCCAGAGATTTATCAGAGCTTGGAGGATGCCAAGTAGGATAGACAGTAAGACACTGGGGCACAAGAACTCCATCCCATTGGAACCTTATCTCAAGTGGGTACGCGCCCGCTCCCAGAAGTTAGTAATGCCTTATCCTCATATGCTCCCTGTAATCAAAGAGCCAGTCTTGGAAGGAGAAGTGTCCTACACTATTCAACATCCCGACATGCCCACATCCTGGGAAGAGATGCAGAAGAGCTGGATCCAGCTTAAGGAAGAACGGAATTCTCTTGAGACCAGCCTACATGCTAGTGAAAAGAAGGTCTTGGAGCTCACCCGCCTATTGCATGAGGAGATGAATCTCAACACCTACATAGCTCCAAAGAGGATGCGTAGTGTCTTTTGGGATTGATTTGCTTTGTAATATGTGCCCATGAGGCTTTGATGTACTGAACAATTATTTCCTTAATGATAACGTGTGTTCCTTTTTGTCTACAACAAATTTGAACTTTCGAACCCTTGAATGCATTGCATAAACACATATCATTCATCATGTGCATAACAGGTTTTCTTCTTTTCAGGTTGCTTACGGTTCTTCGCTGTTTATTTCAGCATCATGAATCCTGACTCATCATCAACCGAGATGTCTATCAAGGCCCTTCAGGCACAGAATGCGCAATTTCAGGAACTGATCATGGGTTTGGCTCAAGGTCAAGAAGAGCTGAAGGTTTTGCTCCTGAAGAAGGAGAAGAAGAAGAAGAAGAGAACCGTTCTTTTCAACTCGGGCCGAAGGTTTGGTAACACTCTGCAGAATGAAGAGGCTGGTTCTTCTATAGGCAAGAGCAGTCCCCAAGGGGGAAAAGGTCCTAGTCCGGTAGTCTCTGACAACGAGACTGACTTCAATGAGAAACAGTATCCTCCGGCTGAAGACCGGTACAAGCAATTGGAAGACAGACTGAATGCTATGGAGATCCAACAAGTGCCTGGGCTGGATTTCGGAGACTTGGGCTTATCTACTGGTGTGATTATTCCTCACAAGTTTAAGGCACCATCTTTTACCAAGTATGACGGGGCGTCTTGTCCCAAGCTACACCTCAGATCTTATGTGCGGAAGATTCAACCGTACTCAGTGGATAAGAACTTGTGGATCCACTTCTTCCAGGAGAGTCTTTCAGGGACTCATCTCGAATGGTTCTATCAGCTGGATGGGACCAAGGTTCGTAACTGGGAGGAGTTGGCTACTGCTTTTTACAAGCAGTATCAATATAATTCTGACCTTGCCCCTACACGTACCCAACTCCAGGGTATGTCGCTAGGTTCAAGCGAAGGTTTTAAAGAGTATGCACAGAAGTGGAGGGATCTGGCTGGCAGGGTGCAGCCTCCGTTAACTGACCGAGAGTTGGTAGACATGTTCTTGGGGACCCTATCTGTGCCATTTTTCAACCATCTTATCGGTAACTTGTCTGCAGAGTTTACTGATCTTATTCTGACGGGGGAGAGAATAGAGGCTGGAATGAAGTCTGGCAAAATTCAGAAGGGGGCATCTGCAAGTTCTGAGAAGAAGCCTTTTAAAAAGGAGGCCAGTGCTGTATATGGGTCTAGAAGACAAGAGAAACCTGAGCGCCACCAATCTGTCAACGCGGTGATGATTGCCAAGCCTGCTGCCGCTCCTCGGCAAACCAATTCTCAAAGGGCTGAAAGACCCAGAAGGGAGTTCACCCGGCTGAGTATGACCCTATCACAAATCTTGCCGCAGTTGCTATCCACCAATTTGGTGACTGTCAGGGAGGCCCCGAAAGTTGTGAATACTGCCTCTCCAAAGTACAATCCAAATGCCCGCTGTGCTTATCACTCCGATAGCCCGGGGCATTCCACTGACGATTGCTGGGCCTTAAGGAATAGGGTGCAAGACCTTATTGACGCAAAAGAGATACAGTTTGAAGCGCCTGAGAGGCCAAATGTGGTGACTTCTCCTATGCCCCAGCATGGAGTGAATGCCGTTGATGAGGATGTGTATGCCGTTTCTGTGAATGATGTAGCTACTCCCCTGATGACTGTTAAGAGGAACCTACTGTTGGCCGGTTTATTTCCGGGTTGCAGTGAAGGTTGCCTTTTCTGTGTTGTTTCCCTTTCTGGTTGTCCTTTGCTGAAGTTGGGCATCCAAAGCCTAATGGACAGCAAAGAGATTCTGTTCAAGAAGACTGCTATTCAGTTTGTTCCGGTGGAAGAAGTTTCTGTTGTTACAATCTTTAATAATCCGATCAAGGCTCTCCCAAGGAAGCCGGTTAAAATCATGACTGTCGCACCCGTTGTTATTACTATTCCGGGGCCTCTCCCCTATGAATCGGATAAGGCTGTCCCCTGGCACTATGGGGCAGACGTGTATGTACATGGAATCAAGCAAGAGTTCAACACTGGCGCCAGCATCAGCAATATCACTGGTCCAGCAAAAGTTACCCGCAGTGGCAGGCTCTTCTCGCCTGACATTGCACCACCCGCTATTCGAAGACCCCTCACTATAACACCTGCAAGTGTACCTGTTCCCGTTTCTGATCAAGTTGTTTCCCTTGCTGCCGAGTCATCCAATGCTCGGGGCAAAGGGATACAAGATGAGCCTTCCCGGATGGAGGCGCCAAAATCTGTGAATGCTGAGGCCTCCCAACAAGAGATGGAGGAAATTCTGAAAATAATCAAGAAGAGTGACTTTAATGTTGTTAAGCAGCTGGGGCATACCCCCTCCAAGATCTCCATGCTCTCCTTGCTACTGTGCTCAGAGGCCCATGCTAAGGCCCTGATTTCATTCCTCAAGACGGCCCATGTGCCACAGGAGACATCTGCAATCCAGTTTACTGATTGCGTAGCCAATTTGACAGCGGACAATGGTTTGGGTTTCTCAGATGCTGACCTTACTGCCAAGGGAAAGGACCACAATGACGCCCTGCATGTCTCTATTGAATGCAGGGGCACTACTCTTGCGCACGTGTTGGTGGATACTGGTTCTTCCCTGAATGTGCTACCCAAGAAGGCCTTAGACCATTTGGATTGTGAAGGCCTGGAGCTGAAACCTAGCAATATCATCGTCAGAGCCTTTGACGGTTCTAAGAGGATGGTTCATGGAGAGGTAGACATTCCTATCCGGGTGGGTTCTCAAGTATTCGACTCCACTTTCTATGTGATGGATATCCGTCCATCGTATTCTTGTCTACTGGGTCGACCTTGGATCCACAAAGCTGGGGCAGTGACCTCTACCCTACACCAGAAACTCAAGTACCCCGTCAGAGGGAAGATTGTCATTGTGCAGGGAAAGGAGGAGTATATGGTGAGCCATTTGAATTCCTTCAGGTATATTGAGATGGACGGGGAGTTTATTGAAACCCCCTTTTAGCATTTCGAAGAGGTACCTCCAACATTGGCAGCAGCGGAAACAGTGGTCGAAGAGGATGTTCCGTTGAAGATGGCTTCCTTGAAGGATGCCCGGGCTGTGGTCAAGAAAGGTGAATGTGCTAACTGGGGCAGGCTCCCTGATTTTACACAAAAAATTGACAAGTTTGGACTGGGTTTTACTGCAGAGGGTCAGAAGGCTGTGCGCAAGGCAAAGACCAGAAGACCTCTTGTGCTCATTACCAATCCAGGAGTGAATGTTGTTGGGGACGAAGATGAAGTGGGAGAGTCAGAGTTCAATAGCTGGATCTACCCGACGATTGATGGCGGATTGACCAATTGGATTGCTAAGGATCATACTCCTGTTACTTTTGTTACGCAGTAATAAACTCCTTTGTTTTGTTATTTGTAATAAATAATGATTTAAGACTCTATGGCCCGGTGTCTTACCCGGGGCACCGTGGCTTCATTTGTGAGGGTATATTGATTGTCATTTCATATATCATGAATAAAGATCTTGGACGTTTTCTCGCATTTCAAATCTTATGCTCCTTTTCTTTCTTTCCTTCCTTTATATATTGCAAAACAGCTGTATTTACACACACTCACTCATACAGGTTTCAGTCCACTCTGGATCTCACTGGTAACGACTCTGCTACTGCCAGTTATGACTTCGAAAATCCGATCAACTTAGCCAAAGACGAAGGTGAAGATGATTGCGAAGTTCCTGGAGAGCCTGCAAGACTGTTACTCCAGGAAGAGAGGGCAATTCAACCACATGAAGAGCCGGTGGAGACGATAAATCTGGGTACTGAGGCAGACAGAAAGGAGGTAAAGATTGGTGCCAACCTAGAGCTCAGTGTGAAGCAACGGTTGACTCAGATGCTACATGATTATGTGGAGATATTTGCCTGGTCCTACGAAGACATGCCCGGGCTGGATATCGATATTGTGGTCCATCATCTGCCTACCAAGGAAGACTGCCCTCCGGTTAAGAAAAAGGTCCGCCGTATGCGTCCAGAGATGTCTGAGAAGATCAAAGCCGAGGTTATGAAACAGTTTGATCCCGAATTCCTTGCAGTGACTTCTTACCCTCAGTGGGTTGCTAATGTGGTTCCAGTACCAAAGAAAGACGGTAAGGTCAGAATATGTGTCGACTACAGGGATCTGAACAGGGCTAGCCCCAAAGATGACTTCCCTCTACCTCACATTGATGTCCTTGTTGACAATACGGCTCAGCATAAGGTGTTCTCTTTCATGGATGGTTTTTCAGGTTACAATCAGATCAAGATGGCACCTGAAGACATGGAAAAGACTACCTTTGTTACTCAATGGGGCACCTTCTGTTACAAGGTCATGCCATTCGGGTTGAAAAATGCTGGGGCAACCTACCAACGTGCCATGGTTGCTTTATTTCACGACATGATCCATCATGAGATAGAAGTGTATGTTGACGACATGATCGCAAGGTCCCAGACTGAGGAAGAGAACTTAGATCATCTGCAGAAATTGTTTGACCGACTGAAGTTGTACAAGTTAAGGTTGAACCCGAACAAGTGCACCTTCGGGGTTAGATCCGGGAAGTTGCTAGGCTTCGTCGTAAGTGACAAGGGTATTCAAGTGGACCCTGCCAAAGTTAAAGCTATTCAACAGATGCAAGTTCCTAAGACAGAGAAAGAGGTCAGAGGCTTTTTAGGACGCCTGAATTACATTGCCCGATTCATCTCGCATTTAACTGCTACTTGTGAACCAATCTTCAAGCTGCTGAAGAAAGATCAGGTAGTACGTTGGAATGATGAATGTCAGGCCGCTTTTGACAGAATCAAAGAGTATCTCCAAGAACCACCCATTCTTATGCCACCGGTTGAAGGGAGACCTCTGATATTATACCTGGCAGTACTTGACAACTCAATGGGGTGTGTGTTGGGGCAGCATGACGAGTCTGGCCGAAAAGAGCATGCCATTTATTACCTTAACAAAAAGTTTACCGACTGTGAGACCCGATACTCACTGCTCGAGAAAAATTGCTGCGCTTTGGTATGGGCTGCTCGCCGGATGAGACAGTATATGCTGACTCACACTACCTTGTTGATCTCGAAGATGGATCCTATAAAGTACATATTTGAAAAGCCTGCTCTGTCTGGGAGAATAGCAAGATGGCAAATGATCTTGACATAATACGACATCCAGTACACAACCCAGAAAGCCATCAAAGGAAGTGTATTGGCAGACCACTTGGCACATTAGGCAGTAGACGACTATCAGTCAATGAACTTTGAGTTTCCAGACGAGAGCATCATGATAGTGACTGATTTTGAAGTACCTGGACCGGATGAAGGACCTGAGGAAGGATCCCGATGGTCTATGCACTTTGACGGAGCCTCCAATGCTTTGGGTAACGGTATCGGCGCTGTGATCATATCCCCTCAAGGCACTCATACTCCACTCACTGCCCGACTATGTTTCAACTGCACCAACAACATGGCGGAGTATGAGGCGTGCATCATGGGTCTTCAAGCTGCGATCGACTTAAGGATCAAGTTTCTGAGTGTCTTCGGAGATTCCGCTCTTATGATCAATCAGATCAAAGGGGAGTGGGAAACGAAACATCCGAATCTTATTCCTTACAGAGAATGTGTGTTGACATTGATCCCCCACTTCACCGAGATAACCTTTGAACACTTTCCGAGAGAGGAGAATCAGTTGGCGGACGCGTTAGCTACGATGTCTTCTATGTTCAAGGTCAAATGGGACAATGAGGCTCCCCGAATCATTATCTGGAAACTGGACGAACCGGCATACTGTTGTGATCTCGAGACTGAATTGGTGACTGAGAAGCCTTGGTACCATGAGGTAAAGAGATACTTGGAAGCTCAGGAATAGCCTAAAGGTGCGTCTGTCAACGATAAGAAGTTTATGAGAAGGTTCGCAGCGAAGTTCTTCCTTAGCAACGACATCCTGTATAAGCGAAACCATGATTCGACCTTACTGCGTTGTGTGGATAAGACAGAAGCAGAAAGGATTATGGAAGAGCTACATGAAGGGACCTTTGGAACACATTCCAGTGGACACACTATGGCAAAGAAAATCCTTCGGGCAGGGTATTTTTGGTCCACAATGGAAGCTGACTGCTACCAACATTCTCGGACATGCCATAAATGCCAGATATATGCAGACAAGGTGCACGTTCCTCCAGTTCCTCTAAATGTTCTGACTGCGCCTTGGCCGTTTGCGATGTGGGGCATAGATATGATCGGTGAGATTAAACCTACGGCATCCAACGGGCATCGCTTCATCCTAGTGGCGATTGATTACTTTACAAAGTGGGTTGAAGCAGCATCCTACGCTACAGTAACCAAGACTGTTGTGGCACAGTTCATTCGGCATAATCTGATTTGTCGGTACGGGGTCCCTGAAAGAATCATTACAGACAACGGTACCAATCTGAATAACAAGATGATCACTGAGCTCTGCGAGCAGTTTAAGATACAGCACCATAACTCTTCTCCTTATCGGCTGAAGATGAATGGGGCTGTAGAAGCAGCAAATAAGAACATTAAGAAAATCATGCAGAAGATGACAGTGACTTATAAATATTGGCACGAAATGTTACCGTTCGCTCTACATGGGTACCGTACCTCAGCCAGGATATCAACCGGGGCAACTCCTTTCTCTTTGGTCTACGGTATGGAGGCAGTCTTACCGATCGAAGTGCAAATACCCTCTCTCTGGATAATGAAGGATGCAGATCTGAACGAAGATGATTGGATCCAGACACGACTTGATCAGCTAAACCTTATTGATGAAAAAAGACTTGCTGCTATCTGCCATGGTCAGACGTACCAAAAACGGATGATCAGGGCATTTAACAAAAAGGTCAGACCACAAGAATATCAAGTTGGGGATCTGGTAATCAAGCGCATCATTCTTCCTCAGAGTGATCCAAGGGGCAAATGGACCCCTACGTACGAAGGGCCATTTGTGGTTAAACATGTGTTCTCAGGAGGAGCCATGATTCTAACCACCATGGATGGTGACGACCTTCCTCACCCCGCTAATGCAGACATAGTAAAAAGATACTACGCATGAAAAAGACCCGCTAGGTTGACATACCTAGGCAAAAATTAGGGCTTCCCGGCGAACCAAAAGGGTTCGGGCAAAATGAAGGGATGAAATGAAAAAAATCTGTACACCCGGCAAGTCGAAAACCTGAAAAAGCGGCTTGGGAAAAAATGGGTATCCCGGTGGACTGAAAACCCGAAAGGGCAGTCCAGGCAAAAGTTAGGGATAAAGCGTAATACTATGTCTCATTGGATCACTTTGCATCCAGAATCCGGTATCTACATTAAGTTCATACGGCATCGATCAATCAGCTTCATCTTCAACTAAGGTCATCAAGTGATGAGACGCTCGAAGATATAAGGGCGATAGCAGAGTTGAAACCCAGTGGATCATTCATTTCACACAGCTGTTTTATTTTCTCTTGTACAAATTTGTATAAACTCTTTTGTTCTGCGGCGTTCTCTTACTAGGACGTCAGCCTCTTGTACATAAACGCCTATTTTACAGGCAAATTCAAAAATCAATACAAATATACTTTTCAGCTCAAATTGCCTTTTGTTCTTTTCCTTTTTCTGTTTTGTTTTGCAAAGAACGTCCAAGGTTCAATTTGTGATATATGCTTTGACAATAATTTGCTAACTCAAGAATATTTGCATACGAAACAAAGGATTAATTACAGGTAACGTTAGAAACAGGGGCAATAAAGAGTTGTCTAAGCGATCTAATTGTTCCGTCCACCAAGGTACCAAGGTGAGTTCGGCTGAAGAACATAACCAGTACATCTTAATTCCCCAGAGAGTGAGTCAGCAAGTCAATGCACTCTCCCCAAGCAAATTTACAGTCAACCTTAAGGAAGTTGAGTATCCTCCAGCAGATCTCAACATTCCCCAGCAATATACGTGCGTTCTTAACAAGCATCCCCGGCAGTCTTAGTCTAAAGGTTGTTCCCCGGCGGTATATCAAACATTCAATGGAGTCACTTCCCCGATACAGTTCAAAACTTCCCCAGGAGAGTCCAATCCAGTTTCCCCAGGAAAATTGGAATCCAGCTCCCCAAGCAGTAAGCTTATCCCTAGTAGATTCTGGAAGCTTATCCCCACAGAGCACGAACGCGTCTCCCGGCTTTATTCAAAGAGTTATTTCCCTACCAGGATATAATTGGGTTATCCTCAGCCAAAAGCCACGGAAAGATCGTCCACGACGAAGTCTCCTTATCCCCAGCGAAGTCCATTAACACTTCCAACACAACAATGGTATCCCCATCGAAGTTATCATCAACATATCCTAGCAAAGCACCTCTTTACCCACAGAGTATTGTTTCCCAACAAGATCGCTAGAGTACTTTTCTCCCCGCAGAGTAATCCATTCGCCAAGTTTATTCCCTAACGGAGTTATCTTCTCCTACCGGTATTCTTGCAACTATCACCCCCAGCGGAAGCAAAGATCTATTCTTCAAACATCAACCCAGGAGTGACTTCCCGGCACCCGTCAAAGATGTATTTTCTTAAGACGAAAACATACATTCAAAAACATTACATACATCATGATACATGCATAAACGCATCATACCTTACAATCTCATTTATGTTGAGAACATCATTGCTTGACCCATATCATGCATTGCATATGACTGACCTTTACCTTTCAGGAAAGATCCAGTTAAGTTCTCAGCTACATTTCAAGACCTAGTCTGGTTCAGTTAAATCGACCCTAAGATTTTCCTGATTCTTATCCAGTCAAAGGCCTTCTCTGGTTCAGTCAGATCGACCCTAAGATCTCCCTGATTCTTATCCAGTTGAAGATTTCAAGACCTTGTCTGGTTCAGTTAAATCGACCCTAAGATTTTCCTGTATCTTATCCAGTCAAAGGCCTTCTCTGGTTCAGTCAGATCGACCCTAAGATCTCCCTGATTCTTATCCAGTTGAAGATTTCAAGACCTTGTCTGGTTCAGTTAAATCGACCCTAAGATTTTCCTGTTTCTTATCCAGTCAAAGGCCTTCTCTGGTTCAGTCAGATCGACCCTAAGATCTCCCTGATTCTTATCCAGTTGAAGATTTCAAGACCTAGACCGGTTCGGTTAAATCGACCCTAAGATTTTCCTGTTTCTTATCCAGTCAAAGGCCTTCTCTGGTTCAGTCAGATCGACCCTAAGATCTCACTGATTGTTATCCAGTTGAAGATTCCAAGACCTTGTCCGGTTCAGTTAAATCGACCCTAAGATTTTCTTGTTTCTTATCCAGTCAAAGGCCTTCTCTAGTCCAGTTAAATCGATCCCTAAAAGATTTTCCTGATAAAGACTCAGTAGAAGACATCCAAGATTCTCTCAGCGTTACTGTTGAGGTTGAAGTCGCCTATGATTCTCTCAGCGTTCCTGTTGAGGTAGTAATCGTCCCCAGATTCTCTCAGCGTTCCTGTTGAGGTAGTAATCGTCCCCAGATTCTCTCAGCGTTACTGTTGAGGTAGTAATCACCCCAAGATTCTCTCAGCGTTCCTGTTGAGGTAGTAATCTCCCAAGGTTCTCTCACCGTCCCGTTGAGATAGTAACCATCCCTGGTTCATTCATCATCTTTTGAAGCTCCAGATCCAACTCCTGTAACCAGTCAGGACACATCTACACAAAGAATTTGAAGACCAGCTCCTGTAACAGGCCAGGTAATCATTTTCTTTTTTTCCAGGTACGCAAGTTCTCGCTAAGGAAACTCTTACGCGATTGACACCCAGATGGCATCTATAAGCCCATCCACCTTCCATCACCTCTCAACATGGCATCTATAAGCCCATCTTCCTATCCATCAATCTCCAAATGGCATCTGTAAGCCCATTCCCATCATCACACTGCTAACATGTGAGCGCAAATTTCTGGGCACTCTAGTGTTCAATCATCTTCCACCTTCGGATTACGAAAGGCACGTCAGCCAATCTGCATCCTCAGGTTATGAAAAGAAAAACTCCAACTTCTTTGGCTCAAAGGGGTTGACTAGGGATTATCTTCCTTATAACTCTGTTGTTTAGGATTTGAAACAATGCATGTACATCGTCAGTGGGGTCTGTTCAAAAGCATACTGTAAAGATTATGGTATCGTTTTCGTCATCCTCCCTCAAAAGGCTTAGAATTTTTAATCGAGAGTTGAACATCATAAAAAAATGAAAGCAATTTGAATATAGTGAATACGAATAGATTGATTCAAAACAGACATATGCGATGCATTAATGAAATAAAAAAGTTTGCCATGACAATAATTGTTTGAATAAGCAAAGAAAAATACAACTTGAAAATTCAAATAAAACAAAAGCCTTCAATGATTTGGCATAGGAGCAGTGATTATGTTTGGAGTCTCTGGAGGGTCAAACTGGATTTATTTGGCATCAATCATGTCTTGAACCTTATTCTTCAGGGCCCAACAGTTGTTTGTGTCATGTCCCGGACTGTCACAGTGGTATGCACACCTTTCATTGGGATGATAGGTAGGAGCGGAAGTGTTTGGATTCCGGAGAGGAGCCCTTAATGTAATCAGCCCTGCCTTCAACATTCGCTGTAGCGCTTGAGTCAGTGACATGTTGATCTTAGTGAATTGTCTTTTAGGTGCGACCTCCTGACGTTGATGCCCCTGTCTTTGTTGAGCAAGCGTAGGATTAGAGATCAAGATTTCTCCTACGCGTTGGTCATGACGACTCTTTTGACCATACACAACATTGGACTCTTTCTTCCCATTGTAGGGCTTTTTCTAAGCATCGGAAGGTGTAGCTTCTTGAATCTTCCCGCTTTTGATGCCAGCTTCAATTCTTTCACCAGTCAAGATAAGGTCTGTGAACCCGGCTAAAGAGTTTCCAATCAAATGGTTAAAGAATGGACCAGACAGGGTCCCCAGAAACATATCAATAAGTTCACGATCTGTTAAAGGTGGCTGCACCCTTCCGGCAAGGTCTCTCCACTTTTGAGCATACTCTTTAAATTCTTCACCCGTCCCCATTGACATAACCTGGAGTTGGGTACGCGTAGAAGCGAGGTCGGAATTATACTGATACTGCTTATAGAACGCAATAGCCAAATCCTCCCAGTTACGGATACTGGCTCCATCCAGCTGATAGAACCATTCCAGCTGAGTCCCTGAAAGACTATCCTGGAAGAAATGGATCCACAAATTCTTGTCAGCGGTGTATGGATGGATCTTCCTTACATATGACCGGAGGTGCAGCTTTGGACAGGAGGCTCCGTCATATTTGGCAAAGGCAGGTGCCTTGAATTTATGGGGAATCACCACCCTAGAGGATAAGCCTAGGTCTCCAAAGTCCAGCCCGGGCACATTCTGTATCTCCATGGCGCTCAAGCGGTCCTCCAACTGTTTGTACCTATCCTCAGCAGGAGGATATTGTTCTTCATCATAATCTGTCTCGTTGTCGGAGACTACGGGACTAGGAACCCTTCTCTCTTGGGGGTTGTCTTTCCCTATAGAGGAGGTAGTCAGCTCAACCTCATTCTACAGTCCATTCCCAAATCTGCGTCCAGTGTTGAACAAGACGGTTCTCTTCTTCTTCTTCTTCCTCTCATTCAGAATCAGAGTCTTCAAATCCTATTGACCCTGGGCTAGGCTCATAACCAACTCTTGGAACTGGGCGTTCTGGGCCTGGAGGGCCTTGATGGCTTGTTCAGTGGAAGGTTCAGTAGACATGATGATTGCTGAAATAAACAGCGAAGAAGATAAGTGACCTGTAAAAGGGTACCTGTAATGCAATGATATGTATGATATATGTATGCAATGTTTTCAAGGATCTCGCGGGGTAAACAAGACAATTGTTAGAATTTGAATTTTGTAGCTTGATTGAAGGAACTTCATGTTGTTGAGAGTCCTTCTTCAAGAGTCAAGCTCACCATATCGAGTGGGTCATAGCCCCTGACTCAAGTTATCATGTTTGATCTCCAAACAACCTTGGCTAGAGGAAAATAAATCCCCTTTGCCCCTTGCTAGACATTTGGTTCATCTTGACATGCATCACAAACCCTTGAGATCCTTGAAATGGTTAAGGAAATTCTATGGTATGATGTTATGATGTTATGATGTTATGTACAGGTATGCAAAAGTGTGAGGTGACGTAAGTAAGCCCTGTAATAAGTCCAGATTAAGGACTGTAAACAAAACCTGCAAGGAACTCATGTTGTCAGATAACAAGAATGTGCAAGTAGTTCAAGTTTGAAGGCACACAAGTCACACAAAAGAGCCCTTAGATTCCAGGCCGGCATGAAGTTTAGGTACTACCCTCTTTCAATTTCAGTTGGTTAAAACCTGTCCTAAAAATAGTAATCGGGTTCTAGAGGATCTCAATATCACTGACTACCCTTAATCGGTTATAATTCCAGTTTGGTAACCTTTTCTTGCGGCCGGAACCATCGCGAGAATTTAGTCTCAATGAGCGTAGCATACTGCTACTGTTCTATGGCCAAGTTGGTCAATTTAAGGTTCTAAGGTCAGTTGGTGCTTAATGACTCCTCAGAAGACCCATATTCTCCTCGTTCCAACACAAGGGATATCGGTACAGACCAAGGTGTCACACCAACGTAGCTACTGCTTCACCCGTGTCGGTCTACGCCGGACAAGTCCCTCACAGTTTATTACTACTTACCTAAAGGGTATCCCCAGATCCGGGTTAGGATCTATGAAACTCCGATGCAAGCCCACAAAATTAAAGCATACAAGGCATACAATTGAAAACATAGTGGTCTAATCCTAAGGTACACCTCACTTATTAAAGACCCCAGCAGAGTCGCCAGTTCTGTGATCGGTGAAAATAGAACGGACTGTTTTGGAATGTTGGTTCGCGTTTGCGTTTAGAAAAATGTCGCGGTAAGCAAGAGTTGCCACCGTCTTTTATTTTCTCCAACAAGGAAAGGACAAAAGCACAGCAAAATTCCTTTTCGAGATGTTTCTCGGGTTCGGGAGGTAGATTATAGAAAGGGAAGGTGTTAGCACCCTTTCTATCCGTGGTTATCCACGGGCTCTTAGGTATTTGTTCACTATGTTTTCAAAAGTGTTTTGCTTTTCTTGTGTTTGTGGGTTTTGAAAAAGTTTTGTTTTGAAAACTTCGATTTAACTCTTGTATCTGTCCTCAAGAGTGTATGAAGTGTTTGTTTGAAAACTTTTGTTTGGAAAAGTGTGAGTGCGAAAAGTATTTTTGTTTTGAAAGAGCAAGTACCTAGGAACCTCTACCTACTCAAAAGAAATTAAGTTGTGTAAATGTCCTTCAGACAGTACTATCCCACTATTGAGAAGTAGGTAGCACCGTCGTTGGAGTTTCGGGTCAATTCGATTATAGGGACATGTGGTCACTAAAGCAACGGTAGGACGCCTTAGCGGTAATCCTAGTGTCTTAGATCGTTTTTTATCGAGGCAACCGTTTCGAGGCAACTTTGATCTTTAGACAGGAGGGCGACCTCTAAAACACCCTATACTCAATGACCACTTCGAGGCAACCAAGTGAGGCGTACCCTAGGAGTGGCATGTGCGAGTGTGTCAAGTTTCAGTTTATGTTATCTTTGTACAGGTTATGGTGAGCTACGATTGATTTTAATTTTAAGAGAAGTCTTGTCATGCATAGCCTAGTTAACATACATCTAGCAGTTAATAGTTGCGGAAAATAAAACTAAACTATTACAAGGCGTCGGGTATTTACATCGCCAAAAACAAACCCTTGAAAAAGTAAATTGCGGGAAATAAAAAAAAGGTCCTAATTAAGCTATTACATCCTCGGAGCAAATACAATTATATGATAAAAAATTATGAATAAAAAATAATCACACGCGCGAGAAAAATTGAATCGGAGAAGTTCTTAGGGTTTTGACCCCTTTTGAGAAAGAAGGAAGTTTTTATTATTTGTGAATTAAATTAAATTAAACCTAAACTAATTAATTAAAAAAGGAAATATTTTTGGTTTTTTATGTTTTAAGGGAATAAATAAAAAATAGTCAAAAGTTATTAAAAACCCTAGTTCTACATTAATTTTATTTATTGCAAAAATATTAAAATTAACCTAATTAAAAACTAAATTAATTATGTTAGTATTTATTTACAAAAATAACTAATTAAATTTAATAAATAAAAAATATTATATTTTTTATGCTTTCTGAATTTATTATGAAAATAATTAATTTGTTAGTGAAAATAATAATTATAATAAATAATTAAAATAAAAGAAATAAAAATAGGAAAGAAAAGGAAGAAACTTGAAGGGGGGTGTTGGGCCAAATTCTGGAGGTAATTCTGGAATTTTGAAGCCCACTAATATTCCAGCCACGTTGACTATGGCCATCCCCTGCATAGGCGTTGACTGGAGACTATGGTGAAGACTCCACTCTGGCCATTGGATTTAGACTTGAAGACATCTGGCTCACTGAGACGCGAGGTGCATGGTGGATCACGCGTTGGAGGGTACATGGGATCACCTGCAGAAAGAAAACAAATAATTGTTTTGGGGGACCTGGGATTCTAACCCAGGTCCCAAGGCTTCCAGATCAACACGCTAACCACTCCACTAAGCTGTTTCAACTGTTATTAAAATAAAGAGCAATAATTATATATGAAAATAATCAATATGCTGTAATAAAACAAAAATAACGCGCGCTTTTCAAATTGTCCAATGGTATGTCAACACCTCATTATCTTCTTCATTCGTTCTGCAAAAATAATATTAGATAGCGGGGGTTTTTAACCCCCACTATTCATCTGCACGAAAAATAGCGATTAGAAGCACAGTGCATATAAATATTTCGCGAGGGGTGGTTCTTGTTCGTCTTGTTCGCACGATTTCACTCATATATCTCACTGGTCCCAATTTTTCTGGGTTTAGAAAGCCCTAATTGAAAACTCAAGAACCCTAGAATTTTGATCATGGCATCTTTTGATTCAGGGCGTTATAGCTCAATTAAATTATGCCATTAGCTTCGTATGGTTCCTAGCAATGCAAAACAATCAAAGAAACGTGTTAAATGCGCATGAATCAAGCAATACGATTTTGAATAAGAAAGGCAAACCGTGGTTCTATATTCTTTGATTCTTTGAGCTTAATGCTTGAATTGGATTGCAAAACGTTCCTGGAACCTCCTGCAATGTATTGGAATCAATAAAAACTCTTGAATCGCCCTAGAATGCAAGAACAGGTTCCTAATTTTCTTGGAAATTCTTGAAACTGTATGGTTGTCTCTGCAGCCTTTCAATCGTCCATTAGGTCAGGGTTAGCTTGCATACATATAAGGCAATTGAATTAGGTTAAAAAACTAGGCCAATATCCATTGCATTGATGTTTGAATCCTTGATTGAAAAATCAAATATTCTTGATTTTCATGATTGAACAAACTTGCCAAAATTGGATTTTTTGATATCTTTGACTTGTGCACGAATTTTCCAGCATGCTTAGGTCCTATTTGCTTCACAAAAAGATTTAAAAACCAAATCTTCTATTTTCTTAGGATTTAAATTGATTAAATGAATTAATATTAATTAAAAATCCAATTAATCAATAAAAATAAGAAAATAAATTCAATTAATCTTGATGGGTCGTGCATAAGTCATGGATGAAGTTTCAAGAAGAGATTTGAGGCCCATTAGCAAAAACAAGGTGTTTTGAGCAAAGTTGACTTTTGCAAATTCATAAAAATTTCCCAACTTCTCCAATTCACAACTTGCTCAATTTTGATCATATGACCATGTTCTTGGACATTTTGGAAAGCTCTTGAAGTCCTCTAACCAATGCCTTTGGTCCCATGTCATTTGGATTTACCAATCTCAAGTTATGGTCTTTGACTCAAAGTGTACTTTTGTTGACTTTTGAATTTGACCTATAATGTAAAAATTGGTAACTTTTTGTGAGAGCATTTCTTGAACTTGGAGTGTGAATATGGATTGTAGGAAATTTCATCCCCTTCAAAATGAGCATTGGATGGGATTTTTCTGATAAACCATGAAGAAGTTATGCCCTGGTCAAGATACAGTTGACTTTTCTACTGTCCAAAAATAGTAACTTTTTGCACCTTGATGATTTTTTGAGCTATTCTTGTGGAATCATGATCAAGACTTAATCAAATGATGATTGTGGACTCAAAATGAGATGTTGACCAAAAATTCTGACTTTTGACTATAAAATGACCATTTTGCCCTTGCAGTTGATTGTAGGTCAAATGAGGCTTTTGACTGTGCAAATTGGCACTGTGAGTCTTGAAATTTGGTATATAGGTGCTTGAGAATGTATATAGGCCTATGAGACTTGATTGAACCATTGGAAACCCCAAATTCCATGAAAGAACCAAAACCCTAATTTCAGTTGTCTTAGGAGATGGTTTGACTGTTTACCTCTTGAGCCATCTTGAGTAATTTGAAAATTATTCTTGACAAATCTTGAGGAATATGGGAGGGCAAATTTTGGGGTACAACACCATCCTTAAAAAATAAAACGTAAAAGAAAAACAATGAGCACAAAAGTTTGTATGTGAAAAACGTACATGATTCATTGAATGTCATATGAAGATGAAATAATAACCCTTACAAATGGACCATTGTGCCTCGGGAATTGTTTTTCAATATTACATATCCAACAAAATGTAAAAGATAAATTACTGAGGGATGAAAGTTATTGGGACAAAGTCTCTGGCCTCCCAATTGCGGAGTCCTCCATTGATAGTCGGAAAGATCCAATCCTCCAAGCTGCAATCCTCTTCACAATCTTCTACCGCATTGACCTCTCGGTTGCTAATCTTCAAGGGTGGCCCTCCAGCACGGGCACGGCGTACAGCCTTCTGAGAACTTGAAGTGAACCCCAAGCCAAACTTGTCAGATTTATATGGAATATCCGGAAGTTTCCCCCAGATGGTGCATCCACCCTCCTCTACTACTGCTTTTACGTCCTTCAGAGATGACATCCGGAGTGGAGGTCTTGTAATCTTGGGAATCTGGGACACAACTTTGGTCATTGCTACCTCTTGGGGGACCTCTTCGAAGTGTTGAAGAGGAGTTTCAATGAACTCGCCTTCCAATTCCGCATACATGAAGGAATTGAGGTGGCTAATCATATATTCTTCCTCTCTGTGGACAATGATAATCTTTCCTTAGACCGGATATTTCAGCATCTGGTGCAGTGTAGAGGTGACAGCGCCAACATTATAGATCCATGGCCGTCTTAGAAGATAGGAGTAAGGGGGGCGGATGTCCATTACATAAAAGGTTGAATTGAAAGTCTGGGTCCCAACCTTTATGGGGATATCCACATCCCCGTGTACCATCATCTTTGAGCCATCAAATGCCCTTACGACTATGTTACTTGGTTTCAACGTCAGTCCTTCGCAGTCCAGTGTGTCGAGAGCTTTCTTCGGTAAAACATTCAAAGATGAGACAATGTCCACCAAGACATGGGCCAGAGTTGTTCCTCTACATTCCACAGAGACATGTAATGCCTCTTTGTGATTTCTTCCCCTTGGTGTCAGATCAACATCTGAGAAGCCTAGGCTGTTATTCACTGTCAAGCTCGCCACACAATCTTGAAATTGATCAGTAGACGTCTCTTGAGGCACATGGGCTGTCTTTAGGAACTTTACCAGGGCTTTCGCATGTGCCTCGGAACAAAGCAGCAATGCCAGCATGGAGATCTTGGAGGGAGTTTTCCCCAACTGTTCAACTACATCGTAGTCGC
The DNA here is from genome assembly GCA_948472305.1 of Vicia faba. Taxonomy (NCBI): domain Eukaryota; kingdom Viridiplantae; phylum Streptophyta; class Magnoliopsida; order Fabales; family Fabaceae; genus Vicia; species Vicia faba. The sequence goes on from OX451737.1 coordinate 1,481,528,221, forward strand.
TCCTTTTTATGATTCTCAGGATCTCCTCCATTTCTTTCTTGGAGGTCTTGAGGATAGTCAGTGATTGAGCCTTCGTCCGGAAAGGCTCCACTTGAATACTTTTTCCTCGAGTTTCAGCAGCAGGAGTGTTGGTAGGAATGACAGTAGGGGTTGTATCGTCTTTGTCAATAGGAACACTTACAGAGATGATTATCGGTACGGAAGTAACCTTTGGAGCAGCCACGGGTCCAAACACTGCCTTTCGGGGGAAATCTCTGGAGAAAAGATTCTACCGCTTCGGGTAATCTTACTAGTTCTGGCAATATTGCTAATGTCGGAGTCTTCTTCTTCAGAGTTTATCTCTTCGGCGGCCAGCCCATCTTGTTTGATGCCATGGTAGTAGATGTCCCCACCGTAATTCCACGACACAGTTTTGTCTGATTCATATGGGACTGGCCCATGCATTGTGATTATAAGAGGAGTAGTTTTTGGAACCGATGTAATTCTAACGATTCTTTTGGGGACCCTGGAAGAATTGGTGGAGATGGTAATGATTGAAACGTCTTCAACAGGAACAGGTGAAACATGAGTACTTTCAAACAGAATCTCTTTGTTTTCTATCAAGCGTTGAATGCCTGTTTTCAACAAAGGGCAAACAGTTGGTGAGGATAAGCAAAGATGGCAGTCTTCATTACAACCCGGGAATACACCGGCTTTCAACAAGTTTATCTTAATGATTGGGAGTGGAGTCACGAGTTCATCAACTGTGGTAACAAACAAGTCTTCTTCAATAGCATTGGTGTGGTGACCATGTCTAGGCATAGGAGCAGAAATGAAGTTTGGCTCCTCTGGTGCATGAAACTCAATTTCTTTTGCTTCTATAAGGTCTTGAATTTTATTTTTCAAAGCCCAACAGTTATTAGTGTCGTGACCCGGAATTTCGGAATGATATGCGCAATGGGCATTTGGGTGATAATGAGGGGATGTTGTGTTGGGGTTTTTTGGAGCTTCTTTCAAAGTTTCCAAATTGGATTTCAGAAGATGTGGTAATACTTAGGACAGAGTCATATTGATTCTGGTGAATTGTTGGACTGGCCTTTCCACCCTCGGTTGATAACTTCTTTGTTGATCAGATGTTGGCTTTGGGATCATAACGGCCCCTACCATTGGGCGGCGTTCGGCTCTCCCTTGGTCCCTTTATGGATATACAGCAGCTACTTCTTTCTTCCTAATAAAATGCTTCCTCACAACTGTAGAAGAAGATGAATCCTTCTGAATCTTTCCTCTTTTTATGCCAGCTTCCACCCTCTCTCAGGTCAGTATTAACTCAGTAAATCCGACAGATGAGCTTCCAATTAAATGGTTGAAGGAAGGGCCTGATAGAGTACCTAAGAACATGTCCACTAATTCCCTTTCAGACATAGGGGGTTGAACTCTTCCATCTAGATCTCACCAATTCTACGCGTAATCCTTGAAACCCTAATTGGAAGCCATATCCATACTCTGAAGTTGAGTACGGGTAGGCGCCAAATCAGCATTATATTGATATCGCTTGTAGAAAGCTGTGGAAATATCTTCCCAATTGTGGATGTTGGCCCTTTCCAGTTGGTAAAACCAGTCGAGTTGTGTTCCAGATAGACTATCTTGGAAAAAATGCACCCACGAGTCTTTATCAGCGGAGTATGGTTGGATCTTTATCACATATGATCGGAGGTGCATATTAGGACATGACACTCCATCATATTTTGCGAACAAAGGCACTTTGAATTTTGGAGGAATCACAATCCCCGACACTAATCCCAATTCTTCAAAGTCTAGACCTGGCACCTTTTGTATTTCCATAGCACTCAAACGCTCTTCAAGATGTCTGTATTTATCATCAGCTGGAGGATAATGTTCCTCAGAGTAGTCTTCCTCTTCTTCCTCCTCTTCAGATTCTGACGGGACCGCTGTTTCCTTTCCTTTTCCTTCTCCTTCACCGGATGTTGTTGAAAAATTCAAGGTTCTTCTAGTCTTCCCCTGAAATCTTCTCCCCATGTTTAAAACCCCAGTGACTTTCTTTGTTTTCTTTTTCCTTTCCTCAGCCAGCAGAGTCTTCAACTCTTCTTGCCCCTTGGCTAGGGTCATGAGCAACTGTTGAAACTGCATGTTCTGAGCTTGGAGATCTATGACTGTTTGTTAGAGATCCATCTTACTGAAATAAACAGTAGAGAGATGAGGAAACTTGTTGCAAAGACCTGTTTATGTTATGATGAATGATATATGCATATGCAATGTTTTCAAGGATTTTAAAGATTCAAGTTCGTTTTAGACAAAAAGGAAACACACGTTATATTAATAAGATAGAGTTTGAGTACATCAATGCCCCTTGGGAAAAATAACACAAAACTCTAAGATAAAAAAGTAGTGCGCATCCTCTTTGGTGCTATATAGGCATTTAGAGTCTGCTCCTCATGAAGTAGCCTAGTGAGTTCCAAAACCTTCTTCTCGCTTGCGTAGAATTGGGCTTCGAAAGTATCTCGCTCTCCTTTGAGCTGTATCCAATCCCTTTGCAGGTCTTCAAGAGATGTGGGCATGTCAGGATGTAGGATAGTGTATGGAACATCTCCCTCCTCAACAGGCTCAATAATTACCGGAAGAATGGAAGGATAAGGCATCATAAGACTTTGAGTGCGGGTTCGTACCCATTTAAGGTAAGGCTCAAGAGGGATGGAATTCTTGTTCCCCGGAGTCTTGCTATCCACCTTGTTTAGCATCCTCCAAGCTCAGATGAATCTCTGGCGAAGACCTTGATCTTTGTTGTCGTAGTCGAATACCAGACCTTGAATCAGCATCTCGTGCGGACCATCCCGTCGGGCGTAACCAAACTATCTTAAATATAAGCATGGGTTGTAGGTGAGGCCTCCCCTAATTCCAAGTAGAGGTACATTAGGGAATTCCCCACAACGGTCAACAATGATAACATTCTCTTTGGATCGGGAGCACCAATGAATATCTGAATGTTTGAGCGTCATTAACCTTTGTGACCACCTTGAACCTTGCTCATTCTTTAAGACTGATTGGGGAAGATGAGAAATAAACCATCTTTCCAGGAGAGGTGTGCAACACATAAGGACACCTCTTTTCCTCATTGTGCAAGTGTGAAAAGAGTGTAGGATATCCCCTAGTAATTTAGGTACCGGATTGCGTGACATGAAGATTTTGGCGGTGCTCACATCTATGAGTTGGTCAGGATTGGGAAATAAGACCATCCCATAGATAAGAAGAGCCACAATTTCCTCAAAGGCTTGCAAGTCTAAGGAATTCCAACAGCTTTGGGCTTTCTCAAACAGGAACTTTGCTAAGGAGCCTTTGACACCACTTCTAGTTTCCCAATGAGTTGTGACATCAGATGAGTGCAAGTGCAGAGCTTGAGCAATCTCTTCTGGCTTTGGGTCTCTTTCCGTATCGTTGAAAGGTAGTTGATTGATAATGGGAATCCTCAAGAGTTGAGAGAATTCTTCCAAAGTAGGCACAAGCTGATAGTCGGGAAATGTGAAGCAATGGTGCAAAGGATCACAGAACTGAAAGAGCACCTTCATCATATCCTCATATGTGTTGGAGGTGACCAAGTTGAGTAGACGACCATGTCTCTCGGTGAATGGAGAGTTCTCATGGATCCTTGAAGCTAGCTCTTTAAGTTGTGGAGGAATTCTCACAAGGTTGACTTGGATAGTTTTCCTACGAAGTGAATCCATATCCTACAAAACAAGAACAAAGACGAATCTCCAAAAATACTTGAAATGGTTAGTATATGTATATGATGTTCATGATGTCCATGATGTTATGTACAAGTATGCATATACAAGCAAAATAAACAAGTTCTTAGTTTAGGCTTGCATGAGGTTTTATAGGTAAGTACCCTCTTGAAGTTTAGTTTGCTTAAACCTGTCATAGTAATAGTAACCGGGTTCTAAGGAGCTCAATATCACCGGATTGTTTCCTTGGTTATTGTTTCAACTCAAGCCTCTTTAATGGCGACCGAAATATCGCAAGAAACTAAACCTCAATCAGTGTAGTATCGAGTATCTACCAACTTCAGACTGCACCAAATCCGGTCATCTCACTACATCCTAAAGGCCAAGTTGGTCAAGTAAAGGGTTCTAGAAGTTCATTAGTGCTTCATGAAATCACTTAGTGGCCCCGTATTCTCTTTGATTAACTCAAAGGCTACCGGTACCCACAAATATGTCACACTAACATAGCTATTATTTAGACCATGTCGGTATACCCCGCACAGTTTTCACAATGTATTTTTATTTGCCTATAATGTATCCCAAATCGAGGTAGAGGATTTCAAACCCAAACAAAGAACCATAATGTAAAGCATACAAGTCAAACAATGTAAGCAAATAAATGTGATCTAGCCTTAAGGTAACCCCACTTTTATAATTTTCCCCAGCAGAGTCTCCGGTTCTGTGATACGGTGGGAGAACTGACTTGAGGGTTTTGCGTTTTATCGCAAATGTTGCGGTTTAGCAAGAGTCTCCACCGAATTTTCTTTTATCCAAGAGGAAAGGTGAAAAATCACAAGAAAGACCTTTGAGATTGTTTCTTTAGTTCGGGGGGTAGATTATGAAAAGGGAATGTAGTAGCACCCTTTTCATCCATGGTTTTCCATGGGCTCTTAGTTACTTGCTAGATCACTTGCTTTTTGTTTTGAAATTGTGCTTTGTGTGGTTTTAAAAGTATTTTGTAAAAGAGGTCATTGTTTAGGCAATCTTTGTAATGATTCTCGTTCGTAAGAATGTATACAAAGATGTTTGTCTTTTTGAAAATGTTTTCATTGTTTGTAAGATGTTTTTGAAATGTGTGTGTTTGTTTTGGAAAATAGCAAGGATAGTTGTTTTGAAATGGAGCAAGTAACTAGAACTAATCTACCTACTCAAATGTCTTTCTTGTTCATTTTCTTTTCCTTTGATATTGTTGTCTTACCATTGATTTGATAAGCAATCTTATCTTTGGATGTAAACGGGACAGACGTGGGTCATCGTATAGTCATGATTAGCAATGTCGCAAAGTATCTTAGCATTTTTTGAGGGACTAAGATCATTTTATAAGGAAACTTTGAATAGTGTCATCGAGGGACTATGATCTTATATTTGTTTGTTTTTGCCAAGATACTTCGCATGCGTAATATGACCATTTTTATATAAGGCAACTAAATGGAGTAACCCTAAGGATGCTTGTGTGCAAGTGTATTATTTTCATGCTTGATTTTGTCTTGGATTTAGGATTTTATATTTGATTTGTTTTTGTCTTGCCATACAAACCCTAATTACTAGCATGGTATATAAAAGCGGTAAATTGCATAATTTAAAGATTACTATGCTATTACAACATTTTATGGGAGGGGGGTATACAAATTATGAATGGGGATTTGCAATAATATAAATCTAATTAAGCTATTACAACCAAATCGAATTTGTACGAATATTCGAATAAACAATATACAATATAATTTAAATATGCAATGTTATGTATATGCAAGAAAAAGAAATTTGCTTTGTTTTTCATATGCAAAAGAGTTTTGAATTAAACCTAATAATATTAAAAAGGAAATTATTTCTTGAAAAAAGTGGTTAACCCTAATTTCTAATTTAAAAAGAAAATAAAGTTCTTTAAGTATTATTTTTGTGTATTTTTTGTCTTAAAATAATAAATAATATTTATGAAAATATTTAGTCTTTTTATACATCAAAATAAATATTTACAAGTATGAAGAAAAAGGAATAAAAATATATCTAAGTCTATTTTATTTTTACAAGTTTATTTAAGAAAAATAGTTAGTATATAATAAAATAAAAATATTTTTTTATGTGAAAATAAAATAAAATAAATCAAAAATGCAATATTTATCATATTTTATATTTTTTATGATTTTTTTATGTTAAAGAAAATATTTAATAAAATAAAAATGAAAATAAAAACAAATAAATAAAATGCATGGGCCAGGGGGTATCCTGAGTAAACAGGATGTAGACATTAGAAAAAAAAATGAAGCCCAAAGGAACAAAGCCCAACGCTGCAAAAATGAGAGAAATGGCAAAAAAAAAGAGAGAGAAAATATGCAAAAGGCATGCACCAAGGCTCGAACCCATGACCTTGGCATTCTCAACGCGCTGCCTTGCCACTAGGGTGGTTGTACATCCGTTAGTTTAAATGAAACAAGAAAAACATAACACATAATGCCTCCTTGCCCTGTACTTCATCTTCTTCCTCAAGCTGGCCAGAACCCCTGTATCTTTCTCATTTCTCCATGAAAATGGAAACTTCCAACATGAAAATGATAGTACTCTTTCTCACGATTTCAACCATGTAACTTGTGATACACTGGGAAAGAACTGACTATTTTTGGAATGCTGGTTTGCGTTTTGCGTTTCTTTTTGCAAAATGTCGCGGTAAGCAAGAGTCGCCACTGAATTTTATTTTATCCAACAAGGAAAGGAAAAAAGCACAAAAAAATTCCTTTTTCGAGATATTTCTCGTGTTCGGGGGGTAGATTATAGAAAGGGAAGGTGTTAGCACCCTTTCTATCTGTGGTTATCCATGGGCTCTTAGGTACTTGCTCAAATGTTTTCAAAATTTCTTTCTTTGTGCTTGTGGGTAAAAAAGTTTTTATTTGAAACTTCGATTTAACTCATGCTTCTATCCTCAAGAGCGTATGAAGTGTTTTCGAAAAGTGTAAGTGTAAAAAAGATTTTGTTTTTTGAAAGAGCAAGTACTTAAGAACCATCTACCAACTCGAAAAAGGAATCGTTCTATGCTATCTTCCTTTAGACAACGCTATCCCACTATTGATGAGTAGGTAGCATCGTCGTTGGAGTTTGAGGGTCAATTCGAATTTAGGGACTTACGATCACTAAAGTAATGTTAGGATGCCTTAGAGGTAACCCTAATGTCTTAGATCATTTGTTTGAGGCAACATATCCGAAGCAACCATTTCGAGGCGACTATGATCTTTTAGACAAGAGGACGACCTCTAAAGTGACCTATACTCAATTACCGCGTACGAAGGCAACCAAGTGGGGTGTACCCTAAGAGTGCGCATGTGCGAGTGTGTCGTTTTCAGTTAATTTTGTCTTTGTACATGTTAATGGTGATCTAATTTGATTTTAGGTTAAAACATTAAGTCTTGTCATGCATACCTATTATCAAACATCTAGCAGTTATATTTTGCGGAAAATAAATTGCGGAAATTAAATTACAAGGCATCGGGTATTTACATCGCCAAAAGCAACCCTTTGAAATTTAAATGCGGAAAAAAAAGCGATAAAAATAATTAAATAGTCCTAATTATCTATTACATTCCAGGAACAAATACAATATTGAATAAAATGGATCGCGTGCGGGAAATTAAATCGAGTGCGAGTTTCTAGGGTTTTGACCCTTTGTTATTTAAAGAAAAGATTTTTTTTGTTTGTTTTTGAATTAAGAAAGAAAGTATCCTAAATTAATTATTAAATCAATAAATTAATTAATTAATGAAAATAAATTTTTTTGGATTTTTTTGGTGTTTAAAGAAAGAAAATAAAATTAATCAATGTTAGTAAAAACCTAATTAAGTCTAAATTAATTTTAATTATTTCACAAGAATGTTAAAATTATTTCTAATTAATGGCCTAAATTAATTAAATTAGTATTTATTAATAAAAAATTAAAATTTGATTTTATGAAGAAAAATATTTTTTTGGTTTTTATTTTATTAAAGGAAAAAATTTGATTGGTTAATAATTAAATAAAAACAATAAATAAATAATCAAAACAAAAATAAACAAAATAGAGAGAGTTAGAAGTGTATGGGCCTGAAAAGGGGGTCAAGATAGCAATCTGAGGCCCATCACAAGCTGGCGTCATTTGACCTTTTGAGATCCCCTATGCGCATGTTGACTGGACTCCATGGTGGACCATTAACCTGGATCACCAGATCTGGCCTTTGGCCATCTGGCGCTTTGACTTGTAAAGGCATATGGTGAGCTGTAAGCATTGGTTTGTACCTGATCATCTTAAGAAAAAATATAACAAAGCACATGAGGGACCTGGGATTCGAACCCAGGTCCTGAAGGCGTTTGGATGCACATGTTTACCACTCAGCCATTGTGTTTCATTTGTTAATAATATACCAAATAATAATAATATGAGAAAATGGATTAATGTGCCAGCAAAATAAAAAAAGTGCGCGAAAATTTGAAAGGACCAATCAAAGGGGGACACGTTGTCATCCCTGTCCTCGGGCCTGTAAAGAAATTACCTGCGGATTTTAATCCGCAGCTAAAAGCGTAGGCCATTCCTAAAACTCATCTCAGACCATATAAACTCCTCCCAAGACCATGGTTGCGCTCGTCTTTCCCTTCCGGTCATGTCCATGGCCATCATTGGGGCTAATTTTACCTGTAAGAGAAACGCCCAAAAACAAACCACGAAACCCTAGATATGGTACTTGGCTTTACAGGTCAGATAAATAAAATTGGATAATGCAGAATGCTTGGAAACTTGATGAGGATTATGAATCTGCAAATAATTTGTGCAAAAGATGCAGGGATAAAGATTTGTGAATTCAAGAAGGAAGCAATTTTTTGTGACACTTACAGTGCTTTTGGGCGTGTATGAGAGCTTGCTTGGGATCCAGGAGGGTTATGTGATCACCCAGGAATTGATTGAGATCGTTCTTGGCTTCTGAATTTGCCTCTAAGTGTGAATTCGAACTCAAGCTTTTTCACACTTTTTTTCAAGTTTTGTTTGGTTTATTCTTGCAGTCTCTAGCCCTGTTTTCGTGTCCTCTAGCCTCCTTATGTATGATAGAATGCATTAGGTTAACAATTGTGCCTTGAATCTTTCCACATCAATGCCATGGTATTTGATTTGATTCACCATTATTAAACCTTCCAAAATTGTCAAAACTCAATCTTTTTGCACATGGATTGCTTGATACGAGTTTGATACCCTTGATGATGATGATACAGTCCTGAAATAGCCAAAAAGATATCAAGTAATCAATATTTGGATTTTATTTGATTTAATTTGATTTAAAATGAAATAATTCAATAAAAAATCAAATAAAATAATAAAATTGATAAATGGACACAAGGCTGAAGCTAGGACACGTGTCATCTCAATTTGATATTCCATGCTCAAGTTATAAGCTTTATAAAAAAGGTGTTTTTGTTGACTTTCAAAAATGACCTATAATGTCCAAATTCATAACTTCTTATTAGTGCATTTTCTGATCTTGGGGTATGAATATGGATTGTAGGAAATTGAATCCTCTTAAAAATGAGATTTGGATGGGTCATTTATCATAAAGTATGAGAAATTTATGCTTGGTCAAAGTTGAGATGACTTTTCCTACAAAACCCTAATTTAGCAACTTTTGAGTCTTGATGAATTTTGAACAATCCTTGATGAATCATGATCAACCCTTGATCAAATGATGAAATATCATTCAAAATGAGAATGTTGACAAAAAATATTGAAGTTTGACTATTTGTAGGTCACAGTTGACTTTTGCCCTAGCACAGTCGATTTTTGGACCCTTTGAGCAATTGACTGAGCAAACTTCCTCTGCAAGGCTTGAAATTTGACATGGGTGACCTTGAGAACATATTAGGACATTGGGTAGCACTTGATGTCATTTGTATTCAATGATCTTGATGCAACGAAGATGATTGTGAGAGTAGACCTGCAGGAGAGAATAACTCAGTTGGGGAATACACTGATGAGGAGATTACTCTGTGGGGAAGAGATGCTCCGCTGAGGATTCCACCGATAAATTCCGTTGGGGATGAATTACTGTTGCTGGTGATACTGAATCCTGTTGGGGATTGAATTATGTTTGTGAAAGGAAAGAACTCCGCTGGGGACGATCTCTCAGTTGCGGCTTCACTGGGGATAACATGTTAAACTCTTGTGGGGATAATCCTTTGAGCTTTGTTGGGGACAATCTTCCTTTGAGCTCGGCTGGGGATATTTATTTTTATACTCCACCGGGGACAAACTTTCAGAGTCTACTGGGGATGATTCTTTAACTCCACTGGGGAAGCTTTTTCAGACTGCGTTGGGAAAATTTTAAATCCACTGGGGGTATCTTGTATTCTGCCGGGGAATATTCTTATATTCCGTTGAGGAATATTAAGACTGTCGGGGATAATTCCTTTTCAGTGTTGATGGTAGATAAACTCTGCTTGGGGGGGAATATTACTGATTCATTCATTCACAGTTGCAAATCTCAGCTGGGGAGAGCTATTATTACTGTCTTACTCTGCGGAGAGTGAAAGTATCTTAGCCGTATTCTTCTGCTGAATTTACCTTTGTACCTGGTGGACAGAGCAACTATACGGCTTGGACAATTCTTATTTGCCCCTGTTTCCGATATTACCAGTAATCATCTTTTCGTTTCGCATGTAAATATTTATGAGAGACAATTAATGTCAAGTGCATATATAAAAGATGAACATTGGACGTTCTTTGCAAAACAAAACAGATAAAGGAAAAATAGTTTGAAATTTCTTTGAAAATGAATTGTATTGATTTTGAGGTTTGGCCTGTGAATAGGCGTCTTTGTACATGAGGATGACGTCCTAGTAAGGGAACACCGCCGAATAATAGAATTTACACAATTTGTGAAAAACTAAACAGAACAGCTATGTGAATGATCCTACTGGGTTCCAACTCCGCTATTGCCTTTATGTCCTCGAGTATCTCATCACTTTGCCACTTGGTTGAAGATGAATCAGATTGATTAGTGTCGTCCGAGCTTGACAGTTGATATCGTAGTCTGGTTACATGGTGATCCAATGAGACATAGTGTTACGCTTTGATCCCTAATTTTTGCCTGGACCGCCCTTTCAGGTTTAAAGTCCACCGGGATACCCTTTTTTGCCCAAGCCGCCTTTTCAGGTTTTTGACTTGCCGGGTGTACATATTTTTTCATTTTCATCCCTTATTTTTTCCCGAACCCTTTTGGTTCACTGGGAAGCCCTTATTTTTGCCTAGGCCAGTCAACCTAGCGGGTCTTTGATTATGCGTAGTATCTTTTCACTATGTCTGCATTGACGGGGTGAGGAAGGTCGTCACCATCCATGGTGGTTAGAATCATAGCTCCTCCTGAGAAAATGTTCTTAACCACAAATGGCCCTTCGTAAGTAGGGGTCCATTTGCCCCTGGGATCACCTTGAGGTAGGATAATGCGCTTGATAACTAGGTCCCCAACTTGATACTCTTGTCGTCTAACTTTCTTGTTAAATTCCTTGATCATCCGCTTTTGATACGTCTGACCATGACAAATAGCAGTGAGTCTCTTTTCGTCGATTAGGTTTAGTTGATCAAGTCGGGTCTGAATCCAGTCATCTTCACTCAAACATGCATCCTTCATGATCCGAAGAGAGGGTATCTGAACTTCAATGGGAAAGAATGCCTCCATGCCATATACCAAGGAATAGGGTGTTGGCCCTGTTGACGTCCGTGCTGAGGTACGGTACCCATGACGAGCAAATGGTAACATCTCGTGCCAGTCTTTGTATGTCACAGTCATCTTCTGCACAATCTTCTTAATGTTCTTATTAGCCGCTTCTACCGCCCCATTCATCTTCGGCCGGTAAGGAGAAGAGTTGTGATGCTGTATCTTGAACTACTTGCAGAGCTCAGTGATCATTTTATTATTGAGATTTGTACCATTGTCCGTAATGATCCTCTCTGGTACACCGTATCGACATATCAAATTGTGCCGAATAAACTGTGCCACGACGTTCTTGCTTACAATAGCAAAGGTGTTGCTTCAACCCACTTCATAAAGTAATCGATAGCTACCAGGATGAAACGATGCCCGTTGGATGTCGTAGGTCTGATCTCGCCGATCATATCGATGCCCCACATTGCAAAAGGCCACAGAGCTGTCAAGACGTTCAGAGGTACTGAAGGTATGTGCACTTTATCAGCATAGACTTGGCACTTGTGACATGTCCGAGAATGCTGATAACATTCGGCTTCCATTATGGACCATAAATATCCTGCCCAAAGGATTTTCTTTGCCATGGTATGTCCACTGGAATGAGTTCCGAAAGTACCTTCATGTAACTCTGTCATGATTCTGTCTGCCTCGTTCTTATCCACACATCGCAGTAAGGTCGAATCATGGTTACGCTTGTAAAGGATGTCATTGCTGATGAAGAACTTTGCCGCGAACCTCCTCAGAAACTTCTTGTCATTAACAGATGCACCTTCGGGGTATTCCTGAGCCTCAAGGTATCTCTTCACCTCATGGAACCAGGGTTTATCTGCTACCTCTTCAGTCTCAATGCCACAGCAATGTGCAAGTTCGTACAATCTTTCAATGATAATCTGGGGAGCATCATTGTCCCAATTAACTTTGAACATAGAAGACATCGTAGCCAGCGCGTCCGCCAACTGATTCTCCTCTCTAGGGAAGTGTTCCAAGTTTATCTCCTCAAAGTGAGGAAGCAACGTCAATACATACTCCTTGTAAGGAATAAGGTTTGGGTGTTTCGTATCCCACTCGCCTTTGATCTGACTGATCACGAGAGCAGAATCTCCGAAGACACTCAAGAACTTAATCCTCAGGTCAATTGCTGCTCGAAGACCCATGATGCATGCTTCATACTCCGCCATGTTGTTGGTGCAGTTGAAACATAGTCGGGTGGTAAATGGAGTATGAGAGCCTTTGGAAGATATGATCACGGTGCCGATGCCATTACCCAAAGCGTTTGAAGCTCCATCAAAGTACATAGACCATCGGGATCCTTCCTCAAGTCCTTCATCTGGTCCAGGTGTCTCACAGTCAGTCACTAGCATGATATTCTCATCCGGAAATTCAAAGTTCATAGAATGGTAATCATCCACTGCCTGATGTGCCAAAGGCTCTGCCAACACACTTCCTTTGATTTCCTTTTGGGTCGTATACTGGATGTCATACTCAGTCAAGATCATCTGCCATCTTGCTATTCTTCTGGATAAGGCAGGCTTCTCGAAGATATACTTGATTGGATCCATCTTTGATATCAATAGAGTAGTGTGAGTCAGCATATACTGTCTCAGCCGCCGAGCAGCCCATGCCAAAGCGCAGCAAGTTTTCTCGAGCAACGAGTATCGGGTCTCGCAGTCGGTAAACTTTTTTCTAAGGTAATAAATAGCATGCTCTTTTTGGCCAGACTCGTCATGCTTCCCCAGCACGCACCCCATTGAGTTGTCGAGTATTGTCAAGTATAAGATCAAAGGTCTCCCCTCAACTGGCGGCATCAGAATGGGTGGCTCTTGAAGATACTCTTTGGTCCTTTCGAAAGCGTCCTGACATTCATCATTCCATCGTACCACTTGATCTTTCTTCAGTAACTTGAAGATTGGTTCACAAGTAGCAGTCAGGTGTGAGATGAATCGGGAAATATAGTTCAAACGTCCCAGAAAGCCTCTGACTTCTTTTTCTGTTCTGGGAGTTGGCATTTCCTGTATAGCCTTCACCTTTGCAGGGTCCACTTGAATACCTTTGTCACTTACGACGAAACCCAACAGCTTACTAGATCTCACCCCAAAGGTGCACTTGTTTGGGTTTAACCTCAGTTTGTACAGCTTCAACCTGTCAAATAGCTTCTGAAGGTGGTCCAGATGTTCTTCTTCAGTCTGGGATCTTGCAATCATGTCGTCGACGTATACCTCAATCTCATGATGGATCATGTCATGAAACAAGTCAACCATGGCGCGCTGATACGTTGCCCCAGTGTTCTTCAATCCAAAAGGCATGACCTTGTAGCAAAAGGTACCCCATTGAGTAACAAAGGTTGTCTTCTCCATCTCTTCGGGAGCCATTTTAATTTGATTATAACCGGAGAAACCATCCATAAAGGAAAATACCTTATGCTGAGCGGTGTTGTCAACCAGAACGTCGATATGAGGCAGAGGGAAATCATCCTTGGGGCTCGCCCTGTTCAGATCCCTGTAGTCAACACACATTCGGACCTTACCATCCTTCTTCGGCACAGGAACCACATTGGCCACCCACTGAGGGTAAGAAGTATTTGCTAGAAAACTGGTGTCGAACTGTTTCATAACTTCAGCCTTGATTTTCTCAGACATGTCTGGGCGCATTCGGCGGACCTTCTGTTTCACTGGAGGACAGTCTTCCTTGGTAGGCAATCGGTGAACCACAATATCTGTATCCAACCCAGGCATATCTTCATAAGACCAGGCAAAGATCTCAACGTAGTTACGCAGCATCTGAATTAACCGTTGTTTCACACTAAGCTCCAGGTTTGCACCAACCTTGACCTCTTTCTTGTCTTCCTCTGTACCCAGATTTACTGATTCCACCGGATCTTTATGCGGCTGAATGGCCCTCTCTTCTTGAAGTAGCAGTCTAGCAAGTTCAACAGGCACTTCGCAATCATATTCACCTTCGTCTTCATCTAAGTTGATCGGACTTTCGAAGTCATAATTGGCAGTAGCAGAGTCATTACCAGTGAGATCCAGAGTGGATGTAGACCTGTATATGTGAGTGTGTGTGTAAAATAGCTGTTTTGCAATATGTAATAAAAGAAAAACAAGGAGCGCAAGATTTGAAATGCAAGAAACGTCTAATGCTTTTATTAATGACATGTGAAAATGACACACATAAAGCCCTCACAAATGAAGCCACGGTGCCCTGGGTAAGACACCGGGACGTAAAGTTTAAAACATTGTCTGTTACAAATTCACAACAAAAGGTCTCATTATTGGGTAACGAAAGAAATTAGGATAAAGTCCTTTGTTGTCCAGTTGCCTAGTCCTCCATCAGTAGTAGGATAAATCCAGCTGTCGAACTCAGACTCTTCAACGTCGTCTTCAATGGCATTCACTCCTGAATTGTTGATGAACAGGGGATGTCTTCTGATCCGTGCATTCTGAACAGCCTTTTGAGCTTCTGCAGTGAAACCCAAACCAAAATTGTTAGTCTTCTGTGCAAAATCAGGGAGTTGGCCCCAATTTGTACACCCACCTTTCTCAACAACAACCCGAGCATCCTTGAAGGAAGCCATCTTCATTGGAGGATCTTCAACAACAGTCTCAGTTGATGCCAGCGTCTGGGGAACCTCTTCAAAATGCTGAAATGGGGTCTCAATGAACTCCCCATCCATTTCTACATATCGAAAAGAGTTGAGGTGGCTCACCATGTACTCCTCTTCTCCTTGCACTGTCACAATTTTCCCTTTCACTGGGTACTTCAGCTTCTGGTGGAGCGTCGATGTCACTGCCCCAGCTTTGTGGATCCATGGACAACCCAGCAAACAAGAATAAGATGGCCGAATGTCCATCACATAGAATATAGATGCAAAAACATGAGAACCAACCTTGATCGGAATATCCACTTCACCATGTACCATTCTTTTGGACCCATCAAAGGCCCTGACTACAATGTTACTTGGTTTCAACTCCAACCCTTCACAGTCCAACCAGTCTAGAGCTTTCTTAGGAAAAACGTTCAATGAGGAACCAATATCCACCAATACATGAGCAAGAGTAGTTCCCCTGCATTCAATGGAGACATGCAGGGCATCATTGTGATTCTTCCCCTTAACAGTTAAATCGGCATTAGAAAAACCCAACCCATTATCAACAGTCAGACTAGCTACGCAATCTTTAAACTGATCAGCTGATGTTTCTTAAGGTACGGGTGCAGTCTTCAGGAATGCAATCAGAGCCTTGGCATGGGCTTCTGAGCATAGCAACAGTGACAACATAGAGATTTTGGATGGGGTTTGTCCCAGCTGCTCGACTACATTGTAGTCACTCTTTTTGATAATCTTCAAAATCTCCTCCATCTCTTGTCTAGAGGCTTCAACAGTAATTTTGTTTGGTGCCTCCGTATGGGCAGGCTCATCAGTGGTCCCTTTGCCCCGAGTATTAGATGACTCGGCAACAGGGGTAAGAATGGGAACTTGAACAGGAATAGCAGCAGGCACACTGGCAGGTGTAATAACAACAGGTTTCCGGGTAGTTGGTGGAGAGATATCAGGGGAGAAAAGTCTTCCGCTGCGGGTTACCTTAACAGGTCCAACAATATTGCTGACATCAGTATCAGTATCCAAATCTTGTTTAACTCTGTGATAATAAACATCAGCCTCGTAGTGCCAAGGGACAGCTTTATCAGAGGTATAGGGGATAGGCCCAGGAACAGTGATGATCAACGGCGCGATTCTTGGAACAGATGTAATTCTAACAGGCTTCCTCGAGGGATCCTTGGAAGAATTGTCGAAAATGGTGATAATGGTAACTTCTTCAGTAGGGATCAAAGGAGCAAGAGTCTTCTCAAACAGAATTTCTTTATTATCCATCAGGCGTTGGACACCTGACTTCAAAAGATAGCAACTGGTAGGTAGGACATAACACATACGGCAACCTTCGTCACAGCCCGAAAATAAACCGGCTAGCAAAAGGTTCTTCTTCACAGTCATCAATGGAGTAGCAATATCGTTCACAGAAACCACAAACGAGTATTCCTCTATAGCATTCACTCCATGCTTGGGCATAGGAGCTGTCATAACATTAGGTCTTTCAGGCGCCTCGAACTCAATTTCCTTAGCATCAATCAAGTCCTGTATTTTGTTCTTCAAAACCCAACAATCATCTGTATCATGCCCCGGGCTATCAGAGTGAAAAGCACAACGGGCATTAGGGTTATACTTTGGTGATGTAGTGTTGGGATTCTTCGGGGCCTCCCTTGGAATCACTAGATTGGTTTTCAATAACTGTGGCAGAATCTGAGATAAAGTCATGTTGAGCTGAGTGAATTACCTTCACGGTCTCTCGGCCTTTGGCTGATTGTAGTGCTGAGGAGCACCAGCAGGTCTTGATATAACTACCACATTAACAACTTGGCGGTGTTCAGGTCTATTCTGACTTTTCGAACTATAAACAGCACTGGACTCCTTCTTAAAAGGCTTCTTCTTGGTGCCTAATGAAGCACCCTTCTGTATTTTACCAGACTTAATACCAGCCTCAATCGTTTCCCTGGTCATAATCAACTCTGTGAACCCGGACGAAGAACTTCCAATCAGATGGTTGAAATACGGACCAGACAAGGTCCCCAGAAACATATCCACTAGCTCCCTATCAGCTAATGGTGGTTGCACTCTTCCAGCGAGGTCCCTCCACTTCTTAGCATAATCTTTGAAACCTTCACCCATTCCCATTGACATACCCTAGAGTTGGGTACGCGTGGGAGCGAGGTCGGCATTGTATTGGTACTGCTTGTAGAAAGCAGCAGCCAAATCTTCCCAACTACGGATACTGGCTCCTTCTAGCTGGTAAAACCATTCAAGTTGAGTCCCTGAGAGACTGTCTTGAAGGAAATGGATCCATAGGTTCTTGTCAGTGGTGTACGACTGAATCTTCCTAACATATGAACGGAGGTGCAGTTTCGGACAAGAAACTCCGTCGTACTTAGCAAAGGCTGGTGCTTTGAATTTGTGGGGAATCACCACCCCAGATCACCAAAATCCAGACCAAGCACTTTCTGAACTTCCATCGCACTCAACCGGTCTTCTAGTTGCTTGTATCTATCCTCGGCCGGAGGATACTGGTCTTCGTCGAAGTCCGTCTCGTTGTCTGAAACTACAGGGCTAGAAGCCCTCCTTTCTTCCTGATGGGGTTTAATCTGTAACGTATAGCCTAAATGTAGTACTGCAAGTGTACAGCCTATCGAAGTAATATATAAGATTATCGAACCACAGAGACCAATTGTCAATCTATCAACTCTATTGCTAAGGTGCTTATCTAAGGCGAACAAGAATATTGATGTGAGTGCAGTGCACAAAGTAAATGAGCGAGGTAAATAACAGTTTAAGAGACAGGTTGGAATGTAAATCATGTAATCAGATATTGGTCCGGTCATGCGTAGATGAACCTACTTATGGGGCAGTATTTTCTATTGATAGCAAAGAATCAGTTTAACGGGAACTTGTAGCTTTTGACTACTAAGAACCGAGTTTACTCTTTAAATTAAATTCCTTTATTGTCACATATAAAGGGTGCCTTCCGCGTTAAAGAGGTAAACCTATTTTTAAGAAATTGATAGTTTTGACTTAACAGAAAAGTGATCTTACTCGGAAAGATTAACTTAAAGAGACTTTTGGCTTTTGACCAAGAGTCAGATTTCAAACCTACAAACGCGTCCGAAAATAGTTTCAAAATCGTTTTCTAAAAAGGTCAATGATTCCTATTTAACCAATCAACGGCTCTCGCTCTTTTTGTTTGGTTAAATAATAATCAAGTCGTATCATTAGTTTGGACGGCTTTCGATCTTACCCAATAAACATTAAAACACAATTGACTTAAGTTAGAAGCAAAACATCCCCAGAGTATTTTCACTAGCATGATAATTAGAACACAACCACGATGACAATCATTACATCCTAACCTTTATAGTTTAGCCAGACATAATAAGTGCGAGTCTATAAAACGTGTAGACTATGGTAAGAGCATTTAAAGTCTATAAAACGTGTAGACTATGGTAAGAGCATTTAAAGTCTATAAAACGTGTAGACTATGGTAAGAGCATTTAAAGTCTATAAAACGTGTAGACTATGGTAAGAGCATTTAAAGTCTATAAAACGTGTAGACTATGGTAAGAGCATTTAAAGTCTATAAAACATGTAGACTATGATAAGAGCAATTAAATAAAGAAATGCAATAAATTAGAACCTTGCTCCGGTCGGAGACTTGAATCTGATACAAATCTACGGAAAAGTAAGGCTGGTATGATGAACTTCAACCAAAGTGCTCCAAGACTCGATTACAACTCAATCTACACCGCAATAACTCCCCGATGTGAAGAGATTATTACTTTACAGAAACTGATAGTATATGGCTTAAGATTGTACTAAGCTTGGATGAAACTAAAGAATGAGAATCGAAAACTATTTATAGAGGATCTTTGAGGTGCGTAAGGACCAGCATGCCCCTTAACTTCTTTTGAGCGGGAACCTTTTTGTGAAGGCCGCGGGCGCGGTGAGGGTGGCCGCGGGCGCGGTGCCTGGAACCGCCACATCATGGGAACGTGGCAGTTGATCTCTGGGTGAAAGTGGGCCACGTCATCGCGTTCCCTGTAGCCAGCGCGGTGCTGAACGCCATAAGTGCAGAATATCTTGAAAAACCCTAATTTCTTGGCGTTTTGGCTCGTTTCTTTACAGGAAGCTCTGAAATGACAAGAATCCTGAAAACAAAGGAAAAAGGAACATAATACGAGAAAATGACAATAAAAACTAAGGAAAACATGTGATATTTGAGTCAGAAACATAGTGTGATTTAGTGCGATCAAATCCTCCCACGCTTAGACCTTTGCTTGTCCTCAAGCAACAACTCTTAAAAGTAGATGAAAGAAAATTATGGTGTATACAGGTTTTGGGCAAAGAGGGCTTCTAAGTCCGAGTAAGGGTGTGTTGTCAGGCACTGACAATCTGAATCAAAGGTATCGTAATTACACTACTCGCAGAAATGCGGACATAAACTTCATAAGTATATAGATCGATCCTAATATCCTTACTATGCTAAGACTTCCCTTTTTTACGAGGTCCTTTTTCATTCAGGCGCAATCACATTAAGCCCGTTATCCGTACATGCTCATGGTGTAGTGACTGGTTAGTGACTCTGATCTCAAGTGATGGGATTCTAGTACAAGAGTTGGTTTAATCCCTTTTTATTTTACCCATTTGCAGTTGCGGGGGATCGGACCGTAGTCCGCCCTACCAAGTTCAGCACCAGATACCTCTGAACCAACTACAACAGATATGCCTTATATATTTTTTCTTTGCTTTTGTTAGTGCTTACATCTTTCTTGAGTTGAGTAATCTTTGTGAGGATCACCCAACTCGTAGTTGTATTCATACTTTATTTTATAACTTTTAAGGCAAAATAGAGATCATCCACTTATATTCATCGATCCCACACTTAGAGCATGCTTAGGCCGGAGCTGACTGCTAAGATAAACTACTTGAAGACCTATTTGTACAGTTTTATTCAAAATCATAGCATATTGGGGAGAAAGGATCTAATCTGAATATTCAAAAAGGCTTACGGTGTAAAAATGATAACGAATTTTTTCAAAAAGTGAGTGTCCGAGAAACAGACCCTATCTAGGACCTGTCTCATAGCCCAAATCCTTAAAAACAACCATAAATCTTTGAAAAATAAAAATTTTGTAAGGCTAAAAGGTGGGGGAAATGAAAGGGTACACTACGCAGAAAGACTCGCCTATCACATGCATTTTATTAACTACGAATATAAAAAAGGAAAAATGCGGAAGGGAAATAAAAGCAGGAAAAACGGAAAATAAAAGTGAAAAATAAAAGCGAAAATGGGAAATAAAAGCGATAAATGCTCCTCCCACACTTAAATCAGACATTGTCCTCAATGTTCCAAAATAAGGTAGGAGGAGGTACCTGAAAACACTAGTGGGGGCCACTAGGACCTTCACCATCCTGGTTGGTACGACCGGAACGGCGGCTACGGCTGCGACGGCGGCTATCTCGGTCCAAAACAAGCTGCTCCAGTCTCTCTGACAAGGCGGCATTTGCCGCTTGTAGCTCTTGGGTCCGACCAATGAGGGTGCCTTGGGTTGCCTCCATCAATTGGAAGTGACGAGCGTATGTGGTCTGGTGTAGGTGCTGTTCTCTCTGGAAAGCCAGCTGACTTTCCATAATAGTGCGCAGAGAGCTAGCATTTTGTTCTTGGGACGCTTGCATGAAGGCCATGTTGTCGGCCGCCTGTTGCTGCAAGGTAGCAAGGAGGGTGTCCCTCTGGGCCTCTCGGGCCATATGCTCACGCCACATGTCCTCAGTGACATGGAAACTAGGAGCTGTACCTGCATGTGGGTTAGAGGTAGAAGGTGTCGTGTGTGGTGGTGAAAAATGGGTAAGATCGTGGGAGTTATTGCGGTGAAAAATAGAATAAAATAAAGAATAAACCATGGGTTGCCTCCCATGCAGCGCTTGTTTAACGTCGTTTAGCTTGACGATTAGATCTTACTTTATGTGGGTATTGGTGGGTCTATAAGAATATGACTAGAGTAGTCATCAGGCAAATCGCCTCCTTTGTAGAGCTTCAGTCTTTGTCCATTTACCACAAATGGAACGCATGAATTGTTTTTGATTTCCACTGCTCCAGACTTAGAACTTTTGACACTTCAAATGGACCTGTCCATCTTGAACGAAGCTTACCAGGAAAAAGTCGTAACCTTGAGTTAAATAGGAGAACAGGATCACCAATGTTGAAATCTTTCTTGATGATTTTTTTATCATGCCACATCTTGGTTCTTTCCTTATATATGATGGCATTCTCATAGGCATTCAAGCGAAGCTCTTCTAGCTTGTGAATGTCCAGGATACGTTTTTCTCCGGCTTTCAGGTAATCTAGATTCAAGGATTTAATGGCCCAATAGGCTTTATGTTCTAATTCGAAGGGTAAATGACATGACTTTCCATAAACCAATTGATAAGGAGTTGTTCCAATAGGGGTTTTATAAGCCGTTCTATAAGCCCATAAGGCGTCTTTAAGTTTTCCAGACCAGTCTTTTCTGGATAGTGATACGGTTTTTTCTAGGATCTACTTAATCTCCCTATTCGATACCTCTACTTGGCCACTGGTTTGCGGGTGATATGGTGATGCTACTCTATGTTTTACTCTGTATTTGCTTAGAAGCTTGTCAAATATCTTAGATATAAAATGCGATCCTCCATCACTTATGACTAACCTCGGGGTTCCAAACCTAGGAAAAATAATATTCTTAAACAGTTTGATAACTACCTTGGTATCGTTTGTGGGTGATGCAACAGCTTCGATCCACTTTGAGACATAATCGACAGCTACTAGGATATACTTGTTACCCATTGAGGAAGGAAAAGGTCCCATGAAATCTATACCCCAGACATCAAATATTTCCACTTCTTGGATGTTACTTAAAGGCATTTCATCACGTCTTGAGATGTTCCCAGTGCGTTGGCATCGGTCACATTTTGTAATGTAAGTGTGGACATCGCGCCATACAGTAGGCCAATAAAAACCTGCTTGAAATATTTTGGCGCATGTTTTAGACGTGCTTGCATGTCCACCATAAGGTGAAGCATGACAATGTTTAATGACATTGCCTACTTCTTCCTCCGGCACACATCGTCGGAATATATTATCTATTCCTCTTTTGAATAGGAGGGGTTCATCCCAAAAGAAGTGTTTAACATCTCTAAAAAACTTCTTCTTCTGTTGGTAGCTTAAGTCAGGGGGTATGATATCAGCGGCTAGATAATTCACAATATCTGCGTACCATGGTATGTTGTTCATGGTTGAGATTTCCTCATAGGTCTCTTCTTCAGTTGAGTTTATCCCAGCTATTAATCTTTCATAAGTAGAGTGATCGTCTATAGGTATAAGTTCAGGCTTAAGGTGTTCTAACCTAGAGAGATGATCAGCTACTAAGTTTTCAGCTCCTTTTTTATCCTTAATATCCAAGTCAAATTCTTGGAGTAAAAGTACCCATCTGAGCAATCTAGGCTTAACATCTTTCTTACTTAACAAGTACCGGATTGCTGCGTGATCTGTGTATACTATTATTTTTGCTCCCACCAAATAAGATCGAAATTTATCAATAGCAAAAACTACGGCTAGCAATTCTTTTTCTGTGGTTGTATAATTTAGCTGGGCAGCGTCTAGTGTTCTACTAGCGTAGTAAATTGCATGCAGTTTTTTGTCTTTTCTTTGCCCTAGTACAGCTCCTACAGCGAAATCACTAGCATCGCACATGATTTCAAAGGGTTGTGTCCAATCAGGTGGTCTTATGATAGGTGCTGAAATAAGAGCTTGCTTTAAAACTTCAAAGGCCTCAAGACATTTTTGGTCGAATTCAAACTCGACATCCTTCATCAATAAGTTAGTTAAAGGTTTAGTTATTGCGGAAAAATTCTTGATGAAACGTCGGTAGAACCCGGCATGTCCTAGGAAACTTCTTATTTCCCTAACGGTCTTAGGTGGGTTTAAGTTTTCTATAACTTCTATCTTGGCCTTATCGACTTCTATACCTCTTTCAGAAATAATGTGTCCCAAGACTATCCCTTCACTTACCATAAAGTGGCACTTTTCCCAATTCAACACAAGGTTTACTTCCACACATCTTTTTAAGATTTTCTCCAAGTTCGAGAGGCAGTTTTTGAAATCAAACCCACACACTGAAAAATCGTCCATAAATACTTCCATAATTCCATCTAAGTAGTCTGTGAAAATTGACATCATACAACGTTGGAAAGTGGCAGGTGCATTACAGAGTCCAAAGGGCATTCGTCTATAAGCGAATGTTCCATAAGGGCAGGTAAATGTGGTTTTTTCTTGGTCCTCTGGGTGAATAGGGATTTGGAAAAACCCCGAATACCCATCAAGATAGCAGAAACATGAGTGTCTTGCTAGACGTTCAAGCATCTGATCTATAAATGGGAGAGGGAAATGGTCTTTTCTCGTTGCCTTATTCAACTTTCTGTAATCTATACACATACGCCATCCTCCTTCTGTTCGTTTTGCCACATGTTCACCTTTCTCATTTTTCAGAACAGTGATACCTCCTTTCTTGGGTACCACATGGACTGGGCTTACCCATTCACTATCCGAAATTTGGTATATGATACCAGCTTCTAATAACTTAAGAACTTCTTTCTTGACTACATCACTCATGATATGGTTTATTCTTCTTTGATGTTCTCTTGAGGGTTTTGAATCTTTTTCCAGCATAATCCGATGCATGCATACGGATGGGCTTATACCTCTTAAATCTGAAACTTTATACCCTAAAGCTGAGGGATATTTTCGCAAGGTATCTAATAGTTGATTTGTTTCTATTTGGTTTAGAGTGGTGCTAATTATAACATGTCTATTCATCTCCTCATCCAAAAACTCATATCTTAGATTCTTGGGTAGTTCCTTAAGTTCTATAGTGGTTTTCTCAGCACGCGGCATAAGGTCATGGGTAAGAGCTAAGCATTCGAAAAGATTGTCGTCAATGTACGGTTCGATACTCTCAAATCCGTCATCCTCTAGAATAGGGGTTGATGGTAATTTGGTTAAGAATTCATTTTGTTCGAGTTCATTTACACATTCATCAATGATGTCGATGGCATAACACGCATCTCCTATCACTGGTGCCATTAGAAATTTTGATAATATGAACTCAATCTTTTCATCTCCTACCTCGAAAGTCAGTTTCCCTTTCTTAACATCTATTATAGCTCCGGCGGTCGATAGGAAGGGTCTTCCTAAGAGGATTGGGATGTCTTCATCTTCTTTGATATCCATTACGACGAAGTCGGTCGGAATGTACAACTGACCAATCTTGACAGGTATGTCTTCTAAAATACCCATGGGATATTTGACAGATCTATCAGCTAGTTGTAAGGACATCTTAGTAGGTTGAAGTTCTCCTAATTTTAACCTCTTACAGACGGCCAGAGGCATCAGACTTACGCTTGCTCCTAGGTCTAAAAATGCTTTGTCTATCATATGGTTACCTAGGATGCAAGGGATAGAAAAACTTCCAGGGTCTTTATCTTTCTTGGCGAGTTTATTTTCGGATATAAAATGACATTCTAAAGGCTTGGGATCATCGAGTCGCCGTTTATTGGTCAAAATATCTTTCAAAAACTTAGCATATGATGGTATCTGGGTTATAGCTTCAGTAAAAGGAATCTCAACATGGAGTTTCTCTATTACCTTAATAAACTTTTGGTACTGGTTTTCTACTTTGGTGTTTTTCAGCCTGTGTGGGAATGGAATAGGTGGTTTATAAAGTTGTTGAGTGTTTTTCTCTACTTCTGGTTTTGATTGCTTTTCTGGTTTCTCTGGTTCCTCCACCTGGTCTTTGGGCGTAGCATCTTCCATAGGTTTTTCTGATGTGCTTAAGTTAGGATTTTGTAGGTCCTTCATAAGCAGTTCCACTTCTTAATGTGATAGAATTTGCTTGCCCTTTTGGATTTGGTTGAGTTTGTCCAGGGAATTGTCCTCCAGGTGCAACTTGTACAGAGGTGTTTTGGGCTACTTGGGAAATCTGAGTCTCAAGCATTTTGGTGTGGGTTATTATCTGGTCAAACTTGGTTGCTAATTGGGTAACTAGTTCGTTCGTGTGAATGTGTTGGTTCATAAACTCCTTATTTTGCTGGGTTTGAGCCTGAATAAAGGTGTCTATGGTTTCTTTAAGGTTTGGTCTTGGGGGTACTATTTGCATAGGTTGGTTTTGTTTTTGCGTTTGGAATCCTTGAGGTCTCGAAGGTACGGGATTTTGGATAGGGTTGTTGTTTTTGTAAGAGAAATTCGGGTGGTTCCTCCATCCAGGATTGTAGGTATTCGAGAAAGGGTTCCCTTGAGTATAGTTAACTTGGTCTGAGCTTGATTCGTTCAAAAAGTTACAGTCAACGGTTTGATGTCCTTGAGTTCCACAGAGTTCACACTCCGATTGGATTGCTGCTACTGTGGTTGGGTTTTGAGACATGTTCTCGACTCTCAAGGCTAGGGCGTCCATCTTGGCATTAATCATGTCCATGCAACTTACCTCATGCTTTCCTCCATGGCTCTCCTTTTTCTCTACTGTCGCTCGTTCTAATCCCCATTGGGCGTGGTTTTGGGCCATGTCCTCTATTAGGGAACAAGCGTCAGGGTAAGGTTTGTTCATCAACGCTCCGCCAGCAGCAGCGTCTATGGACATCTTTGTGTTGTAATGGAGTCCATTATAGAAGGTATGTATGATTAACCATTGCTCCAGGCCATGGTGCGGACAAGCTCTTAAAAGTTCTTTATATCTCTCCCAGGCATCAAAAAGTGATTCGCCTTGGTTTTGGGTGAAACAAGTGATCAGGTTCCTAAGAACAGCGGTCTTGCTTGGTGGAAAATACCTCGCAAGAAAAGCTCTCCTAAGGTCTTCCCAAGTTGTTATTGAGTTAGTTGGAAGGGCGTCTAACCAGTCGTGAGCTTTACCTCTAAGGGAAAAAGGAAATAGTCTTAATCGGATAGCTTCGGGTGTGGCTCCATTTGCCTTAAGGGTGTCAGCTAACTGGATAAATACCTTTAAATGTTGATTCGGGTTCTCGGTAGCGAGACCAGCGAATTGGTTTTGTTGTACTAATTATAGTAACGAGGGCTTTAGTTCAAAGTTGTTGGTAGTTATAGCAGGGTTTACTATACTAGAACTAGGTTCCTCGTTAGATGGTTGGGCGAATTCCTTGAGCGGTCTTTGGTTACGATCTTCTGCCATAGCTCTTCTTATCTTGCGAATAAAAAGACGGGCACGAGCGTAACGTTCAGGTTCTACTAAAGGATCTATTAGGTTGCCGGTGCTACGATTTCTACGCATCTACCGGCTAGAATAGCCTTAGTCTAAACGGGATAACAATAGGGTACGAAATTTGACGAAGTTGGTCCCCGGCAACGGCGCCAAAAACTTGATGGGGTTTAATCTGTAACGTATAGCCTAAATGTAGTACTGCAAGTGTACAGCCTATCGAAGTAATATATAAGATTATCGAACCACAAAGACCAATTGTCAATCTATCAACTCTATTGCTAAGGTGCTTATCTAAGGCGAACAAGAATATTGATGTGAGTGCAGTGCACAAAGTAAATGAGCGAGGTAAATAACAGTTTAAGAGACAGGTTGGAATGTAAATCATGTAATCAGATATTGGTCCGGTCATGCGTAGATGAACCTACTTATGGGGCAGTATTTTCTATTGATAGCAAAGAATCAGTTTAACGGGAACTTGTAGCTTTTGACTACTAAGAACCGAGTTTACTCTTTAAATTAAATTCCTTTATTGTCACATATAAAGGGTGCCTTCCGCGTTAAAGAGGTAAACCTATTTTTAAGAAATTGATAGTTTTGACTTAACAGAAAAGTGATCTTACTCGGAAAGATTAACTTAAAGAGACTTTTGGCTTTTGACCAAGAGTCAGATTTCAAACCTACAAACGCGTCCGAAAATAGTTTCAAAATTGTTTTCTAAAAAGGTCAATGATTCCTATTTAACCAATCAACGGCTCTCGCTCTTTTTGTTTGGTTAAATAATAATCAAGTCGTATCATTAGTTTGGACGGCTTTCGATCTTACCCAATAAACATTAAAACACAATTGACTTAAGTTAGAAGCAAAACATCCCCAGAGTATTTTCACTAGCATGATAATTAGAACACAACCACGATGACAATCATTACATCCTAACCTTTATAGTTTAGCCAGACATAATAAGTGCGAGTCTATAAAACGTGTAGACTATGGTAAGAGCATTTAAAGTCTATAAAACGTGTAGACTATGGTAAGAGCATTTAAAGTCTATAAAACGTGTAGACTATGGTAAGAGCATTTAAAGTCTATAAAACGTGTAGACTATGATAAGAGCAATTAAATAAAGAAATGCAATAAATTAGAACCTTGCTCCGGTCGGAGACTTGAATCTGATACAAATCTACGGAAAAGTAAGGCTGGTATGATGAACTTCAACCAAAGTGCTCCAAGACTCGATTACAACTCAATCTACACCGCAATAACTCCCCGATGTGAAGAGATTATTACTTTACAGAAACTGATAGTATATGGCTTAAGATTGTACTAAGCTTGGATGAAACTAAAGAATGAGAATCGAAAACTATTTATAGAGGATCTTTGAGGTGCGTAAGGACCAGCATGCCCCTTAACTTCTTTTGAGCGGGAACCTTTTTGTGAAGGCCGCGGGCGTGGTGAGGGTGGCCGCGGGCGCGGTGCCTGGAACCGCCACATCATGGGAACGTGGCAGTTGATCTCTGGGTGAAAGTGGGCCATGTCATCGCGTTCCCTATAGCCAGCGCGGTGCTGAACGCCATAAGTGCAGAATATCTTGAAAAACCCTAATTTCTTGGCGTTTTGGCTCGTTTCTTTACAGGAAGCTCTGAAATGACAAGAATCCTGAAAACAAAGGAAAAAGGAACATAATACGAGAAAATGACAATAAAAACTAAGGAAAACATGTGATATTTGAGTCAGAAACATAGTGCGATTTAGTGCGATCACTTCCTGACTATCTTTCCCTCCATATGAGGTGGTCAAATCAACTTCATCTCGTAGCCTGTTTCCAAACCTGTAACCTGTGTTAAACAGGACTGTCTTCTTCTTCTTCTTCTCTTTCAGAATAAGGGTCTTCAGATCTTGCTGACCCTTAGCTAGATTCATGAACATCTCTTGCAATTGGGCATTTTGAGCCTGCAGAGCCTTGATTGCTTGTTTAGTCGATGGTTCAGAAGACATGATGCTGAAATAAACAGCGAAGAAGATGAGAAAACCTGTAAGGGTACCTGTTATGAGGTGTATGGAATGAAATGCGTATGATATGATTTCAAAGACATCGAGAGATTCAAATTCGTAAACAAGAAATGAAGCACACTTTTATTAGATAAACTTGAAATTCAATTGTTCCACAAATTGCCCTTAAGGCGTTACAAGAAAGGAAATACTGAAAAGTAAATAAAAACTAGAAGTAATCAAAGGACATCAACGCTCCCATGGTCGTTTGCCTTTAGTGCTGACATAGTCATTGATGATCTGCTCCCTCTCCAGCTGCCTAGTAAACTTCTGGGTCTTTCGCTCTTGCTCGTGATACTTTTCCCGGTAATTATCCTGTTCTTCTCTCAGTTGCATCCAGGACCTCTTCAATGCCCCAATGTCCGTAGGCATGTAAGGTTGTAAAATAGTAGGAAGAACCCTCTCTTCATTAGCAATTTCAACAATGATAAGCAAGACGGCTTCATACGGCATTCCCCGCTTTTGGGCACGGGTAAGAACCCATCTGAGATATGGCTCCATCGGAAGTGAAGTCTTTGGGCCCAGCTCGTGTGGATCAGATCTGTGAACTCTATCCCAAGCCCTTATGAATCTACGGCGTTGCTCGTCGCTATCCCCTTGAAAATCAACGATTATGCTAAGCATTAGCAGCTCATGAGGTCCTTCCCTTCTGGCTTGCCCAAACTGAGGTAGGGCCAAGCATGGATTATAAGTAATTCCTCCATGGGTTCCTATCAGTGGAACATTGGGGTATTCCTCACAGCGATCAATAATGGCCACCTCGTCCATACCCTTAATAGTCTAAATGATGTCATTGTGAGAGAGAGACATAACCCTATAAGCCCAGCCCATGCCTTCTTTGTTCTTCAGAACTGATTTAGGAAGGTGAGAAATAAACCACCTTGCCAACAATGGAGCACAGCACATCAAGGTTCCCCGCTTCCGAGCAGTACGAGCATAAAGCTGATGAAGAATGTCACCCAAGAGAGTGGGTACAGGATTACCAGAGATGAAGATTTTTACCGCATTCACATCAACAAAGGAGTTAGAGTTAGGAAACAATACCAAGCCATATATCAGAAGAGCCAGAATATCTTCGAATGCCTGGAAGTCTAGACTATCCCAGAAATGATTAGCCTTACCAACCAAGAACTTAGTCAAAAAGCCCTTTGCTCCACTTCTAGTTTCCCAATTATCCATTACCTCAGCCTTTGTCAGATGAAGGGATGAAGCAATCTCTTCCGGCCTAAGGATCTTCTCCCAACCTGTAAACGGGGTCTTCTCCAGAATAGAGATACCAAGCAGATCAGAAAACTCTTCCAAGGTATGGACCAACTGGTAGTCCTGAAAAGTAAAGCAATGGTACAGTGGATCATAGAATTGGACCAAGACACTCATCATCTGCTCGTCCAATTTGGAAGTGACCAAACCCAAGAGGTGACCATGTCTCCTGATAAAGGAGGTAGTATCTGACATCTTTGCAACCACTTCTTTAAGCAGAGTGGGAACTTGGACAAAGTTGATCCGGATGGTGTTCCTACGCATAGGTGCCATGACCTACAAAATAGAACAAAGATGAATCCCTTCTATTTTTGAAATAGGTTAGTCCAATGCAAGATGTATGCAATGTTATAATGTCATGATGTCATGATAGAAAGCACACCACAAGTATCCACAAATGGCAAAACATGGTAAAGGCACACAAGTCACACAGAGAACCCTTAGATTTCAGGCTGGCAAGGAGTCTAGGTACTACCCTCTTTCAATTCAGTTTGTTCAAACCTGTCCTAAAAATAGTAACCGGGTTCTAGAGGATCTCAATATCACTGACTACCCTTGATCGGTCATAATTCCAGTTTAGCAACCTTTTCTTGTGGCCGGAACCATCACGAGAGTTTAGTCTCAATGAGTGTAGCATACTGCTACTGTTCTATGGACAAGTTGGTCAATTTAAAGGTTCTAAGGTCAGTTGGTGCTTAATGACCCCTTAGTAGACCCATATTCTCCTCGTTGCGCCACAAGGAATATCGGTACAAACTAAAGTGCCACACCAACGTAGCTACTCCTTCAACTGTATCGGTCTACGCCATACAGTTCCCTCACAATTTATTGCTACTTACCTAAAGGGTGTCCCCCAGATCCGGGTTAGGATCTATAGTAACTCTGATACAAGCCCACAAATATAAAGCATACAAGTCAAGCAATTGAAAACATTTTGAACTATTCATAAGGTACACCTCACTTATTAAGCGTCCCCAGCAGAGTCGCCAGTTTTGTGATACGGTGGGAAAGAACTGACTGTTTTTGGAATGCTGGTTTGCATTTTGCGTTTCTTTTCGCAAAATGTCGCGGTAAGCAAGATTCGCCACCGACTTTTATTTTATCCAATAAGGAAAGGAAAAAAGCACAGAAAAATTCCTTTTTCGAGATATTTCTCGGGTTCGGGGGGTAGATTATAGAAAGGGAAGGTGTTAACACCCTTTCTATCAGTGGTTATCCACGGGCTCTTAGGTACTTTCTCAAATGTTTTCAAAATTGCTTTCTTTGTGCTTGTGGGTAAAAAAGTTTTTATTTGAAACTTTGATTTAACTCTTGCTTCTGTCCTCAAGAGCATATGAAGTATTTTCGAAAAGTGTAAGTGTAAAAAAGATTTTGTTTTTTGAAAGAGCAGGTACTTAAGAACCATCTACCTACTCGAAAAAGGAATCATTCTATGCTATCTTCCTTTAGAAAATGCTATCCCACTATTGATGAGTAGGTAGCATCGTCGTTGGAGTTTGAGGGTCAATTCGAATTTAGGGACTTACGGTTACTAAAGCAATGTTAGGATGCCTTAGCGGTAACCCTAATATCTTAGATCATTTGTTTGAGGCAACATATTCGAGGCAACCATTTCGAGGCGACTATGATCTTTTAGACAAGAGGACGACCTCTAAAGTGACCTATACTCAATGACCGCGTACGAAGGCAACCAAGTGGGGGTGTACCCTAAGAGTGCGCATGTGAGAGTGTGTCATTTTCAGTTAATTTTGTCTTTGTACATGTTAATGGTGATCTAATTTGATTTTAGGTTAAAACATCCAGTCTTGTCATGCATCCCTATTATCAAACATCTAGCAGTTATATTTTGCGGAAAATAAATTGCGGAAATTAAATTACAAGGTGTCAGGTATTTACATCGCCAAAAGCAACCCTTTGAAATTTAAATGCGGAAAAAAAAAGCGATAAAAATAATTAAATAGTCCTAATTATCTATTACATTCCGGGAACAAATACAATATTGAATAAAATGGATCGCGTGCGGGAAATTAAATCGAGTGCGAATTCTAGGGTTTTGACCCTTTGTTATTTAAAGAAAAGATTTTTTTTGTTTGTTTTTGAATTAAGAAAGAAACTATCCTAAATTAATTATTAAATTAATAAATTAATTAATTAATGAAAATAAATATTTTTGGTGTTTAAAGAAAGAAAATAAAATTAATCAATGTTAGTAAAAACCTAATTAAGTCTAAATTAATTTTAATTATTTCACAAGAATGTTAAAATTATTTCTAATTAATGGCCTAAATTAATTAAATTAGTATTTATTAATAAAAAATTAAAATTTGATTTTATGAAGAAAAATATTTTTTTGGTTTTTATTTTATTAAAGGAAAAAATTTAATTGGTTAATAATTAAATAAAAACAATAAATAAACAATAAAAACAAAAATAAACAAAATAGAGAGAGTTAGAAGTGTATGGGCCTGAAAAGGGGGTCAAGATAGCAATTTGAGGCCCATCACAAGCTGGCCTCATTTGACCTTTTGAGATCCCATATGCGCATGTTGACTGGACTCCTTGGTGGACCATCAACCTGGATCACCAGATCTGGCCTTTGGCCATCTGGCGCTTTGACTTGTGAAGGCATATGGCGACCTGCAAGCATTGGTTTGTACCTGATTGTTGTACCCCAAATTTTGACCTAAGATATCGTCTCCTATCTGCATTTTTACATTACATTTGTTTTGATCCATCGATTTTAAAATTCATGACTTTTTCCGGACAAGAGCCATTTATGCTGAACATTAAATCATTTAATCGATTCGTGCTAAAAAATGATGTTTATTAAATATTTATTATCTAAAATTTAAATAATTGAAATTCATTTTCGATTATTATGTAATTTAAAGATGTATGGATAAAATAAACATCAGAGAAAGAGGCGCATTAATTGTGTGGACAACATTTATTTATTACTCATTATCTTAAATTTAAGTAACTAGAATTCATTCTTAGTTATTACATAATTTAAAAGTTTATGAATAATATAATAAGCATTCAAAGAAATTCATTGGTCAATGACGATTGTTTAATCATTCGTCGTTCTAAGTTAAATAATTGAAACCCTGTTTTAATTATTATAATTTAGTTGGGAATGATGAATTAAATAACCGAAGATATTAGTTGATCAATGATAATTATTATTTATCTGTTTATTATTTTGAATGTAGGTAATTGAAAATTTGTTTTCAATTATTATTCATTTGGGAAATTGTAATGATAAATAAATAAAGAGATAGAATTTAATGGGCAAATAGTTTTCTTTTATTCATTTTCTTATTGTACAAGTTATTATGTAAACATTGTATATATTACAATAAATTACAATAATAAATTGACAAAAACTAAAATGAAATAAAAAAAAACTAATCTATACTAATTCTAAAACTTCCGATCCAATGCGTTTTGTCCGCTCACTTAATGTTACCTGCACAATTAAAAGAAAGAAATTAGAATTCGAATAAATGAATAAAAAGCGAAATTATTAAAATTTCATCATTAAATGCAATGGCCGGAATCAGTTATTATTTTTTGCAAATCACGGGATTGCTCCCGGTTCACAAAAAAAAAGGAATTTTAAAACATATGCAAGTTTATGTTTTCCAAAAAACTGCATGTTTAAATTAATTACATTTGTTTAAAATCCCAAATGCAATTTCAAAGAAGCATACAGCATAAGCATACAAAAATCATGCAGTAACCACATATGCAAGCATGCTTACGTGAACCATTGCCTACACAGCAGAAAACAAAACAAGTTTGTATTAAAAGGAAAACATGCAGTTTGACCACATTTGCAAGTAATGTAAAAGTCCCATTTTCATCATTTTCTGGCCATTGCAATTTCAGAAAAATGTACAGCTTATCACTTTTTTATCAAAGCCATACTGAGAGAAAAAAAGAGAGGGAGAAGTGTGGTATTTGCAGGCTTAGCATAGGCAGAAAGAGGTTATACAAGACAAACAAAATATAGCCAGTAAAAATAATAACACAGAAGGAGAATAGAGACAAATTGGAGGGACAGTAGTGCAGATTGCTCAGGGAAATCCCAAAGCATTTTTGAATTCCTGGCCTGTAGCGAAAAGAAGAGGGAAGGAGTTGTTATAATACATAACAAAGAGAAAAACCAATAACACAGTAGAACATATATCCAAACCTCCAAGAAAAACTTAGAGATTTTTTCCTCCAAAAAACACACAAAGCTAGCAACCTGCATAATCACCCACAATCACCCACACTGTCAAAGACCATCTTCCAAAACCTTATGGCCAAGCCTTGCACATCCGATTGAGCCACTAAAGCCAATATCATCATCATCCCACTGCCATCAAAAAGATATCCAAACAACCTCACAGAAAACCAGTCAAAAACCACCATCCGTATGGCCTAGCTAAAACACATGCCCAAGTTCCATCAATTTGCCCAAACCACACAAAATTCTTACATTCATCACCATGTCAACATTGTTGTTCGAGCTTGAATTTCCTTAATCCAAAACCTGAAAGGCAACCGGTTTGGCCTCAGCAACAACATCATTGGCCTTTTTCAAAGCATATTCCTCAAGCCCACTTCATTCAAAAATCATTATTCAGACCAACATACCAAGTGCAGTAATCCATTCAAAGAGAGAAAAACAAAATCATCATACAGTAGCTCGTTCCAAGAAGAAGAAGAAAACAGAAGTGCGGTACCAATTTCAACAAAACCAAGTGCAACATCATGTTCAAAGAAGAAGAAGAAAAACAAGTACAGTAGGCAAACGAAGAGGAAGAAGTGCAGTTCAGTTTCAACAAACAAAAGCATCATACAGTGGCAGCAACCAAGAAGAGGAAAATCATAAATACCGTTCACCGTTGGACTCGCTTCTCCTTCTCTTCGCCGCCCGGCCTCCGTCACCCCTAGCTCTTCCTCCGCCTCCACCTAGGTAACGCTTCTCTCTCTTTTTATTTCCTTTGAGCATACTCAATCAAACATCAACAATCAAGTATAGGGTTAATAATAAGGATCAACTTAACAGAAATCACAGAATCGAATCAACATGCAAGATGAATTAAATATAACAAATCAAACACGTTCTTACCGTCTCCGCCCAAGCCGTCTCGTTTTGTGTTCAATGGAGGGAAGAAGAGCCAAGAGTGGGTGGCCGTGGCGAAGAGGAAACATCAAGTCCGGTGGCGAGGATGAAGAAGCAGGGCGAAGAAGATGAAGATCATGAAGAAGAGAGAGCGCGGTTTCTGCCCATAAGTCAAACCCTAATCCCAATTTGTGTTAAACAAGTTTAACCCTAATGCTGTATAATCTTTTGGGCCACCCTTTATTCCTAGCTTAAGCCCACGAAATTTGTACACCCCCCCCCTGTCTTCATTTTGCCTTGGGCCTTATCCCAACCTTCTAGCCCATTCTGACTTAGTTATACACTCCCTATTAACTCATTTCTTTCTATTTTAATTATCTTCTTAAAATCTTATTAGTTTTAATTGTAGTTTAGTTAACCAAAAATAATCTGAAGCTTTTTTAATAATAGGCCATTTTTATTAATTCAAACTTTCAAGATTTAATAATTTTAATATCTTTTTTTGAAAAAATTAGATTTTAGTTAGTAATATTGAGTTTTAATTTAATCTAAAGAATTCCTAAAGTAATACTTTTTATAATAAAAGGCATAGGAATAGAAAACAAAAAAATATTTTTATTATCTTAATATTAATATCAAAAATATAAAAAACTTAATAATTTAAAACTAAAAAATGTTACGTCCTCATTAAATAATTCTTTTGATTTACCCTTATCAAAGAATGCGTAAAAAAAATTAAAATACTTTCTTCCCGTTAACATTAAACAAAAAAATCATAAAAAACGCATTGTTCGTATTTTTTTTATTCCATCATTTAGATTATTGCTATTTAATTGTTATTCGCATATTTCTTGTTCGTGTATTTTTGTTTATTCGGTTTATGTTTAAATCCAAAGGAAAAACGGTAAATTTGTTGACTTCATGTCTCCAAATCTAACTGCGCAAATTTTCGCATTTCATTAAAACTTAGGATAATTTTTCCTCAAACATTCACCTTACTTCAAAATTTCAACCTCTCCAAGACTTATACCTTTCAAGCAAAAACTTCGACATTAGGTCGTCGAATCTTCAAAAACCCGTCCGTATCCCTTTTCGGCTAAAACGATTTATTTTCAATCAAGCGATCAATTTTAAATAAAACAGATATTTCAAAAGGTTCCTATAGAGTACTATAGATGCATTGGGTGCTAGTACCTTCCCATTGTATAACCAACCCCCGAACCATAAGATCTCTTTTCAAAAACGCTTTGTATTTTTATTAATATTTACATTGCATATTTAGGGTTTTATTTCGCTCTTTTCCCTTTTTTCCTTTGGAAACAATAAAGCGCGGTGGCGACTCTTGCTTTTGTGAGACGAATTAATCAATAATTCGATCTCCGATTTACCCCGCTACATTTTTTATCGCTACAGAATTGGCGACTCTGCTGGGGAAAGATTGACCTCTTGCTGGTCCATCCCTAAGTGGGTTAAGCCTAATTTGTTTTATCTGTTTACTATTATTTGATTTGCTTGATTATATGTTTAAATTGGGGTGTTTGGGTTTTTTTGCAAAGGACGAATCCTATACCCGGATTAAGTAACACTTAAGGAATAGGACGGGCGGTATAGTCATGTTAACTTTGAGGGAGTAATCCCGAAGAAGGAGGCATGAGATCCCCCACTCAATGGAAGGCCCTCTTGAACTTAATATTTGTTTACCGAGTAATCGGGAAGACATTATTATTTTCGACCTAGGAGCCCGAGAAGTTGAGGACCGTAGAACCCTAACCCAGCTTGGCCTTTTTAGGTGTAGCGCGGAGACTATAACGGAGTAATTCGAAAGTAGTTGTCACGCGATGCTACGCTCGGACGAGTTTCTCTTGAGAATATTGCTAATTATTGAGTAATCAAGACGTTGGTAATATCCGAAAGAGGGATGTAGACTCTGGGAACTCTTAGAACCTTGTCTTACAGGTGTGATCGAAACATTAGTACATACCTTTGGGTGGGCTTTACCCTCGACTCCATGCTGAACGTTGAACCTTTAAACCCCATGTTTGCAAATTTATGCGTGACTGTTGCACTATCATTCATTCATGCATTCATCAACATCTTTGTAAAAAACTCGTTTTTCAAGGAACTTTGGATTGATTTTTGCAAACGTCTCAGGGTATTATGGAATTTGGAAGGAGAAATACTCGAAGCTTTAGCTTCAAGGAGCCCGAAATTGAAGAACTGAAGCGTTTGATTCCGAAGATAGAGAGTCCGACAGATTTTCAGAAGAAATATGGGTCCATCGTACCGCTCATGAAGCGCAAGATGAAGAAAGGCATCCTCAACATGTTGGTTCAGTTCTATGATCCCCTGTACCGATGTTTCACCTTCCCGGATTATCAGTTGATGCCTACTTTAGAGGAGTACTCCTATATTCTTGGTTTGCCGATCGTCGACCGTGTTCCTTTTTCTGGGTTAGAAGAGGAGCCTAAATCCCATGAGATAGCAACCATCACCCACCTGAAGAAGTCAGAGATAGAGGAGAATATGACTACGAAAGGGGGAATCCGGGGTTTGCCGGCGCAGTTTCTGTTGAAGAAAGCTCGTTACTTTGTTGATACAAAGGATACCGTTGCCTTCGAGGACGTGTTTGCTCTACTCGCATATGGTCTTTTCTTATTCCCTAACTTTGATAAATTTGTGGATGTCAACGCTATCAGAATTGTCCTGATTAGAAATCCGGTCCCTACGCTGCTAGGGGACACGTATTACTCTATCCATCTTCGAAACTCTTATCAAGGAGGGATGATTATCTGTTGTGTGCCGTTGCTGTATCAGTGGTACGTCTCGCATTTACCTGGGTCTGATGCTTTCTGGGATCTTGAGAGGGAACCGTGTTGGGCGCCAAAGATTATGGCTCTCACTCATTTCGATATTGACTGGTACAATCGAGTTTACCATGACGTGGAGATCATCGACAGCTGTGGTGCTTTTCCCAACGTACCCCTTCTCGGTACGAGGGGTGGAATCAACTACAACCCTATTCTAGCGCGCCGTCAGTTCGGGTACCCGATGAGAGATAAGCCGAACAGTATCCATGTGAGTGGTTTCTTTCTTCAGGAAGGACAAGATCATCAGGCTGCTAAGAGGGAGATTGAAGGAGCTTGGCGCCATATCCACAAGAAAGGGAGAGATATGCTGGGACATAGAGGTGTCGTCTCTTTGGAACCTTACCTGCAGTGGGTCCGTGCTAGGGCTTGTGCTCTCAAGATGCCGTATAAACTTGAGAAACCTTTATTCCCTACCATCGCACCATCATCAGTTGCTATCCCAATCGCGGATGCAGGAGAATATCAAGGGAACCTGGCTAGGATGAAATCCGAAAGGGACGCTTGGAAGGAAAAGTACCATATGTCCGAATAGGAGAATCGAGTCCTGACTCGACAGCTGAAAGAAAAGAAGGAGTTGTTGCTTATTCAAGACGGCCGGTTCGTTGACCACGATGAGAAGCTTCGTCAGAAGGATGCCTTGCTGAAGAAGTATGCGAGTGAGAGGAAGAGAAAAAGGGAATGTTCAGTAAGCGTGGCTCTTATTCCTAATCCACAGGAAGAAATCATCGATCGACTGATAGCGGAAAAGAAAGATATGGAAGACTTTTACGAAGAAAAGATCAAGAAGCTCCGGTTACAGCTGGTATTTGGTCCGTCATCTGAGGATTCCGAGTAAGCTTTAGCTTTAGTTTATTTTATTGATGTCATTTTGTAAAACTATGTAAAAGGGCTTCACGCTCCGAAGTTGTAATTTATTGTTTTATTAAGAGCTTCATGCTCCGAAGTTGTAATTTATTGTCTTATTTTGGGCTTCATGCTCCAAGTTGTAATTTACTGCTTTCATGTTTCAAAAATGTAATTTATCGCTTTATTATGGTTTTCATGTTGCAAGTTGTAATTTATTGCTTTCATTAGTGGATTTGTTATCTCAAAGTTGTAATTTACTTTTCCAAATTGAAAGTTGTAATTTATCGCTTTCGATTAACGGATTGAGTTTTTGTTGTTCTAAATTCCTCTACCATTGATGTATGCAAAGTTACTAAAGTTCCTTGAAAAACTTTTAAAATGAGTCATCATTTGCATTGCCATCATGCATCATTTCACATTCCACATCACATGTTTTTCTAGAGTCTCATTCTTGTTCTTTTTCCACCGAAGGTTGTCAAGCTGTCTCACCGATACGACACTCGGGCCAATCGTCAAAGGAAAATGGAAGATTTGGAACAGGAAAATCACGAGCTTCGTGGGGAAGTTGCTACACTTCGTGCCGAGATGGAAAAGTTAACGGCGTTGGTGGAAAGTTTGGTGGCTGTTCAGAATCAGCCATCGACTACGGCTGCCGAGATTCAGACTTCAACTCCAGTAGTTTCCGAAATTGTTACAGTTCCTGCCTCCACAACTCAAATCAACTCTCCGCTTCAACATCAGATGCCGAAAGGTTTTCCGTGGGGAATGCCTTACAACTTTGTGCCAGAGGGGTATCAGCCTACCGTACAACCTATATTTCAGTCTGCATTGTCTCTTCCTCAACCAGAGACAATTGCCATGCCGCCAGTAATTCCGTCTGTAACACCTTTTCCGCAACCAGTTATGACGACCGTTGCTCCTGTGGTCCACTCAGTACCATACTTGAATGAACCAGTTTATCCTGCCGAGCCCGCTGAAAGTTTGGGTCTTTTTGATAGAATGGAAGAATTTCAGGATCAGTTCCAGGAAATGCAGAAGGAGCTTAGAGCATTGAAAGGGAAGGATTTGTTTGGGAAGAGTACACATGACCTTTGTTTAGTTCCAAATGTCAAGATTCCAGCGAAATTCAAAGTGCCAGACTTTGAGAGATATAAGGGTGATTCGTGTCCTAGAAGCCATTTGACAATGTACGTGAGGAAGATGTCCACATACTCCGATGATCATGATTTGTTGATTCATTATTTTCAAGACAGCTTGACGGGTGCTGCTCTAAAGTGGTATATGGGTTTAGACAGCATTCGAATCCGCGACTTTAACGATCTTAGTGAAGCCTTTGTCCATCAGTACAAGTACAACGTTGACATGGCGCCGGACAGGGATCAACTCTGGGCCATGTCGCAGAGAGACCGGGAATCTTTTAAGGAGTACGCCCAGAGGTGGCGTGAAATTGCTGCTCAAATCTATCCACCTCTTGAGGAGAAAGAGATGACTAAGATATTTTTGAAGACTTTGGGGGCCTTTTACTATGAGAGGATGATAGCCAGCGCACCCAGTGATTTTACCGAAATGGTGAGCATGGGCATGCGATTAGAGGAAGGAATTCGCGAAGGGCGTCTGGTTAAAGAAGGGAGTCCGTCTAGCAGTGCGAAGAAGTTCGAAGGTGTTTTCCCGAAAAGAAAAGAGCAAGATGTCAGTGCTTTGTTTCCAGGTAGGCCTAGGAGAGGTTACTCTCACGTTGCGGCAGTTACTCCGGCTGTCCGCCCAGCTTTGATAGCCCCAGCTCATCAAATCCCGCCAACTCAACCCCGGCCTTTTCAGCAGCAGCCTCGACAACAGGCTTATCCGTTCAACAATCAGAACCGTTCACCCAGAAAACCGCAGTTCGATGCCATTCCTATGACGTATACTGAATTGTTCCCTGCTCTCATTAGAAAGAATCTCATCACAACAAAGCCACCTCCTGTCGCATCGAACAGTGCTTCTCCGTGGTACAAGGCAGATCAATTCTGTGAATATCATCAAGGGTCGCCGGGGCACAACCTTGAGAATTGCTTTGCTTTGAAGGCGGACGTGCAGAGGTTAATTAAGAATGGCATCTTGTCTTTTAAGGATGTTAATCCAAATGTCAGAGATAACCCTTTGCCCCGACATGGGGCAGCTTCTGTGAATATGGTGGAAGGTTGTCCGGGGAAGTTCCGAGTTTTTCAAGTCGAGCACATCAGAGAATCATTGATCAGGTTACATCAGAGTTTGAGAAGACTTGCCTTTGTTAGGCACCCACATGATTATGACGTTTGTGAGTTTTGTTCAAGAGAAGATGACTGTCCTATCGTGAAGGAGGACATTCAGAAGTTGCTAGATCAGAGAATTATCACTATTACCTATGACCGAAATCCTGAAGACGAAGTGAATGTTATCACCCCACAATTTAATTTGCCAGAATCAGTAGAGATTGCTTACAACAGCCAGACTGCGTCTGTTGATCCCTTGATTATTTACCCACCTGGCCCTGTGCCTTATAGCTCAGACCAAGCCGTGCCGTACAAGTATAACGCCACCATGACCGAGAATGGGGTAGAGGTCCCCATACCAACTAGACCGTCTTTTGTTAATATTGTCGATGTAAGTAGAGTGACAAGAAGTGGGCGTGTTTTTGCCGCAGTACCGTCGAGAAGACCAGAAGTTCAAGTTAGGAGGCCCATGCCGGCGGAGATCCCTGTAAGAAATGAACCAAGGGTTGAGATAGGCCGATCCAGTGAATCTATCCCTCACCCTGAAGAAGATGAAATCTTAAAGCTTATCAAAAGAAGCGAGTATAAGATTGTGGACCAGCTTCTGCAAACACCTTCCAAGATTTCCTTGCTTGCCTTATTGAGAGATTCTGGGGCACATAGAGAAGCCTTGATGAAAGTTTTGGACCAGGCGTTCGTAGACCAGAATGTGACAGTTGATCAGTTTGATGGGATTGTGGGAAATATAACCTCGTGTAACAACTTGGGTTTCAGTGATGAAGAACTCCCGGAGGAGGGGAGAAACCATAATATGGCTCTGCACATTTCAGTAAGTTGTGGAAACGATACCTTATCAAGCGTGTTGGTGGATACGGGCTCGTCATTGAATGTGATGCCCAAGACCACGTTGTCTCGACTTTCATATCCAGGTGCTCCTATGAGGCCTAGCGGAGTAATTGTTAAAGCATTTGATGGTTCCAGGAAGACAGTTATTGGTGAAGTGGATCTTCCCATAGTGATTGGTCCCCATACTTTTCAAATCACTTTCCAAGTGATGGACATCCGTGCTACTTACAGTTGTTTATTGGGTCGTCCCTGGATCCATGATGCCGGGGCAGTCACCTCCACGCTCCATCAGAGATTAAAGTTTGTAAGACATGGGAAGCTAGTGATGATTGGGGGAGAGTAGGCCATGGTGGTAAGTCATTTATCATCATTTTCTTTTATTGATGCTGACGAGGATGTCGGGACCCAGTTTCAGGGCCTATCTGTTGCTAAGAATACAGTGAAGAAGCAAGGGGCATCCATCTCTTCTTTTGAGGATGCACGGCGAGTGGTAGAAAGTGGTTCGGCCGAAGGATGGGGCCAGGTGTTGACGTTACCCGAGAACAAGTCTGGGGAAGGTTTGGGTTTTCATCCAATATCTGCAAGGGTCGAGAAAGAGGTGGTTGTTCGTCCAATTCAAGAGGTCTTTCGGAGTGCAGGGTTTGTGCATCCTGAGGTTGATGCTGTCATAGATGATGATTCCGAGGAGGATTTGCTCGTGCTTGTGACGCCTGGATTGGCTTGCCAAAACTGGATAGCTGTTGATATTCCTGTGGTTTTGCATATTTCCGAGTAATGTTTTGTTTATTTTCCTTTTGAAAAATCGCTCTGCCCAAGGCGAAACGTATTTTGTGTCGGGCTATGAAAATAACTCCTTTTGCTCTGCCCAAGGCAAAAGAGAAATGTCTGGGCTTTCTATTTCAAGTATTTCCCCTTTAATGAATAAAAATGTTATTTTGTCCACTGCTGTTTTATTTTTCACTTTTTCGGGAAATAATAATGAAAATTAATTAAGAACATTTTGTTTTGTTTGCACAAATCGATTTCTAAAATAAAGCATAATCATGTGTGCAGATTACTTCATGACTTAACCATCGAAAACAATGATCCTATGCCCTCTCCCAACTTTGAATTCCCTGTGTTCAGAGCCGAAGAAGGGGATGATGAAGAGGTTCCTGTTGAGATTTCCCGTTTGCTTGAGTAGGATGAGAAGATCATTCAACCGTTTGAAGAACCTGTAGAGTTGGTTAATTTGGGTGATGAAGAGGATAGAAAGGAAGTCAAAGTCGGAGCTTTGCTTATTCCGGAAGTTAAGGAGAAAATGTTGGAGCTTCTCAGAGAGTATGTTGACGTGTTTGCTTGGTCCTACCAAGATATGCCAGGGTTGGACAACGACATTGTGGAGCATCGTTTACCGTTGAGACCTGAATGTCCGCCGATTAAGCAGAAGTTGAGAAGGACTCGTCCCGACATGGCTGACAAGATCAAAGAGGAGGTTCAGAAGCAGATCAATGCAGGTTTCCTTGTTACATCGGTCTATCCTCAATGGTTAGCCAATATAGTGCCTGTTGCAAAGAAAGATGGTAAAGTTCGGATGTGTGTAGACTACAGAGATCTGAATAGAGCTAGTCTGAAGGATGATTTCCCATTACCTCATATTGACGTATTGGTCGACAGTACCGCCAAGTTCAAAGTCTTTTCTTTCATGGATGGTTTCTCCGGTTACAATCAAATCAAGATGGCGCCGGAAGATATGGAGAAGACCGCTTTCATTACACCTTGGGGAACTTTCTGTTATCGGGTTATGCCGTTTGGTTTGAGGAATGCTGGTGCAACATACCAAAGGGCCATGACTGCTTTGTTCCATGACATGATGCATAAGGAGATCGAAGTGTATGTGGATGACATGATCGCCAAATCGCAGACTGAGGAAGATCACTTGGAGCATTTGTTGAAGTTATTCCAGCGCTTGAGGAAGTACAAACTCCGTCTGAATCCCAACAAGTGCACTTTTGGCGTTCGTTCTGGAAGACTTCTGGGTTTCATTGTCAGTCAGAAAGGTATTGAAGTAGATCCCGATAAAGTTAAAGCTATTCGGGAAATGCCCGCACCCAAGACGGAAAAACAAGTAAGAGGATTCCTTGGGAGACTGAACTACATTTCTAGATTTATATCTCATATGACTGCTACCTGTGGGCCGATTTTCAAACTTCTCCGCAAGAACCAAGGATGTGTGTGGACAGAAGATTGTCAGAAAGCTTTTGATAGCATCAAGGAATATTTGCTCGAACCTCCCATTTTGATTCCTCCGGTGGAAGGAAGGCCTTTGATTATGTACTTAACTATATTGGAAGACTCCATGGGATGTGTGCTTGGTCAGCAAGACGAGACTGGAAGGAAGGAACATGCGGTATACTATCTGAGTAAGAAATTCACAGACTGTGAGTCTCGGTACTCATTGCTTGAGAAAACCTGTTGTGCTTTAGCCTGGGCTGCTCGCCGTCTGCGCCAGTATATGATTAATCACACTA
This sequence comes from Vicia faba, assembly GCA_948472305.1. Taxonomy (NCBI): domain Eukaryota; kingdom Viridiplantae; phylum Streptophyta; class Magnoliopsida; order Fabales; family Fabaceae; genus Vicia; species Vicia faba. The sequence continues at coordinate 1,481,572,248 of OX451737.1, forward strand.
CTTGGTTGATCTCCAAAATGGACCCAATCAAGTATATCTTTGAGAAGCCCGCCTTATCTGGAAGGATAGCCCGTTGGCAGATGTTGTTATCTGAATATGACATTGAGTATCACACTCAGAAAGCAATCAAAGGGAGTATTTTAGCCGATCATTTGGCTCACCAACCGATTGAAGATTATCAATCCATCAAGTTTGATTTCCCAGATGAAGATGTCATGTACTTGAAAGCTAAAGATTGTGAAGAGCCGTTACCTGAAGAAGGACCTGGTCCTGAATCCCGTTGGGGTTTAATATTTGACGGAGCTGTGAATTCCTATGGAAATGGAATTGGGGCAATCATCGTTACTTCCCGAGGTACTCATATCCCGTTCACGGCAAGACTGAAGTTTGACTGCACGAACAACATGGCGGAATATGAGGCATGTATTATGGGTCTCGAAGAAACAGTGGACCTTAGGATTAAAATTCTTGATATTTACGAAGATTCGGCACTGGTGATTAATCAAATCAAAGGAGAATGGGAGACTCGTCATCCTGGTTTGATCCCGTACAGAGACTACGCTAGAAGATTTTTAACTTTCTTCAACAAAGTGGAATTACATCACATCCCTAGAGATGAGAATCAAATGGCTGATGCTTTGGCTACCTTGTCTTCAATGTTTCAAGTGAATGATTGGAATGATGTGCTTACGATCCGGGTTATGCGCCTCGACAGACCTGCTCATGTGTTCTCAGTGGAAGAGGTCACCGACGACAAACCTTGGTTCTATGACATCAAACGTATTCTTCAAACTCATGAGTACCCGCCTGGGGCATCCAGTAAAGATAGGAAGACGTTGAGAAGATTAGCAAGCAGTTTCTTTCTAAATGAAGAAGTGTTGTATAAGAGGAATTACGACATGGTCTTGCTCAGATGTGTAGACAAACGTGAAGCAGACATGCTGATGCAAGAAGTGCACGAAGGATCCTTTGGCACTCATGCCAATGGACATGCAATGGCCAGAAAGATGTTGAGAGCTGGTTACTACTGGATGACGATGGAATCTGATTGCTGCAAGTATGTGAAGAAGTGTCATAAATGCCAGATTTATGCGGACAAGATGCACGTGTCGCCGACCCTCCTCAATGTAATATCTTCACCTTGGCCTTTCTCTATGTGGGGCATTGATATGATTGGGATGATTGAACCCAAAGCTTCAAATGGTCATCGTTTTATCTTGGTAGCGATCGATTATTTTACCAAATGGGTGGAAGCAGCATCTTATGCTAATGTAACCAGACAGGTGGTAGTCAGATTTATCAAGAATCAGATCATTTGTCGGTACGGTATCCCGAGCAAGATTATCACTGATAATGGGTCGAATTTGAATAACAAGATGATGAAGGAGCTTTGTGAAGAGTTCAAGATCGAACATCATAATTCCTCTCCCTACAGACTGAAGATGAATGGGGCTGTTGAAGCTGCTAACAAGAATATCAAGAAGATTGTCCAGAAGATGGTGGTAACTTATAAGGACTGGCATGAAATGCTTCCGTTTGCTTTACACGGGTACCGTACTTCAGTTCGAACTTCAACGGGCGTGACCCCTTTCTCCCTAGTTTACGGTATGGAAGCAGTACTCCCCGTGGAGGTTGAGATTCCGTCTCTGAGAGTGTTGATGGAAGCTAAGCTTTCTGAGGCCGAGTGGTGTCAAAGTAGGTACGATCAGTTGAATTTAATCGAAGAAAAGAGATTGACAGCTTTGTGTCACGGTCAATTGTATCAACAAAGAATGAAGAAGGCTTTTGATAAGAAGGTTCGACCGCGCGAGTTCAGAGAGGGTGACCTTGTGCTCAAGAAGGTATTATCTTTCCAACCTGATTCTAGGGGCAAGTGGGCTCCGAATTATGAAGGACCGTATGTTGTTAAGAAAGTTTTCTCTGGGGGTGCCATGATTCTCACCAAAATGGATGGTGAAGACCTCCCGCGTCCTTTGAACGTCGATGCAGTCAAGAAGTATTTCGCTTAGGCAGGTTTCTGGTCAAATCAGTCTCGGCATCTGAACACATTCTGGAATTCAAAGTTGTTAGGGAGAATAGTGATCATTGTTTTGTGTGACCTTTTATTTCATGTACTATTTCCCCAAGCTTTTGTAAACTGTTGAAATCGCATTGTTAGCGAACAACCTCTTATTAATGAAGTTTGAGCACTTATCTTTTGTGGGCAAAATTTTAATTTTATGGAAATACTTGAAACAAATTTACTTAAATGTCCTTATTTTAAATATGTGTCGTGAATAACGAAAGGAATATTAACAGTTTGTTCCAAGGATGGTCAAGCCATGAAATGCAAAGCAGTACAGTAGTTTATCCTTGCATGATGAGCATGTTTTATTCCAAATCGCCATGAGGTGTCGGTGGTGTAAACTTGTGTTTCTAGTGGTACTAAGTTTGGTGACTCCCCAACTGTTCTAGTTGAGCTTTGTTTTGGCTATCTCAATCTGGGCGATTTCTGAAGTGTTGCGCATTTTGTCTCATACCATGATCTATTGATGTTAGAAGATTGGATTTGGATGTTCTTCTCCTCAGAAGATTTGGACCTTGTAGCGTGATACCCTCCGACGTTGCTGTGTGTTTCCAGTTCCGTTTATCTTCCGTCTTTTCAAGATTGGCCGAGTATCTATTTCGCTGTGACATCTTATTATCTCCAAGATACTTCATCTGTCTGTTTTGTCAGCATAACATTCATTCACACTCATATCAGCATGCATATCCACATTTGCCGTTGATTTCGAGTTGCACCTTGGTTGTATCTTTTCAAATAACACATTTGATCTTTCCCAAATAGAGTGCCAACTTAAGCACAAAATGCGCCTCCTTTCTAATTCCCCAACTGAGCTAATCCTCATGGATGATTTTGGGTTTAGCCTACTTTACCCATTCCTGAATACGACGAATTCCCCAATTGAGTTACTTTCTCATTGGGTGGAGTCTTGTTTGACTGTTTTTTCTCTCTGATGAAGTTGCTGCCTTTTGCATAGGCTATCTCTTTGATCCTCTCCAGTAAATTGGCAACCTAGACGGTGGGTGCATTTATTTTGCACAGTTAAGTATTTGATCTCCTCGGGAAGGATTGATTCAGGGTTCTCTTTGACGACGATTTTATTCTCTGCCAGTATCATCGCAATTTCCTCCTGTTTGTTTTTGGAAAACGACAAGCGGCAGCTCTTCATGAGCAACTTGTGCGTTATAGACACCGTTGGAAAACGACAAGCGGCAGCTCTTCATGAGCAACTTGTACGTTACTTTTTGAAAACGACAAGCGGTAGCTCTTCATGAGCAGCTTGTACGTTTACTTGTTGAAAGCGCCGAGCAGCAGTTCTTCATGAGCTACTAGTGCGTCATTTTATTTTTCTGAAAGCGCCGAGCAGCAGTTCTTCATGAGCTACTAGTGCGTCATTTTATTTTTCTGAAAGCGCCGAACAGCAGTTCTTCACGAGCTACTAGTGCGTCATTTTATTTTTCTGAAAGCGCCGAGCAGCAGTTCTTCACGAGCTACTAGTGCGTCATTTTACTTTTTCTGAAAGCGCCGAGCAGCAGTTCTTCATGAGCTACTAGTGCGTCATTTTATCTTGTTGAAAGCGACAAGTAGCAACTCTTCATGAGTTACCAGTACGTTATTACTTTTCTGGAATACAGCAAGCGGCAGCTTCTTTATTTGAGCAGCTTGTGTGTTATCGGTATTTTCTTTGGACGACAGCAAGCGGCAGCTTCTTTATTTGAGCAACTTGCATGTTATCGGTATTTTCTTTGGACGACAGCAAGCGGCAGCTTCTTTATTTGAGTAACTTGCATGTTATCGGTATTTTCTGGAACACAGCAGGCGACAGCTTCTTTATTTGAGCAGCTTGTATGTTATTGGTATTTTCTTTGGGCGACAACAAATGGCAGTTTTCTTTATTTGAACAACCCTCGTATCTACAGTCTTATTACCTCAGCATTAATGAGCATATCTCTGAAAATCTAGCAGAGAATGTCTGTTACGAATCGATACCTCCAAAATTCAGTGATCGATTATCAGCCATTTGATACTTTGTCTACCATCGACCTTAAGTTGCGAACTCACTGCTTTGGATCAATGATCTGTTATGGCCTATGCAAGATGCCTTCTTTGTTAGGGTTAGAGGTTGTTTTCCCTCGATTTTATTCGTTGTCAGGGGGTCTGTCGTTTGAAGCTGATAGCTTGTTTCCCCAGCAATGTATAATCCATCCCGCTGTGTCTTGTTGGTGTTCGATTCCCCCCAACATTGTCTCGTTTCACACAATATCTTTCTCTGTGAGTTAGATCGCTGCATTCATACCAAACATGACGACGGCATCTTAGGACAAAATTTGCGTAGTTATGTATTTAAGTACCTTCAATCTCGTCGAAACGAAGATTTCAATCTTCATATCTCCGGATAGAAGAAACTTAAATAGGGGCAGCTGTTGTACCCCAAATTTTGACCTAAGATATCGTCTCCTATCTGCATTTTTACATTACATTTGTTTTGATCCATCGATTTTAAAATTCATGACTTTTTCCGGACAAGAGCCATTTATGCTGAACATTAAATCATTTAATCGATTCGTGCTAAAAAATGATGTTTATTAAATATTTATTATCTAAAATTTAAATAATTGAAATTCATTTTCGATTATTATGTAATTTAAAGATGTATGGATAAAATAAACATCAGAGAAAGAGGCGCATTAATTGTGTGGACAGCATTTATTTATTACTCATTATCTTAAATTTAAGTAACTAGAATTCATTCTTAGTTATTACATAATTTAAAAGTTTATGAATAATATAATAAGCATTCGAAGAAATTCATTGGTCAATGACGATTGTTTAATCATTCGTCGTTCTAAGTTAAATAATTGAAACCCTGTTTTAATTATTATAATTTAGTTGGGAATGATGAATTAAATAACCGAAGATATTAGTTGATCAATGATAATTATTATTTATCTGTTTATTATTTTGAATGTAGGTAATTGAAAATTTGTTTTCAATTATTATTCATTTGGGAAATTGTAACGATAAATAAATAAAGAGATAGAATTTAATGGGCAAATAGTTTTCTTTTATTCATTTTCTTATTGTACAAGTTATTATGTAAACATTGTATATATTACAATAAATTACAATAATAAATTGACAAAAACTAAAATGAAATAAAAAAAACTAATCTATACTAATTCTAAAACTTACGATCCAATGCGTTTTGTCCGCTCACTTAATGTTACCTGCACAATTAAAAGAAAGAAATTAGAATTCGAATAAATGAATAAAAAGCGAAATTATTAAAATTTCATCATTAAATGCAATGGCCGGAATCAGTTATTATTTTTTGCAAATCACGGGATTGCTCCCGGTTCACAAAAAAAAAGGAATTTTAAAACATATGCAAGTTTATGTTTTCCAAAAAACTGCATGTTTAAATTAATTACATTTGTTTAAAATCCCAAATGCAATTTCAAAGAAGCATACAGCATAAGCATACAAAAATCATGCAGTAACCACATATGCAAGCATGCTTACGTGAACCATTGCCTACACAGCAGAAAACAAAACAAGTTTGTATTAAAAGGAAAACATGCAGTTTGACTACATTTGCAAGTAATGTAAAAGTCCCATTTTCATCATTTTCTGGCCATTGCAATTTCAGAAAAATGTACAGCTTATCACTTTTTTATCAAAGCCATACTGAGAGAAAAAAAGAGAGGGAGAAGTGTGGGATTTGCAGGCTTAGCATAGGCAGAAAGAGGTTATACAAGACAAACAAAATATAGCCAGTAAAAATAATAACACAGAAGGAGAATAGAGACAAATTGGAGGGACAGTAGTGCAGATTGCTCAGGGAAATCCCAAAGCATTTTTGAATTCCTGGCCTGTAGCGAAAAGAAGAGGGAAGGAGTTGTTATAATACATAACAAAGAGAAAAACCAATAACACAGTAGAACATATATCCAAACCTCCAAGAAAAACTTAGAGATTTTTTCCTCCAAAAAACACACAAAGCTAGCAACCTGCATAATCACCCACAATCACCCACACTGTCAAAGACCATCTTCCAAAACCTTATGGCCAAGCCTTGCACATCCGATTGAGCCACTAAAGCCAATATCATCATCATCCCACTGCCATCAAAAAGATATCCAAACAACCTCACAGAAAACCAGTCAAAAACCACCATCCGTATGGCCTAGCTAAAACACATGCCCAAGTTCCATCAATTTGCCCAAACCACACAAAATTCTTACATTCATCACCATGTCAACATTGTTGTTCGAGCTTGAATTTCCTTAATCCAAAACCTGAAAGGCAACCGGTTTGGCCTCAGCAACAACATCATTGGCCTTTTTCAAAGCATATTCCTCAAGCCCACTTCATTCAAAAATCATTATTCAGACCAACATACCAAGTGCAGTAATCCATTCAAAGAGAGAAAAACAAAATCATCATACAGTAGCTCGTTCCAAGAAGAAGAAGAAAACAGAAGTGCGGTACCAATTTCAACAAAACCAAGTGCAACATCATGTTCAAAGAAGAAGAAGAAAAACAAGTACAGTAGGCAAACGAAGAGGAAGAAGTGCAGTTCAGTTTCAACAAACAAAAGCATCATACAGTGGCAGCAACCAAGAAGAGGAAAATCATAAATACCGTTCACCGTTGGACTCGCTTCTCCTTCTCTTCGCCGCCCGGCCTCCGTCACCCCTAGCTCTTCCTCCGCCTCCACCTAGGTAACGCTTCTCTCTCTTTTTATTTCCTTTGAGCATACTCAATCAAACATCAACAATCAAGTATAGGGTTAATAATAAGGATCAACTTAACAGAAATCACAGAATCGAATCAACATGCAAGATGAATTAAATATAACAAATCAAACACGTTCTTACCGTCTCCGCCCAAGCCGTCTCGTTTCGTGTTCAATGGAGGGAAGAAGAGCCAAGAGTGGGTGGCCGTGGCGAAGAGGAAACATCAAGTCCGGTGGCGAGGATGAAGAAGCAGGGCGAAGAAGATGAAGATCATGAAGAAGAGAGAGCGCCGTTTCTGCCCATAAGTCAAACCCTAATCCCAATTTGTGTTAAACAAGTTTAACCCTAATGCTGTATAATCTTTTGGGCCACCCTTTATTCCTAGCTTAAGCCCACGAAATTTGTACACCCCCCCCCCTGTCTTCATTTCGCCTTGGGCCTTATCCCAACCTTCTAGCCCATTCTGACTTAGTTATACACTCCCTATTAACTCATTTCTTTCTATTTTAATTATCTTCTTAAAATCTTATTAGTTTTAATTGTAGTTTAGTTAACCAAAAATAATCTGAAGCTTTTTTAATAATAGGCCATTTTTATTAATTCAAACTTTCAAGATTTAATAATTTTAATATCTTTTTTTGAAAAAATTAGATTTTAGTTAGTAATATTGAGTTTTAATTTAATCTAAAGAATTCCTAAAGTAATACTTTTTATAATAAAAGGCATAGGAATAGAAAACAAAAAAATATTTTTATTATCTTAATATTAATATCAAAAATATAAAAAACTTAATAATTTAAAACTAAAAAATGTTACGTCCTCATTAAATAATTCTTTTGATTTACCCTTATCAAAGAATGCGTAAAAAAAATTAAAATACTTTCTTCCCGTTAACATTAAACAAAAAAATCATAAAAAACGCATTGTTCGTATTTTTTTTATTCCATCATTTAGATTATTACTATTTAATTGTTATTCGCATATTTCTCGTTCGTGTATTTTTGTTTATTCGGTTTATGTTTAAATCCAAAGGAAAAACGGTAAATTTGTTGACTTCATGTCTCCAAATCTAACTGCGCAAATTTTCGCATTTCATTAAAACTTAGGATAATTTTTCCTCAAACATTCACCTTACTTCAAAATTTCAACCTCTCCAAGACTTATACCTTTCAAGCAAAAACTTCGACATTAGGTCGTCGAATCTTCAAAAACCCGTCAGTATCCCTTTTCGGCTAAAACGATTTATTTTCAATCAAGCGATCAATTTTAAATAAAACAGATATTTCAAAAGGTTCCTATAGAGTACTATAGATGCATTGGGTGCTAGTACCTTCCCATTGTATAACCAACCCCCGAACCATAAGATCTCTTTTCAAAAACGCTTTGTATTTTTATTAATATTTACATTGCATATTTAGGGTTTTATTTCGCTCTTTTCCCTTTTTTCCTTTGGAAACAATAAAGCGCGGTGGCGACTCTTGCTTTTGTGAGACGAATTAATCAATAATTCGATCTCCGATTTACCCCGCTACATTTTGTATCGCTACACTGATCATCTTAAGAAAAAATATAACAAAGCACATGGGGGACCTGGGATTCGAACCCAGGTCCTGAAGGCGTTTGGATGCACACGTTTACTACTCAGCCATTGTGTTTCATTTGTTAATAATATACCAAATAATAATAATATGAGAAAATGGATTAATGTGCCAGCAAAATAAAAAAAGTGCACGAAAATTTGAAAGGACCAATCAAAGGGGGACATGTTGTCGTCCCTGTCCTCAGGCCTGTAAAGAAATTACCTGCGGATTTCAATCTGCAGCTAAAAGCGTAGGTCATTCCTAAAACTCATCTCAGGCCATATAAACTCCTCCCAAGACCATGGGTGCGCTCGTCTTTCCCTTCCGGTCATGTCCATGGCCATCATTGGGGCTAATTTTACCTGTAAGAGAAACGCCCAAAAACAAACCACGAAACCCTAGATATGGTACTTGGCTTTACAGGTCAGATAAATAAAATTGGATAATGCAGAATGCCTGGAAACTTGATGAGGATTATGAATTTGCAAATAATTTGTGCAAAAGATGCAGGGATAAAGATTTGCGAATTCAAGAAGGAAGCGATTTTTTGTGACACTTACAATGCTTTTGGGCGTGTATGAGAGCTTGCTTGGGATCCAGGAGGGTTATGTGATCACCCAGGAATTTATTGAGATTGTTCTTGGCTTCTAAATTTGCCTCTAAGTGTGAATTCAAACTCAAGCTTTTTCACACTTTTTTTCAAGTTTTATTTGGTTTATTCTTGCAGCCTCCTGCCCTGTTTTCGTGCCCTCTAGCATCCTTATGTATGATAGAATGCATTAGGTTAACAATTTTGCCTTGAATCTTTCCACATCAATGCCATGGGATTTGATTTGATTCACCATTACTAAACCTTCCAAAATTATTAAAACTCAATCTTTTTGCACATGGATTGCTTGATTTAATTTGATTTAAAATGAAATAATTCAATAAAAAATCAAATAAAATAATAAAATTTATAAATGGACACAAGGATGAAGCTAGGACACGTGTGAAACGTGGAAAGTTCAAATCAAGTGGAAAATAATGGGCCCATTTGACAAAATTTGATGTTTTGGGGATAGTTGACTTTTGGCAATTTTGCAAAAATTCCCAACTTTAACAATGCATAACTTCTTCAATTTTGCACTTTTGGAGGTGTTCTTGGACTTTTTAGAAAGCTTGAGATGTCATATAACCAACCCTTTTGGTATCATCTCAATTTGATATTCCATGATCAAGTTATAAACTTTTGCAATAAAGGTGTTTTTGTTGACTTTCAAAAATGACCTATAATGTCCAAATTCATAACTTCTTGTGAGTGCATTTTATGATCTTGGGGTATGAAGATGGATTGTAGTAAATTGCATTCTATTCAAAATGATCTTTGGATGGGTCATTTCTCATAAAGTATGAGAAAGTTATGCTTGGTCAAAGTTGAGTTGACTTTTCCTACAAAACCCTAATTTAGCAACTTTTGAGTCTTGATGAATTTTGAGCAATCCTTGATGAATCATGATCAACCCTTGATCAAATGATGAAATATCCTTAAAAATGAGAATGTTGACAAAAAATCTTGAAGTTTTACTATTTGTAGGTCACAGTTGACTTTTGCCCTAGCACAATCGATTTTTGGACCCTTTGAGCAATTGACTGAGCAAACTTCCTCTGCAAGGCTTGAAATTTGACATGGGTGACCTTGAGAACATATTAGGACATTGGGGAGCACTTGAGGTCATTTGGATTCAAGGATATTGATGCAACACAAAACCCTAATTTGGGGTTGACTGTCTTAGGAGATAACTTGACTGTACAACTCTTGAGCTATCTTGAGCCACTTGGAGATTTTTCTTGCAATGTCTTGGGAAATATGAGAGGGAAAATTTTGGGGTACAACATAAATCATGTAAACTAAAAGTCAATGATCAAAACTAATTTCAAAGGCCCTAATTTTAAACCTAATTTTTACAGAAATTTGAACTCTAAAATTCTCTATACACAATGAATATAAATGAAATCTATGCACATGGTTGGCTTTAGCACTATAATATCTACATTTTCCTTTCACAAATCATGGCTAATGGATGTCTGTATAAAGAGATAGAAGTTAGAGTTCTTACCTCCTTCAGCTGAGATCGTGAATGGAGTTTGAGTGAGTTTTATGAAGGCCTGAAGATTCCTTTAGCTTTCCTGAACCTCCCTGAGTGTGTTCCAATCCTTGCCTTGCTTTGAAAGTGACTGAATCTCTCTGTCCAAGTCAACCTGAAAGCTTGGGAAAAAATGGCAGATGGAGAAGGAGGTGTTACAGTGAAGGGTGATGGTCTGGAACACTTAGATATAAGGTAGGTTAAGTGTTTGAGTGATTAGAACTCGAAACGCACGAGTAAATTTCTGGATTGCTATGCTTGGTTTCCAACTGCAAGTTTTTGACAAGTTTTTGGTGATAGGGAGTTTTGGAGAGTTTCTGGCCTTGACCAATCGTGTGTTAGGTTGCAATGTGTTTGTGTATAAGTATAAGGAAGGTTACTAATCCACTCCACCACAGATTTCTGAGTTATAGGCTTTTTGCACTCTTACTTGCTTTTGAAGCAAAGTGAGGAGACAAGTCTCTACATGCTTGTACAGGCCTGCTTGGAGTTGGTACAAGTCCTAGACAACTTGCTTTTGGTTTATAGTACTTGCGTGTGCAGAGGAAACAGGTACAATGCTCAAGAAGTGAAAAGTTGCAAAAGTCATGCTTTTCTAAAATGGCAATGGCAACTTTGTGCCATTTATGGAATTAAAGCTTGGACAAAGACTCTTGTGCTTGGATTAAGGCTTTATCATCTGCGTAAGAATTAAATTATGAAGTGAGAAAAAAATTTGAGACCTGTAAAGCAAGAATTAGGCAGCATAGGTTCAGATTTGAATTTTGTTCTTCATGAAATGGCTTGAAATCAAAGTGAGAAAATGCCAACTTCCTCTCTTCGATTCTCCCTACTCAAGAATGATCTCAAGGATTTCTAGGACATTTTGGAAATCTTGAAATGTGCTCTATAAATCATCTTTGAGATGAATTTAAATATTACTCTTGGAACTAGGTGAAAAATTGTCATGAAGTTAGGTCAAAAACCTGCCTAAATTAGGGCAAAATTTCACTAAGTTATTTTAGTTCATGAGCATGTATTCACAAAATTATATCTTGAGATCCAAGCATCTTTAGGAGAAAATGTGTGAAGAAAAGTTGTAGATTTCATGGAGATCTACAACTTTTATGTTGGGAACTTTCTTTGAATCATCTCGTATCATGGTGGAAATTTGGATTAAAGTTGAGAAAAAATAAGAAATTTTCTATACTTAAAAAAATTTCTAAGTTAAGAAAAATTCAAATTTCAAAACCAAATCTTTAATCTTTGATTTCTTGATGAACAAGTTTCACATTTTGACATGTTTTGATGAATTGTGATCCTTGGCACTTGATTTTGACCAAAAAGTCAAAGTTTGACTTTTCAGTATATAGTTGACTTTTGATCAGTTGACTGCAAATTTCATCTGTCAATCCAATAGATTTGCAATGTTTTGAACCATGTCAATAGGTAAAGATGATACAATTGAACCCTTGAAATCATGTTTCAAACCAATTGGTCATTTTCTAGGTCAAAAACCAGAAATTGCCCTTTCTCAGTCAAAACCCTAAATTTGACCATTTTGCCCTTTTGATGATTTGATCAAATTTCTTGAGGAATTGTGGTCCAAACTTGATCAAATGATACATATGAGTCTAAAATGTTGATGTGGATCAAAAATTATGAAGTTTGACTGTAAATTGGCCATGGTTGACTTTTTTCCCCAATACAGCTGATTTTTAGGTCAACTGTCCAATTGACTGATCAAAAATGTGATTCAAGGCTTAAAACTTGTCATGAGTAATCTTAGGGGTTCATAATGATGTTTGAAAGTCATATGAAGCATTGATAGTCCAAAAATATTTGTACAATCACAAACCCTAATTTTGGGTGATTAGTGCATGATGAGATGTCTTGAGCTCGTCAAACCCTAATCCAGTCTTGAGTTTGTGAGAAAAGTCTTGATAAATGAGAGGGAAAATTTTAGGGTACAACACCTATCACAACCTAAGGGATAGTTATTTGAAAAAGTTTGTGTGCTTATCAAGACCTAGAGGATAAACAATACGAAGATAAACTTATGTATTCATTATGAATTAGAGAATAAATAACATAAAATATGATAATCTGTGCACCTACCACAACCTAGTGGATAGATGATTAAAAGGTTTATGTGTTTATCATAACCTAGATGGTAAACGACACGGGGGTAGTATTACGTATTTATCACGACCTAGAGGATAAATAACATAATCCAGTTTATTTGCATATCTAATGTCATACGGCGGGAGAACTGATTCGGGTTTTTTTTGCATTTTATTGCAAATGTTGCGAATAGCAAGAGTTGCCACCGACTTTTCTTTTATCCAATAAAGGAAAGGGTGAAAAGATTAGGAAAGGCCTTTCGAGATATTTTCTTGAGTTCGGGGGGTAGGTTATGAAAAGGGAAGGTTTATCACCCTTTTCATCCGTAGTTATCTACGGGCTCTTAGTTGCTTGCTAGATCAATTTTGAAATTGTTTTGTTTGAAATGTGTTTTGTAGTGGGTTTTGAAAGTATTTTGAAAACTCCGTTGTTGCGACAAAATTTGTAATGATTCTCGTCTCTATAAGAATGCATACAAAGTGTTGGTTTTGAAAATAGTTCAAAGAGATGTTTGTTTTGATGGTGTTTTAAAAGTGTGAGTGCGGAAATGGTTTTTAGTTTGTGAGAAAGCAACTACGAGTGTCCTACCTACTTAAAAGGTCTTTATTCTTTTCATCCTATTTTATACGTTGCTATCTTACCATTTATTGGTAAGAAACCCCATCATTGGATGTGAAGGGACGAGCATGGGTCAATCATATAGTTATAGAAGGCAACTTATGAGACGTTTTAGCAATTTCCGTAAGGGACTAGATAGTTTACCGAAGGCAACATCGAGGAACATCGAGGGACTATGATATTTTTTATTGAGGGTCTTTGCTAAAACGCCCATATTCGAGGGACATGACTATTTTCATAGGAAACAAGCGAGGTTACCCTAGAGGTGTACGTGTGCGAAGTGTGTTTGATTGCATGCATTTTTGTCTTTGAGATTAGGGTTTTCTAGTGGTTGATTTTATCTTTCCATACACACCCTAATTACTAACAATTTATATTAAAGCGGTAAAATGTGGAAATTAAAATCCTAAGCTATTACATCATTAGGGGAGTGAGGGTACAATTTACAAATGGGGATGAGGTGGAAACTTAAATATTACAACCATATCGAATAACAATGAAGGAAATGTAAAAATAGTGTAAAAAGAAGGAAAAATTGCATTTTGAACTATTATGTGTCGACACGTGCTGCTACGCATCGACACATAACTTTCCTTGCCCATGTAAAACCAAATCAACTTAGTATGAGTCGATGCATAAAGGGATGTGTCGACTCATTTCCTGTTTGTGTCGACACATACGTGTTTTGTGTCGACTCATGAACCTTTCATCCTTCTGTTTTGGAGCCTGCATAACAGTATGCGTGGATGCATAAGGCCATGTGTTGACTCATACCCTATTTTTTCACTAGAATGAGTCGACCCAAGTGGGTATGTGTCGACTCATGCTGCAGTTTTTTGCCTTAAACATTATTTTATTGTCTGTACAAGTCAGTTTACAACATATGATTGATAAACATAAACAACAAGCAAATGGTTATCTCAAAGGGGTAATCATTACTATATTTTATCTTCAAAAGAAATCATTAATGATGTATGAAAAAATTTAAAATCAAGAAGACTTACCTTGAGACTGCACTTGGCATTTTAAGTTTGAATAATTTTCAAGATGCTACGATGGCTCCAATGAATCTCTAGGAAGTTGTTCCAAACTGTTGAATCACACTAACTCAGTTAAGTTGTACAGTACTATCTTTGTGTTTGGAAGGTGAAGATGATGGCACTACATGGACTGTTTTTATGTTTGAACAATCTCTATGTGATAAGGTGTTTGGTTTATAGGAGAGTTTATAAGATGGAATAATGGATTGAGGTTCTGTTTTAAATGAAAGTAGAGCTAGTTTTTTGAATGAGCAAAGGTTACAAAGAATTTTGTTTTTTCTGTTCAAAAACTCTATATTATCTCTCTAAAAGCCACCCTTTGTGTGTTGTGAAAACAATCTATTTATATATGAGTTTTGATGGGATTTTGGGAGGAAAACAAATAACAATTCGAACTGTTTGGGTATGTTGTCTTCATAGCTTTTTTTTATGCAGCTCTTATGTGCTAATTTGGTGCAAATATGGGTTTGAGATATTGCAGGCTTGGACTAGGTTAGGAGCGGCATAGCAGAGATGTTTTGCAGCAATTTTGGAGTGTTGTGGCAGTGTTTGGAGATAACATTTGCTTTGTTCAGGACAGTAGATTGTCTTCTAAACATGATTTTGAGCTTGTAGTAAGCAGGCTTGGACTTGGCAGCATATTGTAGCATGGCACAAAATCTGGTTTATGGATCAATTTATGTCGATTATAACAAAAACAAAGTCTAGTGGCAAGGTTTGAGTCAAAGGGAAAAGTTCAACCAAGACAAAGTTTAGAATTTGTAATCTTGCAAAAATGCCACTTTGTAATAACTTGAATTATTTGTAACATCTTGAATTATTTTGAATTGTAGTGAAAATATGTCATGAAGCAATGAAATTAACAAGTATAGAAAATACTTAGAAAAATTTCCAAGTCTTGCAAAGTTGGATTTTTGACTCTCTTGATTTTTTATGATCAAATTTCATATTTTGGATGTCTTGATGAAATGTGATTTTTGGGACTCAATTTTGGTCAAAAAGTCAAAGTTTGACCTTTTAGTGTACAATTGACTTTTTCCACCAGTTGACCAAATTTGTTCTATCAATCCACTGATATCAGGAGATGAATTGACATATGTGATTAGGTCAAAATGACGTGCTCGGATCCTTGAGATCATGCTTCCAACCAATAAGTCAGGTATTAGGTCAAAAATCAAAGTTCGGTCATTTTCAGTCAAAACCCTAATTTTGCCCATTTTGCCCTTTTGTAATTTGAATGACTTTCTTGGAAAATTGTGATCCAAGACTTGAAACTTGACAGAAGTAATCCTGAGGGTCCATAATGATCCATGAAAGTCACTTGAAATATTAGAAATCCAACTGCCTTTGTACAAACTTAAACCCTAATTTGAGGCATCAGTGTTGAGGAGATTATTTGACCTAGCTTGCGCAAACTTGAGTCATTGAAGATCTTTGTAGGAAATATCTTGAGAAATGAGAGGGAAAATTTTGGGATACAACATCTATCACAACCTAGAGGATAGATATTTGAATAGTGTTTTGGTAATCAAATCTTAGGTAGCTAGACCAAGGATAAGATCAAAGTTTCATCGGTTGTGTTTGTTCTCAACCAAAGTACTTGTTTGTTTCATGGACCAAATGATCCAATGATAAGCCCCAAGAAAGTTCATAGTTTTAACAAAAGATGTGTTCTCGAAATTCCATGCATAATGCCCTAAGCTGATATGGAACCCAAAATGTATATGCACTGAGTATCTCGTATATGCCCCAAATGTAGTGTTTGTGTATGCCCCAAATGTAATGTTTGTATATGCCCCAAATGTTGGTTGTAAAAAACATTGTGTTCTCTCCTTTTAAATAATTGGTTTTATGTTACCAACTCTCCAATGTTATATGTTGCATCGTCGCGCTATTTTGAATTTATTTGAACAAGATGAATGGTCTCATCATGATTTTGATATTTTAATCGCAGGAATGGAAGTAGTTACGGACGTAGCCATGGACTTTCTTTCAATTTTTTCTAACCAAAATGTTTTTTGATGTTTTATAAAATGCTTCTATTTTTTTGTCAAATTCCCAAATGGTTTCAATGTAGTATTAACAAGAAATAATCTTAGTACTTACAAACAAGTCTGAAAATGGAAAAACACAATTGAATGATTGTAAAAGTAAACGTTTTATTGATAAATATTCCTACGAATAGGCGAGAGTAAAAGATGCAATTACTTGAAAGAGGTAATTAGAGAAAGTTTAAAAAACTGAAAAATGGAAATGAAAATGATAATTGCTAGGGATGTTTCTCTAATGTCCTTTTGATAGCTCCAATCTCCTTTACTTCCAAGTCAAATGATTTGGATTAATCCTTCTCCTTTGTGGTTGTAGTTGTGCTTCTTAGATCACAATCTTTTTGTTCTTTATTTTTTGAATAAGATCCCAAACTTTTTCCTAGATCGCCCTTTCGAGTTTTCAATCCACCAGGATAAAAAATTTTATGAATGTCCCTAATTTTTTCCTAGATCTCCCATTAGGGTTTCCAATCATCCGGGATGCTCCTTTTTGCCTAAGTCGCCATTTAGGGTTCAAACTTAGTGAGTTTTTTATACATAGTATTTTTTTTACTACGTCGGAGTCCGACGGATGTGCAGTTCTTCCCCATCCATTATTGTGAGGATAAGAACACCACCCAAAAGTGTTATTTTAACCATATATGGACCTTCGTAGTTGGGTGTCTATTTACCACGTGAATCAAGGTGAGGCAGTAGAATCTTCTTGAGCACTAAATCTCCTTTGAACACTCGAGGGTGAACCTTCTTGTCAAGTGCCTTCTTCATCCTTTTTTGGTATAACTGACCGTGGCACAGAGCTGTTAAGCATTTTTCTTCAATGTGGTTAAGTTGATCAATGAATACCCAATAATTTTCCTGACCTGACACCAAATGTACATTTGTTCGGATTCAGTCTCAATTTCAACTTTCATAAACGTTCGAATAATTTTTGTAAATGTATAATGTGATCTTCTTCTGTATGAGATTTGTCAATCATATCATCTACGTATACATTAACTTCTTGATGAATCATGTCATGAAATAGTGTGTGACCATAGCTCGTTGATAAGTTCCCCCTGCATTCTTTAGACCGAAAGGCATCACCTTGTAACAAAAAGTGCCCCAAGGAGTCATGAAAGTAGTATTCTCCATATCTTCGGGTGCCATTTTGATCTGATTATAGCCTGAGAAACCATCCATGAATGAGAACACTGAATCTTGAGCTGTATTATCCAACAAAACATCTTTGTGAGGTAACAGGAAAATCATATTCGGGACTTGCTTTGTTCAGATCCTGATAATCTACATACATATGCACTTTTCCGTCCTTTTAGGGTACTGGTATGATGTTAGCTATCCAAGGTGGATAATCTACCACTGCTAACAACCCTGCATCAAATTATTTAAGGACTCTTCTATAATTTTTCTAGACTTTTCTGGACGAGTTCTTCTGAGTTTCTGTCTAACCGGAGAGCAACCATCCTTGAGAGGTAGTCTATGCACCATAATATTTGTATCCAATCCTGGCATATCTCTGTAGGAAAATATATCCACATATTTATGTAACAACTTGGTCAGTCTTTATTTGACGCTTTCGTCCAATGTTGCCCCTAACTTGATCTCTTTTGGATCCTCCTTTGTGCCAAGATTATTGGTCTCAATAGATTCTTGATATGGTTGTATATTGTCAACATTTTGCTCTATCTCCCTTGAAAATTCATTGGAGAGTTCAAGATCTTCATCATCTTCCTCTTCCGCTTGGTTAATGGGTGCATCAAAATTATATTGAATAGCAACAATAACATTATCAGAAGTTTTAGGAATGGATCTGCACATTTATCATGTTTTGGTTCAGTTTTAGTTTGTGAATTTAGAAAATGCATGTGAAGAAAAGTATTGCCATTTTTAAATATAATAAATAAATGCAAGAGAAAGTCAGGGATCTTAATTGAATGTGAAATATAACTTTTAATTTTGAATATTGTTTGAAGCGAATGGGGGACCCTTACAACCTACCCATATGCCTCGGGCTTGACATAGGTTCTTTCAAAAACAAGAAAAATTACTTTGGAAATAAAAAGATATGTGGAATCTCCACGATCGTCCAATTCTTCAGCTCTTCACCTGGAGCACATTCACGGATGAATTCAGATACCCTCTTGGTGTTTCTTTTGTTAGATATCATAGCCACTTTTTCACCAAGCTCTGTTCCTTTGTTGATGAAGGTTTCCTGGATAGGAGGAAACTGCCCCTTGCCTTTCAAGGTAGCCTTTGATGATTTTTAGCACAAACCAAAATTATTATTCTTCTCACTTATCTCCACAAGTTTACCCTAACCCTTTGAGGTACCATTCTCCACAACTTTTTGTAGATCTCTCCACGAGGTCACATTAGGTTTCTTGATTTTCTCCACTGGTAGGGTTACCATTGAAGCAACCTCTAAGACCTGAAACAGTGTTGCTATGCAGTCCTCATCCGCACTAATATATATGTAGGACTCTATGTGACTTACAAAGATGTCCTCTACACCATCGATTATAACCAATCTTCCTTCAATGAAGAACTTCAATTTCTGATGTGGAGTTGAAGTAACGGCCCCTGCTGCATGAATCCAAGGTCATCCGAGCAAACATGTATATGCTGATTCAATATCCATTACCTGAAAGGTAATATAAAACATATGCGGACCGATCTTGATAGGAATATTCACTTCTCCAAACGCTGTACTTTGAGAACCATCGAAAGCTTTGACTATCCTATAACTTGGCCTTGTAACAACACCATCCAATGTTAACTTCATCAAGCTGGATTTTGGTAAAACATTGAGGGCGGAACAAGTATCGGTGAGCACCCTGGACAGGCTTGTAGTACCTATCTAAATAGAAATGTGTAACGCCTTGTTGTGAACTATGCCTTATGGAGGCAACTCACTGTCATTAAAACCTAGATATGATCCTGATGTCATATTTGCTGCAACATTGTCAAAATGGTTTACTGTAATCTCTTCTGCGACATGAGCAGAACTTAGAACCTTCATTAGAGAGTCTCAATGCACTTCTGAATTGAGGAGCAACGAGAGTATTGAAATATTTGCTGGGGTTTGGTGAAGCTGATCCACCACCCTATAATCAATTCTCTTGATTATTTTCAGGAATTCTTCCGCCTCTTAATCAGTAAAATTCTTGCTCAGAGGCTCTGGTTCTTAGCTTCCCTCCACCATAGCCTTCCCTTTATCCTTAATTATAACATCATTTTTCTTCAGTAGTTCGGGACTGTAGATCCGACCACTATGGTTTACGCCCCATTTTCCAGCTATATTTATGATTAACGGAACTTGACTTGTCGATGGTTCACATTATTGCTTTAAATCATTGACGTAGACTGTAGAATCATAACTCCATGGTATTTCTTTGTTACTTTCATAAGGGGTAGGGGACAACCCCTTAATCACCATTGTAGTCTTCGGAACCACAGGTATCTTCAAAGTTTGGCGTGGTATCATCACTGGTGCTTCTGTTGACTCTACCCATGGGATCACAAGAGTCTTCTTATTAATATTTGCCCCTTGGCATGGAATTACCAATGGCTTCTTTGTACTTCCACCGGTCGCAGCTACGTATTCTTCTTTAGGGTATTGCCCGAAATGAACTATCCCCTGATCCACCAATTTTTATAACATCTTCTCAAAAGATTCATTTTGTTCCAAGAGAAACCCACACTCCAACAAATATCCTTTCAAAAGGTTTATCGGGGCCTTCACCTGTCTGGCTTCCCCAAAGTCAGTGACCACCTCAATTGCATTCACCGTTGGGCCACCATGAGGAGGCATGAGATTTGTCTTGATATTCGGCTTATCAAAAGTGATATCTTGGGAATCTAGCAAATCTTGAACCTTATGTCTGAAGGCCCAACATTTTTCTATGGTATGCCCTAGAGAATTGGCATGACACTCGCACCTGGTGTTCGCATCGTACTTTGGTGGGATCGCCTCAACTGGAGGAGCTAGAGGCTTTAGCTCTACCAAAGATTCCTTGACTAAGTGTTGTAATAATTGACTGTGCATCATGGGGAGAGGATCAAATCTTCTCTAAGGCCTTTCAAACCTTTTTTTTATTGTTCTTGTGGAATAATCAATGGTTGTTGTGCCATTGGATATGATGCTACAACATTAATTTCTCCTTCCTTATTTTTCAAGAAGTTAGGAACATGTCTCTTTGCATTATAAGGGGTACTAGATTATGCCCCTTGTATCTTTCCTCTTTTTATACCAGCTTCAATTCTTTCACCAATAGTTACCAAATCCGAAAATTCGGAAGAGACACTTCCCACCATCTTATCATAGTACAATCCTTGTAAAGTTCCCATTAACATATCGACTAGTTCTTTCTCTAAGAGTGGTGGTTGTACATGGGCTGCCATTTCCCTCCATCTTTGAGCATACTCCTTAATAGATCCATCCTTCTTTTGAGACAAGTTTTAGATTTGCACGCGGTTAGGTGCCATGTCCAAGTTATACTTGTACTGTCTCAAGAAAGCATTGGCAAGGTCTTCCCATGTCTGAATATGAACCCGGTCCAATTGCATGTACCAATCTAAGGATGCCCCACTCAAACTATCTTGGAAGTAATGGATCATCAGCTTTTGATCTTGAGCATATGCATGCATCTTTCTACAATACATGCATAGATGGTTCCTCAGACATGTGAGCCCCTTATATTTTCCAAAGTTAGGTACTTTGAATTTTGGATGGATCACCAGATCAGGAACTAGACCCATTTCGAGAGCGTCGACATAGAAAGTATTGTAACCCCCCATAACCTTTAAACTTTCTTCAAGCGCTTTGTATTTATTGAGCGCAGCAGGATTTTCAGTGACATGAGTATGGGTTGTCCATTGAGGTGCTTGATTGACATCCTCTAAGTCATGGTCTATGTACTGCAAGTCTATGTAGTTGTCCGCGTTATTGACCAGAATTTGCAAGGCATGAGATGCTCCTACCTCGGTGGAGGTGGGACAAACCCTTCAGTATTAGCCTGTCTTACCTCTTATTGAGTTATGGTTGACTTTAGAGGTCCTGATACTGGTTCCCTTCTTGGTTAGTGACCACTTGATGCACCAATAGTTTAGGCTTCTTATTCAAAGGCTTCCCGAATTTGTTCTTTCCTTTCGATGATGTTCTTCAAGGTTATAAGAACATGGCTCATATCTCCCTTAATTAAGTCAATGTCCTTTTACTTGATCCAAATTTTCTTTGAATGTAGCTTGATTCTCTTTGATCCGTTCTATCACTTTCTTTTGATGGGCTCTTGTTTGATATGGAGGTCGGAGAGGTGGTGCTTTCTTACCAATGATTTAACTAGAGAAGGTTTTTTTTTTGAAAAATAATGAGTTTTGTATGAATTTATGAAATGCAATGTTTGCGAATGTATAGATACGCATGGATATGATAAGAATTTTGTTTTTTGAATGTCGTGTTCACTTGGATTCCTTTATATATTTTTTCTAGGTTTTGCTTTTTATTGGTGAGAATCTTAAAATGAATACGCAGTTCGAATATGGAAACAAAAGTATAATCATCCTCAAAAGGGAATACAATTCAGATATTGAAAAATATTCGAACCAAAAAGCGATTATTGGAAGCACTAACATCTTCATGGCTTTTTTAGGCGGTTTCTCCTTGATAATCTTAATCTTTTGTCATATCTGGCTTGACGGAACTAACACAGATAAGTTGTTTCCCTCTGGAAACCACTTTTAAGATACTCACCAAAAACCTTTGATTATTATTAATTTTTTTAATCCTGTGAATAAGACAAATAAAGAAAATGGAAAATGATGAATATGCGAGATACAAGATGTATGAATGCATGATCATGTGTCATAGTAACGGGATTTGTGAAACGTATTTTTAGTTGGTAGGTTCCTAGCTTTGGCCTATGGATATTCTACCCTCCATATAAGGTGGTCTCCTTTATGGTATCATGGATAACACTAGACGGAAAAGCACAAGGGCCTCCCTTAAGTGGAGCCTCTTTGGAGACCGAAACTTTCGTCTCTAAGGTCGTGAAAAGTCTCACCATGAGTATTTAGTTTAGGGTTTATACAAAAATTCTAGGCTTCGTTCCAAATTCCTACCCCCCAAGAGGATGTCTCTTGAGACATATTTATTTTTTGGAATTCCACCGACTTTAGGCGAAGTCGTCACAAAAACTCATAGGGATGATGTATCCCCTTGGCCAATAGACAGGTTTTCTTTCTAAGGTTTTTCGGAAATAAATTTTTAACATCAAAATCCCATCACAAACAAATATAGCATGATAAAAAGATGTAAAAAATAAATAAACCAAAAATAAAAATGTGGAGAAATAAATAATAAAGAAAAATAAAGAAAACCCTAAAAACCCCAAATCCCTAAAGGAAAGGCATCTAACCCTATGATTAATTTCCCAGTAGAGTCTCCAGCTGTTATAACTGGTTTTAAAAGTGAGAGTCGCCATCCTTAATTTTTATCTTTTATGAAGGGAATATAAAGGATAACCCTAATTTGATCAGAGATTCTAAGTTGTTGACTTGTTGTTAGACGAGGGGAAGGTGTTAGGGAGCCCTTATCTACCTTGTTCACAAGGATACTAGGGTTTAGAATTACAATTTTTAGGAAATAGGGTTTTAGTTTTAATTAAGGGGAACTCGCCACGATTTTAGTCGTGTGCCTATGTATCCTCTTATGAGAAATCAGAGTCCCAATTTGTAGTTCGCAGTTGGTTGGTGTTTTTTATGGATTACAAAAATATCTCGAATTCTCCTTGAACTAAGTCTGGGTATGTGAATAGTAGAATTTGTAGACGAAGTTCGCAGTCGATTAAAGGTATTTCCATAATCCTTTTTGAAAATAACATCTTGGATTTGTTAAGTTAGTGAAAATTGTTAGTAATTTCATTGGTTAGATATTTTTTAAAATATATTAAAAATATAAGAAAAATAGTTTTTAATACATGCGGAAAAGGAATTTTAATGCAATTAAAAATAATTAGATGAGCTAATATTAAATAAAGAAATTGAATTAATAAATAAATAAATTTATAAATTATAAATAAATATTAATTATGAAAATAAAAGAAAATGAATAAAGAAAAAGAAATGGTAAAAAAATATAATTTTAATTAAATACGAAGGTGGTGTATTTCCAGTTTATAAGTAAAAGGCTGGGGATATGAAGAGTAAGACCCTAAATTCAGATATTGAATTTGGTTTCAAATTAAAAGGGGGGGGGGTACAGATTTGCACGGCGTAGCAAAATTATGGGGTTTGTTCAGCAAGGGCCCAAGTTAAGATATTAAATTGGATCCAATAGCACAGAGGGGTATATTTCTTTGTTGAGGAAGTGATTTGAGGGTGCATTCAGTAATGGGTTAGGCCTAAAACAGATGTTTGATCCATTGGACAAAATGTAGGAGGGTGTTGGGTGTTATGGTGGAAGCTCGCTTGAGGAACATCTGATGATGATCAAAGGGTTTGTTAGCAAGGGTGCATGATATGAGCAGCGTATAGGAACAACGGGTGTTATATAAGCAAATTTCTGGGCTGAAGGCCCATTTTTTCTTTTCTATCCCTCTCTCTTCACTGAAACAATAACACACTCGTTGGAGGCTAGAGAGAGAAGCTCCAACTTCTCTCTATATTTCCATCACCGAAAATAGCCTCCGCCTTGGGTGCCACTGGTTAGTAATCACTTCCGTCGGTGGCTGCGCTAAGGCACCACCAGATTCAAACATAACCACCATCCAGATTCATCCCCAAACCCAAATTCATATGAACCTTCAACTTAACCCTATGAAGATCAAAGAATCCTAACCTAACCCTAGGGTTCTAGATGAACCTTAACCCCAACAAAAACCAAAAAACCTAA
Source organism: Vicia faba (assembly GCA_948472305.1). NCBI lineage: Eukaryota > Viridiplantae > Streptophyta > Magnoliopsida > Fabales > Fabaceae > Vicia > Vicia faba. The sequence continues at coordinate 1,481,596,431 of OX451737.1, forward strand.
ATGTTATGAACCCTAAACCTTAGTATCTAAGAACCCTAACCCTAAGTTAGAACCCTAACCCTAGAAACCCCAAAACCCCACAAAATTCCATAAACACACAACAACGAACACCAATTACGCAAGCATTACAACAACAATTTTAAAACCCTAAGCTAAGTATTTAGTATTACCTCCCATGTAGTGATTCTTCTTGTATTCTTTTCTTCTGACTTTCTCTCCCTCTGTTTAATCCTTTTCTTCTTCTTTGATTGCATGTGTGAAGAACGATGACGGCGTGATGGTTGCGCTTGCATGAAGCAACACAGATCTAGGGTTTCAGAAATTGAAACCCAAATCTTAGGAAGGCGTCTGACTTGTGGGGTCTGCTTCTCTGCTTAAAATTTCTCCTCCTCCGATTTCTTCTCCTAAGATTTGTTGTCCCCCGCTCTTTCAATTAGTTTTAGGTTTTATTTATAGGTTAGAATTTTAGACAGATTAGGAAGATATTTCTGATTGTCGTTATATTTTGGTGATTGATCATTTAGGGATTTGATTTGTTTAGAAAATATTTAATTCTACCTTAGGTATTGTAATTGATTTTGGACGATTCTGTAATGATATATAAATTCGAGATTCAATTTGGTTTTGTGCAATATTTGATTTGATTTTCTACATAAGTTGATACGATTGGATTTGTTTTTAATTGATGAATTTTCCTTGCTTGAATCTGTACAATAGTTGTTTTGATGATGAAAATAGGGTGTCGTTTGCGTTTGAGAGTTAGGGTTTCAACCCTAACTTTGATTTTGACTTAGTCAACATGTTTACTTTTAAATATATCTGATTTTTTTATAAAATAATTATTGGATATATCAAACAATAAGTATAATAATCAGACAATAATCATAATGCCAAGAAAACAATGGGCCTTAGTGTCAAGAAGAAAAATGGGCCAACGACTTTTAATGATTCTTCAAAAAAAACACACAAAACAACAAGTAGGATTTCGGAAAGTGATATGGGCTTATCTGGCAAAACAAGGACCTCCGGCTCTACTAATACACCCCCTTTCTAAAAGTAAATGGGCCTTTGATATTTTACACACATACCCCTCTTTGTGACCAACACACCCCTCTTTATTAAACAAACCTTAAATGGGTTGGAATCTCAATAACAAATACACCCCCTTTCTAATTGTAAGAAAAACTTAATGGGCCATCAGATTTTGATGGTCCATTTTGGAAATAATACACCCCATTTATAAACTTAAACCCTATATATGAATTTTACAACAATATATTATAAATAAAATGATAACACTAGAAATTAAATATCAATAAGGAATAAATTGGTTAGAAATCAAACAGTGACAATTTGGGGTATGACAAACTGCGATAGCGGAGGTTGTGTGTAAGTATGTGAATGATGGTGTGAAATTATATCGTTGTTTTGCATATGATATTGGACGATGATGATAATGTTGCTACTGGCCTGGAATGGCATAGTGTTTAGGGATTATGCTCTATTATTGCATAATTATGTTGTTGAATGTTGGTGTTGCATGCATTCATTGTTGAGGGCTTATGCCCTGTTGTTGGCCTGGATTGGAAATTTGTTGAGGGTGTATGCCATGTTGCTGCCCTATTTAGCATTTTGGAGAGGGCTTATGCCCTGATGGTACCACATGCATTTTAGTCGGTGTTAGTCGCATTGCATTGCTTTATTAATTAACTTGATGCTATATGAGATGGAAGATGTATGTATTATATTATTATGGATATTATGTGTTATTTGTATTATTGATTTTATGTTGATGTACCTTGTGATTTTCATGAATGAAATAAAGGTGTGAGGTAAAGAAGTATAATTATACATGCTTGAATTGCTATCTGCTCGTTATTATGCTTCCTCTTATATTGTTATGATATCTCACCCCCTTCTGTTTGAATGTTCCCTTTATATTGGTAACGTGCAGATGATCTGAAGTAGCTTGAGGTTGAGGTTAAATGAGGAGTTTTCCTCACATTGCGTAGTTTGAGTAGGTGTCAGCTCTGATACATAACACTGAGTGAATCAATGCTTGCTTGTTTTGCTTAAATGACATTTTTGTTTTGATGATTTGTTGGAGTATTACAAACTCTATTTTATTTGATAAAATGTTGGTTTATGATTTAATTGAGGATGTTGATTATTATACTTGATTCATTTTTCCGCTGCAATAATAAAGTTGATTTTTGAGGACTATGTTGAAAGTGTTGTCGACTCATCTGACAATGTGTTATGTATCTGTTTATTGATTCTCGGGTAGTTTTCTGTATGTTGGTGAAAAATGTGGTATTCTATTCTTGGTGTTTGATTTAAGAATTAAATTACTCTGATTTTTGTTAAATTTTTTATGGGGAAAATAGGGTGTTACATAATGGACCTTCCATCTACGGGTACTTCCAAGATTAGGTTGAGGTGTACTACTTCTTGCGGGATTTCGCCTCTCCTTGTGTTCAAAGGTGTCTCCATGTCACCTAAATCAAAGGGACGCCGATTAGATCTCTAAGCCGTGTATTCACGATGCCTATCTCTTGAGTTCGCCCGGGAGGACTCATGTTTCCTTACTGATCCTTCTTCTTTGGTCTTGTTTCTCTCAGAGGCATCTCTGATCCTCTTTTCCAGGTTACTCTTCTTGCCTTTTATATAGAAATTCGCCCTGGTGATAGTCTTGTTCATGTCGAACGCAAGCTTCTATGCTAAGGATTCATTGAACTGCCTGCTCGGAGGCCGTGTTGAAATGCCCCAACAAATAGTTCTTGGTTGGGGTAAGATACTTTGATGGTCTCTTCATTGAACTGGGCTAGTTATTCCCAGAGAGACTCCGCTTGACCTTGTCGAACATTGAACGTGGAAGTCATGGACATCTTGTGATGCTTAATTGCAGAGAAGTGCTAGATTAATTTCTTCATCAAGACCGCGTAACTTTCCACGGATAGTCCTGGTAATCTCATATACCATCACAGAGCCACGTCTTTAAAGGTGTCGTCCATCAGTTTACATTTCAATGAGTCGGTGGAGCCAATTATTTCCATTAGGTTGTTGATGGTGATAATGTGCTCCTGAGGGTCAGTTTTGTCTTCGTACGCTGCCAAAGATGGTGATTTGAAGTTCTCTGGGACTTGGCCGTCCCAGATAGCTTAAGATAGGGGTTGAGGTTCCAAAAGCTCCTCTTTTGAGCCTTCGTCCCTTACGCTTCTTTGTTGTAGGTATGTGATATTGTCTTGTAGAGTTTTATTCTATTTCCCGAGGGCTTCCACCATGTCTAGTAGTTGTGCCATGTCTGGGGGTTCTCTAGGTGACAACATTCTGCAGGAGGTGAATTGTGGTGTGGCCTAGGAATAATTTTACTAAGGCTCTACATTGGGCGCCAATGTTCCTGTCTGGAATAAATATTTAGTCGACTTCCCAGGAAGTTTCTAGGGAGAGCCAACCATAGTGAGTTTATGAGATGATTGGGAGATTTTGGAGCTAGAGCAATGATGCATGCATCCCTAGATGAATTTCTTGTGTATCCCTCTGTTGGGAGCCCCTTTATATAGGGAGTATATTTTCTTCATTAAGATCCTTAGTTAATGAGTGACTCTTGAGTTTCATAATTGTGTAACCACCATCGTCTCCATGAATGAAGATGATTAGTATTGTGTAACGTAGCAATGAATGCACCATCGACGGTTACATGCTTTAATGAGCCGAGATGATGATCAATTATGGGCAGGTGCTACGCGGTTATCTACTTTATCTGGGTCGAGGGTGAGGGAGAGTTGCTACCCGGGTTCATGGGTCGTTTGATACTCCTTTAGTCGGTCTACACCCCGGGATCCCTCACCTCAAGCTAACTACCAGTTTATCCTTTTCCTTTGCCTGTTACACTACCCGGTAGGGTCTGTCATTTTTGGGATGTACAAATCTTTTATCCTTTGGAAATTTTGATAATGAAGGATATGATAATTCTTTTTCGGGTAATGAATGGAATTTAAAGAAAGGCCCAATGGTGGTTGTTAAAGGAAAAAAGAATTAAAAATTGTATGTCATCCAACTTGGGGTTTCAAAGTTCTACACCAACACTTGTGATAATGATAGCTCATTCGAATTATGGAACAAGCGTTTCGGTCATATGAGTGAAAAAGGTTTGAGCATTTTGGCAAAGAAGAATGTGTTATATGGTGTTTCCAATGCAAAGTTGAGAAAGTGTTCACATTGTTTGGCGAGTAAGAAAAGGCGAGTTTCCTTTCTGTCATCCGAACCAAACAGGAAATCAGAAGTGTTGGATTTAGTATATTTTGATGTGTCTGGTCCGATGAAGACACAGTCACTTGGTGGTGCATATTACTTTATGACTTTCATTGATGATTGTTCTCTGAAAACATGGGCTTATACCTTGAAGACGAAAGATCAAGTGTTAGATACCTTCAAGTCGTTTCAAGCATCGATTAAAAGAGAAAAGAGGAAAAAGCTCAAGTGTATCTGAATCGATAATGGGGGAGAGTATGTTGGATTTTTTGACAAGTATTGTCAAGATCAAGGTATACATCATCAAAAGTCTCCTCCAAAGACACCATAATTGAATGGGTTAGCTGAAAGAATGAATAGAACTTTGGTGGAAAGGGGGAGATGTTTACTTTCTCAATCAAAGTTGCCTAAATTCTTTTGGGGAGAAGCATTGAGCATGGTTGTACATCTTTTAAACTTCACTCCATGTGTTCCATTAAAGTTTGATGTTCCAAATCATGTTTGGAGTGTGTGATACGATGGGAGAACTGACTTGAGGTTTTGCGTTTCGTCGCAAATGTCGTGGTTTAGCAAGAGTCGCCACCGACTTTTATTTTATCCAAAAGGAAAGGTAAAAAAGCACGGGAAAGACCTTTGAGATGTTTTGTTGAGTTCGGGGGGGTAAATTATGAAAAGGGAAGGTGCTAGCACCCTTTTCATCCATGGTTTTCCATGGGCTCTTAGTTACTTGCTTAGATCACTTGCTTTGCTTTTGAAATTGTTTGAAATGGTGCTTTGTGTTTGGTGTGGTTTTGAAAGTATTTTGAAAAGAGACCATTCGTTTAGGCAATCTTTGTAATGATTCTCGTTCGTAATAATGTATACAAAGATGTTTGTCTTTTGAAAAATGTTTCAATGTTTTGTAAGATGTTTTGGAAATGTTTTGAAAATGTGTGTGTCGTGCTTGTTTTAAAAATATCAAGGATTATTTTGAAAGGAGCAAGTAACTTAGAAGCTATCCACCTACTCAAATGTCTTTCTTATGCATTTTTATTCCTTTGACATTGTTGACTTACCATTGTTTTGGTAAACAACCCTATCTTTGGATGTTAAACGGGACGGGCGTGGGTCATTGTATGACCATGATAGCAATGTTGCCAAGTATCTTAGCATTTTTGAGGGACCAAGATCATTTTGTTTTAGGCAACATTTTGATACCGTCATCGAGGGACTATGATCTTTTGTTTTGTTTTGTTTTGCCAAGATACTTCGTATGCGTAACATGGCCATTTTAATTTAGGAAACCAAGTGGGTGAAACCCTAATGGTGCTTGTGTGCAATGTGTGTCATTTTTCATGCATTTGATTTGTCTTGTATTAGGTCTTTTCTATTTGTTTGTTTTTTGGTCTCGTCATGTAAACCCAAATTTACTAAACATGGTATAAAAGCGATAAATTGCGTAAATGTAAACTAAGCTATTACAACAATTATTATGGGAGGGGGGATACAAGTTTTTGAATGGGGATATTGCACAAAATAAACCCTAAAAATACTATTACAACCCAATTGTATATTGTGCGAAATAAATAAATATACAAATACTTAAATATGCAATGCAATGTATTTATGGAAAAAATGTTTTGTATTTGTTTATGGTATGAGAAAATAAAATTAATTAACCCTAGAAAATAAGGAAAAATAATATTGTTATTTTTGAAAGGGGGAAACCCTAATTTTTTATTAAAAGAAATATATGTTTCCTATTATTTATTTTGTCCATTTTTGTACAAGAAAATACTAAATAATATTATATGTTAATATCAAAAATTAAATATGTATGATAAAATGAATATTTTATGTGTAAAATAATAGAATAAAAATGTATAGTATTTTTAAATGTATTTACAATTTATTATAAGAAAATAAGTTCTATTTATTAAAACAAACTATTTTCCATGTGAAAAAAATAATAAAAATAAAATAAAATTGCAAAAAAATATTTAATTATTTTTTAAGATTTTTAAAGTTCAGAAAAAATGATTAAAAGCAATAAACATGAAAATATAAAGAAAAGTGCAAAAAATATAAAATAAGAATCAGGGGGTGCAAATAGTGGTCAGGGGGGTGTGAATAACAAAAGCAAACAGGCCCAAGGTGCCAAGGCCCAGAACATCATCCATGTCCTCCAGCTCCTTCTCCTTGCACGCGTTTTTTCTTCAAATTTGTAACTTGTTATTGCTTGCATAAAAACAAAAACGTATAACACAAAACATGTAGCATTTCATCTCACGATTCCAATGATATAAAATTTGTAACCTCCTTCAGCTGGATTTGGATATGACAATGTGGGGACTTTGAGTGAGGCCTGAGGATCGTGTGAGCTTCCATGAACTTCCTTCAAGCTATTCCAATGCCTAGCTTGCTTTGTGGATGGCCAGAACTCACTGCACAAGTCAAGCTGCAACCTCCAAGTTTGAAAATGGAAATGGCTGAAACAGATCTCACAGAACCAGGACAAGGGCTTGGATAGCTTTGGTAGGATGTTTATGAAGTGTTTCAAATGTTAAAGGGCAAAACGCATGAGCCAAAATGAAGTTGGCAATGATTTTGCAGAGCTGCAATGTTTGGGCAGAAAAATGATATTTTTGTGTTTGGGAGAGTTTTGGATGCAATGCCTTCGTGTTCTGAGTTGTAACAAGTTTGTGAATATTTATATAATTATACAAAGTTCACTCCTCATTAGATGTACAAGCCTTTGGACCTTTGCAACCTTTCTTGCTTTTGAAGAAAAGTGAGGTGACTTATGCATACATGCTTGTACTAGCTAGTTTTAGGGATGCAAAGGACTTGTACAAGTTGCTTAAGATCTGTGGAAATTGCCTACACCAAAGGGAAAGCTCCAAGGCTCAAGAATGATAAAGTTACAAAAGCTCACTTTATGAAAATGGCATTGTAACCTTTATGCTTAAAATGGAATTATTTCTTGTACAATGCTCCAAAAGTAAAGATAAAGCCCTTATCCTCTGAGTTTGCATTTAATTATGGAGTGTAGAATGAGTTTAGGACCTGTAATGCAAGGTAAAAGCATCCAAGATCAGATTTGCAACTTGATACTTTGTGAAAATGGCATGAACAAAAGTGATAAAATGCCAATTTCTCTTCTTCGATTCTCCCTAACCACAAATGATCTTGGAGAGTTCTTGGACATTTTAGAAAGCTTGCAATGTGATATACAATCCATCTTTGAAATGCATTTTGAGATACCTCTTAGAACTAGGTGAAAAATGTCCATGAAATTGGGTTAAAAACCTGCCTAAATTAGGGCAAAATTTCACTAAGTTATTTAGTTCATGGTCCTATATTCACAAATTCATAACTTGAGATCTAAGCATCTTTTGGGAAACGTTTGTGAAGAACAGTTGTAGATTTCATGGAGGAATACAACTTTCATGTTGGAAGTTTTCTTTGAATCAAATTGCATCATAGTGAAAAAGTTGGGAAAAGTTGGGAAAAAATAAGAAAATTTCCATACTTAGAAAAATTCTAAGTTATGAAAATTTTCAAATTCAAAACCCTAATTTTCAAATTTGATTTTCTTGGTGAAGAAGTTTCACATTTTGACATATCTTGATGAATTATGAACCTTGGCACTTGATTTTGACCAAAAAGTCAAAGTTTGACTTTTCAGTGCTCAGTTGACTTTTGATCAGTTGACCACAAAATTCATCTGTCAATCCAATGAACTTGAGATCTTTTGAACTATGTGATTAGGTCAAGATGATTCCATTGAACCCTTGAAATCATGTTTGAACTCAATTGGTCATTGGCTAGGTTAAAAATCAGAAATTGCCCTTTCTCAATCAAAACCCTAATTTTGACCATTTTGACCATTTTGCCCTTTTGATGATTTGATCAAATTTCTTGAGTAGTTGTGATCCAAACTTAATAAAATGGTACATAGGAGTCTAGAATGTTGATGTGGATTAAAAATCATGAAGTTTGACTGTAAATTGGCCATGGTTGACTTTTTCCCCAATACAGTTGATTTTTAGGTTAACTGTCCAATTGACTGGTCAAAAATGTGATTCAAGGCTTGAAACTTAATATGAGCAATCTTAGGGGTCCAAGATGGTGTATGAAAGTCACATGAAGCATTGATGGTCCAAAAATACTTCTGCAAACTCAAACCCTAATTTTAGGTTATCAGTGCAAGGTGAAGTCTTGAGCTGACCAAACCCTAATCTTGTCTTGAGTCCAAGAAGTCTTGTGAGGAAAATCTTGATAAATGAGAGGGAAAATTTTGGGGTACAACAGATTCCCCTGTTCAATCTTCTTGAACCTGAAGAGTTAGATTGGCGAGTTTTTTCGTTCGTGACTCGAAGGTAAAAGATGATTGGACACTAGAGTGCCCGTAAATTTGCACTCGTCAAAGTGTAGTTGAGGGAATGGGCTTAAAGATGCCATTTGGAGAGGTGATAGAATCTTGTTGGAGATGGGCTTGTAGATGCCATCCAAGAATGTTTGTTGAATTGTAATTTTTAAGTTAAAAGAATAAGTATCAGAATGGTGTTCGTGTCTGGAATGTATCTGAGCTATATCTGGAGACTGAATCTGTGTGAGCAAAGGAATAGCAGTCGCGTCTGGAGCGTATCTGAGCTTAAATCTGAATGACTTCCATGTTTGGAGTGTATCCGTATTGTATCTTGAATTAGGATCTGAATAAGTAACAGAATGACTTTCGTGTCTGGAGTGTATCCGTACTGTATCTTGATGTTGGTGTCTGAATAAGTATCAGAATGGCATCGGATCTGGAGCGTATCTATACTATATCTGAAAGTTGGATCTGAATGAGTATCATAATGGCATCCTTGTCTGGAGCGTATCTGGACTGTATCTGAATGAGTGAAGAATGACTTCCGTGTCTGGAGTGTATCTGGACTGTATCTGAATGAGTATCAGAATGGCATCCTTATCTGGAGCGTATCTGTACTGTATCTGAAATTTTTGAACATTGTTAATGATAGCTGTTAATCTTATCCTGAAAAGGGTAAAATGTTAACTGAAGCACAAAGTTATGTTGCATGAAATGTATGATGCAATATATGTACTTTATCAATGTTTATGATATATGGATGTAATGTATGCGCATGTAAGCTGATTAGTTGTTTTGCTGAGGAAAATAAATCCTTGAACTGCTATCGGGGAAAATAAATCCTTGACTGCTGAGTGTTGTACCCCAAAATTTGCCCTCTCAATTCTCAAGGCCTTTCTTACAAGGATTTTCAAGGTTCAAGCTTGAACAAGTGCATTTGGATTTTACAATACCAAAATTAAAAGGAAACTGTCAAAAAAGGGAGAAAATAGATAAAAATAACATTTTGACAAATTTGGAGGAAAACATGTCTCCTTCGATTCTACATCCTTCGATTGACTCTTGGCCTCCTTCGATTTCTCAAAGTGGCTACTAGTGTGCCTCTTTCGCCTGGGCATGTGACTTCTTGTTGCAGGTTTCGTTTGTGTCTTTTGCTGCCTGCATGCTTGCAATCGAAGGCTATGACCTACTGGTCACATGTACCCCCTGCAAGGCAAGTCTTCGTTTGGGCACTCACCTTCTGTGTGTCGGGATGAAAACTTCAGTTGAGCAAGAGCCTCCTTCGAATTCAACTTAGGTACATCCTTCGTTTTGAGCAGGAGCCTCCTTCGAATGCAACTTGGGAATACCCTTCGACTCAGAAGCCAGGAACCTCCCTTACGCTAAAAGGCAATGACTCCCTTTATGTTTGTTTCGATCCACATGCTTCGATTGGGCAACATTGCTTCCTTCAAACACGGACTTTCGATTGGGAAATATGTTTGTTTCGACCCAGGCTTCGATTGGGCAATATGCTTCCTTCAAGCATGAGCATTCGATTGGGCAATATGCTTCCTTCGAGCATGAGCTTTCGATTGGGCAATAGCTTCCTTCGAGTTAGCTTGTTTCGACCACAAGCTTCGACTGAGGCAAAGGCTTACTTCAAACAGGTGTGCTTCGATCTCACTCTTTCATTCGACTCAAGACCAAATCTCGTTTGCCAGGCTATGTTGCGTCCAAATCTTTACATAATCAGAAGTTTATACAAGGGTTTTAAACTTTGTCTTTTAGATACTACTATTCTTGGTTAAAGGCTACATACTCTTTCTTTTCATAGAGAGTACTTTATCACAAAAGCAACTTTCAACCTGAATTTGGTCTGAGCACAAGCAACGTCAGAGGCCTAAGTCACATCTTCTGCACCCCAACTGCCAAGAGGCCCCCCACATGTACTTTCACGTTACCTATTATTTTATTATTTTGCAAGGCTGGCTGTTGAAAACATGTCCATTCTTTTTCTCTATAAATAGAGGAATTTATGCAAAGCTAAGGGAGGATCTTTGGACCAGAGGAACGAATCCCCCAAATTTTCTCAAACACAACAAAATTTCTCAAGTTCATCAACACTTGAGAAGTCAAAACCCAGAATCCCAAACACTCACCTCTTTCGATTCTGAAGAACACCCCACACATAGAAGTTTGTTCAAACTCAAAGACAACCTTCTGTGAAAACTCTTCGAACCAAAAGCAAACCCCCTGTGACTACTCTTCGAATTCCAAAAACTTCCAGGTAGCGGTTCAAGTTCGAATCCCACATCCATTCAAGACCCGAAGCAAGGTAAGTCACTCTTACCCTTGAACCTTTCGTTGCATGGCATAGTATGTGAATAATCTTCCCTTTCATTTCAAAACATGTACATAACACTTTGGTTCTTTTCGTTTCCACCTACTTAATATGTTTTCAGAGCTAAACCCTTTCATTTTTGCTTTCTGTTTACCCAAACTTGTTTTAACTATTAAACTGTTTACAAGACAAATACTAGCATGGCCTCAGGCTATGTTGCCATTTAATTCTTGAAATGAAAGAAATAGGAAACAGGAAATAGGAAACGAAGCTTCTGGCTTCTACCCTCTTTCTCCAGGTCAAATGAAAGAGACAACCAGGAGGAAAACCATGTTGACTTCTAGGCCCAAACGAAAAGTATGCCTTCACTGACTTCCAGGCTCAGTCGAAAGGCATTCCCTCACTGCTTTCAACCTCCAGTCGAAGAAGACAACAAGGCAGAACCAGAAGGCTTCGCCATACACTGACTTCTAAGCCAGTCGAAGGACTGAACCTCACTGGTGCTGGCCCCAATCGAAGGAGGCTAACAGAATGCAAATCGAAGGCTGCTACTGCCTGGGTCGAAAGACACTCATTTTTCTTACTTTTATCTTATTTTTTTCCTTCATATTTTTTATGCCTTTCGATATGGTTGTAATAGCGTAGGATTTTATCTTTCTGCATTTTATTTACTTTGTACAAATGCTAGTAATTAGGCGTGTATGTTAAGATAAAACCAACAAGTAGACAACCTCTAATCAAAGACTAAATGCATGCAACAAAACACACTTTGCACACATGCACCCTTAGGGTAATCTCGCTTGTTGCCTCAGAAAATGCAATCATGTCTCTCGAGTATGAGACACTCTAGCACGTGTCCCTTCGATAAACAAAGATCGTAGTCCCTCGATGACCCTCGATGTTGCCTTCGATAATACGATCTCGTCCCTTACAAAATTGCTAGAGCGTCTCATAAGTTGCCTTCAATGATTGTATACGATGACCCGCGCCCGTCCCGTTTAAACATCCTAACGCAAGGTTGTTCATCAAACACAATGGTGAAACAACACTGTTAAAAGGGTTAAAAACACAAGAAAGTCTTTGAGTAAAATAGGGTAGATAGCTCTTAGTTACTTGATCAAACTTGCAAAACATCCTTGCCATTTTTCAAATACACATCACAACACAATTTCAAAACAAACTTTCAAAAACATTGAAACATCTTTTCAAAAAGACAAACACCTTTGTAAAACATTCAAACAAGAATTGTTACAAAGGTTGCCTAGACAAGGCATATTTTTCAAAACATTTTCAAAACCACACACACAAAGCACCATTTCAAACAATTGAAAAGCAAAGGCAAGTGATCTAAAACAAGTAACTAAGAGCCCATGGATAACCATGGATGAAAAGGGTGTTAGCACCTTCCCTTTTCATAATCTACCCCCGGAACCCACGAAAACATCTCAGAGGTCTTTCCTGTGCTTTTTGACCTTTCCTTAGGATAAAATAAAAAGTCGGTGGTGACTCTTGCTAAACCGAAACATTTGCGAATACAAACGCAAAAACCCAAGTCAGTTCTCCCACCGTATCACACTGAGGATAACGAATCCTTGACTGCTGCCGGGGAAAATAAATCATTGACTGCTGAGGATAAGGAATCCTTGACTGCTGCTGGGGAAAATAAATCCTTGACCGCTGCTGGGGATTAGAAATTCTTGGCGACTTCACTGGGGATATAGTGACTCTTCATGTCTTGAAGTTGGAGTATTAACAAAAAATTTCGTTGTGAGAGTAATGCCAAATACTGCTTGAGAAATCTGCTTTGGGAATCCAGAGAATTTTGCTGACATCTACTGGGGATTACACAAAGGGAGTCCTTGTTCTGCTAGGAAATGAGAATCTTCATTCTGTTGGGGAGCAATGAAAACTCTGTGGGGAAGAAAGCTATACTGCTGAGGAGTAGGTTCAGGAGTTTGGGTTGTCTGCCATTCTACTGGGGAGTCATCAGAAGTTGTTGTCTGGTTAGTTTTCAGGCTTCAAAATAACTTGCTGGGGAATTTGGAGCAAATGAATGGTTTCCGTTGTGGATTGATAGTTGGAAATTTCAGCTCCGCTGGGGATCCGTAGTTCAAAGTTTTGGCTCCGTTGGGGATTAATGGTTTGAAGTTTCAGCTCTGCTGGGGATTAACAGTTTGAAACTTTTGGCTCCGCTGAGGATCTTAATGATGTACTGTAGGGAATGCTCATGGAATAGCTTAAAGACGTTTTCCTAATCTTTCAGTTTGTCAGTAATTGTTCTTTTCCATCCTGTTTATTTGTAAACAGTAATTATGTTCAAATGCATATGTTCATTAATGAATCATTGGACGTTTTTGCAAATAAAACACAAGTGTAAAAAGAAAAGGACAAATTGTTTTCTGCACTTTAAAGAGATGTCTTTGTATTTACTTTGAATAAGTATTTGTGTACAAAGGAGACAGACATCCTAGTAAGAGGATGGTGTCATAAAAATAAGAAAATTTTATACAAAGAAAAGATGGCTATGTGTAAAAAATCCCATGGGGTTCCCATTCTGCTATAGCCTTCGTATCTCTGAATATCTTGTCCATTCGTTGCTTCGTCCGAAGATGATTGGATTGATCAGAAGCTCCAGGTTTGTCTGTGAAGAGATTGTTCTTTAAAGTGATCCGACGAGACATAGTCATACGCTTTAATTCCCTAACTTTTTCCTGAATCGCCCTTTCGGGTTTTCGATCCACCAGGAAACCCTTTTTTGCCCAAGTCTCCCTTTCGGGTTTTCAACTTGACGGGTGTACAAATTTTTTATTTTATCCCTAATTTTTTCCTGAACCTTTTTGGTTCGCTGGGATGCCCTTGTTTTTCCTAGATGTGTCAACCTAGCGGGTCTCTTATGCGTAGTATCTTTTGACTATGTCTGCGTTCGCAGGGTGTGGCAGGTCATCACCGTCCATGGTGGTTAAGATCATTTCCCCATCAGAAAAGATGTTCTTGATTACAAATGGTCCTTCATAGGTAGGAGTCCACTTGCCCCTGGGATCACTTTGTGGCAAGATAATGCGCTTGATCACTAGGTCTCCAACTTGATATACTTGGCGTCTGACTTTCTTGTTGAAAGCCTTGATCATCCGTTTTTGATACGTCTGACCATGACAAACAGCAGTAAGTCTCTTTTCATCAATTAAGTTTAACTGATCAAGTCGGGTTTGAATCCAATCGTCTTCACTCAAACCTGCATCCTTCATGATTCTTAAAGAGGGGATCTGAACCTCAATAGGTAAAACATCCTCCATGCCATAAACCAAAGAATAGGGTGTTTCCCCAGTTGATGTGCGAGCCGTGGTACGATACCCGTGGAGAGAAAACGATAGCATTTCATGCTAGTCCTTGTAGGTGACTGTCATCTTTTGTATGATCTTTTTGATGTTTTTATTCGCAGCTTCGACAGAACCATTCATCTTTGGCCGATAGGGGGATGAATTGTGATGTTGAATCTTGAACTGCTCACACAAAGCGGTGATCATAGTATTGTTAAGATTTGTACCGTTATCAGTGATGATCCTTTCTGGGATACCGTACCGGCAAATAAAATTCTGCTTGATGAAGCGAGCAACAACATTTTTAGTAACGGATGCGAAGGAGGCTTCTTCGACTCACTTTGTGATGTAATCAATGGCCACCAGAATGAAGCGGTGTCCATTGGAGGCTGTAGGCTTGATCTGCCCAATCATATCAATCCCCCACATAGCGAAGGGCCAAGGAGCTGTTAAGACATTTAGAGGAACTGGGGGCACGTGCACTTTATCTGCATAGATTTAACATTTATGGCAGGTCCGGGAGTGTTGATAGCAGTCTGCTTCCATGGTAGACCAGTAATAGCCTGCCCATAGAATCTTCTTTTCCATCGTATGCCCGCTAGAGTGAGTGCCGAAGGTACCTTCATGCAATTCATCCATAATCCTTTCAGCATCAATCTTGTCCACACAACGGAGCAGAATAGAATCATGATTGCGCTTGTACAGGATGCCATTGCTTAGGAAGAACTTAGCCGAGAATCTCCTTAAGAACTTTTTGTCATTGGTTGAAACTCCTTCAGGGTATTCTTGAGCCTCAAGATACCTCATGACTTCATGGAACTAAGGCTGGTCCACTACTTCTTCGGTATTAATCTCGTGACAGGGTACAGGTTCTTCCATCCGTTCAATGGTGATTTGGGGAGCCTCATTGTCCCAATTAAGTTTAAACATGGATGACATTGTAGCTAGAGCATCTGCTAGCTGATTTTCTTCTTGCGGGAAATGCTCGAAGGTAATCTGCTCGAAATGTGGTAGCAATGTCAGAACATGTTCTTTGTAAGGGATGAGGTTTGGATGCTTAGTATCCCATTCTCCTTTGATCTGACTGATGACCAAAGCTGGATCCCCAAACACAACCAAAGATTTGATTCCCAAGCCTATGGCAGCCTTGAGTCCAAAGATGCATGCTTCATACTCTACCATGTTGTTCGTACAGTTGAAGCAAAGTCTGGCGATAAAAGGAGTATGGCATCCTTCCAGAGATAAGTACAGCACTGATACCGTTACCAAGCGCATTGGATGCCCCATCAAAGTACAGGGTCCATCAGGATCCTTGTTCAGGTCCTTCATATGGTCTGAAATCTTCAACATTGTCCAATGTCATGATGTCTTCGTCAGGGAAGTCAAACTTCATGGATTGATAATCTTCTACAGCTTGATGGGCCAAATGATCAGCTAGCACGCTGCCCTTTATAGCTTTTTGGGTAGTGTACTGTATGTCATATTCTGTTAAGATCATCTGCCATCTAGCTATCCTTCCAGACAAAGCAGGCTTCTCGAAGATGCATTTTATCGGATCCATCTTAGATATCAGCAAAGTGGTATGAGTCAACATATACTGCCTTAGCCGGCGAGCAGCCCATACCAAAGTGCAGCAAGTTTTCTCGAGCAGTGAATATCTGGTTTCACAGTCGGTAAACTTTTTGCTAAGGTAATAAATGGCATGCTCTTTTCGGCCAGACTCGTCATGCTGCCCCAATACGCACCCCATTGAATTCTCTAGGACGGTCAGATACATGATTATCGGTCTTCCTTCGACTGGCGGCATCAAGACAGGAGGCTCTTGTAAATACTCCTTGATTTTATCGAAAGTAATCTGACAGTCATCATTCCATCTAACTACCTGATCTTTCTTTAGCAGTTTGAAGATTGGTTCACAAGTAGATGTTAGGTGAGAAATGAACCTAGCAATGTAGTTTAGGCATCCCAAGAACCCTCTGACCTCCTTCTCAGAGCGAGGAGCAGGCATTTCTTGTATAGCTTTGACTTTGGCAAGATCAACCTCGATGCCTTTGTTGCTGACAATGAAACCTAAGAGCTTACCGGACCGGACTCCGAATGTGCACTTGTTTGGATTCAATCTTAACTTGTACTCCTTCAATCTGACAAACAACTTTTACAGGTGATCAAGGTGTTCTTCTTCAGTTTATGATCGGGCTATCATGTCATTTACGTAGATCTCTATCTCATGATGTATCATATCATGAAACAAAGCTACCATGGCACGTTGATAGGTTGCCCCGGCATTCTTCAGTCTGAATGGCATCACTTTGTAGCAGAACGTACCCCACTGTGTAACAAATCTAGTTTTCTCCATGTCCTCAGGTGCCATTTTGATCTGGTTATAGCCTGAGAATCCGTCCACGAAAGAAAATACTTTGTGATGAGCTGTATTGTCAACCAGGATGTCGATGTGTGGAAGTGGAAAGTCATATTTAGGGCTGGCCCTGTTTAAATCTCTATAGTCCACACACATTCTCACTTTGCCGTCCTTTTTAGGCACAGGAACAATGTTAGCAACCCATTGTGGATAGGAAGTAACAGCCAGAAACCCAACATTGAACTGCTTCATAACTTCTGCTTTGATCTTCTCTGACATGTCAGGTCTCATGCGGTGGACTTTTTGCTTCACTGGTGGACAGCCTTCTCTTGTGGGTAGACGGTGTACCACAATGTCTGTATCGAGTCCCGGCATGTCTTCGTATGACCAGGCAAAGATCTCAACATAATCATGCAACAGCTGAATTAGGCTCTCCTTGACACTCGGCTCTAGATTGGCACCCACTCTAATTTCCTTTTTATCGTCCTCGGTACCCAAGTTGATCGTATCCAACAGCTCCTCATGAGGTTGAATAGCTCTTTCCTCTTGTTGTAATAATCTAGCCAATTCCTCTGGCACCTCACAATCTTCCTCACCTTCGTATTCGGCTTGGTAGATCAGATCTTTAGAGTCACTGAAGGCTATAGCAGTATCGTTACCCATGGGATCCGGAATGGAAGGGTACCTGCATTTGTGAGTGTGGGTGTGTGTAAAGGATATAGCCATCTTAAAGCAACAAAATGTAAAAGAAAGACAATGAGCACAAAAGGTTTATATATGAAAAATTGTCCATGATTCATTAAAATGACATATGAAAATGAAATAAAAACCCTTACAAATGGACCGTTGTGCCTCGGGTAAGACACAAGGTTGAAAAAGTACGAATTGTTTATGAATTATTACAAGTCCAACAGAAATGTAAAAGATAAATTACTGCGGTATGAAAGTAATTGGGATGAAGTCTTTGGTTTCCCAGTTGCATTGTCCTTCGCCGACAGTAGGAAATATCCAATCTTCCAGGCTTCCATCTTCTTCATTGTCCTCTAGTGCATTAACCCCTTGGTGGCCGATCTTCACAGGTGGCCCTCCAGCACGGGCGCGGCGCACGGCCTTCTGAGCAGTTGAAGTAAATCCCAAGCTGAACTTGTCTGATTTGAACGAGATGTCCGGAAGCTGCCCCCAGATGGTGCATCCCCTTCTTCCACTAATGCCTTTGCATCTTTTAGAGAAGACGTCCGAGGTGGAGGTCTTGTGATTATAGGAGTTGAGGATACCGCCTTGGTCGCCGCTATTTCCTGAGAAACTTCTTCAAAATGTTGGAAAGGGGTTTCGATGAGCTCGCCATCCAAATCTACATATCGGAAAGAATTCAGATGACTAATCATGTATTCCTCTTCCCCATGGACAGTTATGATCTTCCCTTGGACGGGGTACTTCAGCATCTGATTCAAAGTGGAGGTGACCGCACCAGTATTGTGAATCCAGGGGCGCCCCAACAGACAAGAGTAGGAAGGACGGATGTCCATCACGTAGAAAGTTGAATTGAACATCTGGGTCCCCACCTTGATTAGGATGTCCACCTCCCCACGGACCATCCTTTTAGAGCCATCAAATGCTCTCACAATTATATTACTAGGTTTTAAAGTCAGCCCCTCACAATCTAATCTATCTAGGGCTTTCTTTGGCAAGACGTTCAGAGATGATCTCGTATCAACCAAGAAATGGGCTAGGGTCGTTCCCCTACACTCCACTGAGACATGTAGTGCATCGTTATGTTTTCTCCCTTTGGATGTCAAGTCGGCATCGGAGAAACCTAGGCCATTGTCAGCTGTCAGACTGGCCACACACTCTTGGAATTGATCCGCAGATGTCTCTTGCGGCACATGAGCGGTCTTCAGAAATTTTACCAAAGCTTTAGCATATGCCTCAGAGCATAGCAGCAATGCTAACATAGAGATTTTGGAGGGGGTCTGCCCCAGTTGTTCAACCACATCATAATCACTCTTCTTAATGATCCTCTGGATTTCTTCCATCTCCTTCTTGGACGTTTCAGGAATAACTAGTGATTGAGCCTTCGTCAGGACAGGCTCCTCTTGAACATTCTTTCCTTTATTCTCAGCAATGGAAGTAGGGATAGGAATTTCATTGTCATTGTTGGTAGGTACGCTTGCAGGTACAATTACTGGTGCAGAGGTAATCTTCGGAACGGCCACGGGTCCAAAGACTGCCTTTGGAGGGGAAATCTCTGGAGAGAAAATTCTCCCACTAAGGGTGATCTTGCTTATTCCGGTAATGTTACTGATGTAGGAATTGTCCTCTTCGGAGCTCTCTTCTTCGGTAGTCTGTTCAATCTGTTTGACACCATGGTAGTAGATTTCTCCACCATAATTCCATGGTACCGTTTTATCTGATTTGTATGGGGTTGGCCCGGGCATTGTTATCTTTAATGGAGTAGTCACTGGAGCAAATGTAATCCTGACGGGTCTTTTAGGGACCCTGGGAGGATTGGCGTAGATGGTTATTATTGAAACTTCTGGAATTGGAATGGGTGAAACAAGAGCTTTCTCAAACAAAATTTCTTGATTATCAATCAATTGTTGGATACCTTTCTTCAACAGAGGGAAGTCAAATGATGAGGATCGGCAAATATGGAAATCTTTGTCACATCCTGGGAAGATACCAGCTTTCAACAGATTCAACTTGATGGTCAGGAGCGGAGTTAATAGTTCATCCAAGGTGGCCACAAATAAATCCTCCTCAACAACATTGGCATTGTGTCCATGCCTAGGCATCGGAGCGGAGATAACATTCGGTTTCTCAGGCGCTTCAAATTCAACCTCCTTTACGTCTATCAGATCCTGAATCTTGTTCTTCAGAGACCAACAGTTGTTGGTGTCGTGCCCTGGACTTTCAGAATGGTATGCGCACCTAGCATTCGAATGGTAGTGGGGAGATGCAGTATTGGGATTTTTAGGGGCCTCTTTCAGCATGGCCAGATTCAACTTCAAAAGATGTGGTAGGACTTAAGCTGGAGTCATGTTTATCTTGGTGAATTACCGTATAGGCCTTTCCACCCTTGGATGATTGGTTCTCGGCTGATTGTTTCTTGGCTGGTCTGATGCAGGCTTTTGAATCATAATGGCCCCCACCGTTGGTCGGTGCTCGGTTCTTCCCTAATTCCTCTGTGCATAGACAACAGACACTTCCTTCTTTCTCGTGAAGGGCTTTTTTACAGTTGTAGAGGTAGACGCGTCCTTTTGAATTTTCCCGCTTCTTATACCGGCTTCTACCCTCTCGCCAGTTAAAATTAATTTAGTGAATCCTGCAGAGGAACTTCCAATCAGATGATTAAAGAAAGGGCCTGATAAAGTTCCCAAGAACATGTCCACTAGCTCCCTTTCAGATAACAGTGGTTGCACCCTTCCGGCTAAATCCCTCCATTTTTGGGTGTAGTCTTTGAAGCCCTCATTGGATACCATGGCCATACTCTGGAGTTGAGTACGGGTTGGTGCCAAATCAGCATTGTATTGATACTGTTTATAGAAGGCGGCTTCCAAGTCTTCCCAATTATAGACATCTGCCCTCTCCAACTGGTAGAACCAATCAAGCTGCGTCCCTAATAAACTGTCCTGGAAAAGTGGACCCACAAATCTTTGTCAGCAGAATGCGGCTGAATTTTCCTGACATAAGATCGTAGGTGCATCTTGGGACAAGACACCCCATCATACTTGGCAAATAGTGGCACTTTAAACTTAGGAGGGATTACTATTCCTGACACCAGCCCTAACTCCTCAAAGTCCAGCCCCGGTACTCTCTGTACTTTCGCTAGACGTTCTTCCAAGTGTTTGTATTTGTCATCGGTCGGAGGGTACTGTTGTTCAGAGTAGTCCTCTTCCTCCTCTTCTTCTGCTTCAGAATCTGATGGCACGGCCGTTTCTTTTCCTTTACTTTCCCCTTCGTCAGAGGTTGTTGGAAATTCTAAGGTCCTCCTGGCTTGTCCCTCAAACCTTCTGCCCATGATAACCACACCAGCTAGCTTCTTCTTCTTTTTCTCTTTCTCTTTCTCTAGCAGAGTCTTGAGCTCCTCCTGCCCCTTAGCCAAGGTCAAGAGTAGCTGTTGAAATTGTGAATTCTGAGCTTGTAAGTCTTTGACCGTTTGTTCAAGATCCATCTTGCTGAAATAAACAGTAGAAGGATGAGGAAACTTGTTGCAAAGACCTGTTTATGCTCATGATGAATGATATGTATTCATGCAATGTTTTCAAGGATTTGAAAATTCAAATTTGTGTTAAACAAAAAAGGAATACACGTTATATTAATAAAATAGAATTTGAATACATCAATGCCCCTAGGGCAAAATAGTACAAAATTCTAAGATAAAAAGATGTTGTGCATCCTCTTTGGTGCAATGTAGGTGTTGAGAGTCTGCTCTTCGTGAAGTAACCGAGTAAGTTCCAAAACCTTCTTCTCGTTGGCGTAGAATTGGGCTTTAAAAGTATCGCGTTCTCCCTTGAGCTGTATCCAACTCCTTTGTAGATCTTCGAGTGATGTTGGCATGTCAGGATGTAGGAGGGTGTATGGAACATCTCCTTCCTTAACAGGCTCTATAATCACTGGGAGAACAGAGGGGTAGGGCATCATAAGACTTTGGGCACGGGTTCGTACCCACTTGAGGTAAGGCTCAAGAGGGATGGAATTCTTGTGTCCCAAGGTCTTATTGTCTACTTTGTTTGGCATCCTCCAAGCTCGGGTGAACCTTTGTCGAAGTCCTTGATTGTCGCTGTCGAAGTCGAAAAGAAAACCTTGAATCAGCATATCATGTGAGCCATCCCTTCGGGCATAACCAAACTGTCTTAGAGCCAAGCAAGGGTTGTAGGTGATTCCTCCCCTAATTCCAAGTAGAGGGACATTAGGGAATTCCCCATAATGGTCGACGGTGATAACATTCTCTTTGGATCGAAAACACCAATGAATATCTGGATGTGTAAGAGTCATCAACCTTTGTGACCACCTCAGACCTTGCTCATTCTTCAAGACTGATTGGGGAAGATGAGAAATAAACCATCTTGCCAGGAGAGGAGTGCAACACATGAGAACACCTCTTTTCCTCATTGTACGAGTGTGAAAAGAGTGTAAGATATCCCCAAGCAATATAGGCATCGGGTTGCGAGACATGAAGATTTTAACAGCACTCACATCTATGAGTTGGTCAGGGTTAGGGAACAAAACCATCCCATAGATGATAAGAGCTACAATCTCCTCAAAAGCTTGCAAGTCCAAAGAGTTCCAACATCTTTGGGCCTTCTCAAACAGAAACTTTGACAAGAAGCCTTTGACACCACTTCTAGTTTCCCAATGGGTTGTGACATCAGATGAGTGCAAGTGCAGGGCTTGAGCAATCTCTTCTGGCTTTGGATCTATTTCCGTACCATTGAAAGGTATTTGATTGAGAATAGGAATCCTCAAGAGTTGAGAGAATTCTTCCAAAGTAGGCACAAGCTGGTAGTCAGGAAATGTGAAGCAGTGATGCAAAGGGTCAAAGAACTGGAAGAGAACCTTCATCATGTCTTCCTCTGTGTTGGAAGTGACTAAGTTGAGTAGAAGACCATGTCTCTCGGTGAATGGAGAGTTCTCAGGAATCCTTGAAGCTATCTCCTTGAGTTGTGGAGGAATTCTTACAAGGTTGACTTGGATAGTTTTCCTGCGAAGTGAATCCATATCCTACAAAACAAGAACAAAGATGAATTTCCAAAATCCTTGAAATGGTTAGCGGATGCAAATGATGCTCATGATGTCTATGATGTTATGCACAAGTATATATGTACAAGAAAATCACACAAGTTCCTAGTTTTAGGCTTGCATTGGGTTTCATAGGTAAGTACCCTCTTAAAGTTTAGTTGGCTCAACCTGTCCTAGAAATAGTAACCGGGTTCTAAGGAGCTCAATATCACTGGATTGTTTCCTTGTTCATTGTTTCAATTCAAGCCTCTTTACTGGCGACCGAAATATTCCAAGGAACCAACCCTCAATGAGTGTAGTATTGAGTATCTACCAACTTCGGACTGCACCAAAGCCGGTCATCTCACTACATCCTAAAAGGCCAAGTTGGTCAAGTAAAGGTTCTAGAAGTTCGTTAGTGCTTCATGACATCACTCAGTGGCCCCGTATTCTCTTTGATTGACTCAAAGGCTACCGGTACCCACAAATATGTCACACTAACATAGCTATTGCTTAGACCGTGTCGGTATACCCTGCACAGTTTCCACAACGTATTGCTATTTACCTATAATATTTCCCAAATCCGGGTTGGGGATTCAAACCCAAACAATAGAACCAAAGTGTAAAGCAAACAAGTCAAACAATTGTAAGCAAATAAAGGTGATTTAAACCCTAAGGTAACCCCACTTTTATAATTTTCCCCAGCAGAGTCGCCAATTCTGTGATACGGTAGGAGAACTAACTTGAGGTTTTGCGTTTCATCGCAAATGTCGCGGTTTAGCAAGTGTCACCACCGAATTTTATTTTATCCAAAAGGAAAGGTAAAAAAGTACAGGAAAGACCTTTGAGATGTTTTCTTGAGTTCGGGGGGGGGGGGGGGGGGGGGGGTAGGTTATGAAAAGGGAAGGTGCTATCACCCTTTTCATCCATGGTTTTCCATGGGCTCTTAGTTACTTGCTTAGATCACTTGTTTTGCTTTTGAAATTGTTTGAAATGGTGCTTTGTGTTTGGTGTGGTTTTGAAAGTATTTTGAAAAGAGGCCATTCTTTTAGGCAATCTTTGTAATGATTCTCGTTCGTAAGAATGTATACAAAGATGTTTGTCTTTTTAAAAATGTTTCAATGTTTTGTAAGATGTTTTAGAAATGTTTTGAAAATGTGTGTGTGGTGCTTGTTTTGAAAATAGCAAGGATTATTTTGAAAGGAGCAAGTAACTTAGAAGCTATCCACCTACTCAAATGTCTTTCTTATGCATTTTTATTCCTTTGACATTGTTGACTTACCATTGTTTTGGTAAGCAACCATATCTTTGAATGTTAAACGGGACGGGCGTGGGTCATCGTATGACCATGATAGCAATGTTGCCAAGTATCTTAGCATTTTTGAGGGACCAAGATCATTTTGTTTTAGGCAACCTTTTGATAGCGTCATCGAGGGACTATGATCTTTTGTTTTGTTTTGTTTTGCCAAGATACTTCACATGCGTAACATGGCCATTTTAATTTAGGCAACCAAGTGGGTGAAACCCTAATGGTGCTTGTGTTCAATGTGTGTCATTTTTCATGCATTTGATTTGTCTTGTATTAGGTCTTTTCTATTTGTTTGTTTTTTGGTCTTGTCATGCAAACCCTAATTTACTAAACATGGTATAAAAGCGATAAATTGCATAAATATAAACTAAGTTATTACAACAATTATTATGGGAGGGGGGATGCAAGTTTTTGAATGGGGATATTACACAAAATAAACCCTAAAAATACTATTACAACATAATTGAATATTGTGCGAAATAAATAAATATACAAATACTTAAATATGCAATGCAATGTATTTATGGAAAAAATGTTTTGTATTTGTTTAATGTATGAGAAAATAAAATTAATTAACCCTAGAAAATAAGGAAAAATAATATTATTATTTTTGAAAGGGGGAAGCCCTAATTTTTTATTAAAAGAAATATATGTTTCCTATTATTTATTTTGTCCATTTTTGTACAAGAAAATAATAAATAATATTATATGTTAATATCAAAAATTAAATATGTATGAGAAAATGAATATTTATGTGTAAAATAATAAAATAAAAATGTATAGTATTTTTAAATGTATTTACAATTTATTATAAGAAAATAAGTTCTATTTATTAAAACAAACTATTTTCCATGTGAAAAAAATAATATAAATAAAATAAAATAGCAAAAAAAATATTTAATTATTTTTTAGGATTTTTAAAGTTTAGAAAAAATGATTAAAAGCAATAAACATGAAAATATAAAGAAAAGTGCAAAAAATATAAAATAAGAATCAGGGGGTGCAAATAGTTGTCAGGGGGTGTGAATAACAAAAGCAAACAGGCCCAAGGCGCCAAGGCCCATAACATCATCCCTATCCTCCAGCTCCTTCTCCTTGCGCGCGTTTTTTCTTCAAATCTGTAACTTGTTATTGCTTGCATAAAAACAAAAACTTATAACACAAAACATGTAGCATTTTATCTCAGATTCCAATGATATAAAATTTGTAACCTCCTTCAGCTGTATTTGGATATGACAATGTGGGGACTTTGAGTGAGGCCTGAGGATCGTGTGAGCTTCCCTGAACTTCCTTCAAGCTATTACAATGCCTAGCTAGCTTTGTGGATGTCCAGAACTCACTGCACAAGGCAAGCTGCAACCTCCAAGTTCGAAAATAACAATGGCTGAAATAGAGCTCACAGAACCAGGACAAGGGCTTGGATAGCTTTGGTAGGATTTTTATGAAGTGTTTCAAATGTTAAAGGGCAAAACGCACGATCCAAAATGAAGTTGGCAATGATTTTGCAGAGCTGCAATGTTTGGGCAGAAAAATGATGTTTTTGTGTTTGGGAGAGTCTTGGATGCAATGCCTTTGTGTTCTGAGTTGTGACAAGTTTGTGAATATGTATATAATGATACAAAGTTAACTCCTCATCAGACGTACAAGCCTTTGGACCTTTGCAACCTTTCTTGCTTTTGAAGAAAAGTGAGGTGACTTATGCATACATGCTTGTACTGGCTAGTTTTATGGCTGCAAAGGACTTGTACAAGTTGCTTAAGATCTGTGGAAATTGCCTGCACCAAAGGGACAGCTCCAAGGCTCAAGAATGATAAAGTTACAAAAGCCCACTTTATGAAAATGGCATTGTAACCTTTATGCTTAAAATGGAATTATTTCTTATACAATGCTCCAAAAGCAAAGATAAAGCCCTTATCCTCTGAGTTTGCATTTAATTATGGAGTATAGAATTAGTTTAGGACCTGTAATGCAAGGTACAAGCATCCAAGATCAGATTTGCAACTTGATACTTTGTGAAAATGGCATGAACAAAAGTGATAAAATGCCAATTTCTCTTCTTCGATTCTCCCTAACCACAAATGATCTTGGAGAGTTCTTGGACATTTTAGAAATCTTGAAATATGCTCTACAATCCATCTTTAAACCTCATTTTTAGAAACCTCTTAGAACTAGGTTGAAAATGTCCATGAAATTGGGTCAAAAACCTGCCTAAATTAGGGCAAAATTTCACTAAGTTATTTAGTTCATGGTCATATGTTCACAAATTCATAACTTGATATCCTAGCATCTTTTTGGAAAAGTTTGTGAAGAAAAGTTGTAGATTTCATGGAGGACTACAACTTTCATGTTGGAAGTTTTCTTTGAATCAAATTGCATCATGGTGAAAAAGTTGTGAAAAGTTGGGGAAAAAATAAGAAAATTTCCATACTTAGAAAAATTTTAAGTTATGAAATTTTTCAAATTCAAAACCCTAATTTTCAAAATTGATTTTATTGGTGAACAAGTTTCACATTTTGACATATCTTGATGAATTATGAACCTTGGCACTTGATTTTGACCAAAAAGTCAAAGTTTAAATTTTCAGTGCTCAGTTGACTTTTGATCAGTTGACCACAAAATTCATCTGTCAATCCAATGAACTGGAGATCTTTTTCACTATGTGATTAGGTCAAGATGATGCCATTGAACCCTTGAAATCATGTTTTAACTCAATTGGTCATTGGCTAGGTTAAAAATCAGAAATTGCCCTTTCTCAGTCAAAACCCTAATTTTGACCATTTTGCCATTTTGATGATTTGATCAAATTTCTTGAGGAGTTGTGATCCAAACTTGATCAAATGGTACATAGGAGTCTAGAATGTTGATGTGGATCATAAATCATGAAGTTTGACTGTAATTTGGCCATGGTTGACTTTTTCCCCAATACAATTGATTTTTAGGTCAACTGTCCAATTGACTGGTCAAAAATGTGATTCAAGGGTTGAAACTTAATATGAGCAATCTTAGGGGTCCAAGATGGTGTATGAAAGTCACATGAAGCATTTATGGTCCAAAAATCCTTGTGCAAACTCAAACCCTAGTTTCAGGTTATCAGTGCAAGGTGAAGTCTTGAGCTGACCAAACCCTAATCTTGTCTTGAGTCCAAGAAGTCTTGTGAGGAAAATCTTGATAAATGAGAGAGAAAATTTTGGGGTACAACGGAGTGGTAAAGATGTCTCCTACGACCATCTTCGGGTGTTTGGGTGCATGGATTATGTGCATATTCGGAAGGATGAGAGATAAAAGTTGTATGAGAAGTAGAAGAAATGAGTGTTTGTTGGTTATGGACTTGATGAGTTTGGATATCGATTATTTGATCTGGTTAAATGGAAGCTTATTCATAGTCGTGATGTCGTATTCATGGAGAATTATACCATTGAAGACATCGATAAAGTTGATAATAAAGATCCTATTTTTGAAGATGAAGAAATGGTTGATACGAACTCAAATATTATTTCTCCAACCCCTATCATTTTCTAAATTGTTCCAATTCAAAATCAAGGTATGGATTTAAATCTTGATAATGTTTTAAATCCTAATGATATTGTCAAGTAGCAGGAGTCTCTCCCCTACTTGCCTTCTTCCCATATGAATTATTCTGCTACCCCTTGTCAACATGAGTCATATACGACTTTATTCATAACCATCATTTCCATTTCTTCTCCCTAAGACTCTTGTAGTGAGGAGACCAGGCTATACTATCCTAATAAAAAATTATGCACTTACTCACCAACATAAGGAATTGGTGTATCTTGATTAATCTCTGGACGCAAGCCTGTAAGTACGGAGTGCGCCTAAGAGAGGGGTGAATTAGGACTTTAAAACTCTATTTGGTTTTGTGAATATTAGTTCTATCTTTTCTGGTTAGGTTAGGCGATGAAAGCGATAAAGTGTGGAAAGTAAAGAACGCCAAAAATTCATACTAGTTCCCCTTAAAATTCGAAAGTACATATAGTCCCCTTACCACGTGTAAGAGATTTTTATTATTGTTAGATCTTCTTAAACAAGGCTCTAACGAAGTTATTAAGAACAATCCTCTTGAAACTTGTTCCACAAAAGAAAGAAAACAATCCTCTCTTTTCTTGTAACCTTATCTCCAACAATCCTGGATGATTAGAAAACACACCTAATATCAAAGAATCCTTGATACTTCAAAAAAATTTAAACAACAATAATTTGTATAAAAAGAAATTTTATATAATGGATAATACTTAATCAAATGACAAAAGTCTTCTTCTCTATCAAATATGAAATATCAATATCATAAACTCTCTAAGTGCTCAATGATGCTTTAGAATGATATGAAAATTTTCTCAAAAAGCATCTAAGTATAGAAATTTTTAATGAAAATTATGTAGAGAGTTTTGTTGAATTTTGATTGAAAGAGATTATATGAAAACTAATGTGTTTTTCCTTATATACATCCTAAGAAACCTCTGTGAATTAATGCAGAAGTTTGAGACATTTTCATAAAGGTTTGCAATAGTTTAGAATGAGACATAATTTTGAATTATGTACAAGACTTCTTAAGTCGTTTTAAACGATAACCTAATTAAACAAGTTTGCAACGTTTCTCAAATTTCAAATTTCAAATATTGTTTCAAACCAGTGCGAATTAGGGGAGTTTTTATGTGCTGTTATGACGGGTTCAAATGCCACAATTCACCAAAAACATAAAGTTTGAAAAATTTATTAAAAAAAGTCTAAATATTTGAACCAACCTTATGAAACATCCCTTAATTTACCCAAGTAAATAGATTATATTTGAAAGTGATTTAACATGGTTCACACATGAAAAATAAATTTTACAATGCATGATAAAAAAAATTTCGAGCATTAAGAAACGTATATGATATGGAATTCATATACCTAAGATGATAAACAATATCTTGTTGAACCAAACAATGTCTTCATAGACCTTTTTCTCCTTATTTGATAAGATAATGTTGAGTATGTCTTCATCAAAACATGTTGGAAACTTGTCCTCACAAATCTGTTCTCGAACTCGATGCACTTAGACCCATCAACTGCCACACTATTATAGGGCAGACAAAAGATCACCAGTTCTTTAAACCTAGTAGCATACTCAGCAACAATCATATTTCCCTGATTTATCCCGAGGAAATCGATCTACTTCTTTCCGTTCACATATTATGGAAAGTAGTTATTTAAAAATGTGTCTCTGAACACACCCCAAGTGATCTTTGTACCCATAATTTTCATCCATCGACGTGTATTATCCCAAAATATCTACAATGTCTACACACTAGTCGACCACTTTGTAACAACCAAAATTACAAAAAAAACTTGCTGAACAAACCGACCTGCCCTGATACCACTATGTAACACCCTAAAACCTTTATGCTTAATATTATATAATAAAGCATATAGAAAACACATGTTAACACTTAGGATGTTACTCAACATCAAACACATCTATTTTGTAACACTTAATTTAATATAATACATTCACCACCTGTTATCGCATGTTCACCTTCGCTTAGGGTATCATTGCAGTGGAATTATAAAAATAAGCATGCTTCAAAAATCATATAAGTACCATGAATTTACTTTATTAAACACATACACCCCTACACATAACTCCACTCAGCATGACACAACATATTCTCACACCCAAATCAACACCATTTACAATTACAATGATGCACATGACTCATTTATTCAAATGCGACTCGAATATGCAACTCGATACATATGTACGTGGTACCAACTTAATATTTGGTTATCTCAGGAACTGAGTCCCATCATTGAACCCATGAGCCCCCTCTCTGAGCTCTAAGCCCCCTCTCTGAGCTCTAAACCCCATCTTTGAGCTTGGGACAAGCCAATAATCTCCTTTTTAAACTAACTAACATGCCTCTTGACACAACCAAAATGATTCATGAATCATACATATCAATATCAATGCATTAAGACCCTTCTCTGATCTTAACATAAAGCATTGATAATTCTCGTAACCCACTCTCTGGATTACTACGCAACCACATTTAATCATACATCAACTTACTCAATTTATCATAACATTAGCATAACTCACATTTCATTCTCAACACAACAACAAAACTCGCGTCAATAAACATTTACTCAATTGAATAATTTTAAAATAATGAAGTTCCATCATATCATCCTTAACCGGCAAACAGTATATCAAAAGTCAAAACAATCAAATATGCATTTATACACTCCCAAACAAACTTAGTGTGTAAACTGCAAGATCATGATGCCCTGGTCGTCACCCTAGTGACACTCGTCATTGACCTCACAATTCTTCGTTCGTCACGATGTGAC
Organism: Vicia faba; assembly: GCA_948472305.1. Classification (NCBI taxonomy): domain Eukaryota; kingdom Viridiplantae; phylum Streptophyta; class Magnoliopsida; order Fabales; family Fabaceae; genus Vicia; species Vicia faba. The sequence goes on from OX451737.1 coordinate 1,481,626,410, forward strand.
GACTGGCTTGGAAAATCAAGTTTGGATACTATGATGTCCTTCTTGTCAGGTCAATGACGCCCGTAACCATTTTGTGGCACATGACGGCTTACCCGTCATGGAGCACCTTCAAGCTCTGATTTTTTGGATCTCAATTTCCCAAATTTTGATTGCAAACATGGTATACATATAAAAAAAATAATCACACACACACGCGCACGCGCGCGCGCACACACACACACACACACACACACACACACACACACACACACACACACACACACACACACACACACACACACACACACACACACACACACACACACACACACACACACACACACACACACACACACACACACACACACATATATATATATATATATATATATATAACAATTTAATGAATTATTCATGCATTAAATCATACAATTTCATGTTCATCATTCCAAATCAGCAACACATATACATGGCATAGTTTAATGGTAAATGGTACACGAATTTCATCATACAAAACAAATTTTAACACTGATGATTTACCAATTTCTAGATTAATAAGATAACACAAAAAAATATACACATTCACATCAACCTATTGGAGGTTAAGGACTCCTCTACCCTACCCTTCATACATATACCATTTTTTAAGGTTATTCTCCCCTTTATCATAATTCCTAGCAAGAAATCTGAATTGTAATTAGTTTGGATGGATTATCCCTTCAACCTTTATCCTCACTATTGTCTCCCTTTACCTCTAGCCTCTTTCACTCTTTCTACGTACTGTTAAAATTCTCTCAATTCTAGGTTTATCTAATAATTTTATACTTAAGCTAAATCTTCTCAAAATACACACTTAGGCCAAACTTACATACTTCTTACTTCTTCCTCCCCATAAATTTCCCTAATCCTCACATTTGTCCCAGTTGCTCTATTTCTCTTTTTTAAATTTAAATAGTAAAACTAAAATAATTTTTTAATTAATAAAATAATTATAAATTATTCCATCCTCCTCTAATTACTCCCCACACTCCCACCATTGGGTCACACACCCTATTAACCATATTTATATAATTAATATCACTCAATAATTAAATAAATAAACAAATTCAATATAAGTCAAATAATTTCAATAAATCAAAAGATCGGGGCGTTACAGTTGGAGAAGATATGATTGAGGTTAGTAGAGAAATGATGCTTTGAATGTTATGGAGATAGGGTTTCACTAGGGCGTTTTTCTATTCTAAAGGGAAATTAGCTTCAATTTTGTTTATATATGTAATTTGTTTTAGTTTAAATTTTTTTATTATTTTCACGACCGATGTCTGATCCACATAACGAACCAACTAATGTGATTTCAACCTCGAGGTCCAAATGGCCTGACCAAGCGTTGTTTCCACATAGGAATCGAACTCAGTACTCCCTGAATATCAACCTTAGCAGGAGCTCCATGAACCCACTGAAGCTCAAGCATTTGATTGTTTTAGTCTAAATTTTAAAAAAGGTGTAAAACGACTTTTCACCTCGGTCCATTTTTTTTGGAAGGCAAATATAATTTATAAGAAAAACAGCACTAACATACAGAGAAACACGAAGATTGAAACAAAAATAGAACAAGGAGTGGCAGTGCAAGCAAAAAAGTATTAAAAAAACACTAGTAAACAACAACACCAAAAGGCAACAAAGCCAATAAAAAATCAAGAAGAAAATCAACCACCAAAAAACAGGGAATGGAAAACAGAGAAAAAGAAAAAACCCAGAATTCTAACAGAGCTAGATCTCTCCAACTAAGAACAACAGCAAAAAAAAACCCCACAAAAACCAACAAGAACACATCCTAGAGGAGGCCGAAGCTACTCACCCTGATATTAGCTTAGAAGTATGATATGGTTCTTAATCCAGACTGAGAAGGTACAAGAGTTCCCTATAGACTGACCAAGAATCCAATTTTAAACCATGGAAATATTCCTAACTCCTACATCTTTTGATGTCACCGAAGAATCAGAGAAAATGATATTATTCCAAGATTTCCAAATCGACCAAACTACGACATGCCAAATCATCAACAACCCCAATTTAGTTCTAAATCCTCCACTCAGAGGAAAACATTTGGAAAAGAGTCAAAACATCCCTAGGAAGCACAACACACCAACTCAACCATCTAAAAATCCTATACCACACAGAAGAAATATCCTCACAAGTATCGAAGAGATGAAAGGAGGACTCAACAAACATATAATATAAGGGGAAATAAATAGTCACTGAGGTCAAATGAATTCCCCATTTTAAGTAAGTTATCTGGTAGGGATACGATCCCGGAGAAGTTTACAAGAGAAAACTATAACTTTAGAGGGAAGGACTAAATCAATTGGTGGAGTCTATTGGTCTAGGGGAAGATGACGGGGAAGAAGGCTAGATAAGTAGAGGCACAAAATAAACACCATCATTCGAGTATGCCACAACCACACACCATTTACTAATGACAGCCTAAAATTTCTAATCAATGACAAAATGTCACTAAAAAGAGCCACCTCATAGTCAAAAGAAAAGGTCTCTGTCATCTGAGGTCCCAAATCCAATTCTCTCCTTCCCACCTACCAAAATCCCCAACAGAATTGGATGCCTGATTAGAAATAGTAAACATTATAGGTAGTGTGAGCCAAAAGGGAGTACTCCCAACCCAAGGATCATCCCAAAAGGAGGTAAGAAGGTCGGAGCCAACTTTCAGGGAGAGGCCGTCCCTAAATTAGTCAGAAGTATCATCAGCTTTACCTCCAAGAAGGGAGGCTCCTCCCCACCAAGGAGAAACCATTTAAAGGCTAGCGACTACCCCTTGAGATGGAAGCCACAAAGACTTCCCCATACATGGCCATAAATATATCATGCCAGATACCAAAAGCTCTAGAAATAAGACGCCACATCCTCTTGTCCAAAAGGGTTAAATTAACCAATCAAAGGTCACGAACCCCAAGCTTCTTAGGCTTGCAGAAATCCACCCACTTGATCCAGGAGCTTTTAGTCACCCCTTTCACCTCGGTACGTCTTACAATTTGTCAGGGAGACGTCCCTCAGGGACACACTTCCTCATGGTTGTTAAATATGACCGAGGTGGATGATAATTTAATTTTAATTTAAAAATAAAGAAAACCCGCCACTTTTATGGTGAATAAACTAGAATATTGTTATCAATCATTAGTTGGTTCAGTGGTGATTAGTGTTGGACTTGGTATGACAGACCATAATTTGACCTCTTACAACTAAAATCGAGAAGGGTTGAAACCACTTGATGTCAGATCTGACCCCAAACTAGATTAAACTGATGGTGAAAAAAAACACAAAATTGTTGATACTGTGATTCAAAACGTGTTTTTTCCCACACTTAATAAGATTGACCGAGGGAAATTTTGGTTTAAAAAGAAATATATCTAATGAAATAGATTTTATTAAGGTAAATTAATTAATCGAGGTAAAAGTTCGTTAAAAATATATATAATTTGTTATAGCGTCTAGTAGATGAATTTTCGTTTGTGATAGTCTTGAATAAGAATTTTATTGTTTGTTGATCTGTCATGTAAGGGGTATAGGATATGTGTAGGGGGTGGTTATGTTTTATCACATGTTTTGATACGAGTTGTGTGTGTACTAGTATCTATTGTTCTGGTATGTCTTATGCCATTGCCTTTTTCTTTAAATGTAACTTTTATTGGCTTTTAAGAAAAGAAAAAAAAAAGGAAGTCAGGAGTAGGGTGGAGAATTCATACACGGGTCCCACAATCATTATATCAAATCTAACTTTGTACCAAATCATTAAGTAAAAAAACTGTGAGACAAGTGGTCAATATTTATTGATCATACACAGACATCATTAATTCAACCAAACTACCACCCAATCTTGATGCAATTTCACCAAAAATTCATCACTCTACTCATCTTCACACCTTATCTTATTTTCTATATAATCCCCCACCCACAAAGACATTACACACCAATCAAACAAACTAAGAAAAAGTATTCAAAAGTGGCAAGAAGCATGAAGTTAGCATGTATTGTTTTGGTGATGTGCATGTTAGTTGCCCCTATGGCAGAAGCTGCATTCTCATGTACAACTGTAATGACTGATCTTGGTCAATGCCTTACTTATCTTGAAGCTGCTAATAGTGCTAGTCCTTCAGAACCATGCTGTGCAGGACTGAAGAAGCTTCTTGCTGCCGCCCCCACCGTCGCTGATCGTCATGCTGCCTGTAACTGCTTGAAATCAACCGCTGGTGCTATTTCTAATTTGAATGCTAACAATGCTGCTGTTCTCCCTGGCAAATGTGGTGTCAACCTTCCATACAAGTTCAGTACCTCCACCAACTGTAACACGTATGTGTTTCTTTAACTTTCACTCTCACTCTTATTTCTTATTTAATCTATTGCATCTATGTTGTTTTTATTTTGAAGCCTGTGACAATATGAAATTTATTACTCACTGGTTTTCTTTATTTGATATTTTTACAGCATTAACTTTTGAAGATGATGTTGTGGTTTCAAGGTTATGGAAACTTCTCACAAGCATACGAGAGTGTCATTTAACGCTATTATTAATAATAATGTCATAATGAGAGTGTTGTAGGCTCATTGTTATATGTGCTCCTATCCTCTTGTTGCACTACATGCGTTGTATCACTCTAAAAATTTTAAGGTTAATTGTTTCCTACCCATGAATTTAAGTTGGATTCGATACTTTTAGTACAAATTATTTTAAAATATAATTTATTTTAAAATAAAATAAAATAAAATATCTAACTAAATTCATGAGTGTTGAAGTCTTCATCAAATTTTAGTTGGATTTTATTTCCTTATTAATTGATAAATCTTATTTTATTTATAATTTTTGAAAAAATAATCATCACAATATTATCGGAAAAATAAATCTTCAATACAATAACTAACTCTTATCTCACTAAATGTGATTAGCTGCATGGATCAATTTGTCATAATATTTTATTAATGATTATATTTTTATCTAAATCATTAATCTCAAGATTTTTCTTGATAATTTCTCTTATAGTGTTTTTAAGTTTTCTTATTTCTCTAATTGCTTGCATTTTTCATCTGATCTATTATCCTTACCACATAAATTATAAGTCTAAACCATCTAAGTCTATTTTCGACCATCTTCTCAATTATAAACGGTACCGTCACCCTCTCTCTAATATTTTTATTTATAATTTTATCTTCTCAAATCTCATGACACATTCATTACAATATTCTCATGTCTGTCACATTTAATTTATTCTTGTGTTGATTTTTAACTGTCCAACATTTTATCACGTATAAAATCGCATATTTTATTGTAGTCCGATAAATATTCTCTTAGCTTTGCTATATATAGTTGGTCCTTAGCTCGAATAAAAGAAAAGTGTTATATTAGAGTGTCGACAATCAACTTAAAACTTTGTCGAACTTCTATATCTTAAAAAACAAATCATCAATAAAATCTTAAAATTTTAAAATCATTGATTATTACTAGGCAAGTTTATTAAGTAAATAGATCGATTATTGTTTGACAAATGAACAAATATATTTGCTAAAAAATACATAGTAATCTTTTGAATGTAATTTTTTCAAACAACACCGATATTTGGATATTAAATTCAATGTTTTAAAAATCAGATCAAATCGATCGGTTCAATCGATTGAATCAGAAATCAAAGATGAATTCGATTAGGTTAATCTTTTAAAATCTCTATCGGGTTAAAATCGGAAAAAACAAATTTAACCGTTCAAAGCCATTCGAACTAAAGAATCGGGACCGATTTTATAAAACCGTCCCGTTCAAATAAATTCATCGAATTGACATTTTTAAAAATAAGTTTAATATGTTAATATCAAAATTTAACATATTGTATTGTTTATTTTTGATATTCTATCTTATTTAATTAATTTATTCTTAATTATTTAAATTTTATTTTTGTTATTATCTTCTATTATTTTAGTTCTGTTTTAAATTTAGTTTAATTTATTTAAATTATTCTTAAAAGAAGATTGAAATAAAGTGTATAATTATATTGTTGTATTAAGTTTATAATGAATTTTTAAAATATTTATTTTATTAAATTATGGATATATGAATATGTGTAATGTGTCTATGTAATTTATTTTCATATTATTAATTTATTTAATAAATAATTCAATCGTAAATTAAACTGGTTTAATCAATAAAATCTTAAACCAAACATTTTACCTGTTTGACCAGCAGACCGATTTTTAAAATATTGATCAAAGCTTTAACACATTATCACCAAATGTCTAAATATGCCTTAGTGTAATTAAGGAGAAAACTTTTATTATAAAAACTACAATAGTACATGAATACGGTATTGGATATCTTCTTAATTAGCAAAAAATTCTATTTTTTGAGATATTAAATCAACATTTTTATTTATTTAAGTAGTAAATTTTCTATTTTAAATAAGATATTGAAACTTTGGAGGAGAAGGGAGGAGAGAATTCTGAAAAAGAGAAGAGTAAGTGGATAGAATTGAAGAATTTTAGTTTAGAGGATTTTATAAGATTTGTTTTTATTCATAACATTAAAAACCATCTAATTTAAATTTATATTGAACGATTTATATAACTTTATCAAATATATTTTATATTATTATAATATTATAAAAATTAAAAGTATAGTAATAATAAATATTTTTTTAACATTTTATACAAAATTATTTTTTTAAAAATATCAAATACCTTTCTATATTTTAAAAAAATTTGTTTTTGAAAGCATTCTTTTCCCCTTCTTTCCAAAGTCTCAAACAAAATCTCCTAACACAAGACCTGACAGAAAAATAATGAGTTATTAGACTACTGAAGCTACGAATGAGGAGCTTCAAAACCACTAGGAATATCACCCAAATCTAGGGTTAATACGCTTTAGAACCATTTCACAAGCAAAGAATACATCTATTAAATAGGGACACAAATTTGGAAAGAAATAAAAATATGAGTGAAATTATATTCTATTAGAAATAAGATATCACACACAATATTAAGACAAAATGTGAGACAATTTAATATATAATAAGAAAAGCCTAATAAAATTTTGACAAAAATCAACTGAATCCAAAAAGTAGAAGATCAATTTTCTTCATTAAAACAAAATGTGAATCTTTTACAAAATCAAATTTAATTTAATATTTTTTAGACAAATTTAAGATTTTCCAGAATCTTTACTCAACATATTCGGTTTAAATGAACTTTTTCAAATAACTCACGTTTAAACACAAATCTGATTGAATTAAAAAAGAAACAAATCTAGAACAAAATTCTGAAGCGGTAATCAAATAGACAGAACATGCGCGCCAGAGTGAATAGATATTGTCTCCCACATAGTCAGGAGATCTTGCTTCACATGTTACTCACAAAAACTATCCAATCAAATGTAATAACAAACCCCCTTCTTTAGCTATTTTTAGCCAATGAAAAGCTATTACGTACATTCTCCCATATCATATTACAAGCACAATAATATAACATAAATCACACTGGATAATCTGAAACTCAGATCGCATAAGAGTAGAGAATGTGCTATATCTCTCCCTATTTGCCTCAAAAGAGACAAATGCATGAGACGGTTGCAAAAAAACACACCAGCCACATCAGGGCATATACAACTTCAGCAAAAAAAACAAAATCCAGCCAAAATAAAAACAAAAACAAAAACAAAATTCAAAACAACTAATAAACCATCAAACAAATGACTGAGACAAAGTAAAAGAATCATCATCTGAAGAAATTTCATACTTGTTCTCAACGCCAACTCCCTCTTCATCAATTGCAATGACTTCATCTTAATTCATTGTCACAACATCTTTCCTAACATCGGAAATGGAAGTCTGAGAAGAAAAAACACCAAAAAGTTGTGGTCTTAACATTTTAATAATACTTTCACAAATACCTTTTCTTGTAAGGCATGTGGAAGTAATTTCTTGCAGTGTCTTAGTCTAATAGATAAGAGCTTTAAGAATGTAGCTTCTCACATGTCCAAACATATGTGCCACATCAATCATATTTTGATCAATCTCTAAATTATATTCATCAATATCAGTAATATTGAGAAGCATAATATCATATACATGTTTCCCAATAAATTGTATATAATTGAAATTCAACAATCCGGGATAAAATTCTGGTGCAGCAGACTCAGATGTTCTATAAGGATGTCAAGACATCTGATTTGACACAACATACATGCAAGATAAAACAGTACTGAAAAGATAAAGAACACATCCGAATTTTTTACCCAGTTCAGTATACAACAACACCTACTCTGGGGGCTACCAAGCCAAGAATGAAGTCCACTATCAACAGTATCAATTTACATAACCTACAACCAATACACCCGTTAATGATCTACGCACTTAATCACTACCCAATGACCCTTCTACGCAGGTCCTCCCTAGATATGGAATATCCACATCCCACTTCCAATCATATTTAATGATGTCTAGCAGTTAACACCTCAGTTACTGCATAGACAACCCTTCAACAAGATTTTGATCACACGGATAGACAGTTTGGAAGACACACTTCCATGATAATACCCAACTAAGTTTCCAAGCCAAATTCCATTATTTGTTAACTTTGATCCTAACACATCCTGGAGTTGCTTCAAAGCTTCCTCCAAGAACAATACACATCTTACCTACAGGCTTCGAGGTGAACATGGTAACCTTCCCATAATCCGCGTGGTTTACCTTGACAAAACTCTAGAATTCTACATCTTGAGTCGTGTTTTATAGGTTACACACCCTTCTATTTATAATTTGTTACCCAACTGGTTTTGGGCCTTTAATCACAGTAATTCAGTTGTAACAAACTGCAGAAAATTCTGCCCCAAGAAAGGTCTTCAATCTTTACTTTCCTAAATAATATCCTTATTTAGAAAGTCTTCATTCTCCTTTATTTCTAATTAAATTTTCTAGACCTTTAAATACGCGCCACATAGGATGCATGATATTCTCCTGAATATTCTGCCTATGTTGAGAACAAACAAAATCTCATTAATCCAGCTCAGCAGGTGCGATGTCAAGACATCTTCTTCGACATGTAGCTCCAGTTGTTGAAAAGTTCAACACAACATGTTCTGAAATTGTAATGGGACTTCTTGTTGTATCTGTTCTTCTTATCCTATTCTTCATTGCTGCTATTATTTGTTTACAAAAAATTAAGCCAATCCTAAAACAAGAGAACTAACAATCTCCCCTTTTGGAAAATTTTGGCTAAAACAAATAATCTTAAAACAATTGTAATCGGAACAATTCTGCACACAACAATAGATCTTCAGTTGAAAAAATTGTCTTAACATCTTGTTCGACAACTTCTTTGCAGCACTCTGAAGAACTTAATTGCATCAGTACCAACGAACATCAGTCGCATCAGCTTCAAGATAAAAGGAAGGAAAGTCCTGAAGTCTGGTTGATGCGCACGAGGAAGAAGATAGTAGAAGATAGTTTGTGTATCATTCCATCTAGAACAAATGGTCCACTCCTGGTAACTCAGAACATAGGTCACAACTGTGTTCATAACTTAGATCACAGGTCACAAACATATGTCACAGAAATAAGATCGAACATCTTATTTTGACATTTATAATAACCACTTGTGGAATCAGTAGCATCTGAGCTAATTCACCTTTCTCCCCCTTTATAGCCAAAACTTGGCAAAGGAGACCTTCATAATACCAGACCCAAGCACAGCTTACCCAAAAACGAATAAAAGCCATAAGAATTATGGACTCAAGAAGCTACGGAGAACTCTCTATAAATAACTGGGGTTTTTACTTGGGAAATAACGATCCTAGATTATAGCACCAATCTTGGTCAAAAGGAAACGATATTTGAGGAGAAAACTTTAAGTATCAATATGCACCATCCATAATGGCTTTGAATGCTATAGCTACTTCCTGTACATACACATGCATAGTCAGAAAAATTCTTCTCTCCCTGTTTATAGCCACGTGTTTGAACACATAGGCCACTCCACCCTATGTTGACCATGCAAGAACATGTCCTGTATAATATCCTGACACTTAGTCAAACATTCTCTTCTTATTTTAGTGATCAACACATCTTCTCCCATCAATCAGGGATGCTTCACCAGATTATCCATCTGTTCATATTGGATTCTAAGTGTACTTCTTTCACTTAGACTTAGTGACATATACTAAGATATCAAAATATCACATTTGTGACAACTCTTCATAATATAGACCCTCAAGGAGTCTTTTTGAAATCTATAGAGAAAAATAAATTCTCCCAGACTTCCCATTAAGCTTCTAAGAGACATGTGATCTTCTGATCTTCACCGGGTTTTTCATAGTTAGAAACCACCATGTCTTGTTAAGTTTATCCATAACTTCACAATGTCATAAATGTTGTTTTGACATCATTTCCTCATAGAACCATTACAAAAGTGAACAGTATTCTGGCTTGATAATACATGTATCATTGCAGCAACAATTTACAGATATCCACATGACTCCCTTTGTCATGAGTAATTAATGCTCCGGCTGAAGATGAAGACTTGTGCACTAGATGAAAAACTTCAGCACTTCCTGCATATGATGAACCTTGACTCCCTCAGTAGAGTCAAACCAGAGTCAGATACTCTCACTCCTTGAGAATACTTCTAGGAACCATGACTTCTTCACAACACAGGGACACATTCGATCACTGTCTTTTCATAACTACACTTTGTATCATGATCTTTTGAATAGGCAAGATGTCACGCATACTAGGTGTGAAGTCACTCACAAACTCCAAAAACTCTTAATTTGCTTAAAATATTTACTAATATCCAGATCACCAAACCTTTTCTAGAGTGACTCACAGCAAAAAAAATACCACTTCAAAATACTCTGCTCAGACCCCAGTATCTGTCAGTAGCCTTTTGCCTTTATATACACTAGTAGTTGTTGATACTAGTGGAGTCTTCAACAAAGTAGTCGTGCATTCATCAGACATGCTACTGTAGACAGGATTAGTCTCTCCATATTCTAATCCACATAGTCAGAAATGCCACTTCTCACAATAATGCTTAATTAAGCATCCAACTTCACATGAACAATCTCAAGCATTAAACAAAACAGCCATTAACAACCATGATGTTAAGACATCATGTGGTACATCAACTCCATAATATAGAACCTAATCAAACTGGTTCTTGATCAATCATTTAAAGGAATCGTTGTGCATAAAAATCCTTTAAGAAGCTCCCAATAGAACACACAACCGGTGTACAGTTCCTGCATGCTTTACAATCTGGTTTAAAGTAATGGCATTAAACACCTGATTATCAGTCACTTCCAACTCACGATAATCATATTCAGACTTGGCCAGATAACTATTGATGACAACAAGGGAAAATTCAACACAAACACCTTCCTATATTCCTTACTTTTATGATCAACACAAGTCAGCAAAAGAAATCAGCTCCATAATCTCTTTGCACTCCAGTGCACCTGCTCCCAATTCTCTTTCAAGGGAAATTCTTCTTTGAAACATATATTTCCACTTTTCAGCATTGCCAATAGAATGGAGGGAAATGTTGTCAAGAGGAGCATCAGGCACCTTGACAGAAGGCTTCTTGATTGCAGACTTCTCCAAAGGAGAAATGTCCTGGACATCATCCTCAACATCTTCTAACAACCAGCAGGATAGTCTTTTTTATCCCATTCACTACTATAAAAATAAATTCTCGTAGAACTAACACATCCTCTTGGAGAAGGATGGTATACTTTAGCAACATCTGGCTAGAGTCTACGGAGACTCATAAACAACTAGATCTTGTAGCAACATGTCTCAGCATGTTATCCAACATCATCCTCTCAGGAGGGAAATAACTCTATACGCTTGAACATCACAAGCTCCAAACAAACCAGTTAGTCCACTGACTCCTCCACTCATGGACAATCAAAATTTTCATCATGGAGAAAACAAAACACTAAACACCCACTAGTTCACTAGGAATAACTCCAAGTACAAGGACACATGATTCATGCGCTTGCACCTCCACACATATTGTCATGACTCTTTGGATGGCTAAGATGTCATGCACCCATAGTATGAAACCAACTTCCAACCATTTCTTAGTGTGCTTAAAATCTTTACTAAGATTCAGACTCTCCAACAAAAGGAATACCCCTTAACCAATGTGCTGATTAAATCCTCCTTCTGCAAATTACTAGTATTTGCTGACACTAGTAAGGTCTTCAAATCAAGATAGTAGTTATACATTACTTAAGCATACTTCTCCTTCAATCAGAGTCTCCTTATCCAACACCATAGACAGAAATGCCACTAATGAATGTGGAGTTTGAATATTGAGATTCATAGTTCCAAGTATCTTTAATAAAATATCATCAAAAATGGTGTTCCAACATCATTTGAGACATCAACAACATTACCACATAACATATCTGCTTTGGTTCTGGAATCATCATCCAATGGACTTATTTCCACCCATGCCCTTTAACAAACACCCCATTCTCACAAAAGGATCTCACAAGGTCTCATCAACAGAAATATTCTCTCACTATATTATGTAGTAAGCTTCTCACACTAGGTGAAACTAACAGCTTTCTTCTTCACACCTGTGATACTTGTTGAATATTGACAAGATATCCAATCATGGCATCCAAAAAAAATTCCAAGTTAGGTCAGTGACTTAACCTTAAGCTCAACCCTTGAAGAAAACAGAATATACTATCTTCTAGAACCACATTGATCCAACAGGAACATAGACAACTACACCTAGTGGCCACGGGTTGCAACATGTTGCTTGTAATCTTCACAAGATTGAATTACACGCAAGCTCCATAACTACTACCATAGATAGGTTCTAAGCTCCCCCTAATGGACAAACAAGGATTCTACTAAGGATGAACACTTGGACACTAAGAGACTTCACGCACTCACTGAAACATATCCATACTCTTGTGAAAATAACTCATCCTGAATCTGATATACCAACTCCAGTTCTTCAGAATTTTATAAGGTCATGTCTGATACATAACCACACAAATATCCATACCTCTTTGGATAGCCAAGATATCATCAACACATACTTGGACATCAAACACAAGCCCATACTTGCAACAGAGGAAGATCACCTTCTTCATATTCCTTTGCTCTAACAATCACTAGCAATTGCTGGTACTGATGAAGTATTCAACATAGTAGTTATGCAGTCACCAAGCATACTACTAAAGACAGGATCAGGATCTGCATCTTTTCATCCACAAAGTCAGAACTCATTCTTTTGACAACCATGTTGATCCTCAATCTTCCATAATCATAATCCCAATCCTTCCTTTACGGAAAAAAAATGATGTTACAACATCATTTAGGACATCAACCTTTCTTCAATAATTCAGTTCTTGATTTATCAACCAAAGAGATTATTAAGCTTGATAGTCTTTTTATGAGAAGATCACAAAATATTACATCTTCTGTGACTCATTCAGGTTGATACAGCCACTTGATAACCATAGATAGAAATAAACTTTCAACAATATCCCAATTCGCTTCATAAAGAAAGAAAAAATATGTCGTATGGGATTCCTGACAATATCATTACTGATAATGGGTCTAATCTCAATAACAATATGATGAAGGAGCTATGTGAAAGTTTCAATATAGAGCATCATAATTCTTTTCCATATCGTTCGAAGTTAAATGGCTTTAGTGAGGAAGCTAATAAGAACATCAAGAAGATTGTATAGAAAATGGTGGTGACCTAGAAAGATTGGCATGAGATGTTGCCTTTCTCTTTGCATGGCTATCGTACTCCAGTGCGTACTTCGACTGGGGAAACTCCTTTCTCCTTTATTTATGGTATGGAAGCAGTCCTTTCCCATAGAATTTGAGATTCCTTCTTTAAGGATCATGACAGATGTGAAGCTTGACGAAGTTGAGTGGCCCCAGAATAGACTTGATCAATTGAATCTCATTGATGAGAAGAGATTGACAGCTATTTGTCACGGGCAGTTATATCAGAGGAGAATGAAGAAAGCTTTTGATAGGAAGGTGCGACCTCAGAACTTCCAAGTTGGTGATCTGGTGTTGAAGAGGATCCTGCCTCCCAATAACACAGATGCTAGGGACAAGTGGGCTCCAAATTACGAAGGATCATATGTTGTAAAGAAAGTCTTCTCCGGAGGAGCCATGATTCTTGAAACTATGGATGGAGAGGATTTTCCACTCCTTGTGAATGCGGATGCAGTTAAAAAATACTTCCCATAAAAAGAATCGCTAAGTCGACGACTTAGGCAAAAATGGACATCATGGTGAACAACAAAAGAAAAAGGTTCGGGCAAAAATTAGGAATGAAGTATCATACCCCAAATTTGTCGGCCTTATATTCTACAGTTAAATGATTTTCAAAATTGGTTTTTATAAATTTCTTTGGTTTACTTACACTAATATTTTGGGGTCTTATAGATATTTTTAATTAATTTTTATTATTAAAAAATATATAATAGTTTACTTTAAATAATTTTTATTTCTTAAATAACAAATAGTTTTCCACCTTTCATATGCTTTCAAGTGCCTTATTATTACGAATAAATGAGACATCACAATTGGTAAGGAGATAAGACTTGCAAACATAAGGTCACGGATTTGAGTCTTACTCATTCTATTTTTTAACATTTTCCCTTGTTACTAACTTTATTTCCATTTTCAAATTACAAAAATCACAGTTTTTATTATTTAATTACTATTTTCGTTTTCCTTTATTTATTATATTTTAAAAATATTATTTTTTATTCAAATAATTATTTTATTAAAAAATATAGTCAAAAAATCTATAAAAAAATAAAATCTTTTTTAAATCAAATCTTTTTAACATCGTATGTTGCACATAATTCACAAATATGTCGAGATTCACAAATATAGAATCAGATAATTTAAGCCTCCATATTGATTTTATTTGATTCAATTTATTTCTTTTTTTAGAGATTTAACCTAATAGTTATAAATAGTCCTTTATTTTAACAGTTCAATTCATCTATAATCATTCACAAAGATCTACAGTTTTGCAATCTCATTCAGTCGCACACATTTCATCTTTGCAATTCCTTTTCAAAAATCTCTATTGAATATTATTGGTGATTTTTTATTTTTATTTTTATTTTTATCTTTTCTTTTTAATTTTAATCTATTTGCTGTTTTAATCATATGATGATAATGTCCGATAGTCTTCTTCTAAAATAATTATATTTTTCCATGTGAACAAACAATTTTTAGCTATTATATATTCCACACACCACACTTAATACATAAACTATTTTTACGTGAAAAATGAAAAAACTCATTGTGTAGAAAAGATTTTCACTCATATCTATTGCTTATTTGGTCTTGCTTGTCACAGTTAGCAAACTTTTTCTCCTCTTTTCATGTTACGGTAAAAAAATCAGCCGCGTCGAAGCTCTGACCATATTCTATTTCTTCTTACTAAAAAAATCACGAGTCCCATCTTTTTCAGTTTGTTGTTTTTATTTATTTATTTCAATTGTTATTGTTCTTATTTTTAGATTTAGGTTGTTTTCTTGTATGCTCTTGAGTCCAACATCTTTTTGTTGATGTCTACTCTCTAGGATTTACTGTTGCACCTCTCTAGATCTCTATTAATTTGTTTAGTCCATTCTATTTAATTTCTTTTTATTTAGTCTATTTTAATGCATTTTATTTGAGTTCATTTTAATTGTAGTATTTATTTTATTTAATTATAAAATCCAATATAAAAATATAAAAAAATATGTCTTTTATTTGTTATTAGGCTATTTAGTTAATTAAATTGTTAACTTGTATATAAATTCAATTTTTTTTAAATCAAATTAATTCTTATATTTTATAAATAATAGGATGATAGATTATACATCCACCACTTCCTCGAATAATATATTGGTTGGCTTAACATCTTACTAATTAATCATTCAAATCAAAACATCTAAAATTTACAAACAAATCAAATCAATTTATTCGGCCCACGCGATTTAATTCTAATAAGAATCAACTCCTTATAAAAATCAATTTCTTTGCCCCACGAAATTTAATTCTAATGAAGATCAACTCTTCTTCAACCACCCAACCTAATTAAAATAGCTAACCAATTATCAAAAACTTGTTCTGCTGACATGGTCAAGACTCAAGACTTTTCAATAAAAGATTGTCCAGTTACTTTCTATTTAAATACAAAAAATTCACCTACCATCACTCAACTATCAAACTCAGGTAAGTTCAAATTCATTCAAAAGCAACTTAACACAATCCTATAAAAAACACTAACCAAACATACTTCGAACTACGAAGAACTCTGATTTCTTCTTAAGAAGATACGTAGGCACACGGTTGAAAAACCAAGGTGAGTCCACTAACTTAAAAAACTTATTTTTCTCTCCTCCTTTTCCTATACATAATAATATGAAAATTAAATAAAAAAAAATATTCCCTATAAGTCCTAGGTCTAAAGAGGATCCCCTTGAGTGCAAGGGACATAAAGGGTGCCTAACACCTTCCTTTTATCTAATTAACTCTGGAATCCATTGATCTCTAAACAACTAGGATTTTTCTGTTCCTTTCCCGTCCTTAAGACAAATAAGTAGCGGTGGTGACTCTCTTATTTTTTTTGGGTTACGACAGATGGCGACTCTGTTGAGGATACCCATTAGGTTAGAGTTTACCCTACCTTTAGCTCTAGGATTTCTTGAGTTTTTATTTGTATTTCTTTATTTATTTGTGTTTTATTTATTGTTTCTTACATTTATGTTATTTATTCATTTGTTATCATATTATCATATTTTTTGTTGGTGGGATCTGATTTGCATGATAAAAAACTTAGATAAGGAGTTGTCTATTGGCCAAGGGGGTTTAACACCCATATGAGTTTTTCTGACAACTTCGCTTAGAGTGGGTTGAATTCCGAGAAATATCTTTGGAGGGTCAGACTCTTTTAGAGATTGGACTTTGGATTTGACTAATGACTCTAGGAACCTTTACCCAAAAATAAAATCTCATGGTGAGACCTTGTATGGCCTGCAAGATGAAAGTCTTGTCTACATAGAGGCTCTACTTAAGAGAGGCCCTTGTGCCTTTTCCCTTACGTGTTACCCATGATACCCTTAGAGACACCCTTGTATGGAGATGGGTAGAAAAGACTTAGAACCTCCTGTAGGATCCCTCCTATAGGTTATTCTATTAACATCTTGTCCTTCATAAGGAACCTCTCCGCGAATGACATCTTGTCACTATCCCTAAACCCGTAAGGGTTCCCTTTTGTCTGCTACAATTCATAAACCCACAAGGGTTATCTTTTGTATATCACTATCCTTAAACCCATAAGGGTTTCCTTTTGTTTATCATAATCCATATCCTGTAGGGATTTTCCTTTGTAAGTCATAATCCTTAGCCCATAAGGTTTCCCTTTTATGTCATAACCCCTAACCTGTAGGGTGTCCTTTTGTATATCATATACCCTAGCCCGTAGGAGTTTCCGTTTGTATATTATTATCCCTAACACCGCTTGGGTTTCCTTAGTTTTATCTTTACCCTAAGTTTTCATTGCATCTCCATGAGAAACTTTTAGCGTATCCTAAAAATGAAAAATATTTTTGCATACCCATGCATTTTCATATATCTCATAAATATATTTTGCATAAAGCTCATATCGTTATCCAGGCTAGCTGATTTCCTGAGACTCATATATGAACTTAAAGTAAGCCTTAAGAATTTTAGGAACTCAATGAGTACAAGTCATATTGAAGAGAGAAGGCAACCCTTCACCATGCCAAAAACAGGCCTACACAATGCCGTCACGTCTAAGATTTTCATCGAAGCACAAAGGAGGCAGAAAGAAGAGTCACCATCAATGTTATTTATCCCAAGAGAGGGAAAGGAAACACTGAGTAAACCTAAAGAAATGAAAGAGCATATTCTCACGACCAAGAGAAAGGGTGATGAAGTTGATTACGCAAGGGAAAGGTATTAGCACCCCTTACATATGTGGTACTTCACAGGATCCACTCAAGTTTGTTCTAATCAAAGGGTGTGTAAATATAAAGTTTAATGCTAATGGAATGCATGCAAAGTATATAAAAAAGAAGATTTTTATTAGTTATTCCCTCCATGGTTGCGAACCTTTGTGCCTACGTACCACCTTTCGTGCAATAGGGGATCAGGGCACTCGTAGTTCACCTTTAAAATGTTTTTGGTTTGTTGTGTGTTTTTTAAGAGAATGATGTGTTAGACTTTCCAAATGTTGGAACATTGACTTGTTTTTATCGTATGAGAGGCTTAAGTCGTTCTCTTCGTATTGGAATGGCTAAGACACACTCGTTTATGAAAAGAGTTTTAAAATAAAATCCAAATGGCAAAAGAAGTTTGAATTGGTTGGTGTTTTTGTAGGTAAGATGATAAATGGATCCCACTTCCAGTACACTTATCATACCTCTACTTTGTGAAAACAAAGTTTAGGATTGAAATCACACCATAGACTTATGAATTAAAGAAGGATCAATTAGTGTATGTACCCTCGCATCTTTCCAATTACTAAAGACTCTTGGAGGTGTGGCTCTCATCAATTATTTATTAAGTGTTTTGAAGCTTTGATAAAGAAAAAGAAGTTTTAGTTTTAAAGATGATGGAATAAAATTTTTTTAAGGGAGACTAGAGATCTTAATGTTGTCATACAATGGTGGCCCTAGAGTTAGGATGAAAGGGAAATATCTACCTATGTTAGAATGCAAGGATAGACCTAATGTTAAAGTTAAAGGGAGCTACCTAATGTTGTCATGCTTGGGTAAGAACCTAAGGTCTAATTGATTCACCTTAAACAAGATGAGATCAAAGTTCTAAGGGAGCATATTATCATACAAGCAAGCAAAGGCAAGAAGATAACAAGTATAAGGGCTTAGTGTGTAAAATCACATTGAGCCATACAAAATGGAAAGCTAAATTGGAAAGCAACAACATCAAGTAGCACTCAAGAAAGCAAACACTGAATATGGAAGAAGAAAAGTCAAGTATAGACCAAAGATAGGTCGAAGAAATACATTAAAACAAGCAAGCAAGTTCAAGAAGCTTTAGACAAGTAATGATCAAACAATGAAACCATAAACATGTTGTTTATAGAATGTATGAATTGCATGGGAAGTTAACTCATGATTAGATTCAATAGTAATAATAGAAGTTGATGAAGCTTCATATACAAAGAAAAGTCAAACAAATTGATGACTTAACAACAACATCATCCAAGAAGAATCATTTGTCTTAAATCAAACAAGAGAAGTAAGGATCAAGAAATTGAACACTTATATGTCATGGGGAAGTAGAAAATACCCTCGTAAGGTTTCAATCAAGATCAGTAAACATCAAGTAATGCCTTCAAGTTAGCATACTTAAAGTTCAAGACAAGATTAAGATCATCTAAAGAATCATTTGTTAAGATGAGTAAGCAAAAAGATGATAGAAGATAAGGCAAGTCAACATGAATGAAGTGCCTTGCATAAGGAGCAATCTTGAGATGAAGTTAAGAATGGTTAAGAGAAATACCAAAACATCATCAAGCTAAAGTTGAAGAAGAAAGAAGATTTGACTCTTTCAGGTCATAATAATGATTTACAATCAAATGTAAGTAAAAGAATCAAAGAGCATGGCATTAAAGGCCTCATAACATTACAAGTCAGAAGTAAGACTCAAGGTTTCAATAAAAATTAGACCAGTGGTATTGAAATGAAATGCATAAGGCAAGTACCTAAACCATGATCACAAAGTGATGAAACTAGGTATCAAAGAAAATAAGTAAACCAATACTAGTTTGGGTTCTTAAATGGTTCAATAACATTGAAATTTAAACCCTAAACATGTCATGAGGATCAGGTAAAGAAATGAGAATCAAACTCCCAAAGGTTGCATAAATTCATTTCATGTACCTCACAAAAATAGCAAAAGAAGCATAGAATTGATCACCTTTAAAGTGAAAGATTAAAATGATAAACTGAGGTCAGATGCCTCTCAAGACTCTATAAGACTAATTTGAGCTTATCATACCTCTAAGCATCAATTACAACCAACAATTGTAGAAGAACATGATTCAAAGATCAAATGCATCCAAATTAGGGTTTTTAAGACTTGTAAAAAATAAGGTTCAAATCAAAAGGTCACAATAAATAGAAAATGGATTGTAAAATAAAACAAAGTTGATACAATCCTAAATCATACTTGTACCAATGATGTGTTCAAAAATTGAATCGAAACTATGAGTAAAACTCAAAGAAATCGCAACAAAATATCAAAGTGAACATCATCAAACACATTCCAAAATAAAATAAAGGGAAAATAGAAAAAGGGTGATTAAGTTCAAGTGAGTCAAGGATCAAGCATTCTCATGCATCCACAAGTCAGAAACATCTCACAAACAAAATTTATTCACACAAGAAGGTTGAAAGTTAAATTGAAAACTAAAGAACGATCTGATCAAAGGCAGCATTTCAATGAGCTCCTAACTATGGGAAAAACATATAAGCGGACCTTATAAGCAGGGGAAAATTATGATGATCATAGGGGCATATCACATGAATATCCTATTGAATAGGGGAAATCATTCTAAGATTCGATCGACATGGGTCACATCTCAAAGCACCACTAAATCAGGGCATACATTTGCAAGACCCTAATAATCAGGGGCATACCTTTCAAAGATTCAAACTCTAGGATAATACTTATCAAGTTTATATCACATCATGGTGAAATCCAAGTTCCTCCTAAGGACATTCCTTCGGACTTTGAAGATTGGGGGCATACCTTTCAAAATTCAAATGTGGGGGAAGACCGCTACAAGGCTAGATCAAAAGAATTTGATTTAATAATAGTTCATTAGGTGAAATCATACCAAGAGTCAATTAATTAAGGGCAAGGTGTTTAAAAATGCAAGGTAGTGGTTTTGTTCATATCAAGTGCACAAGTAGGGCCAAACTACTTCAAAATTTACGTCCAGGAAAAATTTCTGCCAAGACCCAACAAACATGGGCAAGACATGCCACAAAGGGGAAAGCTCCCACAATCCCTAGTTAGTTCCTTTCCTACATCAATAATCTTCAAGTTTAAAATGAGTGTTAGAAATCATGCTAGCATAACACCATGATATGGTGTGACAAGCAGCCTGTTTTAACTGGTTTTAAATTTGAGAGTCGCCACCCTTAATTTTTATCCTAAGAAAGGGAATATAAAGGATAACCCTAAAAGTTAGAGATTCTAGGTTTTGGAGTTGGTTCTAGACGAAGGGAAGGTGTTAGGCACCCCTCATCTACCTTGTTCACAAGGATACTAGGGTTAGAAGCGCGATTTTAGGAAATAGGGTTTTTAATTTTTATTAAGGGAACTCGCCACGATTTTAGTTGTATGCCTACGTATCCTCTTATGAGGAATCAGAGTCCCAATTCGTAGTTCATAATTGGTTTATGTTTTTTTATGGATTACAAAGATATTTAAATTTCCTGCATACTTAGTCTAGGTGTGTGAATAGCGGAGATGTTTACATAAAACGTGCAATTAATTAAAATATGCTTTGTAATCCTTTTTGAAAAATTAATTGTTGAATTAATTTGATTGTGAAAATGATTTATTATTGGTTTAAATATTTTTTATGTATTAATTGTAAAAAAAATGTCTTATTAAATGCATGATTAAAAATAATTTAATACAAATAAATAAATAAATGTTGGATGAGTTTAGAAAAATATTATTTGATTTTATGATAATAATAATAAAATATGTTAAAGTATAAAATATATTTTGAAATATAAATATAAGAAATATAAATATAAAATTAAAAAAAGAATTAAATAAAAAAAACAGGGGATGTAAATTATGTTGGGCCAGTAAATGGGGAGGTGCATATCTTAGGGTCTTGAATTCAAATATTGAATTCAGGTCCAATAGGACAACGGGGTACATTTTTGAGTGCGTTAGTAAAACTGAGGGGCGTGTAAAACATCAATTAACCATCAAGCTAAGTTAGAGATATACCTTCAGGCGCCTTAAATTTATTTGTTTAGGTTCCCTTTCTAAGCTCTCTCTTTTGGATTCGCAGGTGGAAGCCGATGATGATGATCAAGGCGGCAATTTGATGGCGGCGGCGCGACGACTGGATCTAGGGTTTCAGATGTTGAAACCCTAGGTGGCGGTGAACAAGGATTACATCGGCGAGGCTTCTCTGTCCTTCTTCTTTTACGAATTTTCCTCCTTCTAATAATTTTCTTCTCTGTAATTCTTTCCTCTCTGATTTATTTGTTGGTCCTGTTTCCCTGTTAATCTTAGATTTTTATAGAGTTTTAAGGGATTTATGGATTATGAAATAGATTAATTTGTCTATGATTTTAATATGATTTTAATTAGAACTTATAGATTTAGGAAACAATTTAACATGTCTGTAAAGTTAATACAATTTTTAATTTGTTTCTGTATTAGGAATGATTTTGTCTGTAAATCGATTATGTTTTGATTAGTATTAATTCATATCAATTTGTTTATGCTTTTAGTATGACATTGTTTGTAGAACATTTAATGCACAAATTTGTTTGTTTTTATTATTATTAAAATAGTAAGATTAATAATAGGTTAATAATTATGTTAATAATAATAATAAAAATATCATAATTTAAACAAAACATTTTTTTTTGAAACGAAAATCAAAAACTGAATTGGGCCATACCATTTCAATTTATTGGGCTTTAACAAGAAAATGAATTGCTTTATAAATCTCCTTTTTAATATTTGAAATGGACTAAAAAAATTACATGGACCCTTTCTAATTTAGAAAGGCCCACGACTTTTCAAAATAGTGTAATTCCTTTTCAAAGACCCATGACTATTTTGTCCGCTTTATTTTCTACAGTCAAATGATTTTCAAAATTGATTTTTTATAAATTTCTTTGGTTTATCTACACTAATATTTTAGGGTCTTATAGATATTTTTAATTTATTTTTCTTATTAAAAATTATATAATAATTTATTTTAAATTATTTATATTTCTTAAATAGTAAATATTTTCCCACCCTTCATATATTTTCAAGTGTATTTTTATTTCAAATAAATGAGACAACACAATTGTTAAGGAGATAAGGCTTGCAAGCATAAGTTCTCAGGTTTGAGTCTTATTGGTTCTATTTTTTAAAAACATTTTCCCTTGTTACAAAATTTATTTCCATTTTTCATATCACAAAAGTCAAAGTTTTTATTATTTAATTATTATTTTCGTTTTCTTTTATTTATTATATTTTAAAAATATATATTTTTTATTAAAATCATTATTTCATTTAAAAAAATAATCAAAAATCTAAAAATAAATAAAATCTTTTTCAGATCAAATCTTTTTCAAATAGTATCTTGCACATGAGTCACAAATAAGTCCATATTCTTAAATTTACTGACAAAGATAGAATAAGATAATTTGGTCCTCCATATTGATTTTATTTCATTCAATTTATTTTATTTTTTAGTGTTTTAATCTAATTTTTTAGTTTATAAATAGTCTTTTATTTTGACAATTCAATTAATCCACAATCACCCACAAAGATCTACAATTTTACAATTTCACTCATTCACACACATTTTATCTTTAAAATTTCTTTTCAAAAATCTCTATTCCATACTATTGGTGATTTTTTATTTTTATTTTTGACCAATAATTAAAATATGAAGCCCACCCTTTTATTTTCTATTTTATCTTTTCTTTTTAATTTTAATTTATTTTCTGTTTTAATATAGTATCTGATGATCCTCTTTTAAATTAATTATATTTTTCCTTGTGAACAAACAATTTTTAACTATGGTATATTCCACACACTACACCTAATACATAAACTCATTTTACGTGAAAAAAAGAAAAAACTCATTGTGTAGAAAAGAATTACACTCATATCTATTGCTTATTTAGTCTGGTTTGTCACAGTTAGCAAACATTTTCGCCTATTTTCATGTGTTATAGTATAGTGTCTGGATCTAAATGTTAGTTTCATGTTGTGTTTTATTATATCTTTATTTGTTTATTAAGTAATGCCACGTGTCATAAACTGATTGGTGGGATAAGAAACCTAGAAAAGTCAAAGGTTATCCTATCCTCCAATTTAGTTTTTCTATTTCTTCTTACTGAAAAAATCGTGAGTCCCCATCTTTTTTTTGTTTGTTTTTTTTTAATCTATTTCAATTGTTATTTTTTATATTATTGAATCCTTGTTTGTTGTTTTTTTAATTTATTTCAATTGTTATTTTTTATATTATTGAATTTGGATTGTTTTCTTGTATGCTCTCGAGTCCAACATCTTTTTGCTGATGTCTATTCTCTAGAATTTATTTTTGCATCTTTTTAAATATCTATTAATTTGTTTATTCCATTCTATTTAATTCCTTTTTATTTAGTCTATTTTAATGCATTTTATTTTAGTTCATTTTAATTCTAGTATTTATTTTATTTAATTATAAAATTAAATATAAAAATATCAAAGAAATATGTTTTTTATTTGTTAACTTGTACATAAATTCAAAAAAAATTTAATCAAATTAATTCTAATATTTTATAAATAATACGATTTGTGGATTTTACATTCACCACTTCTTCGGATAATTCATTGGTTGGCTTAACGTCTTACTAAATAATCATTCAAATCAAAATATTTAAAATTCACAAATAAATTAAATCAATTTCTTTGTCTCGTGCGATTTAATTCTAATAAGGATCAACTCCTTATAAAAATTAATTTATTCGCCTCGCACGATTTAATTCTAATGAAGATCAACTCTTCTTCAATCAATCAACTTAATCAAAATAGCTAACCAGTCATCAAAAACTTTTTCTACTGACATGATCAAAATCGTTTATTTAGATCATTTACCAAAGGCAACGTCGAAAGGATCATCGAGAGACTATGATCTTTTGTATCAGAGGGACTTAGCTGAAGCATCCCCGCGTTCGAGGAACACGACTATTTAATCGAAAGGCAACAAGAGAGGTTACCCTAGAGGTGCGCACGTGCAAGTGTGTTGTTTTCAGTTACTTTATCTTTGAGAATAGGGTTTGCTATCGCCAGGTTTTATCTTGCCATACACCGTAATTACTAACAACAATATAGTAAAATAATAGCAGGAAAAGTAAAGTGCAGAAAATAAATTTTTTACGCTATTACATGGCCTTGGGGGCAGTTACATAATAGAAAAGCGGAAAATAGAAATCCTAAGATATTACATACTAGAGCAGTCACATAAATATGGAAAAGCGGAAGATAAAGCTATTTACAAATTGCGAACCCCATACACTTTATCTATAAAAACAAAATAAAATAAAAATAGAGAAAAAAAGAAATGTTCTGGATGATTTTTTATGGAAAAGGTTTTTTTAATGATGATTAAAATAAAGCTAAAAACTAATTAATTTTAATTAACAAAAATAGTTGATTAATTAAATTAATAAAAAAGGTTAATGATGAAAAACCTAAAAATTAATTAATTTTGATTAATAAAAATAGTTGATTAATTAAATTAATAAAAAAGGTTAATAATGAATAAACCTAAAAACTAATTAATTTTAATTAAAAAAATAGTTGATTAATTAAATTAATAAAAAAAGGTCAAGGATGAAAAACCTAAAAATTAATTAATTTTAATTAACAAAACAATTGATTAATTAATTAATAAAAAAAGTTAATGATAAAAAACCTAAAAATTAATTAATTTTAATTAACAAAATAATTGATTAATAAAATTAATTAAAAAAAGTTAATGATAAAAAACCTGAAACATAATTATTTTTAGGGTTTACAAAAAAAATTATTTTAGGTTTGTAAAAAAATGGTTTGTGGTTTTATGGTTAGGTGACTTTAGGGTTAAGTTTGCCAAAAGAATTAGGGTTTATGGGAAGAGAATTAAGGAAAAACCACAAGTTGAAAGCAAAACCAAACAAATGTCAGGGGTGTGTGTTGAACACACGCCCTTAACCTTCCACAATGCATTAAAGGAAATAAATAAGGAAAAAGAACAAGTTAGAATAAAAATAAAACAAAAATTCTAGGGGTGGGTGTTGAACCCACGCTGTTGTACCCCAAAATTTCCTCTCTCATTTCTCAAGAAATCTCTCATAAGATTTCCATTGATTCAAGACTACACAAGGTTTGATCAACTCAAGACACCTCCCAAACACTGACAACTCAAAATTAGGGTTTGAGTTTGTACAAAGATAATTGAACTTCTAATGCCTTATATGACTTTCATGGATCATTTTGGATCCCCAAGAATGCTCATGTCAAATTTCAAGTTTTGGATCACATTTTTGCTCAGTCAGTTGATCAGTTGACCTAAAATCAAATGTATTAGGGAAAAGTCAACTGTGGTCAATTTGTAGTCAAACTTCATAATTTTTTATCCATATTAACATTATAAACTCATATATGTCAATTGATCAAGTTTGGATCACAATTCCTCAAATAAATTTGATCAGAACACCAAAAGGGCAAAATGGTCAAAATTAGAGTTTAAATTGAGAAGGCTCAGTTCTTGGCTTTTGACCAAGAAAATGACTTATTGGTTTAAGACATGATCTCAAGGATTCAAATGCACCATCTTGACCTAATTGCATAGTTCAAATCATCTCTCAAGATCATTAGATTGACAGATGAATTTTAGTCAACTGATGAAAAGTCAACTATACGCTGAAAAGTCAAACTTTGACTTTTTGATCAAAATCAAGTTTCAAAAATCATATTTCCTCCAGACATGTCAAAATATGAAATTTGTTCATCAAGAAATTAAAAAGTCAAAGTTATCTTTGAAAAGTAAAAATTCTAGGACTTAGAAATTTTTCTAAGTGTTAGAAAGTTAACATTTTTTCATAACTTTGTGCCAAATTTCCACCATGATGCAAGATGATTCAAGAAAAACTTCCAACATGAAAGTTGTAGATCCCAATGAGATCTAAAACATTGAAGGGAAGAAATTTTTCTAGAAATGCTTGGATTTTAAGTGATGAATTTATGAAGACATGTCCATGAAACTAAAATACTTAGTGCAATTTTGAGTATTTTAGTCAGTATTTTAACCTAACTTCATGGCAACTTTTCACCTGTATCTAAATTGAATGTTAAAAAATGTCAAACATGAAGGTTGTAGGGGATGTTACAAGCTTTCCAAAATATCCAAGAACTTATTGAGATCATGTTTAAGCTAAGATAATCGAAGACAAGAAGTTGGACATTCATTCTTGAATTATAGGTCACTTCCATGATGAACAAGAATTCAAATCTCTTAGCCATGCCTTGTAATCTTGCTTTGAAGACCTCCAAGTCTATAAATATCTCCATAATTAGAAGATTACACAAAATTTATGTCTATTATCCATTAAATCCAAGCTTTGTCTAAGTTAACTTTCCATTTTTGGAAGAAAGGCAAGACTTCCATTTTGGAAAAGTATGCTTTTGCAAATGTCAACCCTTCTTGAGCCTCTCAATGGATCCTTCTGCATACACTCAACCTAGAAACTCAGAAGATACATGTTTAAAGTAATTCAACCACTCTACATAGCTTATACCATGCATTGTGATTTTGGTTTTCCACTTTACTTCAAAATAAAGCAACCTAGCCATAACCCTCCAACTCCGAAATCCCGTGTGAAAAACATCTCTAACCTTTTCCATACAAATATACAAGTCTTTAGAAAGAAAACACACAAATGCTTAAGCCCTCAAACCCTCTCAAAGTCAGGATTTCATAAACAACATCCATTGTTGCACTTTCTGGCCAGAAATCCCAAACACTTAATCCACTCGCGCGTTTCTTGGACTTTCACTTCCAAAAGTTCCTAAACATCATCTACAAAAAATCCCACACCCTGTTACACGACTGTAACATCTCTATCACCTTCCTCCATAACTAAAAAATAGAGCTTGCATCTTGAATTCTCTAGCACGACTCAAGCACTTCCAGCATCAAATAAGGGTTGCATTAGCTTCCTGGAAACTTGAGGAAGCTAACCTGATCATCACCATCACTTGAAACAAGCTCAAACTCATGTCACGATTTCCAGTTTTTGAGGTATTTTTCTGAACTTTCATCTCTTCATTTAGGCATTGTTAGGCTTTCATTTTCAAAGACAAAATGTAGATATCATTTCCCTGAAGCTGTACATATCCATAGTTTTCATTTATATTGCCCGAGCTTAGAGAATTTTAAGTTTGAATCTCAGAAAAAAGTTAGGTCAGGATTTGGTACTTTTAGAAATACATGCTCATCTTTGATTGTTAGTCCAAATTGTTTACATTTCTGAAATCCTGGTAAATTTTCTAACAAGTTTAATGTTGGAAGTTTTGAGAATGGATGAGAAATGAATGAGATACAGGGACCCTGGCTCGAGGTTGAAGATGAAGTTCATTTCTAGGAATGAATTTATAATATATATTTATGGTTTTGTTTAAGTTAACGGATGTATAGCCACCCTAGTGGTAAGGCAACGCGCGTTTATGGTCAAGGGCATGGGTTCAAGCCCTAGCGCTGTCATTTTGCATATTTTCCAACATTTTTCATCTTTTTTGTTTGAACCATGCACGCCTGGGCCTCTTTTGATGGGCTTTTTGTTCTTTTACTTATTCTAACCCCATGTTTCCCTTTGACAACGCAGTCCATTTCATTTTATTTTATTTTGTTTTTATGTTTACAAAATGACTAATGGGCCAAACAAAAAACATCAAATCTGTTTTACTTTAAATACTATACCCTAAACTGTTTTACACCCCCTAACCTCATTTTTATATTTTTATTTTATTTTCATTTTCTTTATTTTTATTATCATTAATATTAATATTAATATTATTATTATTAATAAAAAAGACAAAAATATTTTATTTATTATACTATATACTTATTTTTTTTTTTCAATACAAAAAGACAAAACATTTTTCTTATAAAAACTTAATTTCTTTTTCTTAATAAATTAATAATCATATTTAGGTTTACTTATTTTATTTTTTAATTAAAATTAACTTAGAATTTAGGTTTTCTTTTAATTAATTAATTTCCATACTATTTTGATTAAACTTAAAACCTTTTCTAAAAAAACCTAAAAATGGTTTCTTGATTAATTTTATTTCTTTTAAACTAGGGTTTAATTTTACTTATTTTAATTAATTATTTTCTTTTAGATAATTAGGTTAAAACCGTTTTCCTTAACAAAATCTAAACAAAAATCCATTTCTTTTCCATTTATATCCCTGTACATTATATTCCTTTCAATTCTTGTACATTATTCAAGTTTCAATATGACTGGAATAGATAATTAGGTTTAATTTCTTGCAATCCCCATTTGTAAATTTATATACCCCATCCCCAAATGATGTAATAGCGTAGTAAATTTACTTTCCACAATTTATCGCTTTCATATCAATGCTAGTAAATTAGGTTTTGTATGGAAAAATAAAATCAATGCTTAAAGAACCTTAATTCAAGATAAACAATGCATGCAAATCAAACACACTTGCAGACTTACACCTCTAGGGTTAACTCCACTTGTTGGCTTGAGAAAATAGCCATAATATGCATGTGAGACGTCTTAGCAAAAACAATAAAAAATACAAGATCATAGTCCCTCGATGACGCTACGAATGTTGCCTTACAAATGATCTTAGTCCCTTAAGAGAAATGCTAATATATCTCACAACATTGCTATCATGACTATACGATTACCCACGCCCGTCCCTTTACATCCAAAGATAGAGCCTCTTATCAATTAATGGTAAGATAGCCATATCAAAGGAAAGGAGAGAAATGAACAAAAGACTTTTGAGTAGGTAGAAACATTCTTAGTTGCTTACTCACTTTCAAACAAACACACACCAAACACTTTCAAAACAAACACACACCAAATACTTTCAAAACATGAAATATTTTCAAAAGTCCAACACTTTGTATAGGTTCTTACAAAACAAGAACCATTACAAAATTTTCCTAAACGAAGGTGCCTTTTCAAAAATACTTTCAAAAACCACCATAAAGCACACTTTCAAACAAAAGCAAGTGATCTAGCAAGCAACTAAGAGCCCATAGATAACTATGGATGAAAAGGGTGCTAACACCTTCCCTTTTCATAATCTACCCCCCGAACTCAAGAAAATATCTCAAAGGTCTTTCCTATTCTTTTCACCCTTTCCTTTATTGGATAAAAGAAAAGTCAATGGCGACTCTTGCTAACTGCAACAATTGCGATAAAATGCAAAAACAACCAAGTCAGTTCTCCCACCATATTACACACGCCCTTAGCCTTTATCACTGCCTGCCTTACCATTGCGCTAGAGCTCACATATTATGCATCAAACCTGCTCTAGTGATGTATATGAACACTTGTAACTGTATCAAATTAGTTAACAATGCATAAATCAAAGGTTTGAAATTAAAAAAAAAACTACCAAAACCAGTGAGGATAAACGTGATATTCTGGGCACGATCTTGGTTGCTTGAGGATTGAGATGGACTCCTGTGCACTTCAAGATGATAATGCAATGCTTGGTTTCAATTGAGAAGGACTGGAAATAAGGGTTTTGTGTTGCCCTAGTTTCTTGAATTTTTGGAAGTTTTGGAATAGTTTTCTCTACAAGGGTTTTCATGTGATGTTATGTCTGAATGAAGTGCAATATATAGAGAAGAATTAGGTTAAACCATTGCGGGCTTGGACCTTGTAAGAAATGCCTTGACTTTATCTTATTTAATTTTGAATTTAAATGAATAAAAAAAAATAAATGGAATAAAAATCAAAGGGGTGTATGAATAGGTCCAGAGGTTCATTATGGCCTAATACAAGTTTGGACCTTGAAACACAAGCTCATTAGCCCGAAAATTCGTGTTTGATCAATTTGGGTTTCATGCATTTTCTCAAAATTTCCCAACTTGTGCCAATCATAACTCTCTCAATTTTTATCATTTTAAGGTGATCTTTGACTTTTTCCAAAGCTCAAGATGTCCTCTACAATCTTTATTTTGATCATTTTTGCATTTGAAGATTTATCTTGATGTAAGTTGCCTTGACAAAAAGTGTCTTTTTGTTGACTTTTGGAATGACCTATAATGTTTTGGCCTATATCTCTCAAATGAAGCATTTTTTGGACTTGATCTTAGAGAGGAAAAGTTGTAGAGAATTGAATTTCATTCAAAACTAGCTTTGGTTTAGAAAAATCTGATGAAACATGTGA
The DNA here is from genome assembly GCA_948472305.1 of Vicia faba. NCBI lineage: Eukaryota > Viridiplantae > Streptophyta > Magnoliopsida > Fabales > Fabaceae > Vicia > Vicia faba. The sequence continues at coordinate 1,481,657,651 of OX451737.1, forward strand.
AAGTTATGCTTGGTCAAAGTTCAGTTGACTTCTTCTTAAGAAAACCCTAATTTGAAAACTTTTAACTCTTGATTATTTAAGTGTTTTTCTTGATGAATCCTGATCAAACCTTGATCAAATGATGAATATGACTTCAAAATCTTGATTTCGACCAAAAATATTTAAGTTTGACTATATGTTGACCACAATTGACTTTTTATTCAATATAATTAATTTTCAGTCATTTGAGCAATTGATTGAACAAACTTGTGATGCAAGGCATGAAAATTAGTATGAGAATTCTTAGAGACATATAAGGAACCATGTAAACCACTTGTGGCCTTATAAAGCCAAACTTCCTTGAGAAAAAGTGAAACCCTAGTTGTAAGTCCATTGCTTAGGAGGAGAATTTGTTTGATCAATTCTTGAGAAACCTTGGGCATTTGAGAACCCTAGGAGAATGTCTTAAAAAAAGGGAGGGCAAATTTTGGGGTACAAAAATTGCCCCTGTTCAATCTTCTTAAACCTGATGAGTTGGATTGTGTTGTACCCCAAAATTTTCCCTCCCATATTCTTCAAGATTTGCCAAGTCAAAGCTTCAAAATCTCCTCAAGGGTTGCACAGTTCAAGGGCCTCCTAACAGCCAAAAATTAGGGTTTTGGTTCTGACAAAGAAATTGAAGTTTCCAAGGGTCCAATAAAGTCCCACATGCCTACAAACATGGTCAAGCATCATCATACCAAGTTTCAAGACTTACAGCACAAAATTGCACAGTCAAAAACCCTAATTGCACTACAGTCAACTGTAGGAGCAAAATGGTCATTTGACACTCAAAAGTTCAAATTTTTGGTCAACATATCATTTTGAAGCCACAAACATAATTTGATAAATTCTTGATCATGATTCTCAAGGCATGGCTCAAAAAGTCTCAAGATGCAAAAGTTTCCATATTTGGACAGTTGAAAAAGTCAACTGTAACTTGACCAAGGCATAACTTCCACATGGTTTATCAGAAAAATTCCATCCAAAGCTCATTTTGAATAGAAAGACATTTCCTACAACTCCTCTTCACACTTCAAGTCCAAGAAATACTCTCACAAAAAGTTATCAATTTCAACATTATAGGTCATTTTCAAAAGTCAACAAAAAGGGACTTTAAGTCAAAGGCCATAACTTGAGATTGGTAAATCCAAATGACATGGTACCAAAGGCATTGTTTAGAGGACTTCAAGACCTTTCCAAAATATCCAAGAACATGATCAAAGCTTAAAAATTGAGCAAGATATGCCTTGTGGAAGTTGGGAAATTTTTGGGTATTTTGAAAAGTCAACTTTGCTTCAAATGCCTTAAAATTGCTAATGGGCCACATTTTCTTCCAAGATTCATCATCCAAAGCATGTGCACGACCATTTGGCCCAAAGGGAATTTATTCATCATTTTTATTTATTTATTTGAATTTTAAATTGCTATTAATTCATTTAATAAAATAAAATATGTGAAAAATACCAAAGCAAGCTTTTCAAATCTTTTTATGCATGAAATATCTTCAAGATTTCGTGCATTATCAGATATGGAAAGAATCAAGGTGATTTGGACATAATTGGTATCAAAACACATGTGAAAAAGATTGAAAAATTATGCATGAAAATCAAATATTCATTCCATCAATACAAGGATTCTTTGGATCAAAAACTCAACCCTAATCCATCCTCATATAAGGGTGATCAAAACCTAATGCCAAGAGACCTCTAAGCTGCGCCCCATCTGAAGAAAGAACTTTGCAATTTTATCAAAAAAACCAAAAACTGAAAACTGCATTAGAGTTGGTTTCAAGATCAAATAACTATTCCAATCGCTTGCCAAGGACACAAGGGAGCTTCCTGAATCAAAATCATCAACTCTAACATCAAGAAATGGTAGAACTAAGTGGTCCTGTTTCAAATTTTGTACCTATTCGTGTTTCAATTTATAAGCATTTTCATTGCATTCTTTCTATTGATTTGGACTAATCTGACCATTCTGAAGCTAACCGTGTGTTTTAATTAAGTTTTTATGCATCGTACGCAATTTCACCATTGAAGCTCGCTAGGGTTCCTCAAGCTCCAAATTGGGCATTTTCGTATACTGTAAAATTAGAACATCCCAGCACCATGGCTAAACTCAGGAAGCTTGGACGATCTTAACCCACTAATCGCGCCTAATTTATATAGCAAGACGAGCTATTCGCTATTTTTAAAAAAGGGTGCATTCTGGCGGGGTTTAAAACCCCTGTTAATTCTTTTTTGTTTCAGGGATGAATGAGGAAGATGATCATGTGGCAAAGCGTGATAGGGCAATTTGAAATTAGCGCGCGTTTTTGTTGTTTCTAGGCCACTAACCAAGTTTTCTCTTATATTATTTATTTGTCATTATATATTCAAAGCGCGTTAACAGCTCCATTGGTCAGGCGTTGCATTGGTAAACTCTGGGACCTGGGTTCAATTCCCAGGTCCCCCACTTTGTTTCAATATTTTTTCTTTCAACATAATCCCATGCAGATTCAATCCAAAGGCCTACCATACGCCCATAATCCAAGTGTGCCACATGGCCACTGAAGGCAATCTAAAGGCCCAGATCTGATGAACACCATGGACACTGGTCAATGCACACGCACGCTTCCAGAAAAGTCAAACAAGGCCTCAAATCATTGGGCCTGATTGCTACAATCTAACCTCCAGTTTGGGGACAGAACCCCCCATTGGTTTGCTTTTTCCTTCTTTTTTCATATTTTTCTATTTTATTTGTTTTAATTAGTTTTAATTTAATTCTTGAAATTAATTTATTTTCATAAAATCTAAAAAATTTATAAAAATCAGAAAAGGCAAAATATAAATATATTTCATTTAAACTTTTTTTTGTAAATAAATCTTGTTAATTAATTTAGTTCTTTAATTCTAGGATTAATTTTGACATTTTTTTTATAAACTTAAAAATTATAGAATTAGGGTTTTAATCACTTTTTATCTTTTTCTTTTCTTTTATCATTATCATTACTAATTACTTATTTTTGTAAATAAAATTGTATTAATTAATTAGGTTACTTTTAGATTAAATTTTAATGCTTTTTCTTAATAAAATAAAAATAACTAGAATTAGGTTTTAAATTCCATAATCTTCTCATTAAAATTCCATAAATACCAAAAAATTCAAAAATCTTTTCTTTTTATTAATTTGTTAAATCGTAATTTAATTTCATCAAAAAGGGTCCAACGCCCTCACATTCGACCGTAATTCCAATTCGCGCGTTTATTTTATTTCCTCCTTTTATGTAATTCTCCCAAAGCTGTGTAAATTGGACATTTATATTTTTCGCACTTTACTTTATTTCATGTCAAATCGGGTCCTGGATTTAATTTGGCGATGTGGACCCGCGCCTTTGTAATAGTTTAGGAACTTTATATTTCTCGCAACTTTTTAACTGCTAATAAATTGCATGCAAGAATGAATGTTAAAATAAAAACAAAAGCGTAGATCACCCATGACATGAACAAGACAAAATATCTGAAAACGACACACAAATCACACACCACCCCTAGGGTACGCCTCACTGTTGCCTTGCCCCTCGAAAGGTGATCGTCGAGTAGATGATGTTTTAGTAAGTCCTCATGATCCGGGAACCTGGCATGAGGGTAGCTTCTAAGGTATCTTCCTATTGCTCTGGTGATCACCATGTCCCGAACCTTCGAATTGACCCGAACACCTCAAACGATGGTGCTACCTACCTCTCAATGGTGGGATGGCACTACTTTAAAGGATATTTACACAGACGAATTCCTTAGGGTAGGTAGACGACTCTAGATACTTGCTCTAATTTCAAAACAAAAATCAAAAATACTTATCACACCGACACCTTTTCAAAAAGCTTTCGAAAGCAATTTTTCAAACACTCTTGAGGACCGATACAAGAGTCGAACTGGAATTTTCAAAGAAACTTTTTAAAACCCACAGTTGAAAAGCAAACAAACCTTTTGAAAACACAAGTGAGCAAGTATCTAAGAGCCCATGAATAACCATGGATAGAAAGGGTGCTAACACCTTCCCTTTCTATAACCTACCTCCCGAACCGAGAGCAATCTCTATAAGGAATTTTTCTGGGCTTTTGTCCTTTCCATTTGGAGAAAATAAAAGACGGTGGCGACTCTTGCTTACCGCGACATTTCGCGAACCAGCTTTAAATAGTCAGTTCCAGATCCACCGATCACCAGATTGGCATGTCCGCCATTCGTGATTTGAAGGTGGAAGAAGATTGAACGCTTTAGTGCCCGAAAATTTGCCCTCGCATGTGCATGAGGTAATACTGCTAGATGATAATATTTCTTGAATGGGATTAAGGATGCCATCTAAGGTAACTGTTGATAGAAGTATCAGACGAGTCTACGCTTTGACTGTATCTAAAGAATGCTTTCCAAAATGAACTTCTGGGGAAGGTGCTTAAGTAGCTGCTTGTCAGATTTAGTCTCTGCGGGAAATGTTTGTCGAAATTCAATCTTTGAGGTAAATGTTTTTCATGTAAATAGTCGCCTCATCATGTTTCAGGAATTGATCCATAATCTATTTTTTTGTTGGTAAACCCGTCCTGTTTCGGAAATTCATACCACGTGGTCATGTTGATAGTTTCCCTGTCCTGTTTCGAGAGTTAATATTTGCCTGGTTATAAAGATAGTTTCCTCATCCTCTTTCGGGAGTTAATCTTTGCATAATGTAATAAAGATAGTTTCCCCATCCTGTTTTGAGATTTAATCTTTGCTCGGTCATACAAATAGTTGCCCCGTCTTGTTTCAGGAATTAATCTTTGACCTATTTATACAGATAGTTGCCTCATCTTATTTCGGGAATTAATATGTGCCTGGTAATCCAGATAGTTGCCCCATCTTGTTTCGGGAATTAATATGGGACCCACTTTTTATCGGCTGTATAGATAGTTGCTTCGTCTTATTTCGGGAATTACTCTCTAACCTGGTCACATAGATAGTTACCCCATCTTATTTCAGGAATTAATATTGGACATATTATACAAATAGTTTCCCCATCTTGTTTTGGGAATTAATCTGTACCTGGTCATCTAGATAGTTGCCCCGTCTTGTTTCTGGAATTAATCTTAGACCTATTATACAGATAGTTGCCCCGTCTTGTTTCAGGAATTAATCTGTGCCTGGTCATCCAGATAGTTACCCCATCCTATTTTAGGAATTAATCTCTGACCTGGTCACATAGATAGTTTCCCCGTCTTGTTTCGGGAATTAATCTTGGACCTATTATATAGATAGTTTCCCTGTCTTGTTTCAGGAATTAATTTGTGCATGCTCATCCAAATAGTTGCCCCATCTTGTTTTGGGAATTAATCTGGGACCCGCTTTTTATTGGCCATATAGATAGTTTCCTCGTCTTGTTTCAGGAATTAATCTCTGACCTGTTTGAAAATTGCTGATGATATTCGTCTGTTTGTGAATTTTACCTAAAAAGATAAAATTAGCCTTTATGTAATGTCATGATGTATGTAATGCATTACGTAATGATGTTCTTAAAGTAAATGAGAGTGTGCTATATGCATTTCTTATGCATATTATATGTTATTTATAAATGATGTATGGATGTAAGATGTCGTTGAAGCGTATTGGTAGCTTTGCATAACGTCTTTGACTGGGAAAATAAATCCCTAGTTGTTGTTGGGGATGAAGAATATGGATCTTCAATCTTGTTTAGAATGTCTCCGCTGGGGACTCCTGCTTTCTGTTTTTTAGGATACTCTGCTGGGAATGTTTGACTTCTTCTTGGGGAATAGAGTTCAGGAACATTGGTCGTTCGTCACTCTACTGGGGATTTAGTTCTTATATACCCTGACTGGGGAAATAAGAGATGGATAAACTTCTGAGGTGTTGTCTGACCAAGTTTATGATATGGATGCTAACTCTTCTGGGGAGGACGAAGTTAAATGACATCTGGCCAGGTTTCAGATTCCTTAGTAACTCTCTAGGGATAACAACCTGGACTACCCTTTATTGGAGAGGGGAATTTTGTCGGGGATTTGCAATAGTCAGAGAAAGGAACTCAGCTGGGGAAATTGAATTTCATTGGGGAAATAAACCCTGCTTGGGAAATAAACCTTGTTGGATAAGTAAAACCTGTTGGAGAAGAGAAGTCTACAAGGAATTTTGCAGTGTTAGAGAAGAGAAGTCTACAAGGAATTTTGCAGTGTTGGAGAAAGAAACTCAACTGGAGAATTAAATTTATGTGAACTGTGTTAAGGATGTAATCTCTGATGAGTATTAGAATTTCGTAGGCTGTGCGAAGGAAGTTTTCACTACATGTTGGAGAAATGATCAAACTCCTTTATCCGCTAGGGGGATCTGCCGAGGAGTATGATTATGTGAACTGCTGGAGGATGCCCCAATTTCTGTCTCAAAGACATATTGGACTTGCGGGGGAATGTAAATTCGTCAGGGATGAGCTTGTGAAGGTAGCTCTATGGAGATTGCTCTATGGGAATTTATGAATGACTTGAACATTATCCCAACTCTTTAGTGAATACTGATCAAAGTGATAAATAAGTGATGAGATAACGGGACATAGGCGTACGCCTTAATCCCTAACTTTTTCCTGGATTGTCTTTTCAAATTTTCAGTCCACCGGGATACCCTTTTTTACCCAAGCCGCCTTCTAAGGTTTTCGACTAGTCGGGTGTATATATATATATATATATATATATATATATATATATATATATATATATATATATATATATATATATATATATATATATATATATATATATATATATATATATATATATATATATATATATATATATATATATATATATATATATATATATATATATATATATATATATATATATATAGGTTCGCCGGGATGCCCTTACTTTTGCCTAGGCCTATCAACCTAGCGGGTCTCTTTTATGCGTAGTATTTTTGACTATGTCCGCGTTCACAAGGGGCGGGGTATTTTCACCGTCCATGGTAGTAAGTGTTGTAGCACTGCCAGAAAACATTTTCTTGATCATATGTGGCCCTTCGTATGCGGGAGTCTATTTTTCCCCTAGGATTCGCCTGATGCACTTGAAGTTTGAAGTTATTGATCAACCATAGATGAGCAATTTGGTGATACTGAAGATTAAATTTTCATAGTGGCTTTTGCTGAAACTCATGACCATTAAAGCATGCCCCAAGTGATTTAGATAGAGATCTGCCCCTGGTTATTCAACACTTTTGAGATATTCTTTGAATCTTGACTTGACTGCCACAAATGAGTTTGACAATAACATGTCATACCCCTTGATTTATAACCAATTGTGTCCATGAAAGGCCTGTTACTAAAAGTGTCTTTCTCTTTGACACATCATCTGAAGTAATTCTGTCCATTGGGGGGACTTTCATTCATTGGATATTCGTCATGCGAATTTCTCTGCTGTCAAACATTTAGTCATATGAAAACAGTGGTATTAAAATGAAAAGCTTATGTCTATCTTGAAGTTTAAAAATGAATTTTTTAGCAAAACAAAATTTGTAAGAATATGATATCAACTCAGGATTTTATGGTAATCCTTATAGGAGTCAGGATACCTTTTTGTAACAGTATGCTTTCGAACTAACCCATGCTTCATTTAGGACTTTTATGGGTTGTAACATGGCCTGGTTCACAGTTTAAGAAACAAAGGATAAAGGCTCAAAGTTTATTTGTACCCGACCCGTTCTCCATGATGTCTTTCAGTCCTATACTCAGTTAACTATGCATTTAGGTTCCAATAGAGTTTGGAATTATAGCACTGAAACTTGGTGATGGTTCAGAAACCGAAAGTTTATTTGAGAAGGCAGTCATTTTTTCTTGTAACATCTTTCTTTTGCTGAGGATTTGTAGTGACCTTTTTTTGACTTTATTATCCCTGATTTTTGCCTGAACTGTTTTGTTTGGGATTACAGTCAGTGGGATGCCCCAGGTTTTTGCCTATGTCTCCTTCATAGGTTTCGACTTAGTTGGCTTTTCTTTTGAAAGATAATGACTTCCTGACTTAATGATTACAGAGAACCATCACCGAATTTTGATTTGGAAGGATGGCTATGATACTACCTGCTGTGTCCGAAGGAAAAGCTCGCGATTGAATACACAATTGAATTAACTGAGAAACTATCCTGCCCCAGGTTATGATTAAGGGTTTCAGTTTGCGTGAAAAAAACTCCTACTTCTTAGGCTCAAAGGGGTTGAATAGGGATTAACTTCCTCATATCTTCACTATTTAGGAATTGAAGCAATGCTTGTACATCATCAACACGGTCCGTTCAAAAGCATACAATATGATATTATGGTATCACTTTCGTCATCCTCCCTCTAAAGGATGATAAATTTTAACGAGAGTATATCACAAAAAGGAATTAAAGAGCATAGTTTTAATATAGTGAAAACAAATGGATTAACTCAAGACAAACATATGCAATGTATTAATGGGGAAAACCAAAATTTGACATGACAGTCATTGTTTGAACCAACCAAAGAAATTACAAATAAAAATTCAAATGATCTTAAAGCTCCTCCGCCTGAACTTGTCACTTCACATGGTGTGCCTTGCAGTTGCGATATTTGGGGGATGATAGAAAAACTTGATCTGACCATCTTGTGTGAACTCGAAAACTCCTTCTTCAATCAAGTCCTGAATCATATGTTTCAAAGCCCAATACCTATTAGTGTCATGTCCACGACTGTTGGAGTGGTACGCGCACATTACATTAGAATTGTGACAGGGAGAGGAAGTATTGGGGTTATGAGGAAGATCCTTCAATGTAACCAACTTGGCCTTTAACATGTGTTGCAATGCGTGAGCCAATTACATGTTGATTTAGGTAAATCGTCTTTTGGGTGTATCCTGCTTATGCTGATTACCCTGTTGTTGTTGTTGCACTGGTGCAGGATTAGAGATCCGCACTGCCTCCATAAATTGGTTGAGATCACTCTTATTACGACCCTTTTGGCCATACATAATAATGGACTCCTTCTTTCCGTTGTATGACCTCTTGTGAGTACTTGAAGATGCAGTCACCTGAATTTTACCGCATCTGAATCCATTTTCAACATGTTCCCTCATGAACATGTCAACCAATCCCCTGTCAGCCAAGAGAGGTTGATTATTGATTAGACTCCTAATTCTAGTAGTTTTTCCCATACAGTTGTATCAATCCCGATGAAGCTTACTGATGAGGGTTCTCAACTCTTCTTGCCCCCGAGCTAAATTTTGGATAAGAGCCATTTGACTAATCATCTGGATTCTCGTCTTTGCCATCTCAGCTTGCAGTTGTTCCAACTGGTTATCCTTGTTGTCTTCAGGATTCTTCTTGGTCATGTTCTCAGTGAGGAGTGATTTTAATTCCTCTTTCCCCTTGAATAAGTTCAGGAACATTTCCTGGAACTGGGCATCCTGAGCCTGGAGATCTTTCATTGTTTGATCGAGAGTCATCTTTTACTTAAATAAATAGTAAGAAGATGATAAAAGTTATCTTGGGAAATACTTGTTATGACATGATGTGTATGATATGTGGATGGAATATTTTCAAGGATCTCGTGGGATAAACGAAAGTAAAAATGTTTGAAATAGAGTCTGGCCGCATATTTGATTGAAGAAATTTGTGTCTTTGAACGACCTTCTATGAGACTCAAGCTCACCATGTTGAGTGGGTCCTAGCCTTTGACTCAAGGTAACATACTTCTGTCTTTGAAGATATTGGGTTAGAGGAAAATAAATCCCCTTGCCCCTTGTTAGACGTCTGATTCATGATACTTTGACGGTATTTTGTTAGAGGAAAATAAATCCCCTTACCCCTTGCTAGATGTCTTGTTCATGATAACCTGTATCACAAGCCCTTGAGATCCTTGAAATGATCAGTGAAAATGATATGTTATGACGTCATGATGTTATAATGTCATGTTTGAACAAATAATAAATACAAACAAAGCACACAAGAGCCTTAGGTTTAAGGATTGCATGGGGTTCGTAGATAAGTACCTTCTTAAAGTTCAGTTGGCTCAACCTGTCCTAAGAATAGTAACCGTGTTTTAGGAGTCTCATATCACCGATCTTTCTCTCAGGAATTGTTTCAGCACTGCAAGTGACTTGCCACCGAAATATCTCGAGAGTCGAATCTCAACGAGTGTAGCATCGAGTATCAGCCAACTTAGAACTACACCAAATCTGGCTATCTCAATACCTTCTAATGGCTAAGTTGGGTCAATTAAGGTTCTAAAGGTCAGTTAGTGCTTATGACACCATGCAGAAGCCTAGTATTCTCCTCGACTGACTCGAGGTACACCAGTACCAACAAATGTGTCGCACTAACGTAGCCATCACTTTAACCAAATCAGTATTCGCCGTATAGTTTCCATGATCTATTACTACTTATCTAAAATGTCCCCAGATCCGGGTGTAGGATCTTTGTAAGAAATAAACCAGAGCAACCCTCAAATATAAAGCAAACAAGGAAAACAATTTTAAGTAAAAGTGATTTAACTCTAAGGTAAGCCATCTTTTATTTTCCCCAATAGAGTCGCTAGTTCTGTAATACGATGGGAGAACTGGCTTGGTTTTGCATTTTATCGCAAATATTGTGGATAACAAGAGTCGCCACCGACTTTTCTTTTATCCAATAAGGAAAGGGTGAAAAGAACAGGAAAGACCTTCGAGATTTTTGAGTTCGGGGGGTAGGTTATGAAAAGGGAAGTGTAGCGGTAGAAATGTTCAAGACTAAGCCATTAGATTGACTAGACTTTATACAAATAAAAATAAAAATCACCACCGCACTTTATTGTTTCCAAAGGAATGGGAAAAGAGCGAATAACCCAAAAAGAGGGGGAAAGATTCAAGGTAAGGGGGTTGGTTATGAAAAGGGAAGGTATTAGCACCCTAAACATCTACGGTAATCAACAAGAACCTCTTTGTAAAATCTATATATTTTGGCTATAAAACGTGTTGTATATAAAATGGATGGTGGAGGTGAAAAGAGAAATATATTTTTTATGATTTTTGCACCCGCCGCGGTTGTGAACCTTTAGTGCCTACGTACCACCTTTCGTGCAATAGGGGATCAGGGTACACATAGTTCCTCTTTTAAAAATTTGAAACACAAGTGTGTTGGTTAATTTTATGAGATAATACATCATCGTCATTGTCCGTGTGGAAAACATACTTACTACCCACAATCATGAGAAAAGGAGAATTTGCATCATCTCAAAATGGAGGATAATGTCTTGGATTTTAAAATCAACAATGCCTCACTCAACACCCAAGTGGAAAATATCTCACTTCACTACATATTGTAGAAGTATAGTTGTTTGCATCACTACAAGGATTGACAAGAGTCTAACCTTTTGAGAAAAGCTTAAAGATAAAAACCAAAGTGGCAAAATAGTTTGAAATGAGATTGATTGACTTTTAGTCTTATCACAAAAAGTGTCAAAGTATTATTAAATTGATTGAAGTTTATTTGTGAAAATGTTTTGAAAATGCATGGACCTAAGTCCAAGTTTATTATGTAAGTGTTTCAAGTTTAGAAACAAGAAGAGTTTAAAAATGAGGGAGAAGATTTATGAAATTAAAGAAAATGGGAGGATTAGAAGAGGCTATCCTAAAGCATAAGGTAAAAGCTAAGGGTAAGGACCATCTAACCAACAAGAAGCCAAAACTTTACATTATGAGCCGAGATAGAATTCCAATTCTTTGGATTGAAACCAAGCGAGCAAAGATACTAGACCTCTTCAAGTGTATTAAGTCTTCACAAAAATTAGGCAGAGTAACAGCTGTATACGGGTAAATTCCAGATTACAAACAGAGAATGTAATCACAAAAACCTGCACAAAAAAACAAACAAACAACCCAATGTCTTGAGGTAAACCTCAAGAACTCCAGAAAAAATAATCAGATAAGACCACAAGGTCTCCAAGATAGGCCAAGGTTTCTAATCCTAAGTCCAAGAAATAGTCCCATGCTCCATAATACCAAGGATAGTAACCAAATAGTCCAAGTACCATTAAGAGTTTTTTAGGGTTTATGTTGATTATTAAGTATCTTAAGAAAATAAAAGAAACTCTTAAGTGAGCAAAGTAAAAATGACAAGAAAATAAATACTCAAATGAGCAAAGATGAAAATGGCATGAAATGAAAAATGCTAAAAAATAAATAGTACATAAAGCATAACAGAATAAAAGCATAAAATAAACAAGTCAATAATTAGTTGTTAGTTGGATGACCATCTTGAAACTTACATTTGGAACTCATTAGAGGATTGGTAGAACCAAAGCCTCCACAGAACAAGTTGCATTTGCTTTTTGTCAAGTATATCATCCATTTGGAATTTTCATAAGTACCATTTAATGATCAACGATGTTTAAGTGATCTGCGTTGACCAAAGGTGTTGTAGATCCATTAGAGGATTGGTAGAACCAAAGCCTCCACACAATGAATCTCAAGGTTATTGGATCAAAGAGATCAAATTAACATACTTAGGCTTGCAATTATAGGTTTGGGCCACAAATGATCATTTATTCGAATCGGGACAAAATTTAGCGTTATGTTAAGCAATCGTAAGTGGACTTATATAGAAGTCGCACCTATTTTGAGGCCGGTCAATAGCAATCTATGCACCATTTGTTTTGAGACATGATATAGAGATCATGTTCCAACAACATTTAGTGTAATGAAAAGGGGATGAGATGAAGAGGGATTAGGGTAAAAAGAGAAACCATATTTTGAATTAAAAATTTAATCAAACTATTATTAAAATCATTCATCCATTTTTGTGGAGTTAAACTCAACACCATGGATCCAATGATGTTAATAAAGTCATGAATAAAAAATCAACCCAAGACAGCTAGAAATAATCACAAAATAATAATGTATTTAATATATACATTAAAAGGTTTAAAAATGTTTTAAAAAAGGAAAATAATGAGGAAAATATAAATTATATGCAAATTAATTAAGAAATGAAAAATAAGACCGTAGAAAAATCAGAAAAGAGGCCAAGTAATTTTACAAAATTTTTGGTAATTTTTAAAAGTCAGAAACTATTTTTAAAAATTAAAGTAAATGGGTAAAATAAACAAAAATAGTAAAAAATATAAAAGTCAGAAACAAAAATGAAATAAGGTCACCAATATTTGTCACAATATCATTGGATCATTCCATAAATTTTTCAGAATTTAAAAATGTATAAAAGTATTTTTAAACATTTTAAACAAATCAAATAAGTGTAAAATTCATAAAAAATACCAAAACACAAAATTAAATTGTGAAAAAATAAAAATCAGAAAGAAAATAATCAAAAATATTTTTCATAATTTTTTCTAGATTTTTTGGACTAAAAAAGAATTTTCTATGATTTTTGAAATTTAAAACAATTAAAATATAAAAATCAGAAAAAGAAAAATAAAAGTTAAAGATGTGGACCATTGGATGAGAGGTAAAATGCGTTAGTAATCAAATCCAAGGGATCTGGCACGCTGTGCATATCATGGTCATTAATGAATAATGTACAAAATCAATAATAAATCAGATTTTTGAAAAACACAAATGGCACGCCATCATTGGTTGGAAGATGTCACGTAGGTCATCTTCAACCTCCAACCAACGTGATTTGCAGGTCTCCCAAACTGTAAAATCAGAAGCTCAAACCTATGCCAATCGCTTCGTCTCTTCAAGACGAAAACAAACACATCCTCGCGCCAAATTTATATAAAATGTAGCTCAAGCAATTTGGAAGGAAAGTTTTGAAAATGGATTTGAAAATTCATGGTCAAAACGTGCTCCTAGTGAAATGTAAGTGTTGCGACTAGAACCAGGGCAATGAGAGTAACACAATGATATCAGATTTTTGAAGAATTGATGAAGGAATCTACCTATTGAAGTTGAGTTGCAGAGCTCTGAAACTGGACTTCTATGGGGCAGTATAGGGCACGATTATTGAATGTAATTATATGGTTAGCTTCAGGGAAGATCAAGGAAGGTGAATTGAGGGAAAAAAATGGATTGAAAAATGCTTGAGAATAGACTTCGAAGTTTCTGAATTCTGGGTTGTGAAGCAAGTTTGGCAGGCTAATTCTGGCTATCTAAGCTTGGGAAATTGAATGGGGGATAACTCTCTATTTATAAGGAAGCAAATGGGATCAAAAGGAATAGCAAATGATGCATTTTGGAGGGAATTCGTGTGAGTTTGCATCATGAAGAAAGTGTCACTCAAACTTGATCAAAACTCAGCCAAATTGTGCGTTTCATGATGCTAATCACTTCTAGAAACTTGCTAAACATGATTAGAAACAAAAACGCGTGGAAATCTTATGATTAGAAGCCAAAACAAAGATTTCAAAATCCTGACTTTGTGAAAAATTCAGTTTCAAACTACCCAATTCAAATCTATGGCATTTCCACCTCAAGGGGTCTTAGGGCATAATTCTTGATGCTTTGGAAAGATGAGGTTACAAGCTTTGCAATGGAAAAAGAATGGAATAAAATGGATGCTTGAGCTGAAAGTTACATGGAGTCAAAGTTGAAGAAAAGTGTTGACTTTCCATACTTAGAAATATTTCAAGTTCTTCTTAAAAAATGACCTATAATATTTTGTATCCAAACATGGCCTTCCACTTAGAATTTTCTCTTGACCAAAAAAGATGGAATGAAGTAGATCTCTTGAATGACATTTTTCAATTTGAACCACTCAAAATCTCAAAAAATTGAGTAAGTTATGACTTGTTGAAGTTGGCCAAAAATCATGAAATGACCTATAATCTTTTGCATTCTTAAGGCAACTTCCATCTATTTTCTTACTTTGCACATAAAAGAAGGCATGAAGTACAAATCTTTAAGATCATCATGGAAAAAGAATGGACTCAAGGTGATAAAAATTGACCAAGTTATGACCATTTTAAGTCACATATGGAAAATTGGGGACTCATCTGGATGGCTTGTGTTGTACCCCAATTTTTGCCTAAGATCCCATTTTTATTTTTTGCATTTTTTAAGATAAGTCAAGGTCACGAAATACGGTCGGTTTTTAACTCTCTCACCTTCGAGCATTTCCTATGCATAGATTATCAAGTATCGTGAACATTTTATCTTATGTGTCACTAACTTCTAATCACATACAAAGGTGTATGTTTGTGTTTCTTTTGTTTCGTGTGCAGAGATAGGTCTGAATCAAGAGCATCAGGCATTGCGCCTCAGTTAGGGTTTTTAGTCCCTCAAGTTTTCAAGAATGTTGAATCAACAATTTTCAAAGGCTACTTCATCAAAGCTTATCCTCTAATCTCAAGAGAACAGCCAAGGTTTCATTATCACTGGTTCACATATGCATCAATGCGTCCGGGAATGCAAGGAATGATCAAGCTTGCAAGTCGATTCAAAGCACTTAGACCAAAAAGCCAATTTTTTCAAGATCAAGTTCAAAGGATCATAATTTACTCAATTTCCAATATTTTGAGACAGTTCTTTTTGCATGTTGTCATATTATGCTTTGAAGGCTATGGAATTTATTGAAACGTTATAGGTCATTCTCATAACCTAGAATATTCTTAACCTCCAAGCCACAATTCATGCCATAATTGTTCTCTAAAGATATTGAATTTTATGATGAGTTTGTTCATGACACATGATGATGAGTTTAAGGATTCTTTAAATTGTTTGGCGCTTGTTTCAAGTCACTTGCATTTGAGCATAAGTGATTGTCAAATTATGATGAATTTTTTTACCAAGGCTCTTAAGATACTATTTGTTCACTCAAGTACTAATGACAAGTTTGCAAATATTCTTCAAGAGAAGTTCACAAAAGTCCATCAATTCTACAAGGACTATTTCTAAGGAAAAGTTCTTATTCAATTCAAGAATTTGATACAAACTTTAAAGAAAATTTCAAGATCATTGATTCAAGGATATTTGTCATGTTTAGTTCAAAAGTGGAGAATGCATCATGTTAATTTTTAGGCGTATTTCAAGTTTGTAATTTCAAAAAAAATTTCAAGACAAATCCATTCCAAACTCAAATGAAATATTTAAAGTTACATCCAAATTCAAGACTTGTTACAAATTTCATATCCCATTACAAATACTATAGCCACAAAATCACATGAAAAAACATTGCAAATCCTGAAGCCTATTTTAAACTATCCTTCATCAATCTTCAAAATACCAAGTCTAAGCCTATGCTATTATTTTCAAGCCCGTTTTCCTTGCTTCATGATGCATCAAAATTGCTCCATAACTTGTACCAATGTTGTCCGTAAATCAGCTGCTCCAAACTCTGCATATCAGTCCAAACCTTGCTTCAAAATCATCCATACTGTATGCTGCTCCAAACTCTGCATATACGTCCAAACCTTGCTTCAAAATCATCCATATTGTATGCTGCTCCAAACTCTGCATATCAGTCCAAAAACAAGTCAAAAATTCTGCACAAATAATGCCAAAAAGCTCCTGTCAAACCTGTCCAAAAACAGTCTAAACTTTCACAAAAATAGAAAATGCAAATCCTGCATCAAAAAGGAAAAATCAGCATATCGCATTTTGTCCAAGACTCACAAATTTTCCCTCCAAAAAAATTCATTCTGATTATATATACAAAGACAAGAATACATAAGAAGAGGGGGAGAAATATAAAAATCTGTTTTAATCCATGGATGAAAGAAGTAGAGAAAACAATACAGTAAAAGAGACCCAAATAATTCACCTCCCTGCACCATCTCTCTCCTCCTTCTCTCCGTTTTTTACTTCACTTTCGATCATGAACACTCTCCATTAACAACACAATACAATACACTTTTATAGATTCTCACTCACCCAAGATATATAGATAGATACCAAGTGTTTGAAATGGCAAAAACAGTAGGGGAACCATTTTTCTTAACCTCGATCAACAGATGCCACAGCAACCGAGTTCTCATATGGTGCAGGGTGCTCAGAGGCAGCGTTCTCCATCTGCTCAACCAGTGCAGCAGCAGCAGCAGAACTCTCAGCTTACACAGTCAACACCTCCCTGCATCTTCGCACATGTGACGTATCAGCAAACAACTCACAATACAAACACAACATAACAATGTTTGAAATCAGAAGCATGATAGGGTCGTGGATTCAAACATAATACCTTAATAATTTACACAGAAATCCTCCTCTCTGTCGGTATTCTTCTTTTCACTTTCTTTGATACCACTGTAAATCTTGTTCCTCTTTATGATTACTATCACTTTGTTTGTTCATAATTACTGTTGATGTTAGAACTTTCATTCACATGATGATTTCATTGTTGAATCTTTAAGAGCTGTGAGAACAAGGAAATCATGAGAACCAAATATGAGATAGAGAATTGAGCAACTGTGAAATAGAGTGCATTACTGTAAGAACCGCATAGGGTTTTAGCCGAGAGTGTACTCAATCTTCTCTCCATTTTTTTCACCTCCTCTTCCTGCTTCTAGTGATGGATCAGAATCAGATTCAATGCATAGTTATCATAACCCTACCAGCCACACTCCCAACTTTCATCTTCGCTCACACTCCCAATCATCTTCATCATATTCATTCCCCTGTTCATCGCATAGACACACAATCTCAACAATATTACGTCAGTCCCAGTTTCTGTTACCCAAATTGATACTCCCTTCGTTGAACAACTCGCCATCGTATCCATTCTTCTTCCAATCACCACCTTGCTGCAACAATCTCAGTTGTTCACCCCCAAACTCCCTTTCATTTCTTCACAAACAGCGTCATCCAAACCAATCCTCACCATCCCTTTAACTCCCTCTCCCTCCACGCATCGGTTTCCTTTCAATCCACCCATCTTCTCCCTTCCAACGCGCAATGATTCCCAACCTTCAGCTCACCTCCATCAAACTGCATCCCATTCCGCAGTACCCAACACTCATCCCGACCAACAGCCTTCTTCGTAGGCAACCCTGTCTAATTCCCTCCACCTCGTTCTCCTTCACCGAACCACAATCAGAATCGTTCCTCTCCTTTCACCGTAAACAACCCACGCATGATACCCCAAACCATTCGCCACTGTTAAATCCAACCTTCCCTTCATCATATCCAACATTCCCGGATCCAGGAGGAAGAAGAAGTTGGAGCGGCTGTTTGTGAGAGAGGGAAACAACTGCGCTGTGAGAGAGGGACGAAAAGGAAGGAAACGTCATTTGAACCCTAACTCTGTTTTCCTTGGATTACTTAATTTTCTTACAATAAAATTCTGAAAGTGAATTTTTGGATCCAAGTGATTTCGTGGGGCTTTTACTGCTCAAACCCTTTTCAGGCCTGCTATCACATTTTCTACCTGGATTGCCTTACAAAAAAAAGGAAGTTTCTCTAGGATTCAATTTGATGGGCCTAATGTTCGTTCCTAAACCACCACCCAATTTTGACCCTGTCTATATGAGCCCAATTATTTATTTTATTTTATTTTGATTAATCTGCTTTCTTTTTCCATATGACCTGGGCCCTTCCCTTATTCTAGTCATTCCGAATTCCTATCATTACACCCCTTTTTTTCGGTTTGATACCCCCATGCTATTCATTTTAGTTTTATTTCCTTAGTTAAATTTATTTAAATTAGGTTAGTTAGTTTCTTAGAAAGAAACATGTAGTTTCAATTAGACAAATTTTAATAATTTTAGTTTAGGATTATTTTAGTAATTTTAAGTTAATTGAGGATTATTTTAGTAACCTTAGAATTATTTTTAGTTATTTTAGATTTAATTTAATAACTTTAGAATTTTAATTTAGTTTATATCTAATTTAGTAATTTTAGAATTATTCTTTATAACCTTAGAATTTGTAATTAGTTCAGAATTATTTTAGTAAGTAATCTTAGAATTTTAATTTAGATAATTGGTTCCATTCTCTTTTAAATATCTTTGTCATTTTAATTTTTCGGGGTCTTTCGATTTATTTCCTTGTGAATTTTCGAATGTTCATATTTTGACATCCATGTTATTTTGTTCGTCCGTCTAAACTCCAAGGGAAACGTTCTAACTTTGTTGACTTCATGTCATCAAACACATGTTATACGATTAAGCGAATACCTTCCTTCATTTTTTGTTTTACTATTTTGTTAATCTTAAGTTAATTTTTTCTAAAAGACTCAATTTTCAAACTCACACCTTTTAAGTCAAAACTTCGACATTAGGTCGCTGTCTCTTCAAAATCTCTCCAACACCGATTTTTAGCCAAGCGAACCATTTTAATCAAACAATCAATTTTAACTAAAAACAGATGTTTCAAAAGGTTCCTGCGGAGTACCTCAGATGCATTGGGTGCTAATACCTTCCCATTGTATAACCAACCCCCGAACTCTCGATCTCTTTCAAAAACACATTGTATTTTTATTACTTTTAAGTATTATTTTACATTGCATATTTTAGGGTTTTATTTCGCTCTTTTCCCTTTTCCCTTGGAAATAATAAAGCGCGGTGGCGACTCTTGCTTTTGTGAGTCAAGTTAATTAATATCTTGATCTCCGATTTTCACCGTTACAGAATTGGCGACTCTGCTGGGGACAGATTGACCTCTTGCTGGTCCATCCCTAAGTGGGTTAAGCCTAATTTGTTTTATCTGTTTTATCATTATTTGATTGTTTGATTATATGTATATATTGTGATTATTTAGGTATTGATAATATTTACAAAGGACAAGTCCTATTCCCGGACTAAGTTACACTTAGGAATAGGACGGGCGGTATAGTCATGTTAACTTTGAGGGAGTAATCCCGAAGAAGGAGGCATGAGATCCCCCACTCAGTGGAAGGCCCTTTTGAACGTAATATTTGTTTACCGAGTAATCGGGAAGACATTATTATTTTCGACCTGGGAGCATGAGAAGCTGGGAACCGTAGAACCCTAACCCATCTTGGCCTTTTAGGTGTAGCGCGAAGATTATAACGGAGTAATCCGGAAGTAATTGTTACGCGATGCTACGCTCAGATGAGTTTCTCTTGAGAATATTGCTGATTATTGAGTAATCAAGACGTTGGTAATATCCGAAGGAGGAATGTAGACTCCGGGAACTCTTAGAACCTTGTTCTACAGGTGTGATTAAACCGTTAGTACATACCTTAGGGGTGTTCCTTACCTTGACTCCATGCTCGTGACGTTGAACCTTTCGACTTTATCTATGACCTCGCTTGTGGTTGTTGCATAGCCATGCATTCATGCATCCATAAAACCCTTTTCACTTGACTTTGAAGGAATTTGGAGGTCTTTCTTTGTAAACATCACAAGTTTCGTCAAGCTCAATGGATCTTGGGTGTTGATAGGGCGAAAACCCTAATCCACCAAAATGGATGATTGATCTTGATGATAACTTGATCAATGTTTGGAGCCAATTTAAAATTCATCTTCTATCTTCATACTTTGATGTTTACAACTTAATATCTTGAGTTCCTTGAAAATCAAATAAAAACTCTCTTTTGCATATCATACATCATTCTACATTTTTTGTTTCACTTTCAAGGGTCATTTCCGAGTCTTAATTTTTTCCTTTGGTCTCACCAATACAACACTCGCGCTAAGAGGACAATGGAGAATATCAAGCAAGAGGTTTCTGAACTCCGTAGAGAGATGACTATTTTGAAAGCTAGTGTGGAGCACTTAACTGGTTTGGTCAAAATTTTGGTTGCCTCCCAAGTCAATCCTTTTAGGAGGGAGGAAGCGATGATAAAAGTCTTCATTGAAACTCTAAAATCATTCTCTCATGAGAAGGTGTTGGTTAATGCACCTAATGACTTTCCTGACAAGGTGAATATGGGAGTGCGTCTAGAAGAAGATGTCGGAAAGGGATGTTCATATGAAGATGGTAGCTCAGCTAATGGTGTGAAGAAGTTTGATAATAACTTTTCCAAGAAGAGAACCATAGGAAGAAATAATCATTGTCAGAATCATCATGTTTCTCCTATTCATCAACAGAATCAGCAGGTTCCTAATCAGAGGAAAGCCCAGTTTGATCCAATTCCAATTACCTATACAGAGTTGTTCCCTATCCTGATGCAGAGGAATTTGGTTCAGACCCGACCTCCACCGAAGGTTCCTGAGAAGATACATTGGTACTACAAAGCTGATTTGGCATGTACCTTTCATCAAGGTGCTCCTGGGCATGACTTAGAGGGTTGCTTTGCTTTGAAGATTGAAGTTCAGAAGTTGGTCAGAAGTGGTATCTTGTCATTCAAGGACGTTGGTTTTGAAGTTCAAATCAAGCACGTGCCGAAGAGTAAACACGATTGATGGTCACTTTGAGTTTTGAAGGATGTTTTCGGTGATTCAAGTCCAGATGGAAAGCCTTCCCAGATTATTCACTTATTTATGCTTTTTGTAATTTTTCTTGTTTATCAAAACATTGTTTGCATGTAAGAACTTGTTTGCATCTGAATGATTATCTTAATACAATGAGTATGTTTGTCTTGAAGAAATTCATTCGTTTCACTCATGTTTGTTTTCAAATTTTAAATTGCTTTTGCACTATGATACCAAATTGTTGCTCATTCTCTTGCCTAGGCAGAGATTGAAGGGAGGATGATGATCTAAAGAACACAAAATCTCTGTTTGTTTGCTTTTGGATAAAACCTTGCTGATGATGTACATGCATTGTTTCAAATACCTAAACAACGGAGATATAAGGAAGATAATCCCTTGCTAACCCCTTTTGAGCCTTGAAGTAGAAGTTTCTTTTCTATACGAAAAAACCTTGAATTTTAACCTGGGGCAGGGTAGTTTTTAGTTAATCTGACTGAGTGTTCGAAATTCATAAGGAAGATGTTTTTTGAAGAGCAACTACGAGGGCTATCCTTCATGTATAATGAATCTAGAAGATGTGGAACCACAATGTTATCCCTCATTCATCAAGAAACGAGGCAATCACAATCCTCTCAACAAGCAAAGACAAGCTAATGTCACACATTTTGTTCAAAAAGTCAAAAATCGAGAAAAAGAAAAAGCCTGCTAAGTCAAAAAACATGAAAACGTGTGACTTAGGCAAAATTAAGGCATCCCGCTGGACTATCAATTCAAAAGAATTAATTCAGGCAAAAGTTAGGGAAAATAAAAATTGCAAAGAAAGGACTACAAAGAAAAGTCCTCAGCAAAGAGCAAATTGGTGACTACAAACACAAAGACATGAGGGTGGTTTCTACCCCGAAAGCCTCGTCGTTTCCTTGACCGTCACAAAATCCTTTTGAGAGACGAACACTCATGTTGAATTAACTGAACATAGGGTTGGAGAACATCATGGAGAATGGGTGGGCACCAAATATTTTGAGCCTTAAATCTTTTTTCTAAAACCATGAACCAGACCACATTACAACCTTCAAAAGTCCTAATTGAAGCAAGGTTATTTTGAAAGCATACTTCAATGAGATAGTGTTCCTGACTCCCATGAATGTTCTAAATAGTTATGTTGGTATCATATGTTTTGCCTATACAAAAATAAATGGTGTTTTAGCACGCAAAATTTGTGCGATATCTTTCAAAATCTTCAAGACTTACATAACTGTTGCATTAGAATTTTCATTCTCATTGTAAACTTTTTCTAACTGCAAAACATTTGTTTGATATCAAGGAAGCTCACATAAGCACCAGTGATGAGTTTTATTCTTTTAAGGCCTGAAACTATGTTGAGTAATTGACGAATCATTTCAAGAAAAAAATCATATCCATGGGCATGTCACCTGAAGACCGTAAGCACAGACATGTTGCTTCTCCTAGTTAATGCTTTCCCAACTTCTTTACCCTTTATTGGGGAAAAATTTGAAGACTTTGTTGTGCCAACTACAGTTAATCCGGAGCAATCACGTCGAGATTCGATGAATCTCTCTAAGAGTTTGAAGACACCAGAGCATGGTGAATGCCAGGTCTTTTGTAAAATCCTCTTGAGACGATTTCTCCTCATCAACCATATAGCTTGGGGCATTTTAGAAGCGAAGTTATTCGCAAGAATTGTCGTGCAACATGCAGCTTATCAGCAGTAAACTTGGGGCATCCAAAATTAGTCCCAGGGGCAATCCATATTTGTCAAGATATGTTTTTCATACATTATCAGAGGGTGGTGTTCCCAGTATCTCCAGCTAAGCAAGACTTCTTTCTAGCTGAAACTTTGTTTGTGTTGTTATCCTTTCTATGGATTGTTTGCAATAGAAGACTGGACTTTGAGTTTTCTACCTGAAAATATCTTCCTCTCCAAAGAGATTTAAACCTTGTAAGAGGACCTTGCTCCAATGATGGCCTGTGTTCTATCTCCAGTAATGTTCCCATCTTGTTGAGATTAGCTGAGTGTTGGGTTTGTACTGTGATGTCTTATCATCTTCTGTCTATCTCCCCTGTCTGTTCTGTCAGCATATACATGACATTCATTTATTCATTCACACTTGCATCATGCACGCACAGTTGTATTTGTTGATGCCATTGAGTTCGTATACCTTGGTTGTGTCTATTCAAATAGTGTATTTGATCTTTCCAAATAGAGTGTCAACTTAAGCAGAAAGTGCGCCTCCTTTCTAATTCCCCACTGAGTTAACTCTCGTGGAAGAATCTTGGTTTAGCTTTCCTTTTCCATCTCTGGATAGGATAAATCCCCATTTGAGTTATTTCCTCATTGGGTGGAGTCTTGTTTGACTGTTTTCTCCCCAGTTTATTCCTGGATTGAGCTTTGTCTCTTGTGGACGATACCCTGTGGATCTCTCTAGGCTGTGAAACCTAGATGGAGAGTGCATTTATTTTGCAACGTAAATACTTGTTCTCCTCAAGAAGGATTTATTCATGGTTCCCCATTGAAGATGAACTTTATTCCCCAGCAGTGTTATCACAACCTTCTTCGGGAATATCGACATGACAACAAGTGACTGACTTTTTATTTGAGCAGTTTGATTATTTCTGATTTCTCTACGACAAATGGCGGTCTCTTCATGAGCAGTTTGTCCATCCCCGATGAAATTATTGGTTCTCACCTCCAGCAATATCTTCATGATATTTTATGGGTATCTTTTTGGGAAACAGCAAGCGGCAGTCTCTTCATGAGGCAACTTGTGTGTTATGGATACTCTTGACAAACAGCAAGCGGCGGTCTCTTCATGAGCAACTTGTGTGTTATGGATACTCTTGACAAACAACAAGCGACAGTCTCTTCATGAGGCAACTTGTGTGTTATGGATACTCTTGACAAACAACAAGCGGCAGTCTCTTCATGAGGCAACTTGTGTGTTATAGATACTCTTGACAAACAGCAAGCGGCGGTCTCTTCATGAGGAACTTGTGTGTTATTTTTCTCTTGAAAAACATCAAGCGGCGGTCTCTTCATGAGCAACTTGTGTGTTATTGGTAATTTTGAAAAGAAACAGCAAGCGACAGTCTCTTCATGGACAACTTGTATGTTATCAACACTTTTAAAAACAGCAAGCGGCAGTCTCTTCATGGACAACTTGTATGTTATCAACACTTTTTGAAAACGGCAAGTGGCGGTCTCTTCATGAGCAGCTTGTACGGAAAATGGCAAATGGCAGCTTCTTCATGAGCAGCTTGTACGTTAGTATTTTTGGAAGACAGCAAGTGGCAGCTTATCTATTTGAGCAACTTGTGTGTTATTGTTCCCTTGAAAACGGCAAGTGGCAGCTTCTTTATGAACAGCTTGTGGGTTTTTGGCAACAAGTGGCGGACTCTTCATGAGCAGCTTGCGTGCTTTAATACTCTTTGAAGACGACAAGTGGCAGCTTCTTTATGAGCAGCTTGTGGGTTTTTGGCAACAAGTGGCGGACTCTTCATGAGCAGCTTGTGTGCTTTAATACTCTTTGAAGACGGCAAGTGACAGCTTCTTTATGAGCAGCTTGTGGGTTTTTGGCAACAAGTGGCGGACTCTTCATGAGCAGCTTGTGTGCTTTAATACTCTTTGAAGACGGCAAGTGGCAGCTTCTTTATGAGCAGCTTGTGAGTTTTTGGCAACAAGTGGCAGACTCTTCATGAGTAGCTTGTGTGCTTTAATGTTCTTTGAAGACAGCAAGTGGCGGTCTCTTCATGAGCAGCTTGTATGTTATTGACACCTTTGAAAGGAAGCAAGTGGAGGCCTCTTTATTTGAGCAGCTTGTGTATCCCCAACAATAATGTCTACTCAGCAAATGGCACCCCTTCGGAAAAGTCCCGTGGGGAAGTTTTTATTTTATCCTTTTCAAGCGATATCTTGGTTAGAGAAGAAATATGTTACGGTTCTTGGTAAAATTCAGAAACCAGAGATGTTTAACTCCAGCCACAGTGCTGATGTCAATCATTTTCCAGTCTCAGTACTGATGTAAATCAATTCCTTGCTAGTCTAAGTGCTGATGTAAATCATTTCTTTTTCCAGTCTTCGTACTGATGTAAATCATTTCTTTTCCAGTATCAACACTGATGTAAATCATGCAAGAGTCTCTCATTTGAAGTCTATGACTCTGTTTCCCCAGTGGAGTTACAACCTCTTCCTCTGTAGGATTACTGTGTAATGTGCTTGGTTTCTGCAGCATAGTCTGTCTCGTATGGCGTCATTCCCCATAAAATTCAGAGCATTACATTCATATCATATCATGAACATAATCGCGGTATCTTAAGGCCAAAAATTGTGTATTCTATATTTAAGTCCCTTCAATCTCGTCGAAATGAAGATCCCAATCTTCATATCTCCAGATAGAAGAAACTTAAATAGGGGCAGCTGTTGTACCCCAATTTTTGACCTAAGATCCCATTTTTATTTTTTGCATTTTTTAAGATAAGTTAAGGTCACGAAATACGGTCGGTTTTTAACTCTCTCACCTTCGAGCATTTCCTATGCATAGATTATCAAGTATCGTGAACATTTTATCTTATGTGTCACTAACTTCTAATCACATACAAAGGTGTATGTTTGTGTTTCTTTTGTTTCGTGTGCAGAGATAAGTCTGAATCAAGAGCATCAGGCATTGCGCCTCAGTTAGGGTTTTTAGTCCCTCAAGTTTTCAAGAATGTTGAATCACCAATTTTCAAAGGCTACTTCATCAAAGCTTATCCTCTAATCTCAAGAGAACAACCAAGGTTTCATTATCACTGGTTCACATATGCATCAATGCGTCCGGGAATGCAAGGAATGATCAAGCTTGTAAGTCGATTCAAAGCACTTAGACCAAAAAGCCAATTTTTTCAAGATCAAGTTCAAAGGATCATAATTTCCTCAATTTCCAATATTTTGAGACAGTTCTTTTTGCATGTTGTCATATTATGCTTTGAAGGCTATGGAATTTATTGAAACGTTATAGGTCATTCTCATAACCTAGAATATTCTTAACCTCCAAGCCACAATTCATGCCATAATTGTTCTCTAAAGATATTGAATTTTATGATGAGTTTGTTCATGACACATGATGATGAGTTTAAGGATTCTTTAAATTGTTTGGCGCTTGTTTCAAGTCACTTGCATTTGAGTATAAGTGATTGTCAAATTATGATGAATTTTTTTACCAAGGCTCTTAAGATACTATTTGTTCACTCAAGTACTAATGACAAGTTTGCAAATATTCTTCAAGAGAAGTTCACAAAAGTTCATCAATTCTACAAGGACTATTTCTAAGGAAAAGTTCTTATTCAATTCAAGAATTTGATACAAACTTTAAAGAAAATTTCAAGATCATCGATTCAAGGATATTTGTCATGTTTAGTTCAAAAGTGGAGAATGCATCATGTTAATTTTTAGGCATATTTCAAGTTTGCAATTTCAAAAAAAATTTCAAGACAAATCCATTCCAAACTCAAATGAAATATTTAAAGTTACATCCAAATTCAAGACTTGTTACAAATTTCATATCCCATTACAAATACTATAGCCACAAAATCACATGAAAAAACATTGCAAATCCTGAAGCCTATTTTAAACTATCCTTCATCAATATTCAAAATACCAAGTCTAAGCCTATGCTATTATTTTCAAGCCCGTTTTCCTTGCTTCATGATGCATCAAAATTGCTCCATAACTTGTACCAATGTTGTCCGTAAATCAGCTGCTCCAAACTCTGCATATCAGTCCAAACCTTGCTTCAAAATCATCCATACTGTATGCTGCTCCAAACTCTGCATATCAGTCCAAACCTTGCTTCAAAATCATCCATACTGTATGCTGCTCCAAACTCTACATATCAGTCCAAAAACAAGTCATAAATTCTGCACAAATAATGCCAAAAAGCTCCTGTCAAACCTGTCCAAAAACAGTCTAAACTTTCACAAAAATAGAAAATGCAAATCCTGCATCAAAAAGGAAAAATCAGCATATCGCATTTTGTCCAAGACTCACAAATTTTCCCTCCAAAAAAATTCATTCTGATTATATATACAAAGACAAGAATACATAAGAAGGGGGGGAGAAATATAAAAATCTGTTTTAATCCATGGATGAAAGAAGTAGAGAAAACAATACAGTAAAAGAGACCCAAATAATTCACCTCCCTGCACCATCTCTCTCCTCCTTCTCTCCGTTTTTTACTTCACTTTCGATCATGAACACTCTCCATTAACAACACAATACAATACACTTTTATAGATTCTCACTCACCCAAGATATATAGATAGATACCAAGTGTTTGAAATGGAAAAAACAGTAGGGGAACCATTTTTCCTAACCTCGATCAACAGATGCCACAGCAACCGAGTTCTCATATGGTGCAGGGTGCTCAGAGGCAGCGTTCTCCATCTGCTCAACCAGTGCAGCAGCAGTAGCAGAACTCTCAGCTTACACAGTCAACACCTCCCTGCATCTTCGCACATGTGACGTATCAGCAAACAACTCACAATACAAACACAACTTAACAATGTTTGAAATCAGAAGCATGATAGGGTCGTGGATTCAAACATAATACCTTAATAATTTACACAGAAATCCTCCTCTCTGTCGGTATTCTTCTTTTTACTTTCTTTGATACCACTGTAAATCTTGTTCCTCTTTATGATTACTATCACTTTGTTTGTTCATAATTACTGTTGATGTTAGAACTTTCATTCACATGATGATTTCATTGTTGAATCTTTAAGAGCTGTGAGAACAAGGAAATCATGAGAACCAAATATGAGATAGATAATTGAGCAACTGTGAAATAGAGTGCATTACTGTAAGAACCGCATAGGGTTTTAGCCGAGAGTGTACTCAATCTTCTCTCCATTTTTTTCACCTCCTCTTCCTGCTTCTAATGATGGATCAGAATCAGATTCAATGCATAGTTATCATAACCCTACCAACCACACTCCCAACTTTCATCTTCGCTCACACTCCCAATCATCTTCATCATATTCATTCCCCTGTTCATCACATAAACACACAATCTCAAAAATATTACGTCAGTCCCAGTTTCTGTTACCCAAACTGATACTCCATTCGTTGAACAACTCGCCATCGTATCCATTCTTCTTCCAATCACCACCTTGCTGCAACAATCTCAGTTGTTCACCCCCAAACTCCCTTTCATTTCTTCACAAACAGCGTCATCCAAACCAATCCTCACCATCCCTTTAACTCCCTCTCCCTCCACGCATCGGTTTCCTTTCAATCCACCCATCTTCTCCCTTCCAACGCGCAATGATTCCCAACCTTCAGCTCACCTCCATCAAACTGCATCCCATTCCGCAGTACCCAACACTCATCCCGACCAACAGCCTTCTTCGTAGGCAACCCTGTCCAATTCCCTCCACCTCGTTCTCCTTCACCAAACCACAATCAGAATCGTTCCTCTCCTTTCACCGTAAACAACCCACGTATGATACCCCAAACCATTCGCCACTGTTAAATCCAACCTTCCCTTCATCATATCCACCGAGATACCCTTTTTTGCCCAAGCCTCCTTTTCAGGTTTTCGACTTGCTGGGTATACAGATTTTTCATTTCATCCCTTCATTTTTCCCGAACCCTTTTGGTTCGCCGGGCAGCCCTTATTTTTGCCTAGGTATGTCAACCTAGCGGGTCTTTGATTATGCGTAGTATTTTTCCGACTATGTCCATGCTTTCACAATGTAGGGAGTTGCCCCTGTTAGAAGTATTTTGTCATGCCTCAGATAATGGGCAATGCTCCTACTGTGCCCCTTGATTGGAGGTATTTCTGTTCACAAGGTGTTCATCGCGCGAATTTCCCTGCTGTTCAAACAAATAGTCATATGCAAACAAGGTTATTTTAAGAATGCAAAAGCCTATGTCTGTTTTGAATTTTGAAAATGCATTTTTTGTAATACAATGTGGTGTCAACTCAAGATTTTACAGCAAACCTTCAGGAGTCGGGATATCTTCGTAACAGTATGCTTTCGAACTAACCCATGCTTCAGCTAGGACTTTTAATGGTTGTAACGTGGCTTGGTTCACGGTTTAAGAAACAAAGGATAAAGGCTCAAATTATTTGTACCCACCCGCTCTTCGTGATGTTCTTCAAACCTACACTCAGTTGATCATACGTTAGACCTTGTTTGAGTCTTTGCTCTAATTTTTTGGTGATGGTTCAGATATTGGTGATTTATTCTGAACAGGCAGCCATTCCTTTTTTTGTTGAGGGTTTATATGACCTCTTTTTTTTTTTATTTTCTTATCCCTATTTTTTGCCTGAGCTGTTTCCTTTTTTGGAATTACAGTCAGCGGGATGCCCCAGTTTCGTAAGTCCCCTTTATAGGTTTTGACTTTTTGGGCTTTTTATTTATGAATTTGATAATGACTGCCTGTCTTTATCGATTATTTGGAACCATCACTGTCTTTCTTCGTTTTGTAAAGATCTCTTCGGTGCCATTCGTCATGCACTTGGATCAACTGAGAGAACTACCCTGCCCCAGGTTATGATTAAGGGTTTTAATTTTTGAAAAGAAAAACTCCTACTTCTTTGGCTCAGAGAGGTTGACTAGGGATTAACTTCCTTATAACTCCAGTGTTTAGGGATTGAAACAATGCCTGTACCTCATCAGCGGGGTTTGTTCAAAAGCATACTGTACATTGTGGTATCGTTTTCGTCATCCTCCCTCAAGAGGCTTTAGAATTTTTAGATCAAGAGTTGATATCAGAAAAAATATGAAAATAAGTTGCGTATAGTGAATACGAATATATTGCTTCAAAACAGACACGTGCGATGCATTAATGAAATAACAATGTTTAACACTGAACAAATGTTTGAACGAAAGAAAATTGCAAATTGAACATTCGAATGAACAAAAATTCTTCTCATCTCAGGGCTTGTTACTTCAAATGGTGCCTCCTGTAGGGATGGTAGAAGCACTCAGCCTGGCCATCTTGGGTGAATTCCACAGCTCCTTCCTCAATCAGGTCCTGGATTTTATTCTTCAAAGTCCAACAATCCTCTGTAGCATGCCCCGGGCTGTTAGAATGATAGGCGCAACGAGCGTTGGGGTTATACCTTGAAGGTGTCCTGTTGGGATTCTTAGGAGGATCCTTTAGAGTTACCAAATTCAACCTCAGCAGTTGTTGTAAGGCTTGAGGCAGCGACACGTTGAGCTTGGTGAATTGCCTTTTGGGCTTGTCTGGCTGAAGCTGGTGAGGTTGATACTGAATTGGTGATACTGAAGCCATCTGAGGAGCTTTTCCCTTGTCTGCTTGTCTCAAGGGTGGTTGAATGATGACTGGCTCTTCAACCCTAGATGTTTTCCCCGACTGGTTGCCCCGAAGCAGTTGGTTGATGAGAACCCCGAACTCGTCTTGTCTTTGAGCTAACCTTTGAATGGCAGTCGCCTGCCCCAGCATCTGGACCTTCAGTGCATCCACCTCAGCTTGTAGGTGTTTCAGCCTTTCATCCTCAGCATTGTTCCTGACAAAAGTCTCCATGAGAAGTGTCCTTAGCTCCTCCTGCCCCTTGGATAGATTCAGGAGGATTTCCCTGAACTGAGTCTCTTGAGCGAGAAGGTCCTGGTTATCTGGTTGGGAGGCCATTGCTGAAATAAACAGCGAGAAAGGTAAGTGACCTGCAAAGAACGGGTACCTGTAATGCAATGATATGTATGACATGCATGCAATGTTTTCAAGGACCTCGCGGGGTAAACAAAAAATTGTTAGAACTAGGTAGCTTGATTGAGGGAACTTCGTGTTTGCTGAGATTCCTTCTTCAGGGGTAAAAGGCTCACCATATCCAGTGGGTCATAGCCCCTGACTCAAGTCATCAACCTTATTTTGCTTTCCAAACAACCTTGGCTAGGGGAACCTTCTTCAGGAGTCAAAGCTCACCATATCAAGTGGGTCATAGCCTCTGACAACTTTGGCTAGAGGAAAATAAATCCTCTTTGCCCCTTGCTAGATGTTTGATTCATCATGACCTGCATCACAAGCCTTTGAGATCCTTGAAATGGGTTAGTCCTTATGTAGGATGTATGCAATGGTATGATGTTATGCTATGCATGGGGTAATGTAAGTAACCCTGTTATGAGTCCCAATTAAGGACTGTTAAACCTGAACCTGCAAAAAACTCAAGTAAAACCTATCATGAGTCCCGATTAGGGACTAAACAAAACCTGCAAGAAATTTAGTAAGCCCTGTTATGAGTCCTAATTAAGGACTATAAACAAAACCTGCAAGTAGTTCATGTGTCAGATAACAAGCATGCAAATAGTCAAGTACGAAGGCACGCAAGTCACACAGAAGAGCCCTTAGAGTTTAGGCCAGCATGAGGTCTATGTACTAGCCTCTTTCAGTTTGTTGGTTCATACCTGTCCTATCAAAGTAACCGGGTTCTTAGAGGATCCCAATATCATTGACTACCCTCAATCGGTCATAACTCCAGCATCGCAATCTTTTCTTGCGGCCAGAACCATCACGAGAGTTTAGCCTCAATGGGCGTAGCATACTGCTACTGTTCTAATGGCCAAGTTGGGTCATTTAAGGTTCTAAGGTCTGTTGGTGCTTAATGACTCCTTGGAAGACCCATATTCTCCCTGTTTCAACACGAGGGATATCGGTACAGACCAAGGTGCCACACCAACGTAGCCACTGTTTCACCCGTGTCGGTCTACGCCGGACAGGTCCCTCACAACTTATGCTACATAAACAGGGTATCCCCAGATCCGAGTTAGGATCTATGTAACTCCCATGCAACCCACAAATTTAAAGCAAACAAGTCAATACAATTGAAAACACAGTTATTAACTAACCCTAAGGTACACCTCACTTTATAAAGTATCCCCAGCAGAGTCGCCAGTTCTGTGATCGGTGGATCTGGAACTGACTGTTTAACGCTGGTTCGCGAAATGTCGCGGAAGCAAGAGTCGCCACTGTCTTTTATTTTCTCCAAATGGAAAGGACAAAAGCACAGAAAAATTCCTTAAAGAGATTGCTCTCGGTTCGGGAGGTAGATTATAGAAAGGGAAGGTGTTAGCACCCTTTCTATCCATGGTTATCCATGGGCTCTTAGATACTTGCTCATTGTGTTTTCAAAATTGTTTGTTTGCTTTTCAATTGTGGGTTTAAAAAGTTTCTTTGAAAATTCCAGTTCGACTCTTGTATCGGTCCTCAAGAGTGTTTGAAAAATGCTTTCGAAAGCTTTTTGAAAATGTGTTGGTGTGAAAAGTATTTTTGATTTGTTTTGTTTTGAATTAGAGCAAGTATCCACGAGTCGTCTACCTACCTTAAGGAATTCGTCTGTGTAAATGTCCTTTAAAGTAGTGCCATCCCACCATTGAGAGGTAGGTAGCACCACCGTTGGAGGTGTTCGGGTCAATTCGAAGTTTGGGACATGGTGATCACCAGAGCAATGGGAAGACACCTTAGAAGCTACCCTCATGCCAGGTTCCCGGATCATGAGGACTTACTTAGACATCCTCTACTCGACGATCACCTTTCGAGGCAAGGCAACAGTGAGGCGTACCCTAGGGGTGGTGTGTGCGATTCATGTGTCGTTTTCATTTGCATTTATCTTGTCATGTTATTGGTGTTCTACGCTTGTTTTTATTTTTGTCCATACAATCTTTCATGCTTTGTTTAACAGTTAAGAATATTGCGGAAAAAGTAAATTCTAAGCTATTACAAAAGGCGCGGGTCCACATCGCCAAAAGTTTCTCGAACCCGATTTGACAGAAAATAAATAAACAAAGTAAATAAAGAATTAAAAGTGCGAGTAATTAAATACATGGCTTCGGGAGAGATACATAAATATTACAAAGAAATAAAATAAATATGCGAATTAATACGAATTAAAAACGAGGGCGTTGGACCCTTTTTGCAAAATTAAAATTACATGGAATTAATTAAAATTAAAAGAAAGAAAGAACTTGTGTTTTTTTTTTTGGTATTTTTAGTATTTTAGGATTTAATAGAAAAAAAAATTAATTAAAATAAATACTAACCCTAATTCTAGTGGCTTTTAATTTATTAAGAAAATATTGAATTTTAACCTAAATTAACCCTAATTTTTATATACAAATTTAATTATGAAAATAAATAAAATAAATAATATTATTTATGAAAGAAAAATAAAAAGGATGAAAAATTATTAATTAAACCTAATTCTATGTTTTTTAGATTTTATTATGAAAAGAATTAGAATTACCTAATTTAAAACTAATTAATTTACATGCCAATTTATTTACAAAATATTAACTAATTAAATATATTTAATTTTGATCTTTTCTGATTTTTATGGTGTTTTTATATTTTGTGAAAATATTAATTTAAACAAATAATAATTAAAAGCAAATAGAAAATAAAATATAAAAAAAATTATGGCAAACCTAGGGGGGTTGTAGTCCCCAACATGGAGGTATAACCTAAGTAATCTGGCCCATTAACTGCAAAGCCTGGTGGACTTTTTTGAGTAACATGTGGCACGTTTGACCAAGCTTATGGTGTTCCTCCAATCTATGCCTTTGAATTCCTGAAACTGAACGCGTGGCATGCTGGATTTGGAAGTGTATGGTGTGCTTTGATGTTGAGCCTGCATGTGAACATTAATTGCAAAATAATATAGGAATAATGAAGACCTGGGGCTCGAACCCAGGTCATTAACTTTACCAATCCTTATGCTTGCCAGCTGAACCAATTTGCTTTTCTGTAATTAATATGACAAACAAATATAATAAAAAAAACATGCGTTAGTGTTTCGTTCTTCGCGCGAAAATTTAAAAGAACCAATCATGGCTGGCCACGCATCTTCTTCTTCCTCGTCCCTGAAATACAAATAGAATAAGCAACGGTTTTCTGAGCGTTTCCTTAGGCCGGTTTTGGGAAAATAGCGACTAGCCCTAGGGGCTTCATAAATTAGGCGCGAGGGTTGCCTTAAGATCGTCCAACCATGTTTATTTCAGTAGGCTAGGTCTTGAACGCCAATTTTTTCTTATGTAAAAAACCCCAATCTAAGGTCCTGTAAACCCTAAAATTCGAACATGGTATCTTTGCACACAACGCATAAAAATACAATTAAAGCATATGGTTAGCTTGCAAATACTTCACTGATCATGAATATATAAACAAAACGTCATGAATGTGCATAGAATGTAAAACACGATAATGAAAAAA
Organism: Vicia faba; assembly: GCA_948472305.1. Lineage (NCBI taxonomy): Eukaryota > Viridiplantae > Streptophyta > Magnoliopsida > Fabales > Fabaceae > Vicia > Vicia faba. Next base: position 1,481,692,152 of record OX451737.1, read on the forward strand.
AAGTGAGAAAGGTTAGCTTCTGTACAACGATTCAAGAGGTTATGGACTTGGAAATCTATTCAGGCACGTTGCTGAAGGCCTCAGGAAGATGATGAGATGAAAATCTCAGCTTGAATCGCCCTCTAACCTTGTTTTCAGAATTGAGTTTTTTTGCAAAAAATTTGAGTTTTATATCCAGGTTTCTGAGCAGCTGCGTGTGTAATGGCACTAGGGTTGTGATCCTGGCATATGTAGTAATGAATTAGGTTAAGAAAATTGATCAAGATCCCTTGCAATGATGGTTTTTTGGAAATTTGATTTTCTAGGATCTTTTTCAATCTTTCCATGTGTTTTTGCTCTCAATCATATCAAATTGAATTGGTTCTTTCCTTATTTGGCTAGGCACGAATTATTGAGTATAAAACATGCACAAAAAGATTTAAAACTTTAGGTTAAGTATTTTCCATGTATTTAATTTGATTTAAATGAATTAATATAAATAAAAATTCAAATAAATAAATAAAAAATGAAGAAATACTTCCCTTTGGGCCAAGTGGTCGTGCACATGCTATGGATGATGAATTGTGGAAGAAAAAATGGGCCCATTAGCAATTTTAGGTCATTTGAATCAATGTTGACTTTTCAAAATATCCAAAAATTTCCCAACTTCTACAAGGCATAACTTGCTCAATTGTTAAGCTTTTCTCATGTTCTTGGACATTTTGGAAAGGTCTTTGAGTCCTCTAACCAATGCCTTTGGTCCCATGTCATTTTGATTTACCAATCTCAAGTTATGGCCTTTGACTTAAAGTCCCTTTTTGTTGACTTTTGAAAATGACCTATAATGTTGAAATTGATAACTTTTTGTGAGAGAATTTCTTGGACTTGAAGTATGAAGATGAGTTGTAGGAAATGTCTTTCTCTTCAAAATGAGCTTTGGATGGGATTTTTCTGATAATCCATGTGAAAGTTATGCCCTGGTCAATTTACAGTTGACTTTTTCAGCTGTCCAAATAAGGAAACTTTTGCATCTTGATGATTTTTGAGCCAAGCTTTGAGAATCATGATCAAGCATTGATCAAATGATGTTTGTGGCTTCAAAATGATATGTTGACCAAAAATTTGAACTTTTGACTGCCAAATGACCATTTTGCCCCTACAGTTGACTGTAGTGCAATTAGGGTTTTTGACTGTGCAATTTTGAGCTGAATGTCTTGAAACTTTGTATGAGGATTTTTGACCATATTTGTAGGCATGTGAGACTTGATTGGACCTTTGAAAACTTCATTTCCTTGATCAGAACACAAACCCTAATTTTGACTGCTTAGGATGCCCTTGTACTGTGTAACCCTTGGGGAACTTTGAAGCTTGACTTGGCAAATCTTTGAAGAATATGGGAGGGAAAATTTTGGGGTACAACAGTTTCCCCTGTTCAATCTTCTTAGACCTGAGGATGCAGATTGGCTGACGTGCCTTTCGTAATCCGAGGGTGGAAGATGATTGAACACTAGAGTGCCCAGAAATTTGCGCTCACATAGTAGCAGTGTGATGATGGGAATGGGCTTATAGATGCCATTTGGAGATTTGATGAATAGGATGATGGGCTTATAGATGCCATCTGGATGTTGATTGCGCAAGAGATTCCTTAGCGAGAACTTGCGTACCTGCAAAACAGAAAAATGAGTACCTGACATGTTGCAGGAGCTGGTTTTCAGATGCTTGGTATAGATGTGTCCTGACTGGTTACAGGAACTGAGTCTGGAGCTTCACAAGATGATGAATGAACCAGGGATGGTTACTATCTTAGCATGAATGGTAAGAGAACCTTGGGTGACTTTAACTTCAACAACGCTCATTGAGAAAATCTTGGTGGGAATTACCGTCTTCGCAGTATCGGGAAGAGAACCAAAGGAAATTATAATCTGAAAGGGAATTATCACCTCACGCACCATCGGAGAGGGAACCATAGGAAATTATAACCTAAAAGGGAATTATCACCTCACGCACCATCGGAGAGGGAACCATAGGAAATTATAACCTAAAAGGGAATTATCACCTCACGCACCATCGGAGAGGGAACCATAGGAAATTATAACCTAAAAGGGAATTATCACCTCACGCACCATTGGAGAGGGAACCATTGGAAATTATAATCTTAAAGAAAAACCTAAAATGGAATTATCATCTCATGCACCGTCGGAGAGAGGACCAATAGGAAATTATAATCTCAAAGAAAAACCTAAAATGGAATTATCATCTCATGCACCGTCGGAGAGAGAACCAATAGGAAATTATAATCTCAAAGAAAAACCTAAAATGGAATTATCATCTCATGCACCGTCGGAGAGAGAACCAATAGGAAATTATAATCTCAAAGAAAAACCTAATAACTTCTACTGAGTCTTCATCAGAAAATCTGTTGGGAGTCGATTTAGCTGGACTAGAGAAGGCCTTGGACTGGATAAGACATCTTTGGAGTCGATTACTGAACCGGTCTAGGTCTTGAAATATGATGGAGAATTTAGCTGAATCTTTCCTGAAAGGTAAAGGTCAGTCATATGCAATGCATGATATGGATCAAGCAATGATGTTCTCAACATAAATGAGATTTGTATGATATGATGCGTCTATGCATGCTGTAATGATGTATGTGATGTTTAGGAATGTATGTTTTCGTCTAGGAATGTAAATCCTTGACGGGTGCCGGGAAGTCACTCCTGGGCTGATGTTGAAGAGTACGCTTTTACTTCCGTTGGGGATGATAGCTGCGAGAATACCGGTAGGAGAAGATGACTCCGTTGAGGAATAGACTTGGCAAATGGCAGATTCTGCGGGGAGAAAAATACTCTAGCGACCATGCTGGGAAGCAATACTCTGTGGGGAGAGAGACTTTGCTGAGTGTTGATAATAATTTGCTGAGGATATCTTTGTTGCATTGGAAGTGTTGATAGACTTCGCTGGGGATAAGAAGATTCTGTCGAGGGCGCTCTTTCCATGGCTTTTGGTTGAGGATAACCCAGTTATATCCTGTTAAGGAAATAACTCTTTGAATAAGGCCGAGCGACGCGTTCGTGCCTTGCAAGGATAAGCTTCCAGAATTTACTGGGGATAAGCTTACCGCTTGGGGAGATGGATTCCAACCTTCATGGGGAACTAGATTGGACTTTCCTGGGGAAGTTTTGATATGCTGGGGAAGTGATTTCTTTGAATATTGGTACGCCGCCGGGGAACAATCTTTAGACCAGGACTTCCGGGGATGCTTGTTAAAAATACATATGCTGCTGGGGAGATGTTGAGATCTGCTGGAGGATACTCAACTTCCTTAAGATTTGATAACTCTGCTTGGAGAGAGTGTATTGACTTGCTTACTCTCTGGGGAATTAGGATATCTGGTTATGTTCTTTAGCTGAACCTACCTTGGTACCTTGGAGGATAGAACAATCAGATTGCTTAAACCACCCGTTATTGCCCCTGTTTCTATGGGGGAGGCACATGTGGGATGCTGATAATTGTTGAGGGTCAAACCATCTTCTGGTAGGCAAGTGACAAGATGACAGGACATAGTCGTACGTCTTTTGATCCCTTACTTTTGCCTGGACCGCCCTTTCTGGTTTTCAGTCCACCGGGATACCCTTTTTTGCCCAAGCCGCCTTTTCAGGTTTTCGACTTGCCGGGTATACAGATTTTTCATTTCATCCCTTCATTTTTCCCGAACCCTTTTGGTTCGCCGGGCAGCCCTTATTTTTGCCTAGGTATGTCAACCTAGCGGGTCTTTGATTATGCGTAGTATTTTTCCGACTATGTCCATGCTTTCACAATGTAGGGAGTTGCCCCTGTTAGAAGTATTTTGTCATGCCTCAGATAATGGGCAATGCTCCTACTGTGCCCCTTGATTGGAGGTATTTCTGTTCACAAGGTGTTCATCGCGCGAATTTCCCTGCTGTTCAAACAAATAGTCATATGCAAACAAGGTTATTTTAAGAATGCAAAAGCCTATGTCTGTTTTGAATTTTGAAAATGCATTTTTTGTAATACAATGTGGTGTCAACTCAAGATTTTACAGCAAACCTTCAGGAGTCGGGATATCTTCGTAACAGTATGCTTTCGAACTAACCCATGCTTCAGCTAGGACTTTTAAGGGTTGTAACGTGGCTTGGTTCACGGTTTAAGAAACAAAGGATAAAGGCTCAAATTATTTGTACCCACCCGCTCTTCGTGATGTTCTTCAAACCTACACTCAGTTGATCATACGTTAGACCTTGTTTTAGCCTTTGCTCTAATTTTCCGGTGATGGTTCATATATTGGTGATTTATTCTGAACAGGCAGCCATTCCTTTTTTTGTTGAGGGTTTATATGACCTCTTTTTTTTTGATTTTCTTATCCCTATTTTTTGCCTGAGCTGTTTCCTTTTTTGGAATTACAGTCAGCGGGATGCCCCAGTTTCGTAAGTCCCCTTTATAGGTTTTGACTTTTTGGGCTTTTTATTTATGAATTTGATAATGACTGCCTGTCTTTATCGATTATTCGGAACCATCACTGTCTTTCTTCGTTTTGTAAAGATCTCTTCGGTGCCATTCGTCATGCACTTGGATCAACTGAGAGAACTACCCTGCCCCAGGTTATGATTAAGGGTTTTAATTTTTGAAAAGAAAAACTCCTACTTCTTTGGCTCAGAGAGGTTGACTAGGGATTAACTTCCTTATAACTCCAGTGTTTAGGGATTGAAACAATGCCTGTACCTCATCAGCGGGGTTTGTTCAAAAGCATACTGTACATTGTGGTATCGTTTTCGTCATCCTCCCTCAAGAGGCTTTAGAATTTTTAGATCAAGAGTTGATATCAGAAAAAATATGAAAATAAGTTGCGTATAGTGAATACGAATATATTGCTTCAAAACAGACACGTGCGATGCATTAATGAAATAACAATGTTTAACACTGAACAAATGTTTGAACGAAAGAAAATTGCAAATTGAACATTCGAATGAACAAAAATTCTTCTCATCTCAGGGCTTGTTACTTCAAATGGTGCCTCCTGTAGGGATGGTAGAAGCACTCAGCCTGACCATCTTGGGTGAATTCCACAGCTCCTTCCTCAATCAGGTCCTGGATTTTATTCTTCAAAGTCCAACAATCCTCTGTAGCATGCCCCGGGCTGTTAGAATGATAGGCGCAACGAGCGTTGGGGTTATACCTTGAAGGTGTCCTGTTGGGATTCTTAGGAGGATCCTTTAGAGTTACCAAATTCAACCTCAGCAGTTGTTGTAAGGCTTGAGGCAGGGACACGTTGAGCTTGGTGAATTGCCTTTTGGGCTTGTCTGGCTGAAGCTGGTGAGGTTGATACTGAATTGGTGATACTGAAGCCATCTGAGGAGCTTTTCCCTTGTCTGCTTGTCTCAAGGGTGGTTGAATGATGACTGGCTCTTCAACCCTAGATGTTTGCCCCGGCTGGTTGCCCCGAAGCAGTTGGTTGATGAGAACCCCGAACTCGTCTTGTCTTTGAGCTAACCTTTGAATGGCAGTCGCCTGCCCCAGCATCTGGACCTTCAGTGCATCCACCTCAGCTTGTAGGTGTTTCAGCCTTTCATCCTCAACACTGTTCCTGACAAAAGTCTCCATGAGAAGTGTCCTTAGCTCCTCCTGCCCCTTGGATAGATTCAGGAGGATTTCCCTGAACTGAGTCTCTTGAGCAAGAAGGTCCTGGTTATCTGGTTGGGAGGCCATTGCTGAAATAAACAGCGAGAAAGGTAAGTGACCTGCAAAGAACGGGTACCTGTAATGCAATTATATGTATGACATGCATGCAATGTTTTCAAGGACCTCGCGGGGTAAACAAAAAATTGCTAGAACTAGGTAGCTTGATTGAGGGAACTTCATGTTTGCTGAGATTCCTTCTTCAGGGGTCAAAGGCTCACCATATCCAGTGGGTCATAGCCCCTGACTCAAGTCATCAACCTTATTTTGCTTTCCAAACAACCTTGGCTAGGGGAACCTTCTTCAGGAGTCAAAGCTCACCATATCAAGTGGGTCATAGTCTCTGACAACTTTGGCTAGAGGAAAATAAATCCTCTTTGCCCCTTGCTAGATGTTTGATTCATCATGACCTGCATCACAAGCCTTTGAGATCCTTGAAATGGGTTAGTCCTTATGTAGGATGTATGCAATGGTATGATGTTATGCTATGCATGGGGTAATGTAAGTAACCCTGTTATGAGTCCCAATTAAGGACTGTTAAACCTGAACCTGCAAAAAACTCAAGTAAAACCTATCATGAGTCCCGATTAGGGACTAAACAAAACCTGCAAGAAATTTAGTAAGCCCTGTTATGAGTCCTAATTAAGGACTATAAACAAAACCTGCAAGTAGTTCATGTGTCAGATAACAAGCATGCAAATAGTCAAGTACGAAGGCACGTAAGTCACACAGAAGAGCCCTTAGAGTTTAGGCCAGCATGAGGTCTAGGTACTAGCCTCTTTCAGTTTGTTGGTTCATACCTGTCCTATCAAAGTAACCGGGTTCTTAGAGGATCCCAATATCATTGACTACCCTCAATCGGTCATAACTCCATCATCGCAATCTTTTCTTGCGGCCAGAACCATCACGAGAGTTTAGCCTCAATGGGCGTAGCATACTGCTACTGTTCTAATGGCCAAGTTGGGTCATTTAAGGTTCTAAGGTCTGTTGGTGCTTAATGACTCCTTGGAAGACCCATATTCTCCCTGTTTCAACACGAGGGATATCGGTACAGACCAAGGTGCCACACCAACGTAGCCACTGTTTCACCCGTGTCGGTCTATGCTGGACAGGCCCCTCACAACTTATGCTACCTAAACAGGGTATCCCCAGATCCGAGTTAGGATCTATGTAACTCCCATGCAACCCACAAATTTAAAGCAGACAAGTCAATACAATTGAAAACACAGTTATTAACTAACCCTAAGGTACACCTCACTTTATAAAGTATCCCCAGCAGAGTCGCCAGTTCTGTGATCGGTGGATCTGGAACTGACTGTTTAACGCTGGTTCGCGAAATGTCGCGGAAGCAAGAGTCGCCACCGTCTTTTATTTTCTCCAAATGGAAAGGACAAAAGCACAGAAAAATTCCTTAAAGAGATTGCTCTCGGTTCGGGAGGTAGATTATAGAAAGGGAAGGTGTTAGCACCCTTTCTATCCATGGTTATCCATGGGCTCTTAGATACTTGCTCATTGTGTTTTCAAAATTGTTTGTTTGCTTTTCAATTGTGGGTTTAAAAAGTTTCTTTGAAAATTCCAGTTCGACTCTTGTATCGGTCCTCAAGAGTGTTTGAAAAATGCTTTCGAAAGCTTTTTGAAAATGTGTTGGTGTGAAAAGTATTTTTGATTTGTTTTGTTTTGAATTAGAGCAAGTATCCACAAGTCGTCTACCTACCCTAAGGAATTCGTCTGTGTAAATGTCCTTTAAAGTAGTGCCATCCCACCATTGAGAGGTAGGTAGCACCACCGTTGGAGGTGTTCGGGTCAATTCGAAGTTTGGGACATGGTGATCACCAGAGCAATGGGAAGACACCTTAGAAGCTACCCTCATGCCAGGTTCCCGGATCATGAGGACTTACTAAGACATCCTCTACTCGACGATCACCTTTCGAGGCAAGGCAACAGTGAGGCGTACCCTAGGGGTGGTGTGTGCGATTCGTGTGTCGTTTTCATTTGCATTTATCTTGTCATGTTATTGGTGTTCTACGCTTGTTTTTATTTTTGTCCATACAATCTTTCATGCTTTGTTTAACAGTTAAGAATATCGCGGAAAAAGTAAATTCTAAGCTATTACAAAAGGCGCAGGTCCACATCGCCAAAAGTTTCGCGAACCCGATTTGACAGAAAATAAATAAACAAAGTAAATAAAGAATTAAAAGTGCGAGTAATTAAATACATGGCTTCGGGAGAGATACATAAATATTACAAAGAAATAAAATAAATATGCGAATTAATACGAATTAAAAACGAGGGCGTTGGACCCTTTTTGCAAAATTAAAATTACATGGAATTAATTAAAATTAAAAGAAAGAAAGAACTTGTGTTTTTTTTTGGTATTTTTAGTATTTTAGGATTTAATAGAAAAAAGAATTAATTAAAATAAATACTAACCCTAATTCTAGTGGCTTTTAATTTATTAAGAAAATATTGAATTTTAACCTAAATTAACCCTAATTTTTATATACAAATTTAATTATGAAAATAAATAAAATAAATAATATTATTTATGAAATAAAAATAAAAAGGATGAAAAATTATTAATTAAACCTAATTCTATGTTTTTTAGATTTTATTATGAAAAGAATTAGAATTACCTAATTTAAAACTAATTAATTTACATGCCAATTTATTTACAAAATATTAACTAATTAAATATATTTAATTTTGATCTTTTCTGATTTTTATGGTGTTTTTATATTTTGTGAAAATATTAATTTAAACAAATAATAATTCAAAGCAAATAGAAAATAAAATAAAAAAAATATTATGGCAAACCTAGGGGGGTTGTAGTCCCCAACATGGAGGTATAACCTAAGTAATCTGGCCCATTAACTGCAAAGCCTGGTGGACTTTTTTGAGTAACATGTGGCACGTTTGACCAAGCTTATGGTGTTCCTCCAATCTATGCCTTTGAATTCCTGAAACTGAACGCGTGGCATGCTGGATTTGGAAGTGTATGGTGTGCTTTGATGTTGAGCCTGCATGTGAACATTAATTGCAAAATAATATAGGAATAATGAAGACCTGGGGCTCGAACCCAGGTCATTAACTTTACCAATCCTTATGCTTGCCAGCTGAACCAATTTGCTTTTCTGTAATTAATATGACAAACAAATATAATAAAAAAAACATGCGTTAGTGTTTCGTTCTTCGCGCGAAAATTTAAAAGAACCAATCATGGCTGGCCACGCATCTTCTTCTTCCTCGTCCCTGAAATACAAATAGAATAAGCAACGGTTTTCTGAGAGTTTCCTTAGGCCGGTTTTGGGAAAATAGCGACTAGCCCTAGGGGCTTCATAAATTAGGCGCGAGGGTTGCCTTAAGATCGTCCAACCATGTTTATTTCAGTAGGCTAGGTCTTGAACGCCAATTTTTTCTTATGTGAAAAACCCCAATCTAAGGTCCTGTAAACCCTAAAATTCGAACATGGTATCTTTGCACACAACGCATAAAAATACAATTAAAGCATATGGTTAGCTTGCAAATACTTCACTGATCATGAATATATAAACAAAACGTCATGAATGTGCATAGAATGTAAAACACGATAATGAAAAAAAAGTGAGAAAGGTTAGCTTCTGTACAACGATTCAAGAGGTTATGGACTTGGAAATCTATTCAGGCACGTTGCTGAAGGCCTCAGGAAGATGATGAGATGAAAATCTCAGCTTGAATCGCCCTCTAACCTTGTTTTCAGAATTGAGTTTTTTTGCAAAAAATTTGAGTTTTATTTCCAGGTTTCTGAGCAGCTGCGTGTGTAATGGCACTAGGGTTGTGATCCTGGCATATGTAGTAATGAATTAGGTTAAGAAAATTGATCAAGATCCCTTGCAATGATGGTTTTTTGGAAATTTGATTTTCTAGGATCTTTTTCAATCTTTCCATGTGTTTTTGCTCTCAATCATATCAAATTGCATTGGTTCTTTCCTTATTTGGCTAGGCACGAATTATTGAGTATAAAACATGCACAAAAAGATTTAAAACTTTAGGTTAAGTATTTTCCATGTATTTAATTTGATTTAAATGAATTAATATAAATAAAAATTCAAATAAATAAATAAAAAATGAAGAAATACTTCCCTTTGGCCCAAGTGGTCGTGCACATGCTATGGATGATGAATTATGGAAGAAAAAATGGGCCCATTAGCAATTTTAGGTCATTTGAATCAATGTTGACTTTTCAAAATATCCAAAAATTTCCCAACTTCTACAAGGCATAACTTGCTCAATTTTTAAGCTGTTCTCATGTTCTTGAACATTTTGGAAAGGTCTTTGAGTCCTCTAACCAATGCCTTTGGTCCCATGTCATTTTGATTTACCAATCTCAAGTTATGGCCTTTGACTTAAAGTCCCTTTTTGTTGACTTTTGAAAATGACCTATAATGTTGAAATTGATAACTTTTTGTGAGAGAATTTCTTGGACTTGAAGTATGAAGATGAGTTGTAGGAAATGTCTTTCTCTTCAAAATGAGATTTGGATGGGATTTTTCTGATAATCCATGTGAAAGTTATGCCCTGGTCAATTTACAGTTGACTTTTTCAACTGTCCAAATAAGGAAACTTTTGCATCTTGATGATTTTTGAGCCAAGCTTTGAGAATCATGATAAAGCATTGATCAAATGATGTTTGTGGCTTCAAAATGATATGTTGACCAAAAATTTGAACTTTTGACTGCCAAATGACCATTTTGCCCCTACAGTTGACTGTAGTGCAATTAGGGTTTTTGACTGTGCAATTTTGAGCTGAATGTCTTGAAACTTTGTATGAGGATTTTTGACCATATTTGTAGGCATGTGAGACTTGATTGGACCTTTAAAAACTTCATTTCCTTGATCAGAACACAAACCCTAATTTTGACTGCTTAGGATGCCCTTGCACTGTGTAACCCTTGGGGAACTTTGAAGCTTGACTTGGCAAATCTTTGAAGAATATGGGAGGGCAAATTTTGGGGTACAACACCTGCTATCACATTTTCTACCTGGATTGCCTTACAAAAAAAAGGAAGTTTCTCTAGGATTCAATTTGATGGGCCTAATGTTCGTTCCTAAACCACCACCCAATTTTGACCCTGTCTATATGAGCCCAATTATTTATTTTATTTTATTTTGATTAATCTGTTTTCTTTTTCCATATGACCTGGGCCCTTCCCTTATTCTAGTCATTCCGAATTCCTATCATTACACCCCTTTTTTTCGGTTTGATACCCCCATGCTATTCATTTTAGTTTTATTTCCTTAGTTAAATTTATTTAAATTAGGTTAGTTAGTTTCTTAGAAAGAAACATGTAGTTTCAATTAGACAAATTTTAATAATTTTAGTTTAGGATTATTTTAGTAATTTTAAGTTAATTGAGGATTATTTTAGTAACCTTAGAATTATTTTTAGTTATTTTAGATTTAATTTAATAACTTTAGAATTTTAATTTAGTTTATATCTAATTTAGTCATTTTAGAATTATTCTTTATAACCTTAGAATTTGTAATTAGTTCAGAATTATTTTAGTAAGTAATCTTAGAATTTTAATTTAGATAATTGGTTCCATTCTCTTTTAAATATCTTTTTCATTTTAATTTTTCAGGGTCTTTCGATTTATTTCCTTGTGAATTTTCGAATGTTCATATTTTGACATCCATGTTATTTTGTTCGTCCGTCTAAACTCCAAGGGAAACGTTCTAACTTTGTTGACTTCATGTCATCAAACACATGTTATACGATTAAGAGAATACCTTCCTTCATTTTTTGTTTTACTATTTTGTTAATCTTAAGTTAATTTTTTCTAAAAGACTCAATTTTCAAACTCACGCCTTTTAAGTCAAAACTTCGACATTAGGTCGCTGTCTCTTCAAAATCTCTCCAACACCGATTTTTAGCCAAACGAACCAGTTTAATCAAACAATCAATTTTAACCAAAAACAGATATTTCAAAAGGTTCCTGCGGAGTACCGCAGATGCATTGGGTGCTAATACCTTCCCATTGTATAACCAACCCCCGAACTCTCGATCTCTTTCAAAAACGCATTGTATTTTTATTACTTTTAAGTATTATTTTACATTGCATATTTTAGGGTTTTATTTCGCTCTTTTCCCTTTTCCCTTGGAAATAATAAAGCGCGGTGGCGACTCTTGCTTTTGTGAGTCAAGTTAATTAATAGCTTGATCTCCGATTTTCACCGCTACAGCTTGTAATCTTTCTTCTTCACCAAGTTCCTTATACATGAAAAATCCTTGGAACTTTTGATGTGATATGTTGATAACCCTTTGAAGAGAAGGATGTCTTTGGAATCACTCAAAAATACCAAAAGGTGAGCAAGATATGCTCCTTTGAAGTCCAAAACCCTAGCCTCTAGATCAAGAGAATGCTTTGAGGAAATTTGCCAAGTTTGAACAAGTTTTTTATGCCAATATTAATCCTTTGTGAATAGAATTTGTTGAGGATGACAATGAGGACTCATAGCCACTAAAACTACTTCCATATCTTGAAATTAGAGAGAAATATGCTCTTGTGACCAATAGGAACAAGACCTTGTCCAATCATGACAACTTCTTCCCTTAACCCTTTGTACTTTTGAATCAATTTTGATAACTTTGAAATATGTTGAACCAAAATGAGCCTTGTCATGCCATTTCTTCCAAAATCACTCCAATAGTGAAGTTTTAAATTCTCAAGCTATTGACTAGGGCATGGAAATAAACTCATGAACCCATGAAGTAACTTGCTAAACCTCATTGCTTTTACCTGCATTATTAACAAGTAAGACAAACCAATATTGTATTTCATTGATTAGAAAGAAAATAAAAGCAAAATATTCATGATCACAAAAGAAAACAAGTCAAGGTGCTTGGTAACTCCTCAAAAGAGCAAGGCTAAAGATAGAGAGAAGAACCAAAATCTCGAATGTGATCTTGTTGTGATTGAATCAACATGGTATGATGAAGGAATCTTAGGGGGGAAAATTGGGGTACAACATCTGCCCTTATTTAAGTTTCTTCTATCAGGAGATACGAAGGTTAAAAATCTTCGTGTCGACATGATCGAAGACACTTAAATATAAAACAAACCCTATTTTTGGCCCTAAGATGCCATGTAAATTCTTATGCATATGAATGCATATAAACAGAACCAAAGAGACGCAAAGTAACATTGGGGATGCAACACAAATGAAGAAACAAAGAAGCAACCCCACCAGGAAAATAAATCACTGGTGAACCACACGAACAAAATCAGAGAGGAAGATAACAAGCGTTGACGTTCACTGCCGATGGTCTACCAACGTTCACTGAAGGTAGAAAGAGAATGCATATCATATCATCTTTGTTCACTGACGATGAACTATCAACGTTCACTGAAGGTAGGAAAAATATAATAAATACCGATGTTCACTACCGATGTACTACCAACGTTCACTGAAGGTAGAAAGAGAAAATATATCATATCACTGCTGTTCACTGACGATGAACTATCAACGTTCACTGAATATAGAAAAAAGATAATAAACACCTACGTTCACTACCGATGTACTACCAACATTCACTGAAGGTAGAAAGAGAAAAGATATCATATCACCGCCGTTCACTGACGATGAACTATCAACGTTCACTGAAGATAGCAAAAATATAATAAACACCGACGTTCACTGCCGATGTACTACCAACATTCACTGAAGGTAGAAAGAGAAAATATATCATATCACCACCGTTCACTGATGATGAACTATCAACGTTCACTGAAGATAGCAAAAAGATAATAAACACCGACGTTCACTGGCGATGTACTACCAACAATCACTGAAGGTAGAAAGAGAAAATATATCATATCATCGCCGTTCACTGACGATGAACTATCAACATTCACTGAAGATAGCAAAAAGATAATAAACATCGACGTTCACTTCCAATGTACTACCAACGTTCACTAAAGGTAGAAAGAGAAAATATATCATATCACTGCGTTCACTGACGATGAACTATCAACGTTCACTGAAGATAGCAAAAGGATAATAAACACTGACGTTCACTGCCGATGTACTACCAACATTCACTGAAGGTAGAAAGAGAAAATATCATATCACTGCTGTGATCGGTGGATTTAGAACTGACTGTTTAACGCTGGTTCGCGAAATGTCGCGGAAGCAAGAGTCGCCACCGTCTTTTATTTTCTCCAATATGGACAGGACAAAAGCACAGCAAAATTCCTTATGAGATAGTTTCTCGGTTCGGGAGGTAGATTTATAGAAAGGGAAGGTATTAGCACCCTTTTTATCCATGGTTATCTATGGGCTCTTAGATACTTGCTCATTGTGTTTTCAAAATGTTTGCTTTTCAATTGTGAGTGGGTTTGAAAAAAGTTTCGTTTAAAGATTTCTGAATAACTCTTGTATCAGTCCTCAAGAGTGTTTGAAAAATTGGTTTGAAAGTCTTTTTTTGAAAGTGTCAGTATGAAAAGAGTTTTTGATTTGTTTTTGAGAGAGCAAGTATCTATGAGTCATCTACCTACCCTAAGGAATTAAGCTGTGTAAATGTCCTTAAGGTAGTGCCATCCCACCATTGAGAGGTAGGTAGCACCACCGTTGGAGGTGTTCGGGTCAATTCGAGTGTTAGGGACAGTGTGGTCACCGAAGCAACAGTTAGGACACCTTAGAAGCTACCCTTATGTCCTTGATCCTTTTTTATTCCGAGGCAACCGTTTCGAGACAACTATTCCGAGGCAACCGTTTCGAGGCAACTTGTTTTAAGGCAACTGGATCATGGACATAAGGACTTACTAAGACGTCCTATACTTGACGACCACATTTCGAAGGCAACAGGTGAGGCGTACCCTAAGAGTGGTGTGTGAATTTGTGTGTTGTTTTCAGTTTAATATTTATCTTTGATCATGGCATTGTGAGCTACGCTTGTTTTTAGTTAACATACATTCTTTCATGCAATTTAGAATTTTAGAGTGCGGAAATTTAAATGCGGAAAGATAAATCCTACGCTATTACAAGGCGCGGGTCTATACATCGCCAAAATACAAAGACCCGTTTGATAAAAGATGCGGAAAGTAAAAAGACCTAATTACTATTACAAGCCTTGAGCAGTTACATAATATTCAAAAGAAAATAATGCACGAAATAGAAATTGAAATTAAACGTCCGAGGGTTTCGACCCTTTTGAAATTAAACGAAATTAAAGTCTAATGAATTATTTAATTAAAGAAAAGAAATTTTTTTTTATGTTTTTGGTATTAATGAAAATAAAGAAAATTAAAATTAGAAGGAAACCCTAGTTCTAAATATTTTAATTATTAATAAAAATAAATATTAAAGTTACTCTAATTTACTAATTAATTAATATACATGTTTATTTACAAAAATAAATAGTAATAAATAAAAAAATAAGCCAAAACCTAATTCTATAGAATTTTATTTATTAAAGAAAAAAAATTGAATTAAAACCTAAATTAACTAAATTGATTATTAGAGTTATTTACAAAAATTAATTAGTGAAGAAATTAATAAGAATTAAATATAAAACATTTTTTGGTTTTCTGTTTTTATTTATGAAAATTAATTATTTTTATGGTGAATTAATTAAAAACAATTAAAACATTAAAAGAATTAGAAAAGAAAATCAAATAAAATTAAAAAAAAGTGCAAACCAAAGGGGGTGTCAGGCCCCAAAGGGAGGTGTTTTGAAGTATTCTGGCCCATTGAAGCAAATCCTGTTTGACCTTTCCAGCTTGAGTGCGCGTGGTTGACTGAGGTACATGATAGACCTCCTTTTGTGACTCTTGGATGGAAGCTCATGGCCATGTGGCAAGCTTGGACGTGAGGCTGCATGATGGACCTTGGGGCGTGTACTGCATGGGAATGGATTAGAACAAAAATCATGAATTAAGTGGGGGGACCTGGGAATCGAACCCAGGTCCTTATGCCTGCAAGACACCTCATCAACCAACTGGGCTATTGCGTTTGTTTGTTAACATAATGGAGAGTGATTATTATATAAAAAAAACAAGTGTTAGTGGTATGAACAAAAAAATCACGCGCCAAATTTGAATGCTCCTATTATATGATGACACGCTAGCTTTCTTCTTCGTTTATCTGCAAATAGAAAACAAGTAGCGGGGGTTTTAAACCCCCACTAAATGAAACCTGTGAAAATAGCGATTAGAAGCTGGATTAATATAAAAAGGGCGCGAGGGCATTATTGGATTCGTCTTGCTGCAATGATTCTGTCCATATAGGTTTGGTGGTCTAATTTTACCATATATGAGAACCCCTAATTTTGAAGTTCTGAAACCCTAGGTTTCATCCATGGCAGATTTGGATACAAGCATCTTTAGAACAATTAAACGTTACCAAAAGCTTCAGAAGATCATTATTAGTATAAATCAATATTCAAAATATAACAATGATGCATGGAAAGCAGAATTCGATTATGGAAATTTTCGTGAGAAAGATGATTCTGTTCTACCGTTTCTTGGAGTATGGAAGCGTGTTCTTGATTGCAATCAATTCCTGGAAGGTTCAGAAACGTATTAGAATGCTTTTTATGCTTTGAAACGTCCTGCAAATGTGAAATCAGTTTCAAGCTTTTTGGTTGAAATTTTCCAATTTGGTTCTATGTTTGTGAGCAACTTTTCGTGTATGTCTGCATTAGGTTTCCTTGTGCATATGTAAGTGAAGCATTCTAGGTCAAAAACAAGGCCCAAAAGTCCATGAATTGATGATTTCAATATTTGATTTTTCCATATATTTTTCAATCTTTTTTCATTGAAAATCTTGCCAAATGTGGATGATCTTGTCCCCTTGGATGATGCACAAAATCTTTAGCATATAATGAACATATTTGCTGCACAAAAAGATTTGAAAATGCATTATTTGATATTTTCTCATAATTAAATCTAATTAAATGAATTAATAAGAATAAAAATTCAAATAATTAATTAAAAATAATAAAATAAATCATCTTTAGCTCAATGGGTCGTGCATAGGCTTTGGGTAATGATTCAAGGAAGAATTTGAGGCCCATTAGCATTTTTGAAGCTTTTGAAGCAAAGTTGACTTTTCAAAGTTCTCAAAAATTTCCCAACTTCTCCAATGCATATCTTGCTCAATTTTTAAGCTATGATCATGTTCTTTGACATTTTGGAAAGGTCTTGAAGTCCTCTAACCAATGTCTTTGGTCCCATGTTATTTTGATTTACCAATCTCAAGTTATGGTCTTTGACTTAAAGTGCCTTTTTGTTGACTTTTGAAAATGACCTATAATGTTGAAATTGATAACTTTTTGTGAGAGGATTTCTTGGACTTGAAGTGTGAAGATGAATTGGAGGAAATGTCCTCCTCTTCAAAATGAGCTTTGGATGGGATTTTTCTGATAAACCATGAAGAAGTTATGCCTTGGTCAATTTGCAGTTGACTTTTTCAACTGTCCAAAAATAGAAACTTTTGCATCTTGAGACTTTTTGAGCCATGCTTGTGGAATCATGATCAAGAATTGATCAAATGATGTTTGTGGCTTCAAAATAAGATGTTGACCAAATTTTTTGACTTTTGACTGTCAAATGACCATTTTGCCCCTGCAGTTGACTGTGGAGCAATTAGGGTTTTTGACTGTGCAACTTGATGCTGTGAGTCTTGAAACTTGGCATATGGATGCTTGACAATGTGTATAGGCATATGGGACTTGATTGGACCCTTGGAAACCTCAATTTCTTTTCCAGAACCAAAACCCTAATTTTGGCTGTGTTAGGAGGCAATTGGACTGTGCAACCCTTGGGAGATTTTGAACCATGATCTTGCCAAATCTTGAAGAATATGGGAGGGCAAATTTTGGGGTACAACAGTTTCCCCCGTTCAATCTTCTTAGATCTGAGGATGTAGATTGGCTGGCGTGCCTTTCGTAATCCGAAGGTGGAAGATGATTGAACACTAGAGTGCCCAGAAATTTGCACTCACATAGTAGAGTATCAGCAGTGTGATGGCGGGAATGGGCTTACAGATGCCATTTGGAGACCGATGGATAGGAGGATGGGCTTATAGATGCCATTTGGAGACTGATGGATAGGAGGATGGGCTTATAGATGCCATTTGGAGACTGATGGATATGAGGATGGGCTTATAGATGCCATTTGGAGACGTGACAGAACCTGGTCGGGAATGGGCTTATAGATGCCATTTGGAAACTGTCGGTATGTGGATGGGCTTATAGATGCCATCTAGGTGTTGATCGCGTAAGAGATTCCTTAGCGAGAACTTACGTACCTGAGAAAGAAAATAATTACCTGGCCTGTTACAGGAGTTGATCTTCAAACTCTTCATGTAGATGTTCCCTGGCTGGATACAGGAATCGAATCTTGAAAATAGTCGTCAATAGATACACCCTGGCAAGATACAAGAATCAGATCTTCGAACTCTTCAGACGTGCCCTGGCAAGATACAGGAATCGAGTCTGGAACTAGTCGTCAACAGATACACCCTGGCAAGATACAGGAATCAGATCTTCGAACTCTTCAGACGTGCCCTGGCAGGATACAAGAATCGAGTCTGGAATTAGTCGTCAACAGATATACCCTGGCAGGATACAGGAATCGGATCTTCAAACTCTTCAGACGTGCCCTGGCAAGATACAGGAATCGAGTCTGGAATTAATCGTCAACAGATACACCCTGGCAAGATACAAGAATCGGATCTTCAAACTCTTCAGACGTGCCCTGGCAGGATACAGGAATCGAGTCTAGAATTAGTCGTCAACAGATACACCCTGGCAAGATACAGGAATCGGATCTTCGAACTCTTCAGACATGCCCTGGCAAGATACAGGAATCGAGTCTGGAATTAGTCGTCAACAGATACACCCTGGCAAGGTACAAGAATCAGATCTTCAAACTCTTCAGACGTGCCCTGGCAAGATACAGGAATCGAGTCTGGAACATAGTCGTCAACAGATACACCCTGGCAAGATACAGGAATCGGATCTTCGAACTCTTCAGACGTGCCCTGGCAGGATACAGGAATCGAGTCTGGAACATAGTCGTCAACAGATACACCCTGGCAAGATACATGAATCGGATCTGGAATTGCGACAACTGATATTAATCATCTTTGTATTGACCTTTGTCCTGAAAAGACAAAACGTTAGTTGTATGCGATGTCATGATGTATGACATGCGTGATGTTCTCAAAATAAATGAGATTGTATGTTCATGATGCGTATGTGCATGCTATAATGTATGAAGATATGATGTTCATGAATGTATTTTTGTCTAGAAAAGTAAATCCTTGACGGGTGTCGGTGTTGTACCCCAAATTTTGACCTAAGATACCATCTCCCATCTGCATCATTACATTGCAAGTGTTTTGACCTATTTTTATCAATTTTCAAAGCAGATTTTAAATTCATAACTTTTTCAAATCGAGAGCTGGTTATTTTTGAAACGCCCAGTTCATTAATTGATCAATGCTAAAACAATGTTTATTTAATTATTTATTATTCTGAGTTTAAATAATTGGAATTTATTTTCAGTTATTATATAATTTAAAGAATTATAAATAATAAAGTAAATATTTGGAAAGAAGTTTATTAATTGATCAATGATGTTTATTTAATTATTTATTATTCCGAGTTTAAATAATTGGAATTTATTTTCAGTTATTATATAATTTAAAGAATTATAAATAATAAATTAAATATTTGAAAAGAAGTTTATTAATTGATCAATGATGTTTATTTAATTATTTATTATTCTGAATTTAAATAGTTGGAATTCATTTTCAGTTGTTATAATTTAAAGAGTTATAAATGATAAAGTAAATAATTGGAAAGAAGAAAAGAATTAACTGGTAAAATAATATAGTTTTATTCATCTTTATTCTAATTGTTACAATTGTTGTTTAAATACTGTATTTATCTACAAAGTATTTACAATGACAATTATATAAAATGTTTAAAGTGAAATAAAAACTATTTTAATTTTTCTAAGATTCTAAATCTTCATCTTCTATCCAATACTTCTTTGATGCTCATTTGATTTTACCTGCAAAGAATTAAAAGAAAAATTTAGAAATAGGTATATAATTAAAAGCAGACAATTAATTTAGAGTTCATCATTAAAAGCAAACGGCTGGAATCAGTTTTTACCCTCTTTGAAAATCACGGGATTTCTCCCGGTTCACAAAAAGGGATGAATATTTATTGATAAATATGAATGCACAAGTTAAAAATATGCACAAATTCAATTTTGCCAAAACCAACTGCATATTTCAAAACCAATTGCACATTTCAATTGTCAAAACTGCATATTTCAAAACCAACAGCATATGCAAGTCAAAGTTACATTTTCAAAACAAAGTCCAACGTAAACTATCCAACATATGGGAGGAGGTCAAAACACAAGGCTCCTCCACACTGTAACAATGCAGATAGCTAAAGAGGGAATGTGCAGATCAAAACCATATATGCAAGCAAATATTTCTAATTTCATCATTTTCCAGCTTTGCTTTTTCAGAACACAAAGTACACATAACATTTTAATGTTTCAAACTGTACTAAGGAGAGAGAAGAGAGAAAAGAGTTTGGGTTTACAGGTTTTGGCCTTAGGCAGAAAAGGGATAGAAAACAAAACTGCAGTAACACAGTAAAAAAGGGAAGCATAGAAAAAGGATACAAAGCAAACTGATTGGAACAATAGAAGTGCAGAGGTATCAAAAGCAAAATAGTAAATATACAAAAAAAACCTGAACTGTTAAAAGGGTAGGCCAGCAACGGATATTATAACAACACAACTTCTCAAGCAAGGCCTAAGTTCAAAAAACCTGTTTTGAAGCCTTAAACCAAAAAAAACCTGTCAAGCTTTGTCAAAACAACTAGCAATCAAACTCAAGCCAGTAAACCCGCCCTCAAACATGCCTGAAACCAACCAGCTCAAACCTTCCAAGCCTAAACTTGTACCAAACCAATAAACCAGTATACTCACCACAAACCTGCAAAGCCATAACCAGTATACTCACAACAAACCTTCAAAGCCATAACCAGTATACTCACAACAAACCAGTAACGCCCAACCTGCCTGAAGCCTAAACAAATACTTGTCAAGCAAAAAGCCCAGGCCATAACCTGCACAAACCTGTTGCCTAGCCAAAAAGCCTAAGCCACAAAAATCCATAGCCATGAACCAGAACAACATAAGCCTAAAAACTGATTCAAACCTTCCAATCTTAACCTGACCAAAGGCCAAGCTTAGCCTGAAGCAAGCCTTACCAGTTTCTAAACCCACTTAAGCCCTCAGAACTGTAAGTTCATCATGGGGCTATCATTATCACATCCAAGCATCTAGACAACCAAACAAAAAGGAAACGTTCAAGGCAACACAAAGGCCTCAGAAAAGTTTTCTTCATAGGCAAATCAAATAGGCAATAGAAGCAAAGCAAAGAAAGAAAAGGGAAAGCTAGTCAAAACGAATGTTCCAACAATAGCATATTCAGCATGGCCAACATTAACAAGCAAGCATGTCAATGATCATCATCTCAGAATCAACAAAGGCGACATAAGCATACAAGGTAAAGCAGGCAACGAGGCAGAAGAAGAAGATAAAGGGGCTTTCAACATGCAACTTTCAGCAATCATCATCAAAACATAAAAGTCAAAGGTGAGATACTAGAAAAACTGGAGCAAGCCACAACATCACGCCTCTTCGCCCTGCCTGCCCTAGGCGCCTCCAGCTCTCTCCTCCGTTTTTTTCCCAAAGACCACGAAGGTATAACTTTCCCAAACTTTTCCTTCACACCTCATATAATAGTAAAAATGTTCAGAGATGAGAATTTTATCAAAGAGTAAAAAAACATGCGCGAATTGGAAACCATAAAACACAAACTATGAGTCCCTTACCTTTGAAAACGTCGCCCAGACATGACCATGGGGAAAGGAGAGAGGATGGCGCCTGGCACAGGGACGAAGTTTTCATTTAGAACCCATAGCTTGAAAGGAAGAAGAGAGGAACGAAAAAGAAGAAGAGCGCCGCTCTGTACCCTTTGCTAACCCTAATCCAAGTGAAACAAAAACCTGATAACCCTAAAACTTTGTTTCAATATTTGGGCTTAACCCGTTTCCTAGGCCTGAAACCCAACGAATTCTATTAGAACCCCCCATCCCGTTTCTGTTTATTCTTGATTTGGCCCCTTAAAACTCTTTGGCCCATACAATTGTTTATTATCTACCCCTTTATTTTTGATACCCCTCTTTCTATTTATTTTCTTTTAGTTTTTTTAGAATTTTATTAATTTAGTTTAATTATAAAATTTAGTCAAATAGATGTGTAGTTCTAATTAAACAAATTTTAATAATTTGACCAATTTTATTAGTTTAAGTTTAGGATTAATTTAGTAATTTTAGTATTATTATTTTTAATTAGATTTAAGTTAATAACTTTTAAAGTTTTAATTTAGTTTAGAATTATTTAATAATTCTTAAAATAATACTTTATATTAATACCAAAAAAAAATACGTATAAAAATAAAAATTTAAAAAAACATTTTATTTCCTTTAATTAATTCTCTTGCTTTGTACATATTAAATAAAAATATAAAAATGCATGTTCACACCATTTAGTCTGTTATTTAATCATTGTTGTGGTCATATATCACTTAGCTACTTAATCATTATCTATCTAATTTTCGGTTTGATTATTCAGTCTTTACTTGGTTATTCTGTTTACGTCTAAATCCAAGAGAAAAAATGATTAAATTTGTTGACTTCATGTCCTCAAATCCAATCACACGAATATCTTCATTTCATTAAAACTTAAGATAATTTTTCCCCAAATATTCAATCTTTTCAAAACTTATACCTTTTAAGTCAAAACTTCGACATTAGGTCTTCGTATCTTCAAAAACCCGTCCGTACCCCTTTTCGGCCAAAACAATTTATTTTTAATCAAACGAACATTTTAATAAACAGATATTTCAAAAGGTTCCTATAGAATACTATAGATACATTGGGTGCTAATACCTTCCCATTGTATAACCAACCCCCGAACTCTAGACCTCTTTTCAAACGCCTTGTATTTTCATTACTTTTAAAAGTATTATTTTACATTGCATACTTTAGGGTTTTATTTCGCTCTTTCCCCTTTTCCCTTGGAAATAATAAAGCGCGGTGGCGACTCTTGCTTTTATGAGACGAATTAATTAATAATTCGATCTCCGATTTACCCCGCTACATTTTTTATCGATACAGAATTGGCGACTCTGCTGGGGAAAGATTGACCTCTTGCTGGTCCATCCCTAAGTGGGTTAAACCTAGTTTGTTTTATCTGTTTTATTATTGTTTGATTTGTTTGATTATGTGTTTAAATTGGGGTTGTTTGGGTTTTTTGCAAAGGACGAATCCTATACCCGGATTAAATTACACTTAAGAATAGGACGGGCGGTATAGTCATATTAACTTTGAGGGAGTAATCCCGAAGAAGGAGGGATGAGATCCCCCACTCAATGGAAGGCCCTTTTGAACATAATATTTGTTTACCGAGTAATCGGGAAGACATTATTATTTTTGACCAGGGAGCCAGAGAAATTGAGAACCGTAGAACCCTAACCCATCTTGGCCTTTTAGGTGTAGCGCAGAGACTATAACGGAGTAATTCGGAAATAGTTGTTACGCGATGCTACGCTCGGATGAGTTTCTCTTGAGAATATTGCTAATTATTGAGTAATCAAGACGTTGGTAATATCCGAAGGAGGAATGTAGACTCTGGGGACTCTTAGAACCTTGTCTTACAGGTGTGATTAAACCGTAGTACATACCTTGGGGAGGGCTTTACCTTTGACTCCATGCTCGAAACGTTGAACCTTTGAACCCCATATTTGTGAACTTGTGTGTAATTGTTGCATTATCATTCATCCGTGCATTCATCAACGTTTTTGTAAAAAAACTTGTTTTTCAAGGAACTTAGGAATGATTTTTGCAAACATCTCAAGTACTATTATTATGGAATTTGGAAGGAGAAACACTCGAAGTTTTAGTTTTAAGGAGCCCGAGATTGAAGAACTGAAGAGTTTAATTCCTAAGATCAAGAACCCGAAGGATTTTCAGAAAAAGTATGGGTCCATTATACCTCTCATGAAGCGCAAGATGAAGGAAGGCATCCTTAATACGTTGGTCCAATTCTACGATCCTTTGTACCGATGCTTCACCTTTCCTGATTACCAGTTAATGCCCACCTTAGAAGAGTACTCCTACATACTCGATTTGCCAATCACCGACTGTGTTCCTTTTTCTGGCTTAGAAGAGGAACCCAAATCTCACGAGATCGCGACCATCACCCACTTGAAGAAGTCAGAGATAGAGGAGAGCATGACTACAAAAGGGGGAATCCGAGGTTTGTCTGCGCAATTTTTGTTGAGGAAAGCTCATCTTTTCGCTGAGATAAAAGATACTATTGCCTTCGAAGACGTCTTTGCTTTACTCGCTTATGGTCTATTCTTGTTCCCTAACATTGATAAGTTTGTGGATATCAACGCCATCAGAATTTTCTTGATTGGAAATCCGGTCCCTACGCTGCTACGAGATACCTACTACTCCATCCATCTTCGAAACTCTTATCAAGGAGGGATGATTATTTGTTGTGCACAGTTGCTGTATCAGTGGTATGTTTCTCATCTACCTAGGTCTGATGTTTTCTGGGATCTCGAGAAGGAGCCGCGATGGGCACCAAAAATTATGGCTCTCACTCATTTCGACATTGATTGGTATAATCGAGTTTACCATGACGTGAAGATCATCGATAGCTGTGGTGCTTTTCCTAACGTGCCTCTTCTTGGTACGAAAGGTGGAATTAACTATAATTCTGTTCTCGCACGCCGTCAGTTTGGATACCCGATGAGGGACAAGCCAAACAACATCCATGTGAGTGGTTTCTTTCTACAAGAAGGACAAGATCACCAGGCAGCTAAGAGGGAGATCGAAGGAGTTTGGCGCCACATCCATAGGAAAGGGAGAGATATGTTAGGACATAGGGGTGCCGTTTCTTTGGAGCCTTACCTACAATGGGTCCGTGCTAGGGCTTGTGCTCTCAAGATGCCCTATAAACCTGAGAAACCTTTATTCCCTACTGTTGCATCATCATCTGTTGATATCCCTATCGAGAATATGGGAGAATACCAAGGAAATCTTGCTAGGATGAAGTCCGAGAGAGATGCTTGGAAAGAAAAGTATAATATGTCTGAATATGAGAATCGGGTCCTGGCTCGACAACTAAAGGAAAAGGAGGATTTCCTATTTATTCAAGACGGCTGGTTTATTGATCATGATGAGAAGCTTCGTCAAAAGGATGCTTTACTGAAGAAGTATGCTAGTGAAAGGAAGAGAAAGAAGGAAGGTTCGGTAAGCGTTGCTCTCGTTCCTAATCCACAAAAGGAAATCATTGATCGACTGGTAGCTGAGAAGAAAGAGATGAAAGACTTTTATGAAGAGAAGATCAGGAAGCTCCAGTTACAGTTGGCATTTGGTCCTTCATCTGATGATTCTGAGTGATCTTTAGCTTTTAGTTTTATTTTACTGATGTCATTTTGTAAAACTCTGTAAAAGGGCTTCATGTTCCGAAGTTGTAATTTACTGCTTTATTATGGGCTTCATGTTCCAAAGTTGTAATTTACTGCTTTATTATGGGCTGCATGTTCCAAAGTTGTAGTTTACTGCTTTTATTATTGGGTTGTTATCCCAAAGTTGTAATTTATTGTTTTGTTGTTCCAAAGTTGTAAGTTGTAATTTACCGCTTTTGATTAATGAATTGAGTTTTTGTTGTTCCAAATTCCTTTACCATTGATGTGTGCAAAATTATTGAAGTTCCTTGAAAAACTATTAAAATGAATTATCATTTGCATCACATATCATGCATCATCCAACATTCCATTTCACATGTTTTCTAGAGTCTTATCCTTGTTTCTTTTTCCACTCCGAAAGATTGTCAAGCTGTCTCATCGATACGATACTCGAGCCAATCGTCAGAGGAAGATGGAAGATCTGGAACAGGAAAACCACGAGCTTCGTGAGGAGGTCGCTACCCTTCGTGTCGGTATGGAAAAGTTAACTGCGCTAGTGGAAAGTTTGATGGCTGCTCAGAATCAGCCATCGACTGCAGCTGCTGAGATTCAGACTTCAACTACTGTGGTTTTCGAGATTGTCACCGTTCCAACATCTGTGACTCAAATCAACTCTCCGCTTCCACATCAGATGCCAAAAGGTTTTCTCGGAGTCACTTGACTATGTATGTGAGAAAGATGTCTACATATTCTGATGATCATGACTTGTTGATTCACTATTTTCAAGACAGTTTGACGGGTGCTGCTCTAAAGTGGTATATGGGTTTGGACAGCATTCGGATCCGCAACTTCAACGATCTTAGTGAAGCTTTTGTTCACCAGTATAAGTATAACGTTGACATGGCGCCGGATAGGGATCAACTCTGGGCGATGTCCCAGAGAGACAGAGAGTCCTTTAAGGAATACGCCCAGAGGTGGCGCGAAATTGCTGCTCAAATCTATCCTCCTCTTGAGGAGAAAGAGATGACAAAGATATTCTTGAAGACTTTAGGTTCCTTTTACTATGAAAGAATGATTACCAGCGCACCCAGTGACTTCACCGAAATGGTAGGCATGGGCATGCGGTTGGAGGAAGGGATTCGTGAAGGACGTTTGGTTAAAGAAGGAAGTCCGTCTAGCAGTATCAAGAAGTTTGGAAGTGTTTTCCCAAAAAGAAAAGAACAGGATGTCAGCGTAATCTTCCCAGGGAGACCAAGGAGAGGTTATTCACACGTTGCGGCAGTCACTCCGGCTGTCCGCCCAACATTGATGACCCTAACTCATCAAACCCCACCAACTCAACAACGACCATTTCAGTAGCAGCCTCGACAACAGGCTTATCCATTCAACAACCAGAACCGTTCACCAAGAAAACCGCAATTCGATGCCATTCCCATGACTTATACTGAATTTTTCCCTGCTCTTATCAGAAAGAACCTCATAACGATGAAACCTCCTCCTGTCGCACCAAATAGTACTTCTCCGTGGTACAAGGCGGATCAGTTTTGTGAATATCATCAAGGGTCGCTGGGGCACAACATTGAGAATTGTTTTGCTTTAAAGGCGGACGTGCAGAGGTTGATTAAGAATGGTATCTTGTCTTTCAAGGATGTTAACCCAAATGTTAGAGATAATCATTTGCCTCGACATGGGGCAGCATTAGTGAATATGGTGGAAGGTTGTCCGGGAAAGTTTCGAGTTTTTCAAGTTGAACACATAAGAGATTCATTGATCAGGTTACATCAGAGCTTAAGAAGACTTGCCTTTTTTAGGCATCAGCATGATTATGATGTTTGTGAATTTTGTTCAAGAGAGGTTGATTGCCCTATTGTGAAGGAGGATATTCAAAAATTGTTAGACCAGAGGGTTATCACTATTACATATGACAGAGATCCGGAGGATGAAGTGAATGTTATAATACCACAATTCAATTTGCCTGAACCAGTAGAGATTGTTTACGACTGTCAGACTGCACCTGTTGCTCCTTTGATCATTTATCCACCTGGTCCTGTGCCTTACAACTCAGACCAAGCTATACCGTATAAGTATAATGCCACAATGATTGAGAATGAGGTAGAAGTCCCTATACCAACAAGGCCATCTTTTGTTAACATCGCTGATGTGAGTAGAGTTACGAGAAGCAGACGTGTCTTTGCAGCAGTACCTTTGAAGAGACCAGAAGTTCAAGTCAAAAGGCTCATACCGGCAGAAATTCCAGCGAGAAATGTTGAACCAAGGGTTGAGATAGGCCGATCCAATGAACCTATCCCACATCCCGATGATGATGAGATTCTGAAGCTCATCAAGAGAAGTGAATATAAGATTGTGGACCAACTATTGCAAACTCCTTCCAAGATTTCTTTGCTTGCTTTACTGAGAGATTCTGGTGCCCATAAAGAAGCTTTGATGAAGGTCTTGGACCAGGCATTCGTGGATCATGATGTGACGGTTGACCAATTTGATGGAATCGTGGGAAATATTACTTCGTGTAACAATCTTGGTTTCAGTGATGAAGAGCTTCCAGAGGAGGGAAGGAACCATAATATGGCTTTGCATATCTCAATAAGTTGTGGAAATGATACTTTATCAAGTGTGTTGGTAGATACAGGTTCGTCGTTAAATGTAATGCCCAAGACTACATTATCTCAACTCTCATATCAAGGTGCTCCCATGAGACCTAGTGGGATAATTGTCAAAGCGTTTGATGGTTCTAGGAAGACTGTCATTGGTGAAGTGGATCTTCCTATAGTAATTGGTCCTCATACTTTTCAGATCACTTTTCAAGTAATGGATATTCATGCCGCCTACTATTTCCTATTGGGTCGTCCATGGATCCATGATGCAGGGGCAGTCACTTCCACGCTCCATCAAAGATTGAAGTTTGTAAGGCATGGAAAGCTGGTAATGATTGGTGGAGAGCAGGCTATGGTGTTAAGCCATTTGTCATCTTTCTCTTTTATTGATGCTGATGAGGATGTTGGAACCCAATTCCAAGCTCTATCTGTTGCTAATAATGAAGTGAGGAAGAAAGGGACATCTATTTCTTCTTTTGAGGATGCGCGACGAGTGGTTGAAAGTGGTTCAGCTGAAGGTTGGGGCCAGGTGTTGACTTTGCCCGAGAACAAGTCTGGAGAAGGTCTTGGTTTTCATCCCGTGTCTACAAGAGTCAAGCAGGAAGTAGTTACTCGTCCGATACAAGAAGTTTTCCGAAGCACAGGTTTTATCCATCCGACTCCTCCTGAAGTTGATGCTATAATAGGAGATGATTCTGAAGAGGATTTACCCGATTTTGTAACGCATGGAGTGATTTGCCAGAACTGGATTGCTGTTGATGTTCCTGTTGTGATGCACATTTCTGAGTAATGTTTTGTTTTATTTTTGAAAAAAATTCGCTCTGCCCAAGGCGAAAAGTATTTGTGTCGGGCTATGTTGAAAATAAATCCTTTTGCTCTGCCCAAGGCAAAAGAGAAATGTCTGGGCTCTTTGTTTCAAGTATTTCCCCTCATGAATAAAAATGTTATTTTGTCCACTACTATTTTATTTTTCACTTTTTCTGGGAAATAGTAATGAAAATTAATTGGTAGTAATAGGAAAATATAATAATATTTTGTTTCATTTGTACAACATTCATATTAATCGATTTCTAAAATAAAGCATAATCATATGTGCAGATTAATCCATGACTTAACCATTGAAAACAATGATCCTATGCCCTCTCCCAACTTTGAATTCCCTGTGTTCAGAGCCGAAGAAGAGGATAGTGAAGAGATTCCTGATGAAATTTCCCGTTTACTTGAGCACGATGAAAAGACTATTCAGCCGTTTGAAGAGCCTATAGAGTTGACCAATTTGGGTGATGAAGAAGATAAAAAGGAAGTCAAGGTCGGAGCATTGCTTATCCCAGAGGTCAAAGAGAAAATGTTGGAGCTTCTCAAAGAGTATGTTGATGTGTTTGCTTGGTCCTACAAGGATATGCCAGGTTTGGACAAAAATATTGTGGAGCATCGTTTACCGTTGAGACCTGAATGTCCGCCAATTAAGCAGAAGTTGAGAAGGACTCGTCCCGATATGGCTGACAAGATCAAAGAAGAAGTTCAAAAACAGATTAATGCAGGTTTCCTTGTTACATCGGTCTATCCTCAATGGTTAGCCAATATAGTGCCTGTTGCTAAGAAAGATGGCAAAGTTCGAATGTGTGTAGACTATAGAGA
This sequence comes from Vicia faba, assembly GCA_948472305.1. Lineage (NCBI taxonomy): Eukaryota > Viridiplantae > Streptophyta > Magnoliopsida > Fabales > Fabaceae > Vicia > Vicia faba. Next base: position 1,481,721,635 of record OX451737.1, read on the forward strand.
TCTGAATAGAGCTAGCCCAAAAGATGACTTCCCATTACCGCACATTGATATATTGGTCGACAGTACCGCAAAGTTCAAAGTCTTTTTTTCATGGATGGTTTCTCTGGTTACAATCAAATCAAGATGGCACCAGAAGATATGGAGAAGACAACTTTCATTACACCATGGGGAACATTTTGTTATCGGGTTATGCCGTTTGGTTTGAGGAATGCTGGTGCAACATACCAAAGGGCCATGTGTGATCGGTGGATCTGGAACTGACTGTTTAACGCTGGTTCGCGAAATGTCGCGGAAGCAAGAGTCGCCACCGTCTTTTATTTTCTCCCAATGGAAAGGACAAAAGCACAGAAAAATTCCTTATAGAGATTGCTCTCGGTTCGGGAGGTAGATTATAGAAAAGGGAAGGTGTTAGCACCCTTTCTATCCATGGTTATCCATGGGCTCTTAGATACTTGCTCACTTGTGTTTTCAAAAATGGTTTGTTTGCTTTTCAACTGTGGGTTTTAAAAAGTTTCTTTGAAAATTTCAGTTCGACTCTTGTATCGGTCCTCAAGAGTGTTTGAAAAATGCTTTCGAAAGCTTTTTGAAAATGTGTTGGTGTGAAAAGTATTTTTGATTTATTTTGTTTTGAATTAGAGCAAGTATCCACGAGTCGTCTACCTACCCTAAGGAATTCGTCTGTGTAAATGTCCTTTAAAGTAGTGCCATCCCACCATTGAGAGGTAGGTAACACTACCGTTGGAGGTGTTCGGGTCAATTCGAGGTTCGGGACATGGTGATCACCAGAGCAATGGGAAGACACCTTAGAAGCTACCCTCATGCCAGGTTCTTGGATCATGAGGACTTACTAAGACATCCTCTACTCGACGATCACCTTTCGAGGCAAGGCAACAGTGAGGCGTACCCTAGGGGTGGTGTGTGATTTGTGTGTCAGATTCATTTATTTTTGTCTTGTCAGGTTATGGGTGATCTATGCGTTTGTTTTTATTTTTTTGTCATTCATTCTTGCATGCATTTATTTAACAGTTAAAAAAGATGCGGAAATTGAAAGTTCTAAACTATTACAAAGGCGCGGGTCCACATCGCCAAAATTAAAATCCAGGACCCGATTTGACGGAAAGTAAATAAAGAAATAAAATAAAGTGCGAGAAATTAAGTTTACAAGGCTTTGGGAGAGTTACATAAATATTTAAAAGAAGGAAATAAATAAAAATGCGCGAATAGGAATTAAAATTGGAAACGAGGGCGTTGGACCCTTTTTAATGAAATTAAATTAAATGATTAAACTAATAAAATTAAAGAGAAAAAAGAAATTATTATATATTTTTTTTGAGTTTTTGGTATTTATGTTTTTTATGTATTTTTATGAGAAAGATTAAATGAAATTAAAATATTAACCCTAATTCTATTTTTATTTATTTATTAAGAAAAACATGTTAAAATTAAACCTAAAATTAATCTAATTATTTACATGCAATTTTGATTTATAAAAATAAATAATTAATTATTAGTGAAATTTATTTACAAAAATATTAATTAAATAAATATATTTTGATTTTTATGACTTTTCTGTTTTTTACTATTTTTTATATTTTATGAAAATAAGTTAAATTAAAGGAATTAATTAAAAAAAGAAATAATTGAAATAAATAAAATAAGGAAAAGAAAGAAAATACAATACCTTGGGGGGTTTCTGTCCCCTTTTTGGAGGTGAATTGGAGTGGTTTGGCCATTTGTGTTCTGGCCTCATCATGCATAAGTAGTTCTACTTTGGCCATTTGGCTTTTGGCTTTTGGCCATTTGGCTTTTGGCCTCAACGTTCCTTAATCTTCTCAAGATGTCTGTCTCGCCATGTATTGGTGTCATGCATAAGTTTTTCTACTTTGGCCATTTGGCTTTTGGCTTTTGGCCATTTGGCTTTTGGCCTCAACGTTCCTTAATGAACCTGCATGGGATCCTGTCTAAATCTGCAGTGTTGAATCTCACGAACACATTAAATAAAATCATAAAAATGCAAATAAAGCCAATATATGAAGAAATTTAATGTTTAGGCACAATATGGCATGTATGAATGATTATACCCTTTTGATCATGGAGATCAAGCCAGCCTTACCCTTATTGAAGAAGTAGTGAGGTGTTGGTTTGTAACTATGATGGCTTGTTTGTAGTGAGAGAGAGATTTGTAATAAGGATTTCAAGGTTTTAGGGTTCTTGAAAGAGTTTGATATTCTAACAGTGTTGTGGCAAGGTTTTTTTCTCTTTCCTTTTCTCCTCTTTTTTTCCTCTTCCTGGTTTATGTGTAAAGAAGGTGATTATATAATGGAAATTAAGGTAAAGCAAATGGGCTTTGAATGTGCAATTGGGCCTCCAATATTCACTTGAATTCGTCACTTTCCAGGCTAAATCGCAGGGACTTAAGTGCATTTTTTGAAGTTGAAATGTGAAAACAAAATATAGCTGACATCGATAACTAACTCCTGTCCGAAAATCGGCTCAATCGGATAAACGGTGAATTAGTTATGAATTTTTGAAGTTTCAGCTCAGACAAAATTATTTTGGGCTCCAGTGTCGACTCTGACACGTTCTTCAATAAAAAACTGGTATTGATCGGAGCATAATCCGGTCTCGACTTTTGAAGCAAAGTTGTAGATCTATGAGTCAGTGACCTTGTGTAAAAATATGAGCCCAATCCGATAAAAATTGACCGAGTTATGAATTTTCGAAGTTTCGGCCCAGATGAAATAATATTCAGCATTCAGGATTTTCAGCGTGTCACGCACTCTGAGCAAAAAATGAAGGCCTTTTGAACACCGTTCGAACTCGATACCTCCTGTGAAAATGTAGCCAACTCGATTTGTGAAATTTTGGCGCCGGAACCAGCTCGATACGATGAAAATCGACCAAGTTATGATTTTCTGAACATGACGCAAATAAACTTCTGTCACAAATTTTCTGTACGAAAATACTTGATAAATCCACATTTTTGAAGACCTTCTGATCGAAATTGGCTTCCAGCCGTGAGAGATGAAAACTTAGATAATGTCAAGACGGAATTTTGGCCACCGGAACGGGTTCAAAACGAGTCACGATCTTCAAGTTATGAATTTTTTAGCGCGTAAAAACTGCACTTTCAGCACACTTTTTCACCATATTTCTTCAAGAAAACTCGCACATTCAGATAACTTCTTTAAAGAATTGACTCTTGAGCCGAACCTGAATTTGAGAATACGTTATCAGAGATATCTTGGCGAAAGAATACCTGGATATGACGCGCCGGGTTGGTCTTGTGAATTTTTCTTGAAATATTTTGAGAAATATGGGAGGACAAATTTTGGGGTACAACAGTTGCCCCTGTTCAATCTTCTTAGACCCGAGGATGTAGATTGGCTTGCGTGCCTTTCGTGATCCGAATGTGGAAGATGATTGAACACTAGAGTGCCCATAAATTTGCACTCACATAGTAGTGTGATGGTGGGAATGGGCTTATAGATGCCATTTGGAGATTGATGGATAGGATGATGAGCTTATAGATGCCATGCCGAGATGTGATGAATAGGTGGATGGGCTTATAGATGCCATCTGGGTGTCGATCGCGCAAGAGATTCCTTAGCGAGAACTTGCGTACCTGAAAAAGAAAATGAATACCTGACCTGTTACAGGAGCTGGTCTTCAAACTTTTTGCAAATGTGCCCTGACTGGTTACAGGAGTTAGGTCTGGAGTTTCAAACGGTGATGAATGAACCAGGGGTGGTTACTACCTCAACAGGAACGGTGAGAGAACCTTAGGCGACTTCAACCTCAACAGTAGCGCTGAGAGAATCTGGGGACGATTACTACCTCCGCAGTATCGGGGAGAGAACCACAGGTGACTACAACCTCAACAGTATCATTGAGAGAATCTTGGACGACTTCAACTTCAACAGCAATCGTTGAGCGAAATCTGGGATTACCACCTCCGCAGTATCGGGGAGAGAACCATAGGCGATTACCACCTCAACAGCAAACATTGAGAGAACCTTGGATAACTTCAACTTCAACAGCAATCGTTGAGCGAAATCTGGGATTACCACCTCCGCAGTATCGGGGAGAGAACCATAGGCGATTACCACCTCAACAGCAAACATTGAGAGAACCTTGGATAACTTCAACTTCAACAGCAATCGTTGAGCGAAATCTGGGATTACCACCTCCGCAGTATCGGGGAGAGAACCATAGGCGATTACCACCTCAACAGCAAACATTGAGAGAACCTTGGATAACTTCAACTAAGTCTTTATCAGGAAAATCTGTTTGGGGTCGATTTAACTGGGCTAGAGAAGGCCTTGGACTGGATAAGAAACAGAGAATCTTAGGGTCGATTAACTGAACCGGTCTAGGTCTTGGAATGTCTTCAACTGGGTCTTTATCAGAAAAATCTGTTTGGGGTCGATTTAACTAGGCTAGAGAAGGCCTTTGACTGGATAAGAAATCTTTGGAGTCGATTAACTGAACCGGTCTAGGTCTTGAAATATGATTGAGAACGTAACTGAATCTTTCCTGAAAGGTAAAGGTCAGTCATATGCAATGCATGATATGAATCAAGCGATGATGTTCTCAACATAAATAAGATTTGTAAGATATGATGCGTATATGCATGCTATAATGATGTATGTGATGTTTACGAATGTATGTTTTTCGTCTAGGAAAGTAAATCCTTGACGGGTGCCGGGAAGTCATTCCTGGGCTGATGTTGGAGAATAGATTTTTGCCTCCGCTGGGGATGATAGTTGCAAGAATTCCGGTGGAAGAAGATAACTCCATTGGGGAATAGACTTGGCGAATGGATGACTCTGCGGGAAAAAAAATACTCTAACGATCTTGCTGGGAAGCAATACTCTGTGGGGCGAGAGATACTTTGCTGAGCTGTTGATAATAACTTGCTGGGGATACCATCGTTATATTGGAAGTGTTAATGGACTTCGCTGGGGATAAGAAAGAACTGTGTTGACGATGACCTTTCCGTGGCTTTTGGATGAGGATAGCCCAGTTATATCCTGGTAAGGAAATAACTCTTTGAATAAAGCCGGGAGACGCGTTCGCGCTCTGCGAGGGTAAGCTTCTTGAATCTACTGGGGATAAGCTTACTGCTCGGGGAGATGGTTTCCAACTGGGGAAACTGGATTGGGCTCTCCTGGGGAAGTCTTGAATTGTATTGGAAGTAACTTCACTGAATGTTTGATATACCGCTGGGGAACAATCTTTAGGTCAAGACTGCCGGGGATGCTTGTAAAGAATGTCTGCATATCGTGCTAGGGAATGTTGAGATCTGCTGGAGGATACTCAACTTCTTTAAGGCTGACTGTAGGTTTGCTTGAGGAGCGTGTACTGACTTGCTGGCTCACTCTTTGGGGAATTGGGATGTACTGGTTATGTTCTTCATCTGAACCTATCTTGATACCTTGATGGACAGAGCAATTAGATCGTTTGGACAACTCATCATTGCCCCTGTTTCTGAGGTGGGAGAGGAAGACCTGTGAGGTGCTGATAGTTGTTGATGGGCAAACCTTCTTCTGGTAGGCAGGTGACAAGATGTCAGGACATAGTCGTACGCTTTGATCCCTAACTTTTTCCTGGACCGCCCTTTCGGGTTTTCAGTCCACCGGGATACCCATTTTTGCCCAAGCCGCCTTTTCAGGTTTTCGACTTGCCGGGTGTACAGATTTTTTTCATTTCATCCCTTATTTTTGCCCGAACCCTTTTGGTTCGCCGGGAAGCCCTTATTTTTGCCTAGGTGTGTCAACCTAGCGGGTCTTTGATTATGCGCAGTATTTTTTCCGACTATGTCCACGCTCTCAGAATATAGGGAGTTGCCCCTGTTAGAAGTGTTTTGTCATACCATCAGAAGGTGTTTGATCAGGCAAGATTCGTTGTTGGAATGCCCCAAGTGACTCAGGCGGAGATTTGAGAGATTCTCCGAATCTTGATTGGATTGCCCCAGATGATGGACCATGATCATGTCGTGCCCCTTGATTGGAAGTGCTTCTGTTCATTAGGCATTCGTCGTGCGAATTTCTATGCTGTTCAAACAAAAAGTCATATATAAACAAAGTTACGTTAAAAATACAAAGCTTATGTCTGTCTTGAAGATTTTGAAAATGCATTCTTTTTTCATAAAACCAGTGAATGTTTGTAAAACGTGATGTCAACTCCGTATTTACCGTAGGCCTTAAGGAGTCAGGATACCTGTCGTAACAGTATGCTTTCAAACTAACCCATGCTTCAGCTAGGACTTTTAAGGGTTATAACGTGGCCTGGTTCACGGTTTAAGAAACAAAGGATAAAGGCTCAAATTATTTGTACCCACCCGCTCTTCGTGATGTTCTCCAAACCTAAACTCAGATGATCATGCGTTAGACCTTATTGCGTCCTTGCTTTGATATACCAGTGACGGTTCGGATACTGACGGTTTATTTTGATCAGGCAGTCATTCCTTTTTTGTTGAGGGTTTGTAAGACCTCTTTCTTATCTGATTTTTGTTATCCCTTTCTTTTTGCCTGAACTGTTTCCTTTTTTGGAATTGCAGTCAGCGGGATGCCCCAGTTTTGTAAGTCTCCTTCATAGGTTTTGACTTATTGGGCTTTTATTTTGAAAGATAATGACTGCCTTTATTTATTGATTATTCGGAACCATCACTGTCTTTCTTTGTTTTGTAAGGACCTCTTTGGTGCCATTTGTTATGCACTTGGATCAACTGAGAGACTACCCTGCCCCAGGTTATGATTAAGGGTTTTAAATTTCGAAAAGAAAAACTCCTACTTCTTTGGCTCAGAGGGGTTGACGAGGGATTATCTTCCTTATAACTCCAGTGTTTAGGGATTGAAACAATGCCTGTACCTCATCAGCGGGGTCTGTTCAAAAGCATACTGTAAGGATCGTGGTATCGTTTTCGTCATCCTCCCTCAAGAGACTTAGAATTATTAATTGAGAGTTGACATCAGAAAAAATATGAAAATAATTTGCATATAGTGAATACGAATATATTGCTTCAAAATAGACATATGCGATGCATTAATGAAATAACGATGTTTAACATGAGTAAATGTTTGAACAAAAGAAAATTACAACTTGAACATTCGAATGAACAAAAGTTTTCTCTTCTCAGGGCCTGTTACTTCAACTGGTGAGTCTTGGAGGGATGATAGAAAAATTCAGCCTGACCATCTTGGGTGAACTCCAATGCCCCTTCATCAATCAGATCCTGGATCTTGTTTTTCAAAGCCCAACACTCATTTATATCATGTCCTGGACAGGCAGAGTGGTAGGCACACCTTTTATTGGGATCATAGACAGGAGATGCTGTGTTCTGGTTCCGGGGATGAGCCCTTAATGTGATCAGGTTCAATCTTAACAGGCGTTGTAAAGCTTGGAACAACGACATGTTGAGCTGGGTGAATTGCCTCCTGGGCTTGTCTGGCTGAAGCTGGTGAGGTTGATGCTGAATTTGTGGCGCTGAAGCCATTTGAGGAGCTTTCCCCTTATCTCCTTGTCTCAAGGATGATTGAATGATGAATGGCTTTTTACCCTTAGACGTTTGCCCCAGTTGGTTACCCTGAAGCAGTTGGTTGATGAGAACCCCGAGCTCTTCTTGTCTTTGAGCTAACCCTTGAATGGCAGTCCCCTGCCCCAGCATCTGGGCTTTCAATGCATCCACTTCGGCTTGCAGATGTTTCAGTCGTTCGTCCTCAGCGTTGTTCCTGACCAAAGTCTCCATGAGAAGTGTCCTTAGCTCCTCCTGCCCCTTGGATAGATTCAGGAGGATTTCCCCGAACCGAGTCTCTTGAGCAAGAAGGTCCTGGTTATCTTGTTGGGAAGCCATTGCTGAAATAAACAGCGAGAAAGGTAAGTGACCTGCAACAAGGGTACCTGTTATGCAATAATGTGTATGACATGCATGTAATGTTTTCAAGGACCTCGCAGGGTAAACAAGAAAATTGTTAGCATTGGAATTTGTAGCTTGATTGAAGGAACTTCATATTTGTTGAGAGTCTTTCTTCCAAGGGTCAAAGGCTCACCATATCAAGTGGGTCATAGCCCCTGACTTTAGTCATCATGTCTAGTTTTGGTTTCCAAACAACCTTGGTTAGGGGAACCTTCCCCAGGAGTCGAAGCTCACCATATCAAGTGGGTCATAGCCCCTGTCAACCTTGGCTAGAGGAAAATAAATCCTCTTTGCCCCTTGCTGGGATAGTTGATTCACCATGACCTGCATCACAAGCCCCTTGAGATCCTTGAAATGGGTTAGGATGTATGCAATGGTATGATGTTATGCTATGCATGGGGTAATGTAAGTAACCCTGTTATGAGTCCCAATTAAGGGCTGCAAACCAAAACCTGCAAGAAACTCAAGTAAAAACTATCATGAGTCCCAATTAAGGACTAAAACAACACCTGCAAGAAACTCGGTAAACCTTGTTATGAGTCCTAATTAAGGACTGCAAACCAAAACCTGCAAAGAACTTAGTAAACCATGTTATAAGTCCTAATTAAGGACTATAAACAAAATCTGCAAGAAACTCAAGTGTAAGATAACAAGCATGCAAATAGTCAAGCTGGAAGGCACACAAGTCACACAAGAGAAACCCTTAGAGTTTAGGCCAGCATGGGGTCTGGGTATTACCCTCTTGAAGTTGGTGGGCTCAACCTGTCCTATTAGAAGTAACCGGGTTTTAAGGGTCCCAATATCATTGGATTGCTTTCATTGTTCATCGTTTCGATTTAGCCACTAAACTGGCGACCAAAATATTCCAAGAAAACAACCCTCAATTGAGTGTAGTATCGAGTATCAACCAACCTCGGACTGCACCAAAGTCAGTTATCTCACTACCCTAAAGAGGCCAAGATGGTTCAATTAAGGTTCCTAAGGTCAGTTGATGCTTCACGACACCACGCGGCAGCCCCATACTCTCCTTGACTGAACTCAAGGGTTACCGGTACACACCAAAGTGCCACATCAACATAGCAGACTGCTTCAACCATATCGGTATACCCCGCACAGTTCCCTCACAGTCTTGTTGCTACCTTCTAAGAAGGTATCCCCCAGATCCGGGTTAGGATCTATAGAACTCCCAAGACAACACCCACAATAATAAAGCAAACAATTCAGACAATTGAAAACACAAATGATCTTAGTCCTAAGGTACACCTCACTTTAAGTATCCCCAACAGAGTCGCCAGTTCTGTGATCGGTGGATCTGGAACTGACTGTTTAACGCTGGTTCGCGAAATGTCGCGGAAGCAAGAGTCGCCACCGTCTTTTATTTTCTCCCAATGGAAAGGACAAAAGCACAAAAAAATTCTTTATAGAGATTGCTCTCGGTTCGGGAGGTAGATTATAGAAAAGGGAAGGTGTTAGCACCCTTTCTATCCATGATTATCCATGGGCTCTTAGATACTTGCTCACTTGTGTTTTCAAAAATGGTTTGTTTGCTTTTCAACTGTGGGTTTTAAAAAGTTTCTTTGAAAATTTCAGTTCGACTCTTGTATCGATCCTCAAGAGTGTTTGAAAAATGCTTTCGAAAGCTTTTTGAAAATGTGTTGGTGTGAAAAGTATTTTTGATTTATTTTGTTTTGAATTAGAGCAAGTATCCACGAGTCGTCTACCTACCCTAAGGAATTCGTCTGTGTAAATGTCCTTTAAAGTAGTGCCATCCCACCATTGAGAGGTAGGTAGCACCACCGTTGGAGGTGTTCGGGTCAATTCGAGGTTCGGGACATGGTGATCACCAGAGCAATGGGAAGACACCTTAGAAGCTACCCTCATGCCAGGTTCCCGGATCATGAGGACTTACTAAGACATCCTCTACTCGACGATCACCTTTTGAGGCAAGGCAACTGTGAGTCGTACCCTAGGGGTGGTGTGTGATTTGTATGTCAGATTCATTTATTTTTGTCTTGTCAGGTTATGGGTGATCTATGCGTTTGTTTTTATTTTTTTGTCATTCATTCTTGCATGCATTTATTTAACAGTTAAAAAAGATGCGGAAATTGAAAGTTCTAAACTATTACAAAGGCGCGGGTCCACATCGCCAAAATTAAAATCCAGGACCCGATTTGACGGAAAGTAAATAAAGAAATAAAATAAAGTGCAAGAAATTAAGTTTACAAGGCTTTGGGAGAGTTACATAAATATTTAAAAGAAGGAAATAAATAAAAATGCGCGAATAGGAATTAAAATTGGAAACGAGGGCGTTGGACCCTTTTTAATGAAATTAAATTAAATGATTAAACTAATGAAATTAAAGAGAAAAAAGAAATTATTATATTTTTTTTTTTGAGTTTTTGGTATTTATGTTTTTTATGTATTTTTATGAGAAAGATTAAATGAAATTAAAGTATTAACCCTAATTCTAATTTTTTTTATTTATTAAGAAAAACATGTTAAAATTAAACCTAAAATTAATCTAATTATTTACATGCAATTTTGATTTATAAAAATAAATAATTAATTATTAGTGAAATTTATTTACAAAAATATTAATTAAATAAATATATTTTGATTTTTATGACTTTTCTATTTTTTACTATTTTTTATATTTTATGAAAATAAGTTAAATTAAAGGAATTAATTAAAAAAAGAAATAATTGAAATAAATAAAATAAGGAAAAGAAAGAAAATACAATACCTTGGGGGGTTTCTGTCCCCTTTTTGGAGGTGAATTGGAGTGGTTTGGCCATTTGTGTTCTGGCCTCATCATGCATAAGTTGTTCTACTTTGGTCATTTGGCTTTTGGCCATTTGGCTTTTGGCCTCAACGTTCCTTAATCTTCTCAGGATGTCTGTCTCGCCATGTATTGGTGTCATGCATAAGTTTTTCTACTTTGGCCATTTGGCTTTTGGCTTTTGGCCATTTGGCTTTTGGCCTCAACGTTCCTTAATGAACCTGCATGGGATCCTGTCTAAATCTGCAGTGTTGAATCTCACGAACACATCAAATAAAATCATAAAAATGCAAATAAAGCCAATATATGAAGAAATTTAATGTTTAGGCACAATATGGCATGTATGAATGATTATACCCTTTTGATCATGGAGATCAAGCCAGCCTTACCCTTACTGAAGAAGTAGTGAGGTGTTGGTTTGTAACTGTGATGACTTGTTTGTAGTGAGAGAGGAATTTGTAATAAGGATTTCAAGGTTTTAGGGTTCTTGAAAGAGTTTGATATTCTAACAGTGTTGTGGCAAGGTTTTTTCTCTTTTCTTTTCTCCTCTTTTTTTCCTCTTCCTGGTTTATGTGAAAAGAAGGTGATTATATAATGGAAATTAGGGTAAAGCAAATGGGCTTTGAATGTGCAATTGGGCCTCCAATATTCACTTGAATTCGTCACTTTCCAGGCTAAATCGCAGGGACTTAAGTGCATTTTTTGAAGTTGAAATGTGAAAACAAAATGTAGCTGACATCGATAACTAACTCCTGTCCGAAAATCGGCTCAATCGGATAAACGGTGAATTAGTTATGAATTTTTAAAGTTTCAGCTCAGACAAACTTATTTTGGGCTCCAGTGTCGACTCTGACACGTTCTTCAATAAAAAACTGGTATTGATCGGAGCATAATCCGGTCTCGACTTTTGAAGCAAAGTTGTAGATCTATGAGTCAGTGACCTTGTGTAAAAATATGAGCCCAATCCGATAAAAATTGACCGAGTTATGAATTTTCGAAGTTTCGGCCCAGATGAAATAATATTCAGCATTCAGGATTTTCAGCGTGTCACGCACTCTGAGCAAAAAATGAAGGCCTTTTGAACACCGTTCGAACTCGATACCTCCTGTGAAAATGTAGCCAACTCGATTTGTGAAATTTTGGCGCCGGAACCAGCTCGATACGATGAAAATCGACCAAGTTATGATTTTCTGAACATGACGCAAATAAACTTCTGTCACAAATTTTCTGTACGAAAATACTTGATAAATCCACATTTTTGAAGACCTTTTGATCGAAATTGGCTTCCAGCTGTGAGAGATGAAAACTTAGATAATGTCAAGACGGAATTTTGGCCACCGGAACGGGTTCAAAACGAGTCACGATCTTCAAGTTATGAATTTTTTAGCGCGTAAAAACTGCACTTTCAGCATACTTTTTCACCATATTTCTTCAAGAAAACTCGCACATTCGGATACCTTCTTTAAAGAATTGACTCTTGAGCCGAACCTGAATTTGAGAATACGTTATCAGAGATATCTTGGCGAAAGAATACCTGAATATGACGCGCCGGGTTGGTCTTGTGAATTTTTCTTGAAATATTTTGAGAAATATGGGAGGGCAAATTTTGGGGTACAACACCATGATTGCTTTGTTCCATGATATGATGCATAAAGAGATAGAAGTGTATGTAGATGACATGATTGCCAAATCACAAACTGAAGAAGATCATTTGGAACATTTATTGAAGTTATTCCAGCGTTTGAGAAAGTATAAACTCCGTCTGAATCCCAACAAGTGCACTTTTGGTGTTTGTTCTGGAAGACTTCTGGGTTTCATTGTCAGTCAGAAAGGTATTGAGGTAGATCCTGATAAAGTCAAAGCTATTCGGGAAATGCCCGCACCCAAGACGGAAAAACAAGTAAGAGGATTCCTTGGGAGACTGAACTATATTTCTAGATTTATATCTCATATGACTGCTACCTGTGGGCCGATTTTCAAGCTTCTCCGAAAGAACCAAGGATGTGTGTGGACAGAAGATTGTCAGAGAGCTTTTGATAGCATCAAAGAATATTTGCTTGAACCTCCCATTTTGATTCCTCCAGTGGAAGGAAGACCTTTGATTATGTACCTGACTATTTTGGAAGATTCCATGGGATGTGTGCTTGGTCAACAAGATGAGACTGGAAGAAAGGAACATGCTGTATATTATCTGAGTAAGAAGTTCACAGACTGTGAGTCTCGATACTCATTGCTTGAGAAAACCTGTTGTGCTTTAGCTTGGGCTGCTCGTCGTCTGCGCCAGTATATGATTAACCACACCAATTGGTTGATCTCCAAAATGGATCCGATCAAATATATCTTTGAGAAGCCCGCCTTATCTGGAAGAATAGCCCGTTGGCAGATGTTGTTATCCGAATATGACATTGAGTATCACACTCAGAAAGCAATCAAAGGGAGTATTTTAGCCGACCATTTGGCTCACCAACCAATTGACGATTATCAATCCATCAAGTTTGATTTCCCAGATGAAGATGTTATGTACTTGAAAGCTAAAGATTGTGAAGAGCCGTTACCTGAAGAAGGACCTGATCCCGAATCCCATTGGGGTTTAATATTTGACGGAGCTGTGAACTCTTATGGAAATGGAATTGGGGCAATCATCGTCACTCCCCGAGGTACTCATATCCCGTTCACGGCAAGATTGAAGTTTGACTGCACGAACAACATGGCTGAATATGAGGCATGTATTATGGGTCTCGAAGAAGCAGTGGATCTAAGGATTAAGATTCTTGATATTTACGGAGATTCGGCACTGGTAATTAATCAAATCAAAGGAGAATGGGAGACTCGTCATCCTGGTTTGATCCCTTACAGAGACTATGCTAGAAGATTATTAACTTTCTTCAACAAAGTGGAATTACATCATGTCCCTAGGGATGAAAACCAAATGGCTGATGCTTTAGCTACTTTGTCTTTAATGTTTCAAGTGAATGGTTGGAACAATGTGCCTACAATCCGAGTCATGCGCCTCGACAGACCTGCTCATGTGTTCTCAGTAGAAGAGGTTACCGACGACAAACCGTGGTTCTATGACATTAAACGTGTTCTTCAAACTCAAGAGTACCCGCCTGGGGCATCCAATAAAGATAGGAAGACGTTGAGAAGATTAGCAAGCAGTTTCTTCCTCAATGAAGAAGTATTGTATAAGAGAAATTACGACATGGTCTTGCTCAGATGTGTAGACAGACATGAAGCAGACATGCTGATGCAAGAAGTACATGAAGGATCCTTTGGCACTCATGCCAACAGACATGCGATGGCTAAAAAGATGTTGAGAGCTGGTTACTATTGGATGACAATGGAATCTGATTGCTGCAAATATGTGAAGAAATGTCATAAATGCCAGATTTATGCGGACAAGATACATGTGCCACCGACCCTCCTTAACATTATCTCTTCACCTTGGCCTTTCTCTATGTGGGGCATTGATATGATTGGAATGATTGAACCCAAAGCTTCAAATGGTCATCGTTTCATCTTGGTAGCGATCGATTATTTTACTAAATGGGTGGAAGCATCATCTTATGCTAATGTAATCAGACAGGTGGTAGTTAGATTTATCAAGAATCAAATCATTTATCGATACGGTATCCCGAGCAAGATCATCACTGATAATGGTTCGAATTTGAATAACAAGATGATGAAAGAGCTTTGTGAGGAGTTCAAGATCAAACATCATAACTCTTCTCCTTACAGACCGAAGATGAATGGGGCTGTTGAAGCTGCTAACAAGAACATCAAGAAGATTGTCCAGAAGATGGTGGTAACTTATAAAGATTGGCATGAAATGCTTCCGTTTGCTTTACATGGATACCGTACTTCAGTCCGAACTTCAACAGGTGCAACCCCATTTTCCCTAGTTTACGGTATGGACGCAGTACTCCCCGTGGAGGTCGAGATTCCGTCTATGAGAGTGTTGATGGAAGCTAAACTTTCTGAGGCTGAATGGTGTCAAAGTAGATATGATCAGTTGAATTTAATTGAGGAAAAGAGATTGACAGCATTGTGTCACGGTCAATTATATCAGCAGAGAATGAAGAAGGCTTTTGATAAGAAGGTTCAACCACGCGAGTTCAGAGAAGGTGACCTTGTGCTCAAGAAGATATTAACTTTCCAACCTGATTCTAGGGGCAAGTGGGCTCCGAATTATGAAGGACCGTATGTCGTTAAGAAAGTTTTCTCTGGAGGTGCCTTGATTCTCACCAATATGGACGGTGAAGAGCTCCCGCGCTCCATGAACGCCGATGCAGTCAAGAAATATTTCGCTTAGGTTTGAGTTGACAGTTTGCTAAGTTGAAAACCCGAAAGGGCGGCTTAGGCAAGCTTTTGGTCAGACCAGTCTTGGCATTTGAGCACATTTTGGAATTCGAAGTTGTTAGGGAGAATATTGATCATTGTTTTTCTGTAACCTTTTCTTTCATGTACTATTTCCCAAACTTTTGTAAACCGTTGGAGTCGTGTTGTTAGCGAACTACCATCTTATTAGTGAAATTTGAGCATTTACCTTTTGTGGGCAAAATTTTAATTTTACGGAAATATTTGAAACAAAGTTATTTAAAGTATTCTTATTTTAAAAAAAATGTGTCGTGAATAATGAAAGGAATATTAACAGTTGTTCCGAGGATGGTCAAGCCATGAAATGCAAAATAGTACAGTAATTTATCCCTGCATGATGAGCATGTTTTATTTCAAAATCGTCATGAGGTGTTGGTTGTGTAAGTTTGCGTTTCTCGTGGTACTAAGTTTGGTGACTCCCCAGCTGTTCCAGTTAAGCATTGTTTTGGTTACCTTTGTTTGAGCAGGTTTCTGTAGTTTGGTACGCTTTGTCTCATGCCAGTGGTCTATTGGTATTAGAAGATTGGATTTGATTACCTTTCTCCTCAGAAAACTTGAGCCTTGTAGCGTGATACGCTCCGATGTTGCTTTGTGGTTCCAGTTCCAGTTATTTTCCGTCTTTTTAAGATTGGCCGAGTATCTATCTTTTCGTGACCTCTTATCGTCTTCAAGATATTCCATCTGTTCGTTTTGTCAGCATAACATTCATTTATTCATTTACACTTATATCACGCATGCATATTCACATTTGCCATTGATTTTGGGTTGTATACTTTGTTTTTAATACAATGTACAGTTTCTTTCCAAGTAGAAGGTTAGCTTAGGCAGAAAATGTGCTCCCTTTCTAAATTCCCCAACTGAGCTAATCCTCGTGGATGATTTTTTGATTTATCCTACCTTGCCCCTTTCTGGATAGGATGAATCCCCCAATCGAGTTACTTTCTCATTGGGTGGAGTCTTGTTTGACTGTTTTCTTTCTGGTTTATTCCTGGAGGGAGTTGTTGTCTCTTGCATAGGCTATCTCCTGATTTTCCCCAGCGAAGTCGCCACCTAGACGAATGATGCATTTATTTTTCACATTTAAGTATGTGATCTCCTCGGGAAGGATTGATTCACGGTTCTCTTTGACGAAGATCTTATTCTCTGCCAGTGTCATCGCTTTCTTCGGAAAACGACAAGCGGCGGTCTCTTCATGAGCAACTTGTACGTTATTATTTTGGAAAACGACAAGCGGCGGTCTCTTCATGAGCAACTTGTACGTTATTATTTTGGAAAACGGCAAGCGGCGGTCTCTTCATGAGCAACTTGTGCGTTATTATTATTTTGGAAAACGACAAGCGGCGGTCTCTTCATGAGCAACTTGTACGTTATAGACATCGTTGGAAAACGACAAGCGGCGGTCTCTTCATGAGCAACTTGTACGTTATAGACATCGTTGGAAAAACGGCAAGCGGCGGTCTCTTCATGAGTAACTTGTGCGTTATTATTATTTTTGGAAACGGCAAGCGGCAATCTCTTCATGAGCAACTTGTACGTTATTATTTTTCTGGAAGACAGCAAGTGGCAGCTTCTTTATTTGAGCAGCTTGTATGTTATTGGTATTTTTTTGGAAAACAGCAAGTGGCGGCTTCTTTATTTGAGCAGCTTGTATGTTATTGACATCCCTGGACGACAGTAAGTGGCAGCCTCTTTATTTGAGCAGCTTGTATGTCATAATTTTTTTGGAAAACAGCAACTGGCGGCTTCTTTATTTGAGCAGCTTGTATGTTATTGACATCCCTGGACGATAGTAAGTGGCAACCTCTTTATTTGAGCAGCTTGTATGTCATAATATTTTTTGGAGGACAGCAAGTGGCAGCTTCTTTATTTGAGCAGCTTGTGTATCTACAACCTTATTATTATATCAGCATTAATTAGTATATCTCCGGAAATCTCACCAGAAGTCTGTTATGAATCTTTACCTTCAGAAGTCGGTAATCCATTATCAGCAAAATTGATACTTTCTGTCTATCTTTGACCTTGAGTTGTGAACTCACTGATATTTTGGGTCAATAATCTGTTTTTTTGGCCTATGCAAGATACCTTCTTTGTTAGGGTCAGAGTCCGTATTCTCTCAAATTTTTATTCGCCGTCAAGAGTCTATTATTTGAAGTCGATGGCTCATTTCCCCAGTAGTGTATAATCTATGTCCCTGCGTTTTGTTGGTGTTTGATTTCTCCCGCATTATCTTGTTTTCATACAATATCTTTCTCTGTGAATTCAATCACTACATTCATATCAAACATAATGGCGGTATCTTAGGGCAAAAATTTGCGTATTATGTATTTAAGTACCTTCAATCTCGTCGAGACGAAGATTTTAATCTTCATATCTCCGGATAGAAGAAACTTAAATAGGGGCAGCTGTTGTACCCCAAATTTTGACCTAAGATACCATCTCCCATCTGCATCATTACATTGCAAGTGTTTTGACCTATTTTTATCAATTTTCAAAGCAGATTTTAAATTCATAACTTTTTCAAATCGAGAGCTGGTTATTTTTGAAACGCCCAGTTCATTAATTGATCAATGCTAAAACAATGTTTATTTAATTATTTATTATTCTGAGTTTAAATAATTGGAATTTATTTTCAGTTATTATATAATTTAAAGAATTATAAATAATAAAGTAAATATTTGGAAAGAAGTTTATTAATTGATCAATGATGTTTATTTAATTATTTATTATTCTGAGTTTAAATAATTGGAATTTATTTTCAGTTATTATATAATTTAAAGAATTATAAATAATAAAGTAAATATTTGAAAAGAAGTTTATTAATTGATCAATGATGTTTATTTAATTATTTATTATTATGAATTTAAATAGTTGGAATTCATTTTCAGTTGTTATAATTTAAAGAGTTATAAATGATAAATTAAATAATTGGAAAGAAGAAAAGAATTAACTGGTAAAATAATAGAGTTTTATTCATCTTTATTCTAATTGTTACAATTGTTGTTTAAATACTGTATTTATCTACAAAGTATTTACAATGACAATTATATAAAATGTTTAAAGTGAAATAAAAACTATTTTAATTTTTCTAAGATTCTAAATCTTCATCTTCTATCCAATACTTCTTTGATGCTCATTTGATTTTACCTGCAAAGAATTAAAAGAAAAAGTCAGAAATAGGTATATAATTAAAAGCAGACAATTAATTTAGAGTTCATCATTAAAAGCAAACGGCTGGAATCAGTTTTTACCCTCTTTGCAAATCACGGGATTTCTCCCGGTTCACAAAAAGGGATGAATATTTATTGATAAATATGAATGCACAAGTTAAAAATATGCACAAATTCAATTTTGCCAAAACCAACTGCATATTTCAAAACCAATTGCACATTTCAATTGTCAAAACTGCATATTTCAAAACCAACAGCATATGCAAGTCAAAGTTACATTTTCAAAACAAAGTCCAACGTAAACTATCCAACATATGGGAGGAGGTCAAAACACAAGGCTCCTCCACACTGTAACAATGCAGATAGCTAAAGAGGGAATGTGCAGATCAAAACCATATATGCAAGCAAATATTTCTAATTTCATCATTTTCCAGCTTTGCTTTTTCAGAACACAAAGTACACATAACATTTTAATGTTTCAAACTGTACTAAGGAGAGAGAAGAGAGAAAATAGTTTGGGTTTACAGGTTTTGGCCTTAGGCAGAAAAGGGATAGAAAACAAAACTACAGTAACACAGTAAAAAAGGGAAGCATAGAAAAAGGATACAAAGCAAACTGATTGGAACAGTAGAAGTGCAGAGGTATCAAAAGGAAAATAGTAAATATACAAAAAAACCTGAACTGTCAAAAGGGTAGGCCAGCAACGGATATCATAACAACACAACTTCTCAAGCAAGGCCTAAGTTCAAAAAACCTGTTTTGAAGCCTTAAACCAAAAAAAACCTGTCAAGCTTTGTCAAAACAACTAGCAATCAAACTCAAGCCAGTAAACCCGACCTCAAACATGCCTGAAACCAACCAGCTCAAACCTTCCAAGTCTAAACTTGTACCAAACCAATAAACCAGTATACTCACCACAAACCTGCAAAGCCATAACCAGTATACTCACAACAAACCTGCAAAGCCATAACCAGTATACTCACAACAAACCAGTAACGCCCAACCTGCCTGAAGCCTAAACAAAAACTTGTCAAGCAAAAAGCCCAGGCCATAACCTGCACAAACCTGTTGCCTATCCAAAAAGCCTAAGCCACAAAAAGCCATAGCCATGAACCAGAACAGCATAAGCCTAAAAACTGATTCAAACCTTCCAATCTTAACCTGACCAAAGGCCAAGCTTAGCCTGAAGCAAGCCTTACCAGTTTCCAAACCCACTTAAGCCCTCAGAACTGTAAGTTCATCATGGGGCTATCATTATCACATCCAAGCATCTAGACAACCAAACAAAAAGGAAACGTTCAAGGCAACACAAAGGCCTCAGAAAAGTTTTCTTCATAGGCAAATCAAATAGGCAACAGAAGCAAAGCAAAGAAAGAAGAGGGAAAGCTATTCAAAACGAATGTTCCAATAATAACATATTCAGCATGGCCAACATTAACAAGCATGTCAATGATCATCATCTCAGAATCAACAAAGGCGACATAAGCATACAAGGTAAAGCAGGCAACGAGGCAGAAGAAGAAGATAAAGGGGCTTTTTTTCATGCATCTTTCAGCAATCATCATCAAAACATAAAAGTCAAAGGTGAGATACTAGACAAACCGGAGCAAGCCACAGCATCGCGCCTCTTCGCCCTGTCTGCCCTAGGTGCCTCCAGCTCTCTCCTCCGTTTTTTTCCCAAATACCACGAAGGTATAACTTTCCCACCCTTTTCCTTCACACCTCATATAATAGTAAACATGTTCAGAGATGAGAATTTTATCAAAGAGTAAAAAAACATGCGCGAATTGGAAACCATAAAACACAAACTATGAGTCCCTTACCTTTGCAAACGTCGGCCAGACATGACCATGGGGAAAGGAGAGAGTATGGCGCCTGACACAGGGACGAAGTTTTCATTTAGAACCCATAGCTTGAGAGGAAGAAGAGAGGAACGAAAAAGAAGAAGAGCGCCGCTCTGTACCCTTTGCTAACCCTAATCCAAGTGAAACAAAAACCTGATAACCCTAAAACTTTGTTTCAATATTTGGGCTTAACCCGTTTCCTAGGCCTGAAACCCAACGAATTCTATTAGAACCCCCCATCCCGTTTCTGTTTATTCTTGATTTGGCCCCTTAAAACTCTTTGGCCCATACAATTGTTTATTATCTACCCCTTTATTTTTGATACCCCTCTTTCTATTTATTTTCTTTTAGTTTTTTTAGAATTTTATTAATTTAGTTTAATTATAAAATTTAGTCAAATAGATGTGTAGTTCTAATTAAACAAATTTTAATAATTTGACCAATTTTATTAGTTTAAGTTTAGGATTAATTTAGTAATTTTAGTATTATTATTTTTAATTAGATTTAAGTTAATAACTTTTAAAGTTTTAATTTAGTTTAGAATTATTTAATAATTCTTAAAATAATACTTTATATTAATACCAAAAAAAATACGTATAAAAATAAAAATTTAAAAAAACATTTTATTTCCTTTAATTAATTCTCTTGCTTTGTACATATTAAATAAAAATATAAAAATGCATGTTCACACCATTTAGTCTGTTATTTAATCATTGTTGTGGTCATATATCACTTAGCTACTTAATTATTATCTATCTAATTTTCGGTTTGATTATTCAGTCTTTACTTGGTTATTCTGTTTACGTCTAAATCCAAGAGAAAAAATGATTAAATTTGTTGACTTCATGTCCTCAAATCCAATCACGCGAATATCTTCATTTCATTAAAACTTAAGATAAATTTTCCCCAAATATTCAATCTTTTCAAAACTTATACCTTTTAAGTCAAAACTTCGACATTAGGTCTTCGTATCTTCAAAAACCCGTCCGTACCCCTTTTCGGCCAAAACAATTTATTTTTAATCAAACGAACATTTTAATAAACAGATATTTCAAAAGGTTCCTATAGAATACTATAGATACATTGGGTGCTAATACCTTCCCATTGTATAACCAACCCCCGAACTCTAGACCTCTTTTCAAACTCCTTGTATTTTCATTACTTTTAAAAGTATTATTTTACATTGCATACTTTAGGGTTTTATTTCGCTCTTTCCCCTTTTCCCTTGGAAATAATAAAGCGCGGTGGCGACTCTTGCTTTTGTGAGACGAATTAATTAATAATTCGATCTCCGATTTACCTCGCTACATTTTTTATCGCTACAGCCGGGAATTCGAATCCTGGGCTGGTGTTAAAGAGTAGAGCTTTTTGTTTCCGCTGGGGATGATGGTTGCAAGAATACCGGTAGGAGAGGATGACTCCGTTGGGGAATAAACTTGGCGAATAGATTACTCTGCGGGGAGTGAACTCTGGGGAAAGAGAGGTACTTTACTGAGATTGATGATAACTCCGCTGGGGATACCATTGTCGAGCTCTGTTGGAAGATTTGATAAACTTCGCTGAGGATAGGAAGAACTTCGCCGATGACGATCTTTCCGTGGCAATTGGCTGAGGATAACCCAATTATATCCTGGTGGGGAAATAACCTTTGAATAAATCCGGGGAGAGCGTTCGTGCTCTGTAGGGGATAAGCTTCCAGAATCTAGTAGGGATAAGCTTCCTACTGGGGAGATTGGTTGAACTTTCCTGGGGAAACTTTCAGATTGGACTGGGGAATGGCTCCCTTGGATGTCCGGTATGCCGCCGGGGAACAATCTTAGATCAAGATTGTCGGGGACGCTTGTTAGGAATGTCTGTATACTCCGTTGGGGAATGTTGAGATCTGCTGGGGATAATCCACCTTCTTTAAGGCTTGGCAATATGCTAACTCTGCTTGGGGAGAGTATCGTTGACTTGCTGGCTCACTCTCTGGGGAATTAAGATATCTTGGTTACACTCTTCAGCCGAACTTACCTTGGTACCTTGGTGGACAGAGCAATTAGATTGCTTAGACAACTCATTATTGCCCCTGTTTCTGATGTTACTTGTAATTAATCCTTTGTTTCGCATGCAAATATTTATGAGTTAACAATTAGTGTCAAATGCATATATCAAAATTGAACATTGGACGTTCTTTACAAAACAAAACAGAAAGAGGAAAAGCAATTGGCAATTGGTCTGAAAAGTGAATTGGTATTGATTTTTGAATTTGCCTGTAAATAGGCGTTTATGTACAAGAGGCTGACGTCCTAGTAAGAGGACGCCGCCGAACAACAGATTTTATACAATTCATACAAATAAGACAAAACAGCTATGTGAAAAGATAATCCCACTGGGTTCCAACTCTGCTATCGCCTTTATATCTTCGAGCGTCTCATCACTTGGCTGCTCAGTTGAAGATGAAGCTGATTGATCGATGCCGTCTGAACTTGATGTTGATACCGGATTCTGGATGCACGGTGATCCAATGAGACATAGTATTACGCTTTAATCCCTAACTTTTGCCTGGACCGCCCTTTCGGGTTTTCGGTCCACCGGGATACCCATTTTTGCCCAAGCCGCCTTTTCAGGTTTTCGACTTGTCGGGTGTACAGATTTTTTCATTTCATCCCTCATTTTGCCCGAACCCTTTTGGTTCGCCGGGAAGCCCTAATTTTTGCCTAGGTATGTCAACCTAGCGGGTCTTTTATCATGCGTAGTATCTTTTTACTATGTCTGCATTGGCGGGGTGAGGAAGGTCGTCACCATCCATGGTGGTTAGAATCATGGCTCCTCCTGAGAACACATGTTTAACCACAAATGACCCTTCGTATGTAGGGGTCCATTTGCCCCTGGGATCACTTTGAGGAAGAATGATGCGTTTGATTACCAGGTCCCCAACTTGATACTCTTGTGGCCTGACTTTCTTGTTAAATGCCCTGATCATCCGTTTTTGGTACGTTTGACCATGACAGATAGCAGTGAGTCTCTTTTTGTCAATTAGATTTAATTGATCAAGTCGTGCCTGGATCCAGTCATCTTCGCTCAAATCTGCATCCTTCATTATCCGGAGAGAGGGTATCTGGACTTCGATAGGCAAGACTGCCTCCATGCCATAGACCAAGGAAAAGGGAGTTGCCCCTGTTGATGTTCTTGCTGAGGTGCGGTACCCATGAAGAGCAAATGGTAACATCTCGTGCCAATCTTTATAGGTCACTGTCATCTTCTGCACAATTTTCTTGATATTCTTATTAGCTGCTTCTACGGCCCCATTCATTTTCGGCCGATAAGGAGAAGAGTTGTGGTGCTGTATCTTGAATTGCTCGCAGAGCTCAGTGATCATCTTGTTATTGAGATTGGTACCATTATCCGTAATGATCCTTTCCGGGACGCCGTATCGACATATCAGGTTATGCCGGATGAACCGTGCCACGACGTTCTTGGTTACTGTAGCGTAAGAAGCTGCTTCAACCCACTTCGTAAAATAATCGATCGCCACTAGGATGAAGTGATGCCCATTGGATGCCGTAGGTTTAATCTCGCCGATCATATCAATGCCCCACATTGCGAAAGGCCAAGGTGCAGCCAAGACATTCAGAGGAACTGGAGGAACGTGCACCTTATCTGCATAGATCTGGCACTTGTGACATGTCCGAGAATGTTGGTAGCAGTCGGCTTCCATTGTGGACCAGAAATATCATGCCCAAAGGATCTTCTTTGCCATGGTGTGTCCACTGGAATGTGTTCCGAAGGTACCTTCATGCAGTTCTGCCATGATCTTTTCTGCTTCAGCTTTATCCACACAACGCAGTAAGGTTGAATCATGGTTTCTCTTGTACAGAATGCCGTTGCTAAGGAAGAACTTTGTCGCGAACCTTCTCAGAAACTTTTTGTCATTGATGGATGCACCCTCGGGGTATTCTTGAGCTTCCAGATACCTCTTCACCTCATGATACCAGGGTTTCTCAGTTACTATCTCAGCCTCAAGATCACAATAATATGCAGGTTCGTCCAGTTTCCAGATGATGATCCGGGGAGCCTCATTGTCCCATTTTACTTTGAACATAGAAGACATCGTAGCCAGCGCGTCCGCCAACTGATTCTCCTCTCTTGGGAAGTGTTCAAAAGTTATCTCCGTGAAATGGGGGATTAATGTCAACACGCATTCTTTGTAAGGAATAAGGTTTGGATGTTTCGTATCCCACTCGCCTTTGATCTGGTTGATCACGAGAGCGGAATCTCCGAAGACACTCAGAAAATTGATCCTTAAGTCAATCGCAGCTTGAAGACCCATGATGCATGCCTCATACTCCGCCATGTTGTTGGTGCAGTTGAAACATAGTCAGGCAGTGAGTGGAGTATGAGTTCCTTTAGGGGATATGATCACAGCGCCAATGCCGTTACCCAAAGCGTTGGAAGCTCCGTCAAAATGCATAGACCATCGGGATCCTTCCTTAGGTCCTTCATCCGGTCCAGGTACTTCACAATCAGTCACTACCATGATGTTCTCGTCAGGAAATTCAAAGTTCATTGACTGGTAGTCGTCTACTGCCTGGTGTGCCAAATGGTCTGCCGACACACTCCCCTTGATAGCTTTCTGAGTCGTGTACTGGATGTCGTATTCTGTCAAGATCATTTGCCATCTTGCTATTCTTCCGGACAAGGAAGGCTTTTCGAATATGTACTTTATTGGATCCATTTTTGAAATCAACAGAGTAGTGTGAGTCAGCATATACTATCTCAGCCGGCGAGCAGCCCATACCAAAGCGCAACAAGTTTTCTCGAGCAGTGAGTATCGGGTCTCACAGTCGGTAAACTTTTTGCTAAGGTAATAAATGGCGTGCTCTTTTCGGCCAGACTCGTCATGCTGCCCCAGCACACACCCCATTGAGTTGTCAAGTACTGTCAGGTATAATATTAGAGGTCTCCCTTCAACCGGTGGCATAAGAATGGGTGGTTCTTGGAGATACTCTTTGATTCTGTCGAAAGCGGCCTGGCATTCATCATTCCAACGTACTACTTGATCTTTCTTCAGCAGCTTGAAGATTGGTTCACAGGTAGCAGTTAGATGCGAGATGAATCGGGCAATGTAATTCAAACGTCCTAGAAAGCCTCTGACTTCTTTCTCTGTCTTAGGAACTTGCATCTCTTGTATGGCTTTAACCTTGGCAGGGTCCACTTGAATACCTTTGTCACTTACGACGAAGCCTAGCAGCTTTCCAGATCTTACCCCAAAGGTGCACTTGTTTGGGTTCAACCTCAGCTTGTACAATTTCAGACGGTCAAACAGCTTCTGTAGATGGTCAAGGTGTTCCTCCTCAGTTTGGGACCTTGCAATCATATCGTCGACATACACTTCAATCTCATGGTGGATCATGTCATGAAATAAAGCAACCATGGCACGTTGGTAGGTTGCCCCAGCATTTTTCAACCCGAATGGCATGACCTTGTAGCAGAAGGTGCCACACTGAGTGACAAAGGTAGTCTTTTCCATGTCTTCAGGAGCCATCTTGATCTGATTATAACCTGAAAAGCCGTCCATGAAGGAGAACACCTTGTGCTGAGCAATATTGTCAACCAAAACATCAATGTGAGGTAGGGGGAAGTCATCCTTGGGGCTGGCCCTGTTCAAATCCCTGTAGTCAACACACATTCTGACCTTACCATCTTTCTTTGGCACTGGAACCACGTTGGCAACCCACTGAGGGTAAGAAGTCACTGCTAGAAACCCGACATCAAATTGCTTCATAACCTCAGCTTTGATCTTCTCGGACATCTCTGGACGCATACGGCGGACCTTTTGTTTAACCGGAGGGCATTCTTCCTTGGTAGGCAAGTGATGGACCACAATGTCGGTATCCAACCCAGGCATGTCTTCGTAGGACCAGGCAAAGATTTCTACATAATCATACAACATCTGGATCAACCGTTGTTTCACGCTGAGCTCTAGATTGACACCAATCTTAACTTCCTTTTTATCTGTCTCAGTACCCAGATTTACCGTTTCCACTGGCTCTTCATGTGGCTGAATGGCCCTCTCTTCCCGGAGTAACAGTCTTGCAAGCTCGCCAGGCACTTCGCAATCATCTTCACCTTCGTCTACGGCTAAGTTGATCGGATTTTCGAAGTCATAACTGGCAGTAGCAGAGTTGTTACCAATGAGATCCAGAGTGGATTGAAACCTGTATAGGCGAGTGTGTGTAAATATAGCTGTTTTGCAATATATAAAGAAAGAAAGAAAGAGAGCACAAGATTTGAGATGCGAAAAACGTCCAATGTCTTTATTCATGATATATGGAAATGACAAGTAATAAGCCCTCACAAATGAAGCCAACGGTGCCCCGGGTAAGACACCGGGCCATAAAGTTTCAATTTATTGTTCATTACAAATTAAAAACAAAGGAATTCATTACTGCGTAACAAAAGTAACAGGTATGTGGTCTTTTGCAGTCCAATTGTTCAGTCCACCGTCGGTCGTCGGGTAGATCCAGCTATCAAACTCAGATTCCTCCACATCGCCTTCAATAGCATTCACTCCCGGGTTGGTGATGAACACGGGAGGTCTTCCGATCCTTGCTTTGCACACAGCCCTCTGAGCCTCTTTCTCAATTACAGCCCGGGCATCCTTTAAGGAAGCCATCTTCAAAGGAAAGTCTTCTTCAATTACTGTTTCTGCTGACGCCAATGTTGGAGGCACCTCTTCAAAATGTTGAAAGGAAGTTTCAATGAACTCCCCGTCCATCTCTATATACCGGAACGAGTTCAGATGACTAACCATGTATTCTTCCTCTCCCTGCACTGTAACAATCTTCCCTCTGACAGGGTACTTAAGCTTTTGGTGTAGAGTGGATGTCACAGCCCCAGCCTTGTGGATCCGGGGACGACCCAGCAAACAAGAATAAGATGGACGAATGTCCATCACATAGAACGTTGAGTCGAAGACTTGGGAACCAACACGAATCAGAATATCCACTTCACCATGTACCATCCTCTTCGACCCGTCAAAGGCTCGGACAATGATGTTGCTAGGCTTCAACTCCAGACCCTCACAATCCAACCTGTCCAAGGCCTTCTTGGGCAATACATTCAACGAAGAACCGGTGTCTACCAACACGTGTGCGAGAGTAGTGCCCCTGCATTCAATGGAGACATGTAGGGCATCATTGTGATTCTTTCCCTTGGCGGTCAGATCAGCATCAGAGAAACCCAACCCATTGTCAGCGGTCAAATTGGCCACACAGTCAGTAAATTGGTCCGCAGATGTCTCTTGTGGCACATGGGCCGTCTTCAGAAATGAAATCAGGGCCTTGGCATGGGCCTCCAAGCACAACAACAATGACAGCATGGAGATCTTAGAGGGGGTATGCCCCAGTTATTCAACGACGTTGAAGTCACTCTTCTTAATGATCTTAAGGATTTCCTCCATCTCTTGCTGGGAGGCTTCAACATTAACAGTCTTTGGTGCCTCCATCTGGGTAGGCACATCAGCAATCCCTTTGCCCCGAGTGTCAGATGACTCGGCAGCAGGGGTAGAAACTTGATCAGAAGGGGAAACATGCGCACTTGTAGGCGTGATGATAAGAGGTCTTCGGATAACTGGTGGCGCAATGTCAGGCGAGAAGAGCCTGCCACTGCGAGTAACTTTAGCGGGACCGGTGATGTTACTGATACTGGTACTGGTGTTGAACTCCTGCTTTACTCCAAGTACATACACATCTGCCCCATAGTGCCATGGGACAGCCTTGTCAGATTCATAGGGGAGGGGCCCCGGAACAGTAATAATGATGGGTGCAACAGACATGGTTTTGACTGGCTTCCTCGGGGGATCCTTGGTAGGATTATTGAAGATGGTGACAACAGATACTTCTTCAACAGGAACAATAGGAACATCGGTCTTCTTGAACAAAATTTCTTTGCTATCCATCAGGCTTTGGATGCCTGACTTCAGCAATGGACAACCAGTAGGGGAAACGGCACACAGAAGGTAACCCTTGCTACAACCCGGAAATAAACCGGCTAGCAATAGGTTCCTCTTAACGGTCAATAAAGAGGTAGCAACATCATTCACAGAAACTGCATACAAGTCTTCCTCAATAGCATTTACTCCATGCTGGGGCATATGAGCAGTCACAACGTTTGGCCTTTCGGGCGCCTCAAATTGTATTTCCTTCGCATCAATAAGGTCTTGAACCTTATTTCTTAGGGCCCAACAATCATCAGTAGAGTGCCCCGGGCTATCAGAGTGATAAGCACAGTGGGCATTGGGATTATACTTCGGAGAGGTAGTGTTCACAACCTTCGGAGCTTCTCTAACGGTCACCAAGTTGGTCGATAGCAGTTGCGGCAAGATCTGCGACAAGGTCATACTAAGCCGAGTGTATTCTCTTCTGGGTCTCTCAGCCCTTGGTTGGTTAGGTTACCGAGGAGCGGCAACAGGCTTTGTAATAACCACCACGTTGACATCTTGGCGGCGTTCCGGTTTGTTTTGCCTCCTAGGCCCATACACAGCACTGGCTTCCTTTTTGAAAGGCTTCTTCTTAGAACTTGAGGACGCACCTTTCTGAATCTTTCCTGATTTCATACCAGCCTCTATCCTTTCCCCAGTCAGAATGAGGTCTGTAAACCCTGCAGACGAATTGCCAATGAGATGATTGAAGAACGGCCCGGATAGGGTCCCCAAGAACATGTCCACAAGTTCACGGTCGGTTAACGGTGGCTGCCCCCTGCCAGCCAGGTCCCTCCACTTCTGCGCATACTCTTTAAAACCTTCTCCCGATCCTAGTGACATACCCTGGAGTTGAGTACGTGTAGGAGCGAGGTCGGCATTATACTGATACTGCTTGTAAAAAGCAGTAGCCAATTCCTCCCAGTTACGAACCTTGGTTCCATCCAGCTGATAGAACCATTCGAGATGAGTCCCTGAAAGACTCTCCTGGAAGAAATGGATCCATAAGTTCTTGTCCACAGTATACGGCTGAATCTTCCGCACATAAGATCTGAGATGTAGCTTAGGGCAGGACGCCCCTTCATACTTTGCGAAAGATGGTGCTTTGAACTTGTGTGTGATTACCACACCAGAAGATAGACCCAAGTCTCCGAAATCCAACCCAGGCACTTGTTGAATTTCCATGGCATTCAGACAATCCTCTAACTGCTTGTACTTGTCTTCAGCTGGAGGATACTGCTCCTCATTGAAATCGGTCTCGTTGTCAGAGACCACCGGACTAGGAACCCTTCCCCCCTGGGGACTGCCTTTCCCTACAGAAGAGCCAGCTTGATCAACCTCATTCTGCAGTGTGTTACCAAACCTCCGGCCAGTGTTGAATAGTACAGTTCTCTTCTTCTTCTTCTTGACCAGCAGAGCCTTCAATTCCTCTTGACCTTGGGCTAAACTCATACTCAGCTCTTGGAATTGGGCGTTCTGAGCCTGGAGGGCCTTGATGGACTGCTCGGTAGATGATTCAGGATTCATGATGCTGAAATAAATAGCAAAGAACATTAAGCAACCTGAAAAAAAGAGTACCTGTGATGCACATGATGCATGATATGTGTTTATGCAATGCATTCAAGGGTTCGGAAGTTCAAATTTGTTGTAGACAAAAAGGAACACACGTTATCATTAAGAAATAATTGTTCAATACATCAAGGCCTTATGGGCAACCATTACAAAGTAAATTAATCCCAAAAGACACTGCGCATCCTCTTCGGAGCTATGTAAGTGTTGAGAGTCTTTTCCTCGTGCAGTAAGCGGGTGAGCTCTAAGACCTTCTTCTCACTAGCATGTAGACTGGACTCAAGAGAATTCCGTTCTTCCTTAAGCTGGATCCATCTCTTCTGCATTTCTTCCCAGGATGTAGGCATGTCAGGATGTTGAATGGTGTAGGGCACTTCTCCTTCCAACACTGGCTCTTTGATCACAGGGAGAACATGAGGATATGGCATCACTAACTTCTGGGAGTGGGCTCGTACCCACTTGAGATAAGGCTCCAACGGGATGGAGTTCCTGTGCCCCAGTGTCTTGATGTCTACCTTGTTGGGCATCCTCCAAGCACTGATAAATCTCTGGCGAAGTCCTTGTGCATCGTTGTCGAAGTCAAAAACTATGTCAGGAACTAACATGTCATGAGGGTCGTCCCTCCGAGCATAGCCAAACTGTCTCCAAGCCAGACAAGGGTTGTAAGTAATACCTCCTCTGATTCCAAGTAAAGGAACATTAGGAAACTCCCCGCAACGATCAATGATAGTGACATCCTCTCTGGACCGAGAGCACCAATGTATATCAGCATGTGTAAGAGTCATTAATCGTTGTGACCATCTCAAACCCCGCTCATTCTTCAAAACTGATTGTGGAAGGTGCGAAATAAACCACCTTCCCAGGAGAGGAGTGCAGCACATAAGAACACCTCTTTTTCTCATGGTTCGAGTGTAACATGAGTGAAGGATATCCCCAAGCAACGTAGGTATAGGATTCCTGGACATGAAGATCTTGATAGCGTTGATATCTATAAGCTGATCTGGATTCGGGAACAACACCAAACCATAGACAAGGAGGGCCACAACTTCTTCAAAAGCTTGTAGGTCAAGGGAATTCCAACATTCTTGGGCCTTCTCAAACAGAAACCTGGCCAAGAACCCTTTGATACCACTTCTAACTTCCCAATGTCCCTTGATGTCAGATGGTTGTAGGCGTAATGCTTTAGCAATCTCTTCAAGTTGGGGTTCCCTTTCCGTACCGTTGTATGGTAGTTGACTAAGAATAGGGATCTTCAGAAGCCGGGAGAACTCTTCCAATGTAGGCACCAGTTGATAATCCAGGAAAGTAAAACAGTGATGCAGAGGGTCAAAGAACTGGAAAAGGACCTTTATCATATCTTCCTCAATGTTGGTGTTGACCAAACTGATGAGTCTTCCATGTTTCTCACTGAAAGAAGAGCTCTCGGGAATCCTGGATATAAGTTCCTTAAGCTGAGGAGGGATCCTTACAAGGCTGATCTGAATTGTCTTTCTGCGGATAATTTCCATGTCCTACAAAACAAGAACAAAGATGAAGATTCGAACCCCTGAAATGGTTAGTGGATACATATGATGCTGTATGATGTTATGATGCTATGATAAAAACACACCACAAATATCCACAAAAAGCAAACATGGTAAGGCACACAAGTCACACAAGACAGCCCTAAGAGTTCAGGCCAGCATGGGGTCTAGGTATTACCCTCTAGAGGTTGGTGGGCTCAAAACCTGTCCTATCAGAAGTAACCGGGTTCTAAGGGTCCCAATATCATTGGATTGTTTTCTGTGTTCATCGTTTCGATTTAGCCACTGAACTGGCGACCGAAATATTCATAGAAAACAACCCTCAACTGAGTGTAGTATCGAGTATCAACCAACCTCAGACTGCACCAAAGTCAGTTATCTCACTACCCTAAAGAGGCCAAGATGGTTCAATTAAGGTTCCTAAGGTCAGTTGATGCTTCACGACACCACGCGGCGGCCCCGTACTCTCCTTGACTGGACTCAAGGGTTACCGGTACTCACCAAAGTGCCACATCAACGTAGCAGACTGCTTCAACCATGTCGGTATACCCCGCACAGTTCCCTCACAGTCTTGTTGCTACTTTCTAAGAAGGTATCCCCAGATCCGGGTTAGGATCTATAGAACTCATAAGATAGTACCCACAATAATAAAGCAAACAATTCAGACAATTGAAAACACAAGTGATCTTAGTCCTAAGGTACACCTCACTTTTAAAGAATCCCCAGCAGAGTCGCCAGTTCTGTGATCGGTGGATTTAGAACTGTCTGTTTAACGCTGGTTCGCGAAATGTCACGGAAGCAAGAGTCGCCACCATCTTTTATTTTCTCCAATATGGACAGGACAAAAGCACAGCAAAATTCCTTATGAGATAGTTTCTCGGTTCGGGAGGTAGATTTATAGAAAGGGAAGGTATTAGCACCCTTTCTATCCATGGTTATCCATGGGCTCTTAGATACTTGCTCATTGTGTTTTCAAAATGTTTGCTTTTCAATTGTGAGTGGGTTTGAAAAAAGTTTCGTTTAAAGATTTCTGAATAACTCTTGTATCAGTCCTCAAGAGTGTTTGAAAAATTGTTTTGAAAGTCTTTTTTTGAAAGTGTCAGTGTGAAAAGAGTTTTTGATTTGTTTTTGAGAGAGCAAGTATCTATGAGTCATCTACCTACCCTAAGGAATTAGGCTGTGTAAATGTCCTTAAGGTAGTGCCATCCCACCATTGAGAGGTAGGTAGCACCACCGTTGGAGGTGTTCGGGTCAATTCGAGTGTTAGGGACAGTGTGGTCACCGAAGCAACAGTTAGGACACCTTAGAAGCTACCCTTATGTCCTTGATCCTTTTTTTATTCCGAGGCAACCGTTTCGAGGCAACTATTCCGAGGCAACCGTTTCGAGGCAACTTGTTTTGAGGCAACTGGATCATGGACATAAGGACTTACTAAGACGTCCTATACTTGACGACCACATTTCGAAGGCAGCAGGTGAGGCGTACCCTAAGAGTGGTGTGTGAATTTGTGTGTTGTTTTCAGTTTAATATTTATCTTTAATCATGGCATTGTGAGCTACGCTTGTTTTTAGTTAACATACATTCTTTCATGCAATTTAGAATTTTAGAGTGCGGAAATTTAAATGCGGAAAGATAAATCCTACGCTATTACAAGGCGCGGGTCTATACATCGCCAAAATACAAAGACCCGTTTGATAAAAGATGCGGAAAGTAAAAAGACCTAATTACTATTACAAGCCTTGAGCAGTTACATAATATTCAAAAGAAAATAATGCACGAAATAGAAATTGAAATTAAACGTCCGAGGGTTTCGACCCTTTTGAAATTAAACGAAATTAAAGTCTAATGAATTATTTAATTAAAGAAAAGAAATTGTTTTTTATGTTTTTGGTATTTATGAAAATAAAGAAAATTAAAATTAGAAGGAAACCCTAGTTCTAAATATTTTAATTATTAATAAAAAGAAATATTAAAGTTACTCTAATTTACTAATTAATTAATATACATGTTTATTTACAAAAATAAATAGTAATAAATAAAAAAATAAGCCAAAACCTAATTCTATAGAATTTTATTTATTAAAGAAAAAAAATTGAATTAAAACCTAAATTAACTAAATTAATTATTAGAGTTATTTACAAAAATTAATTAGTGAATAAATTAATAAGAATTAAATATAAAACATTTTTTGGTTTTCTGTTTTTATTTATGAAAATTAATTATTTTTATGGTGAATTAATTAAAAACAATTAAAACATTAAAAGAATTAGAAAAGAAAATCAAATAAAATTAAAAAAAAAGTGCAAACCAAAGGGGGTGTCAGGCCCCAAAGGGAGGTGTTTTGAAGTATTCTGGCCCATTGAAGCAAAGCCTGTTTGACCTTTCCAGCTTGAGTGCACGTGGTTGACTGAGGTACATGATATACCTCCTTTTGTGACTCTTGGATGGAAGCTCATGGCCATGTGGCAAGCTTGGACGTGAGGCTGCATGATGGACCTTAGGGCGTGTACTGCATGGGAATGGATTAGAACAAAAATCATGAATTAAGTGGGGGGACCTGGGAATCGAACCCAGGTCCCTATGCCTGCAAGACACCTCATCAACCAACTGGGCTATTGCGTTTGTTTGTTAACATAATGGAGAGTGATTATTATATAAAAAAAATAAGTGTTAGTGGTATGAACAAAAAAATCACGCGCCAAATTTGAATGCTCCTATCATATGATGATACACTAGCTTTCTTCTTCGTTTATCTGCAAATAGAAAACAAGTAGCGGGGGTTTTAAACCCCCACTAAATGAAACCTGTGAAAATAGAGATTAGAAGCTGGATTAATATAAAAAGGGCGCGAGGGCATTATTGGATTCGTCTTGCTGCAACGATTCTGTCCATATAGGTTTGGTGGTCTAATTTTACCATATATGAGAACCCCTAATTTTGAAGTTCTGAAACCCTAGGTTTCATCCATGGCAGATTTGGATATAAGCATCTTTAGAACAATTAAACGTTACCAAAAGCTTCAGAAGATCATTATTAGTATAAATCAATATTCAAAATATAACAATGATGCATGGAAAGCAGAATTCGATTATGGAAATTTTCATGAGAAAGATGATTCTGTTCTACCGTTTCTTGGAGTATGGAAGCGTGTTCTTGATTGCAATCAATTCCTGGAAGGTTCAGAAACGTATTAGAATGCGTTTTATGCTTTGAAACGTCCTGCAAATGTGAAATCAGTTTCAAGCTTTTTGGTTGAAATTTTGCAATTTGGTTCTATGTTTGTGAGCAGCTTTTCGTGTATGTCTGCATTAGGTTTCCTTGTGCATATGTAAGTGAAGCATTCTAGGTCAAAAACAAGGCCCAAAAGTCCATGAATTGATGATTTCAATATTTGATTTTTCCATATATTTTTCAATCTTTTTTCATTGAAAATCTTGCCAAATGTGGATGATCTTGTCCCCTTGGATGATGCAAGAAATCTTTAGCATATAATGAACTTATTTGCTGCACAAAAAGATTTGAAAATGCATTATTTGATATTTTCTCATAATTAAATCTAATTAAATGAATTAATAAGAATAAAAATTCAAATAATTAATTAAAAATAAGAAAATAAATCATCTTTAGCTCAATGGGTCGTGCATAGGCTTTTGGTAATGATTCAAGGAAGAATTTGAGACCCATTAGCATTTTTGAAGCTTTTGAAGCAAAGTTGACTTTTCAAAGTTCCCAAAAATTTCCCAACTTCTCCAATGCATATCTTGCTCAATTTTTAAGCTATGATCATGTTCTTGGACATTTTGGAAAGGTCTTGAAGTCCTCTAATCAATGTCTTTGGTACCATGTCATTTTGATTTACCAATCTCAAGTTATGGTCTTTGACTTAAAGTGCCTTTTTGTTGACTTTTGAAAATGACCTATAATGTTGAAATTGATAACTTTTTGTGAGAGCATTTCTTGGACTTGAAGTATGAAGATGAATTGTAGGAAATATCCTCCTCTTCAAAATGAGCTTTGGATGGGATTTTTCTGATAAACCATGAAGAAGTTATGCCTTGGTCAATTTGCAGTTGACTTTTTTAGCTGTCCAAAAATAGAAACTTTTGCATCTTGAGACTTTTTGAGCCATGCTTGTGGAATCATGATCAAGAATTGATGAAATGATGTTTGTGGCTTCAAAATAAGATGTTGACCAAAAATATTGACTTTTGACTGTCAAATGACCATTTTGCCCCTGTAGTTGACTGTGGAGCAATTAGGGTTTTTGACTGTGCAACTTGATGCTGTGAGTCTTGAAACTTGGCATATGGATGCTTGACAATGTGTATAGGCATATGGGACTTGATTGGACCCTTGGAAACCTCAATTTCTTTGCCAGAACCAAAACCCTAATTTTGGCTGTGTTAGGAGGCAATTGGACTGTGCAACCCTTGGGAGATTTTGAACCATGATCTTGCCAAATCTTGAAGAATATGGGAGGGCAAATTTTGGGGTACAACAACTTCCGTTCACTGATGATGAACTATCAACGTTCACTGAAGATAGAAAAAAGATAAAAAAACACCGATGTTCACTGCCAATGTACTACCAACATTCACTGAAGGTAGAAAGGGAAAATATC
The DNA here is from genome assembly GCA_948472305.1 of Vicia faba. Taxonomy (NCBI): domain Eukaryota; kingdom Viridiplantae; phylum Streptophyta; class Magnoliopsida; order Fabales; family Fabaceae; genus Vicia; species Vicia faba. The sequence goes on from OX451737.1 coordinate 1,481,757,396, forward strand.
ATATCACCTCTGTTCATTAACGATGAACTGTCAACGTTCACTGAAGATAGAAAAAAGATAATAAACACGGACGTTCACTGCCGATGTACTACCAACATTCACTGAAGGTAGAAAGAGAAAATATATCATATCACCGCCGTTCACTGATGATGAACTATCAACATTCACTGAAGATAGCAAAAAGATAAAAAACACCGACGTTCACTGCCGATGTACTACCAACGTTCACTGAAGGTAGAAAGAGAAAATATATCATATCACCGCCGTTCACTGACAATGAACTATCAACGTTCACTGAAGATAGCAAAAAGATAAAAAAAACACCAAAGTTCAGTGTCGATGTACTACCAACGTTCACTGAAGGTAGAAAGAGAAAATATATCATATCACCGCCGTTCACTGACGATGAACTATCAACGTTCACTGAAGATATTATAAAGATAATAAACACCGATGTTCACTGGCGATGTACTACCAACATTCACTGAAGGTAGAAAGAGAAAATATATCATATCACCGCCGTTCACTGATGATGAACTATCAATGTTCACTGAAGATATCAAAAAGATAATAAACACCGACGTTCACTGCCGATGTACTACCAACATTCACTGAAGGTAGAAAGAGAAAATATATCATATCACCGCTGTTCACTGACGATGAACTATCAACGTTCACTGAAGATTGCAAAAAGATAATAAACACTGACGTTCACTGCCGATGTACTACCAACGTTCACTGAAGGTAGGAAGAGAAAATATCATCAAGTTTTCCCTAAAATTCTGGTGTTTCACCTAGAACGGGTCTCAACTTCTTCTTTAACCAAGGAAATCTGCCTGGAAAAGATCAAACACAAGTTATCTCAAATAAAGAGACTTGTTACTCATTGTCATGGGGAACTGAAAAGAGAAATGAATTTCTGGGGATAGAAATATGACTTCCCGAGGAAATGCCACGATATTCCTGCTGAGGAGATAAAGTCTTCCCGTGCAAAATAAATGCACAAACCAAAACTCAAAGTTTTCAGAAATCCAAAGTAAATAATATTGTCATGCAACCACAGATCCAAATCAGAAATAAACTGGAGCAAAACAGCCAACAAAGATACATCCTTTGAGAATTAAACTCAAGAAGGAAAATCGAATCCATCTAAGCAAGGAGCGTTGCAGGAAGGCCAGGGAAAAATGTCAATGAACAATGATTTGTCAATTTTAGTCATGCATGATGTATGTATGTATGTATGTATGTATGAGTGTTATCGTGCATATGCTGGTAAAAGGATACATAATCAGCACAAACAAACAAAACCGCCTCACGTACTAACAACATTGGGCTAAACTTCAACCAGAAATATCATTCCAAGAAAGGTAAAACAAACTGCGGAAACCAAACCTATTTCCTGCCTTAACTTCACTGAGGAGAAACATAATCCGGATGTAGCCAAATCAAACAGATACCGGGGTAGAATATCCTTCTTCCGGTTTCATCGGAGAAGCAGTTTTCCAAAAGTAACACGCCTACTGGAGATTACAAGACCAACCTCAAATAAAGCAGACTGACACCGACACAACCAAACCTCACTGGGGAATTCAAGCCTACCTCCCTGGAGAAAAATGCGGATTGAAAATTTTCATCACGAACACTCATTCCAACAAGAGATGCTATGGGATAACCTTCCCGGGAAATCAAGAAGTCAACACTAGTGCCAATACTTCAAAAAGAGCGACATCTCAGCACACCAAGGGAATAAAACCTTTCATCATACGAGGGAAGACTTTGCTGGGGAATCTGGGACGGAGGTTTCTGACCATGCAAACCCAAAATCAAAAGTGAACCAAGACTTGACTAGGGATAATGGGACCACAAACCCAAAACTGTACCTTGCACCCACTGATATCGTCTTTAACTATCTGAGAAACACGCAAAGATTACGCCCATACTAGTAAAATGACAAGAGAAAACCTTCATGAAGGGAGTAAATCTCCTTAAAACAATCGAAGTTTTTTCATTCATTGGATCACCATTCTTGTTGTTATTGTTTCATCACAAATCCCAAAGTAAATTGAATTGTAAAGATCTCTTTTTTTTTTGAAAAGTCAATTTTTCTATTTAATCTTTTTGCTTTAAAAGTTATTATCATTAATAAATGGAGTCTTTGCAAGCTAAATAAAATAAGAACACAAAGAATTGGGTAAAAGCTCGAATTTCATTAATAGAATGGTAGTCTGCGAATGGCGAGACTCCATGGATGATTACAAAGTTTGGGAAATGGTAATACATAATGGAAAAAATACATTGAGATACAATGACCACTATTCCCCCTAATAACTTTTGGAAATCCTGAGCTGCGGCTTTTGTTGAAGTATGGTAAGGATCCGAGAAGATTGTTGCTTCAACGATCAAGTCTTGTCTGACGTAGTTACTTTCCAAGAAAAATCCCTAAATTTTTCCTAAGCTGCCCTTGCGGGTTTTCAACTTAGCGGGAAATTTATTCTGTTTATGTCTCTAATTTTTGCCTAGACCGCCCTTTCGGGTTTTTGTCCTACCGAGACGCTCCTTTTTGCCTAAGCCTCCCTTTCAGGTTTTCAACTTAGCGACCTATTCTTTTATTTCTTTAGGCGAAGTATTTCTTGACTGCATCAGCATTCATGAGACGTGTGAACTCCTCGCCATTCATAGTTTCAAGAATTAATGCACCACCAGAGAAGGCTTTTTTGACAACATCCGGGCCTTCAAAATTGGGAGTCCACTTGCCCCTAGAATCAGTGTTGAAAGACATGATCTTCCTGAGCACGAGGTCGCCTTCTCTGAATTCACGAGGATTAACCTTTTTATCAAATGCTTTCTTCATTCTTCTCTGATATAACTGCCCATGACATAAAGCTGTCATTCTCTTCTCTTAAATCAAATTCAATTGGTCAAACCTATTATGGACCCATTCAGCCTCTGTCAATTTGGTTTCCATTATCACACGTAACGAGGGAATCTCTACTTCGACAGGGAGTACCGCTTCCATTCCATACACCAGGGAGAACGGGGTTGCTCTTGTTGAAGTGCGAACAGATGTTCGATATCCATGCAGAGCAAAAGGGAGAATTTCATGCCAATCCTTATAAGAGACAACCATTTTCTGTATGATCTTTTTGATATTCTTATTTGCGGCTTCGACAGCACCATTCATATTTGACCGGTAAGGGGAAGAATTATGATGCTTGGATCTTGAATTTCTCGCACAGGGCGGTGATCATAGTATTGTTTAGATTCGTACCATTGTCCGTGATGAATCTCTATGGGATACCATACTGTTGTACCCCAAAATTTTCCCTCCCATATTCTTCAAAATTTGGCAAGATCAAGCTTCAAAATCTCTCAAGGGTTGCACAGTCCAATTGCCTCCTAACACAGCCAAAATTAGGGTCTTGGTTCTGGCAAAGAAATTGAGGTTTCCAAGGGTCCAATCAAGTCTCAAATGCCTATATACATTGTCAAGCATCCATATGTCAAGTTTCAAGACTCACAGCATCAAGTTACACAGTCAAAAACCCTAATTGCTCCACAGTCAACTGTAGGGGCAAAATGGTCATTTGACAGTCAAAAGTCAAAATTTTGGTCAACATCTTATTTTGAAGCCACAATCATCATTTGATCAATTCTTGATCATGATTCTCAAAGCATGGCTCAAAAAGTCTCAAGATGCAAAAGTTTCTATTTTTGGACAGCTAAAAAGTCAACTGCAAATTGACCAGGGCATAACTTCCTCATGGTTTATCAGAAAAATCCCATCCAATGCTCATTTTGAAGGGGATGACATTTCCTACAACTCATCTTCACACTCCAAGTCCAAGAAATGCTCTCACAAAAAGTTATCAATTTCAACATTATAGGTCATTTTCAAAAGTCAACAAAAAGCCACTTTAAGTCAAAGACCATAACTTGAGATTGGCAAATCAAAATGACATGGGACCAAAGGAATTGGTTAGAGGACTTCAAAACATTTCCAAAATGGCCAAGAACATGTTCATAGCCTCAAAATTGAGCAAGATATACATTGGAGAAGTTGGGAAATTTTTGGGAACTTTCAAAAGTCAACTTTGCCTAAAAAGCTTCAAATTTGCTAATGGGCCTCAAATTCTTTCTTGAATCGTTACCCAAAGCCTATGCACGACCCATTGAGCTTAAAAGGATTTATTTTCTTATTTTTAATTAATTAATTGAATTTTTATTCTTATTAATTCATTTAATTAGTTTTAATTGTAGAAAATATCAAATAATGGTTATCAAATCTTTTTATGCAGCAAATATACTCCACACATGCTAAGGATTTCGTGCATCAATCAACAAGACAAGATCTTCCATAATTGGCAAAGTTTCCATGGAAAAAGATTGAAAAAAGATATGATTAGCAATTAAAGATTCAAGTCATCAATTCATGGATTCATGGGCTTTATTTTGACCTAATTTGCTTCACATACAAAGGCACAAGTGAACCCTAGTGCAGAGGACACGTGAAAGCTGCTTCAACAACATACTCACTTTGCAAAAATTCCAAGAAAATTGTGAAACTGATTTACTACATGCAGGACAATTCAAGGCCTGAAATTGCTTCTAAGACATTACTGGACCTTCCAGGAATCGATTAGCACCAAGAACCAATCCAAACACGCAAAGAACTGAAGAACATAGGCCACACGGTTTGTCTTGTTTTTCAAATTCGCATAACATGATTCATATGCTTTTAATCTGTTTTCTTGTTTGATTTACACTAATAGGTACCTTCTGAAGCGATTGGTATAAGCTAATTGACCTAACGCTGCCTGAATCCAAATCTACCATGGACGAAAATTAGGTTTTCAGAAGCTTCAAATTAGGGCTTTAGGTATCAGGAAAAATTGGACTAAGCCATGACCATGGTTGAATTCGTCAAGGCCAGACGAATTCAACCAACCTGTCGCGCTTAATTTATGTTGATTCCTCTTCTATTCGCTATTTTTCACTATTCCACTTAGTGGGGGTTTAAAACCCCTGCTACTTGTTTCATGTTTGCAGGAAGAACGAAGAAGAAGGTATGCGTGACATCCTGTAACTGGAGCATTTGAACTTTAGCGCGTTTTTTGATTTCATACTATTAATATTTGTTTTTCTATATAATATTTGTTGTGTAATTATTTAACAAATGCGTTGCCTAGCTCAGTTGCTGGAAGACGTGGCTGGCAGGTATAGGGACCTGGGTTCGATTCCCAGGTCCCCCACATAATGCATAATTTTTGTTTTAACATGTTCATATGCAACAATGGTTCAGTGGTCCACCATACGTACCCATGATCATGCTTGCCAAGTGGCCTTGACCCACAATCTGAAGGCTGCAGAGTGAAGTCCATGGTATGCTCCAATCAATGAGCATCCACACGATCAGAAAAGTCAAACGAGGGCCTTGTGACTCTTGGGCCAAAATTACTTCAAACACCTCCATATGGGCCTGATACCCCCCTTGGTTTGCATCCTTTTTTTAAATTTTATTTTCTTCTCTTTTCTAATTCTTTTTTTAATTGTTTTAATTGTTTTTTCACCATAAAATAATTTCCCATAATAAAAACAGAAAATCAAAAATACAAAAATATGTTTAATTATTTATTAATTTCTTCACTAATTTATTTTTGTAAATAAATGTTAACAATTAATTTAGTTAATTTAAGTTTGAAATCCAATCTTTTCTTTAATAAATAAAATTCTATAGAATTAGGTTTTGATTCTTTTTTATCATTATTATTATCATTATTTATTATCATTATTAATTACCACTATTTTTGTACATAAATATGTAAATTAACTAATTAGTTTAAATTAGGTCAACTTTGACGTTTTATTAATAATTAAAATAATTTAGAATTAGGGTTTCCATTTAATTTTAATTTTCTTTATTTCCATAAATACCAAAAAAACATAAAAAAACACTTTCTTTTCTTTAATTAAATAATAATTAGGCTTTAATTTAATTTAATTTCAAGCAAAGGGTCAAAACCCTCGGACGTTCAATTTAATTCTTTTCGCGCATTATTTCTTTTAGTGATTATTATGTAACTGCTTTCCGGATGTAATAGTAATTAGGTATTTATTTACTTTTCGCATTTTTATCAAAAACGGGTCTTTGTATTTTGGCGATGTATAGACCCGCGCCTTGTAATAGCGTAGCTTTTGTATTCCTGTCTGTTAATTTTCCGCACTCTTAAATTCTAAATTGCATGAAAGAATGTATGTTAATTAAAAATCACTCGTAGCTCACAATGCCATGGTCAAAGATAACTGTTAAACTGAAAACAACACACAAATACACACACCACTTCTAGGGTACGCCTCACTCGTTGCCTTCGAAACGTGGTCGTCAAGTATAGGACGTTTCAGCGGTCCTTATGTCCATGATCTAGTTGCCTCGAAACAGTTGCCTCGAAACGGTTGCCTCGGATTAAAAAAGGATCAAGGGCATAAGGGTAGCTTCTAAGGTGTCCTACTGTTGCTTCGGTGACCACACTGTCCCTAAATCGAATTGACCCGAACACCTCCAATGGTGGTGCTACCTACCTCTCAATGGTGGGATGGCACTACCTTAAGGACATTTACATAGCCTAATTCCCTAGGGTAGGTAGATGACTCATGGATACTTGCTCTCTTCAAAAACAAATCAAAATCTTTTCACACCGACACTTTCAAAAGCTTTCAAAACAATTTTTCAAACACTCTTGAGGACAGATACAAGAGTCATTCAGAAATCTTTCAATGAAACTTTTTCAAACCCACTCACATTTTGAAAAGCAAACAACCTTTTGAAAAAATAAGAGCAAGTATCTAAGAGCCCATGGATAACCATGGATATAAAGGGTGCTAACACCTTCCCTTTCTATAAATCTACCTCCCGAACCGAGAAACTATCTCATAAGGAATTTTGCTGTGCTTTTGTCCTGTCCATGTTGGAGAAAATAAAAGACGGTGGCGACTCTTGCTTCCGCGACATTTCGCGAACCAGCTAAAAACAGTCAGTTCTAAATCCACCGATCAACAGAACTGGTGACTCTGCTGGGGATAACTTTTAAAGTGAGGTGTACCTTAGGATAGCTCATACTTGTGTTTTCAATTGCTTTGTTTTGTTTGCTTTATTATTATGGGCTTGCATCGGAGTTTCATAGATCCTAACCCGGATCTGGGGAATACCCTTTAGGTAGCATAAGCTGTGAGGGACCTGTCCGGCGTAGACCGACACGGGTGAAGCAGTAGCTACGTTGGTGTGACACCTTGGTCTGTACCGATATCCCTTGTGTTGGAACGAGGAGAATATGGGTCTTCTGAGGAGTCATTAAGCACCAACCGACCTTAGAACCCTAAATTGACCCAACTTGGCCATAGAACAGTAGCAGTATGCTACACTCATTGAGGCTAAACTCTCGCGATGGTTCTGGCCGCAAGAAAAGATTGCGACGCTGGAGTTATGACCGATTGAGGGTAGTCACTGATATTGAGATCCTCTAGAACCCGATTACTATTTTCTAGGACAGGTCTTAACCAACGAAACTGAAAGAGGGTAGTACCTAAACTTCATGCTGGCCTAAACTCTAAGGGTTGTCTTGTGTGACTTGTGTGCCTTCAAACTTGACTACTTGCATGCTTGTTATCTGACACATGAGTTTCTTGCAGGTTTTGTTTACAGTCCTTAATCTGGGCTCATAACAGGGTTTACTTACATCACTCCACGTACATAACATCATACCGTCATACCATTGCATGCATCCTGCATAAGGACTAACTCATTTCAAGGATCTCAAGGGTCTGTGATGCAGGTCATGATGAACCAACTGTTTAGCAAGGGGAAAAGGGGATTTATTTTCCTCTAGCCAAGGTTGATAACTTGAGTCAAGGGCTATGACCCACTAGATATGGTGAGCCTTGACTCTTGAAGAAGGACTCTCAACAACATGAAGCTCCTTCAATCAAGCTACCAGATTCTAACAATTTTCTTGTTTACCCAGCGAGATCCTTGAAAACATTGCATGCATACATACACATCATTGCATAACAGGTACCTTTGTTACAGGTCACTTATCTTCTTCGCTGTTTATTTCAGCAATCATCATGACTTTTGAACCTTCCACTGAACAAGCTATCAAGGCCCTCCAGGCCCAGAATGCCCAGTTCCAAGAGTTGGTTATGAGCCTAGCCCAAGGTCAACAGGAGTTGAAGACTCTGATTCTGAAGAAGAAGAAGAAAAGGACTGTCTTGTTCAACACTGGACGCAGATTTGGGAATGGACTACAAAATGAGGTTGATCTGACTACTTCCTCTGTAGGGAAAGACAGTCCCCAAGAGAGAAGGGTTCCTAGTCCTGTGGTCTCCGACAACGAGACGAATTATAATGAAGAGCAGTACCCTCCTGCTAAGAATAGGTACAAACAACTGGAGGACCGCTTAAGTGCTATGGAGATTCAGAATGTGCCCGGGTTGGACTTTGGAGACCTAGGCTTATCCTCTGGGGTGGTGATTCCACATAAGTTCAAGGAACCTGCTTTTGCCAAATATGACGGAGCCTCCTGTCCAAAGCTGCACCTCCGGTCATATAAGGAAGATCCAACCTTATACAACTGACAAGAATTTGTGGATCCATTTCTTCCAGGATAGTCTTTCAGGGACTCAACTCGAATGGTTCTATCAGCTGGATGGAGCCAGTATTCGTAACTGGGAGGATCTGGCTACTGCATTCTATAAGCAGTATCAGTATAATTCCGACCTCGCTCCTACGCGTACCCAACTCCAGGGTATGTCACTAGGGACGGGTGAAGGATTTAAAGAGTACGCCCAAAAGTGGAGAGACCTTGCTGGAAGGGTGCATCCACCTCTGACTGACCGTGAACTTGTGGATATGTTCTTGAGGACCATGTCTGGTCCGTTCTTCAACCATTTGATTGGAAATTCTTCAGCCGGGTTTACAGACCTTATCTTGACTGGGGAGAGAATTGAAGCTGGCATAAAAAGTGGGAAGATCCAAGAAGCTACACCTTCTGATACTCAAAAAAAGCCCTACAATGGAAAAAAAGAGTCCAATGCTGTGTATGGTCAAAAGAGTCGTCATGATCAACATGTAGGGGCAACCCAGATCTCTAATCCTACGCCTGCTGAACAAAGACTGGGGCATCAACGTAAGGAGGTCGCACCTAAAAGACAATTCACTAAGATAAACATGTCACTGACTCAAGCGCTACAGTAAATGTTGAAGGCAAGGATGATTACATTAAGGGATCCTCTCCGGAACCCAAACACTTCCGCTCCTACCTATCATCCCAATGAAAGGTGTGCATACCACTCTAACAGTCCAGGACATGACACAAACAACTGTTGGGCTCTGAAGAACAAGGTCCAAGACATGATTGATGCCAAAGAAATCCAGTTTGACCCTCCAGAGACTCCAAACATAATCACTGCTCCTATGCCAAATCATTGAAGGCTTTTGTTTTATTTGAATTTTCAAGTTGTATTTTTCTTTGCTTATTCAAACAATTATTGTCATGGCAAACTCTTTTATTTCATTAATGCATCGCATATGTCTTGTTTTGAATCAATCCATTCGTATTCACTATATTCAAATTGCTTTCATTTTTTTTGTGATGTTCAACTCTCAATAAAAAAAATTCTAAGCCTTTTGAGGGAGGATGACGAAAACGATACCACGATATATACAGTATGCTTTTGAACAGACCCCGCTGATGAGGTACATGCATTGTTTCAATTCCTAAACACAGGAGTTATAAGGAAGATAATCCCTCGTCAACCCCTTTGAGCCAAAGAAGTAGGAGTTTTGCTTTTCACAAAAATTAAAACCCTTAATCATAACCTGGGGCAGGGTAGTTCTCTCAGCTGATCCAAGTGCACAACGAATGGCACCAAAGGAGTTCTTACAAAACAAAAGACAGTGATGGTTCTGTATAATCATAAAGACAGGCAGTCGTCATCTTTCAAAAATAAAAGCCCAACAAGTCAAAACCTATGAAGGAGACTTACAAAACTGGGGCATCCCGCTGACTGTAATTCCAAAAAGGAAACAGCTCAGGCAAAAAACAGGGATAATGAAATCAAAAAGAAAGAGGTCCTACAAACCCTCAACAAAAAAGAAATGACTGCCTATTCAAAATAAATTGTCAACATCCGAACCATCACTGGTATATCAAAGCAAAGACTCAAACAAGGTCTAACGCACAATCAACTGAGTTTAGGTTTGGAGAACATCACGAAGAGCGGGTGGGCACAAATAAAATTTGAGCATTTATCCTTTATTTCTTAAACCGTGAACCAGGCCACGTTACAACCCTTAAAAGTCCTAGCTGAAGCATGGGTTAGTTCGAAAGCATACTGTTACGAAAGGTATCCTGACTCCTTAAGGCTTGCGATAAAATAACGAGTTGACATCACATTTTACAAAATTCACTCATTTTTATGGAAAAAAATGCATTTTCACAAAAACTTCAAGACAGACATAAGCTTTGCATTTTTAATATAACATTGCTTGCATATGACTATTTGTTTGAACAGCATAAAAGTTTGCACGACGAATGTCTAATGAACAAAAGCACCTCCAATCAAGGGGAATGGCATGATCATTGTCCATCAGCTGGGGCAGTTAAGTCAAGATTCGGAGAATCTCTCAAGGGCCAAATAACCAGGGGCAAATCTCCACCTGAGTCACTTGGGGCATTGGACATGAATTCCAGCAACGAATCTTGCATGATCAACGAAGATCTTCTGGTGTTATGGTAACACAACACTAATAACAGTGACAACTCCCTGCACTCTGAGAGCATGGACATAGTCGAAAAAAATACTACGCATAATAAAAGACCCTCTAGGTTGACCGGCCTAGGCAAAAATAAGGGCTTCCCGACGAACCAAAAGGGTTCGGGCAAAAATAAGGGATGAAAATGAAAAAATCTATACACCCGGCAAGTCGAAAACCTGAAAAGGCAGCTTGGGCAAAAAGGGGTATCCCGGTGGACTGAAAACCCGAAAGGGCGATCCAGGCAAAAGTTAGGGATCAAAAGCGTACGACTATGTTCCGTCATCTCGTCACTTGCCTACCAGAAGAAGATTTGTCAACCGGCAGTTTTCAAACACCTCCACAGGTACCTCCTCTCTCAGAAACTGGGGCAATAATGAGTTGTCTAAGCGATCTGGTTGCTCTGTCCACCAAGGTACCAAGATAAGTTCAGCTGAAGAACATGACCAGGTTACCTCTGCTCCCCGCAGAGTAAGACAGGTTTCAACAATGCTCTCCCCAAGCAGAGTTGGTCTCTCATCAACCCCAAAGAGGCACAGTATCCCTAGCAAGTTAGCAACGCTCTCCCCAAGCAGAGTTAGCCTACTGTCAGCCTTAAGGAAGTTGGGTATCCCCAGAAGATCTCAATACTCCCCAGCGGAGCATACAAACATTCCTAACAAGCATCCCCGACAATCTTGATCTAAGATTGTTCCCCGGCGGTATACAGGACATCCAGTGGAGCCACTTCCCCAGTCCAATCTGAAAAGTTTCCCCAGGAGAGTTCAATCAATCTCCCCATTGGATTCAGGAAGCTTATCCCCAGTAGATTCTGGAAGCTTATCCCTTACAGAGCACGAGCGTCTCTCCCCGACCATATTCAAAGGTTATTCCCCCACCAGGATATAACTGGGTTATCCTCAGCCAATTGCCACGGAAAGATCGTCCTCGGCGAAGTCTTCCTATCCCCAGCGGAGTTCATCAATTCCCTCAACAAAGCTTATCAATGGTATCCCCAGCGGAGTTATCGTCAACCTCAACAAAGTACCTCTCCTTCCCCATAGAGTTATCTCCCCGCAGAGTAATCTATTCGCCAAGTTTATTCCCCAACGGAGTCATCTTCTCCTACCGATATTCTTGCAACAATCACCCCCAACGGAAACAAAGAACACTGCTCTTCAACATCAGCCCAGGATTCAACAAACTCCCGGCATTCATCAAGGATTTATTCTCCCAGACGAGAATACATTCATAAACATCACATCTTCATACATTATAGCATGCACACGCATCATACAACACAAATCTCATTTATTTTTGAGAACATCTTAAAATCATGCAGTTCATGCATCATGACATTGCATAGGACTAATACTTTGCCTTTTCAGAAAAAAGGTCAATCAAAAGATGATTACCATCTACCTTTATAGTTCCAGATCAACACCGGTAACAAGCCAGGAAAATTCTGTGGACGACTGATCATGGGTTAATACCTGAAACCAGACAGGACAATTATCTACTTGATCATCATGAGGCAGCCCTACACCGGTTCCTTCTCAACTTCAGATGTAGTTTTACACGGACTCGTCATCAGAAACCCTACACCGGTTCCTTCTCAATTTTCCTCCAGAAGTCTTACACAGACTTATCCCGAAGTAACCTTACCCCGGTTCCTCCAGAAGTTTTACACGAACTTATTCCGAAGAAACCCTACACAGGTTCTCTCTCTTCAGACGTAGTTTTGCACGGAATCATTGTCAAATAAACCCTACACAGGTTCTCTCTTCCCAAAGATGCAGTTTTACACGGACTCGTCATCGGTAAACCCTACACAGGTTTCCTTCTCAGCTCTAGATGCGGTTTTACACGGACTCGTCATCGGTAAGCCCTACACAGGTTTCCTTCTCAACTCCAGATGTAGTTTTACACAGACTCGTCATCAAGAAACCCTACACAGGTTCTCTCTTTCCAAAGACGTAGTTTTACACGGACTCGTCATCAAGAAACCCTACACAGGTTTCCTTCTCAATTCCAGATGCAGTTTCACACAGGCTCATCATCAGTCAACCCTACACAGGTTTCCTTCCTTCAAAGATGCAGTTTCACACATGCTCATCGTCAGGAAACCCTACACAGGTTCCCTCTTTTAACTTACAGAAATTACAGTTCAACAGACCACCTCCAGATGGCATCTATAAGCCCATCCACATACCAACAGTCTCCAAATGGCATCTATAAGCCCGTTCCCGACGAGGTTCTGTTACAGCTCTAGATGGCATCTATAAGCCCATCCTCCTATCCATCATCTCTCCAAATGGCATCTCTAAGCCCATTCCCGCCATCACACTGCTAAAACTCTACTATGTGAGTGTAAATTTCTGGGCACTCTAGTGTTCAATCATCTTCCACCTTCGGATTACGAAAGGCACGCCAGCCAATCTACATCCTCAGGTCTAAGAAGATTGAACAGGGGCAACTGTTGTACCCCAAAATTTTCCCTCCCATATTCTTCAAAATTTGGCAAGATCAAGCTTCAAAATCTCTCAAGGGTTGCACAGTCCAATTGCCTCCTAACACAGCCAAAATTAAGGTCTTGGTTCTGGCAAAGAAATTGAGGTTTCCAAGGGTCCAATCAAGTCTCAAATGCCTATATACATTGCCAAGCATCCATATGTCAAGTTTCAAGACTCACAGTATCAAGTTGCACAGTCAAAAACCCTAATTGCTCCACAGTCAACTACAGGGGCAAAATGGTCATTTGACAGTCAAAAGTCAAAATTTTGGTCAACATCTTATTTTGAAGCCATAATCATCATTTGATCAATTCTTGATCATGATTCTCAAAGCATGGTGTGATCGGTGGATCTGGAACTGACTGTTTAACGCTGGTTCGCGAAATGTCGCGGAAGCAAGAGTCGCCACCGTCTTTTATTTTCTCCAAATGGAAAGGACAAAAGCACAGAAAAATTCCTTAAAGAGATTGCTCTCGGTTCGGGAGGTAGATTATAGAAAGGGAAGGTGTTAGCACCCTTTCTATCCATGGTTATCCATGGGCTCTTAGATACTTGCTCATTTGTGTTTTCAAAAAATGGTTTGTTTGCTTTTCAACGGTGGGTTTTAAAAAAAAGTTTCTTTGAAAATTCCAGTTCGACTCTTGTATCGGTCCTCAAGAGTGTTTGAAAAATTGCTTTCGAAAGCTTTTTGAAAAGGTGTCGGTGTGAAAAGTATTTTTGAATTTGTTTTGAATTTAGAGCAAGTATCTAGAGTCGTCTACCTACCCTAAGGAATTCGTCTGTGTAGATGTCCTTTAAAGTAGTGCCATCCCACCATTGAGAGGTAGGTAGCACCACCGTTGGAGGTGTTCGGGTCAATTCGAAGTTCGGGACATGGTGATCACCGGAGGAATGGGAAGATACCTTAGAAGCTACCCTCATGCCAGGTTCCCGGATCATGAGGACTTACTAAGACATCCTCTACTCGACGATCACCTTTCGAGACAAGGCAACAGTGAGGCGTACCCTAGGGGTGGTGTGTGCGATTCGTGTGTCGTTTTCATTTGCATTTATCTTGTCATGTTATTGGTGTTCTACGCTTGTTTTTATTTAAGGCCATTCATTCTTGCATGCTTTGTTTAACAATTAAAAGTTGCGAGGAAAAGTAAATCTAAAGCTATTACAAATGGCGCGGGTCCACATCGCCAAAATTAACCAGGACCCGATTTGACAGAAAATAAATAAGCAAAGTAAATAAAGAATTGAAAAGTGCGAGAGGTAATTACAAGGCTTCGGGAGAGGTACATAATTATTTAAATGACATAAAATAAATATGCGAATAAACAAGAAATTAAGAACGAAACGAGGGCGTTGGACCCTTTTGCAAAATATTAAAATTACATGAATTAATTAATTAAGAAAAGAAATTGTTTTTGTTTTTTTGGTATTTTTATGTATTTTAAGATTTAATAGAAAAAAGAAAGAATTAATTTAAATTAACTACTAATCCTAATTCTATTTTATTTTAATTTATTAAGAAAACATTAGAATTAAACCTAAATTAAACCCTAATTCTTATATACAATTTTAATTATGAAAATAAATAAAATAAATAATATTATTGTGAAAAAGAAAAATTAAAAGGAATAAAACATTAATTAAACCTAGTTCTATATTTTTTAGATTTTTTTTATTAAAAGTATTAAAATTAAACCCTAATTTATACTAAATTCAATTATATACAATTTGTTTATGAAAATAATTAAAATAAACTACTTATTATATTTTGCTCTTTTTCTGATTTTTTTGCATTTTTTATATTTATGAAAATTAATTAACTGAATAAATAATAATTAAGAGGAATAAAAATAATAATACAAAAAAAGGTAAAGAAAACAAAAAGAATGTGCAAACCTGGGGGTTCAGACCCCAATATGGAGGTTTGGCCTTAGTAATCTGGCCCATTTAGCAAGGCCTGGTGGACTTTTTGAATCACGTGTTGGCATGTTGACTAGGGTGTAGCGTACTCTCCAATTCTCAGCCTTTGATCTGATTCCAATATGCACGTGGATGACTGGATTAAGAGGATGTATGGTGCACTCCACCTTTGAAACTGCATATGAATATATATTGCAAAATAATATGGAAATTAACGTAGACCTGGGACTCGAACCCAGGTCATATGCATTACCAACGTTCACACCTTGCCACTGGACCACTATCACGCGTTTTGATATATAATAAACAAACAAATAATATAAAAGAAAGTGGGTTAATGGCTTGGAAACACGCGCGAATTTTTGAACTGGCCTATCACCATTTGACACGACTTCGTCTTCTTCATGTTCCTGAAAACATAAAAGAACAGGCAACGGTTTTATACGCGTTTTGTTAGGTGGCTTTTGGGAAAATAGCGATTAGCACTAGGGCAATCATAAATTAGGCGCGATGGGTGGTTTGTGATTGTTCAGACTTGCTGATTACAACCATGGCATTCTTGAAGGCCATTTTTTCTTGGTTTTAAAATCCCCAATTGGAGGTCCTGTAAACCCTAAAACTCAAACATGGTGAAATCGTGTATACAGCATAAAAACGCAATTAAATGCATTGGTTAGTTTCAGGACAAGATAATAATCATGAATCAATGAATAAAAGTTACAAAAGATGCGTAAATCATGATGCACGATTATGAGTTTTTCTTGATACAGTCGGCACTCATGTTACCGATTCTTGAAGCTGGGATGAATGTTTGTGATTGGAATGTGTCCAGGGATGCTTGAGGAAGCTATTGGAACAAGAATTGAGACCTGAATCGTCCTGGAAGGCTGTTTTCAGAATTGAGTTTTTTGACAATTTTTTCAAGTTTGTTAATGGCTTTCTTGCGCAACTTAGTGTGTATTCTGATTGGGGTTCCCTTTAGGCTTATGTAGTGAGTCTATTAGGTCAAGAAAAGTAGAACAAATCCAATGCAATGATGGTTTTTGAAAATTTGATTTTTAAGGATCTTTTTCAATCTTTTCCATGTGTTCTTTGTTCTCAATCATGATCAATCAACCCAAATCTTTCCTTATCTGCATATACACGAAATCTTGAGGCTAAAACATGTATAAAAAGATTGGTTAGGTTGAGTTAAATATTTTCCACATATTTAAATGATTTAAATGAATTAATATAAATAAAAATTCAAATAAATAAATAAAAAATGAGAAAATACTTCCCTTTGGGCCAAGTGGTCGTGCACATGCTTGGAATGATGAATTGTGGAAGAAAAATGGGCCCATTAGCAATTTTAGGTCATTTGAATCAATGTTGACTTTTCAAAATATCCAAAAATTTCCCAACTTCCACAAGGCATAACTTGCTCAATGTTTAAGCTTTTCTCATGTTCTTGGACATTTTGGAAAGGTCTTTGAGTCCTCTAACCAATGCCTTTGGTCCCATGTCATTTTGATTTACCAATCTCAAGTTATGGCCTTTGACTTAAAGTCCCTTTTTGTTGACTTTTGAAAATGACCTATAATGTTGAAATTGATAACTTTTTGTGAGAGCATTTCTTGGACTTGAAGTATGAAGATGAGTTGTAGGAAATGTCTTTCTCTTCAAAATGAGCTTTGGATGGAATTTTTCTGATAATCCATGTGAAAGTTATGCCCTGGTCAATTTCAGTTGACTTTTTCAGCTGTCCAAATAAGGAAACTTTTGCATCTTGATGATTTCTGAGCCAAATTTTGAGAATCATCATCAAGCATTGATCAAATGATGTTTATGGCTTCAAAATGATATGTTGACCAAAAATTTGAACTTTTGACTGTCAAATGACCATTTTGCCCCTACAGTTGACTGTAGTGCAATTAGGGTTTTTTGACTGTGCAATTTTGAGCTGAATGCCTTGAAACTTGATGTGAGGATGCTTGACCATATTTGTAGGCATGTGAGACTTGATTGGACCTTTGAAAACTTCCTTTTCTTGATCAGAACACAAACCCTAGTTTTGACTGTATAAGAGATCTTTGACTGTGCAACCCTTGGGGAGATTTTGAAGCTTGGCTTGGCAATTTCTTGAAAAATATGGGAGGGCAAATTTTGGGGTGCAACAGTTGCCCCTGTTCAATCTTCTTAGACCTGAGGATGCAGATTAGCTGACGTGCCTTTCGTAATCCGAGGGTAGAAGATGATTGAACACTAGAGTATCCAGAAATTTGCGCTCACATAGTAGCGGTGATGATGGAATGGGCTTACAGATGCCATTTGGGAATTGATGAATAGGGTGATGGGCTTATAGATGCCATCTGGGTGTTGATCGCATAGGAGATTCCTTAGCGAGAACCTGCATACCTGCAAAAGAAAAAAGAGTACCTGACACGTTGCAAGAACAGGTTTTCAGATGCTTGGCATAGATATGTCCTGACTGGTTACAGGAGCTGAGTTTGGATCTTCAAAAGGTGATGAATGAACCAGGGATGCTTACCACCTTAGCATGAATGGTAAGAGAACCTTGGGTGACTTTAACTTCAACAATGCTCGTTGAGAGAAATCTTGGTGTGAATTACCTTCTTCGTAGTATCGGGAAGAGAGCCATAGGTATTTATAATCTGAAAGGAATTGTCGCCTCACTCACCGTCGGAGAGGGAACCATAGGAGATTATCACCTCACTCCCCGTCGGAGAGGGAACTATCTGAAAAGGACTTACCACCTCACTCACCGTCGGAGAGGGAACCGTAGGAGACTATCACCTCACTCACCGTCGGAGAGGGAAACATCTGAAAAGGACTTACCACCTCACTCACCGTCGGAGAGGGAACCATAGGAGATTATCACCTCACTCACCGTCGGAGAGGGAAACATCTGAAAAGGACTTACCACCTCACTCACCGTCGGAGAGGGAACCGTAGGAGACTATCACCTCACTCACCGTCGGAGAGGGAAACATCTGAAAAGGACTTACCACCTCACTCACCGTCGGAGAGGGAACCATAGGAGACTATCACCTCACTCACCGTCGGAGAGGGAAACATCTGAAAAGGACTTACCACCTCACTCACCGTCGGAGAGGGAACCATAGGAGACTATCACCTCACTCACCGTCGGAGAGGGAAACATCTGAAAAGGACTTACCACCTCACTCACCGTCGGAGAGGGAACCGTAGGAGACTATCACCTCACTCACCGTCGGAGAGGGAAACATCTGAAAAGGACTTACCACCTCACTCACCGTCGGAGAGGGAACCATAGGAGACTATCACCTCACTCACCGTCGGAGAGGGAAACATCTGAAAAGGACTTACCACCTCACTCACTGTCGGAGAGGGAACCGTAGGAGACTATCACCTCACTCACCGTCGGAGAGGGAAACATCTGAAAAGGACTTACCACCTCACTCACTGTCGGAGAGGGAACCGTAGGAGACTATCACCTCACTCACCGTCGGAGAGGGAAACATCTGAAAAGGACTTACCACCTCACTCACCGTCGGAGAGGGAACCATAGGAGACTATCACCTCACTCACCGTCGGAGAGGGAAACATCTGAAAAGGACTTACCACCTCACTCACCGTCGGAGAGGGAACCATAGGGATAACTTCTACTGAGTCTTCATCAGAAAAATCTGTTGGGAGTCGATTTAGCTGGACTAGAGAAGGCCTTGAAATATGATTGAGAGTTTCAACTGCGTCTTTCCTGAAAGGTAAAGGTCAGTCATATGCAATGCATGATATGGATCAAGCAATGATGTTCTCAACATAACTGAGATTTGTATGATATAATGCGTCTATGCATGCTATAATGATGTATGTGATGTTTTATGAATGTATGTTTTTGTCTAGGAAAGTAAATCCTTGACGGATGCCGGAAAGTCGTATCCTGGGCTGATATTTGAAGAATAGATTTTGCTTCCGCTGAGGATGATAACTGCAAGAATACCGGTAGGAGAAGATGACTCCGTTGCGGAATAAACTTGGAAAATGGAAGATTCTGCGGGGAGAAAAGATATGAAGGGGTGAAAAACACAAGAAGGGGGGGTTGAATTGTAAAACTGGAAACTTTAAAGCAAATGACAAGGTATTTTTATCCTGGTTCGTTTGATCTCAAACTACTCCAGTCCACCCGTTCAAGGTGATTTCGCCTCTCTCCAACGAGGTCTTAATTCACTATATTCAACTGAATACAAATCTGCTTTAGCAACTGCTAAAACCTTCTTGATTCAAACCACAATCCGGTTTGTCAAGGCAACACTTTCTTACAAAGGAATGAACAAGTGTGTATGAATGTTTTCTACAAAAACTATATCACAACTGTGATGTTTACACAAATGAAGCTTAGAATACTAAGATGCTAAACGCTAATAGAGTATCAGAGTTTGGTGGTTTAGCAAAACTTGTAGAGTTAAGATTACTGTTCAGCTTTTTTTGCGTGTAGAGAGTTTGGAAGCATTAGCCGTGATAATCTTCAAAGCTTGGTTTATATAGCACTTGAGAAGATGAACGTTGAAGCAAATATTCTTGATTCAATGCTATTAACAAGCTTTCCTTTCTGAGCAGATCTTGTCTAGAATGATGCCGTTGGTATTGATTAGCTTTCAATGCACAGTACCGTTGCTTCTTCAATGCACGTTCTGGCTTGGCTCATTCTGATTCTGCTTCGCTGCTGATGAACAAATTTGATTCTGTATCAGAGTATTTCACGCGCAGTTCTGTTCATCAAGCTTCAGCATGTGCAAGCGTTGATCTTCTGATCTTGACGTTCTGATTCAGCAACTTCTGATGCTGGTGTGCAAACTCATATTCTGATGCTGAGAACGTGATCTTGCTTATTTTAATCAGCATATCTGCAAGTCAGAGCATAGTAATTTTAAGTAGCATATAATTCAATCATGAAATATTTAACTACTATATCTTTTCACTTTGTTATCATCAAAACTTAATTATAGGGTACTAGATTCAAACATTGTTCTAACAAGATACTCTAGTGACTATGCTGGGAAGCAATACTCTGTGGGAAGAGGGATGCTTTGCTGAGTGTTGTTAGTAGTAATTTGCTGGCGATATCCTTACTGTACTGAGTGTTGATAGACTTCGCTGGGGTAAGAAGACTCTGTCGAGGACGCTCTTTCCGTGGCTTTTGGCTGAGGATAACCCAGTTATATCCTGTTAAGGAAATAACTCTTTAAATAAAGCCGGACGACGCGTTCGCGCTCTGCGAGCGGATAAGCTTCCAGAATTTACTGGGGATAAGCTTACTGCTTGGGGATATGAATTCTAAATTTCCTGGGGAACTAGATTGGATTCTCTTGGGGAAATTTTGATATGCTGGGGAAGTGATTCCTTTGAATGTTGAGACGCCGCCGGGGAACAATCTTTAGGTCAAGACTGCCGGGGATGCTTGTTTAGAGTATATGTATACTGCTGGGGAAGGTTGGGATCTGCTGGAGGGTACCCAATTTCCTTGAGATTTGATAACCTTGCTTGGAGAAGAATGCACTGTTTTGCTGAATCACTCTCTGGGGAATTAGTATGTACTGGTCGTATTCTTTAGTCGAACCTACCTTGGTACCTTGGAGGATAGAACAATTGGATTGTTTAGACAACTCTTTTATTGCCCCTGCTTCTAGTGTCATCTGCAATTAACTCCTTTGTTTCGTATGTAAATATTTATGAGTTAACAAATTATTATCGATGCATATATCACAAATTGAACCTTGGTCGTTCTTCGCAAAACAAAACGGAAAAAGAAAAACACTTGGCACGTTTAACTGAAAGTATATTTGTATTGATTTTTGAATGGCCTGTGAATAGGCGTTTTGTGTACAAGAGGCTGACGTCCTAGTAAGAGAACGCCGCCGAACAAGAGAGTTTATACAAGTTTTGTACAAAAGAAAATAAAACAGCTGTGTGAAATATGAATGATCCCACTGGGTTTCAACTCTGCTATTGCCTTTATAACTCTGAGCGTCTCATCACTTGATGACCTTGGTTGAAGGTGAAGCTGACTGATCGATGCCGTCTGAACTTGATGTCGATACCGGATTCTGGATGCAAAGTGATCCAATGAGACATAGTATTACGCTTTATCCCTAATTTTTGCCTGGACCGCCCTTTCGGGTTTTCAGTCCACCGGGATACCCATTTTTGCCCAAGCCGCCTTTTCAGGTTTTCGACTTGCCGGGTGTACAGATTTTTTTCATTTCATCCCTTCATTTTGCCCGAACCCTTTTGGTTCGACGGGAAGCCCTAATTTTTGCCTAGGCGTGTCAGCCTAGCGGGTCTTTTTCATGCGTAGTATTTTTTTACTATGTCTGCATTGGCGGGGTGAGGAAGGTCGTCACCATCCATATTGGTTAATATCATTGCTCCTCCTGAGAACACATGCTTAACCACAAATGGCCCTTCGTACGTAGGGGTCCATTTGCCCCTTGGATCACTCTGAGGAAGGATGATTCTCTTGATCACCAGATCCCCGACTTGATACTCCTGTGGTCTGACCTTTTTGTTAAATGCCCTGATCATCCGTTTCTGATACGTCTGACCATGACATATAGCAGCGAGTCTCTTTTCATCAATGAGGTTGAGCTGATCAAGTCGTGTCTGGATCCAATCATCTTCGTTCAGATTCGCATCCTTCATTATCCGGAGAGAGGGTATTTGCACTTCGATCGGTAAGACTGCCTCCATACCATAAACCAGAGAGAAAGGAGTTGCCCCGGTTGACGTCCTAGATGAGGTACGGTACCCATGCAGAGCGAACGGTAACATCTCGTGCCAATCTTTATAAGTCACTGTCATCTTCTGTACGATCTTCTTGATGTTCTTATTTGCTGCTTCTACAGCCCCATTCATCTTCGGTCTGTAAGGAGAAGAATTGTGGTGCTGTATCTTGAACTGCTCGCAGAGCTCAGCAATCATCTTGTTATTCAGATTGGTACCGTTGTCTGTAATAATCCACTCAGGGACGCCGTACCGACAGATCAGGTTGTGCCGAATGAACCGTGCCACAACAGTCTTGGTTACCGCAGCATAGGATGCTGCCTCGACCCACTTCGTAAAATAATCAATCGCCACTAGGATGAAGCGATGCCCATTAGATGCCGTAGGTTTAATCTCGCCGATCATGTCTATGCCCCACATTGCAAACGGCCAAGGCGCAGTCAGAACATTCAGGGGAACCGGAGGAACATGCACCTTGTCTGCATAAATCTGGCACTTGTGGCATGTCCTGGAATGTTGGTAGCAGTCAGCTTCCATTGTGGACCAGTAATATCCTGCTCGTAGGATTTTCTTAGCCATAGTGTGCCCACTGGAATGTGTACCAAAGGTCCCTTCATGTAGCTCTTCCATGATTCTTTCTGCTTCAGTCTTGTCCACACAACGCAGTAAGGTTGAATCATGGTTCCGCTTATACAAGATGTCGTTGCTAAGGAAGAACTTTGCTGCGAACCTTCTCAGGAACTTCTTATCATTGATAGAGGCACCTTCAGGGTATTCCTGAGTTTCTAGATATCTCTTCACCTCATGGTACCAAGGCTTCTCAGTCACCAATTCAGTCTCGAGGTCGCAACAGTATGCCGGTTCGTCCAGTTTCCAGATGATGATCCGGGGAGCCTCATTATCCCATTTGACCTTGAACATAGAAGACATTGTAGCTAACGCGTCCGCTAACTGATTCTCTTCTCTTGGAAAATGCTCAAAGGTTATCTCTGTGAAATGGGGGATCAGGGTCAACACACATTCTCTGTAAGGAATCAGGTTTGGATGTTTCGTATCCCACTCTCCTTTGATCTGATTGATCACAAGAGAGGAATCTCCGAAAACACTTAGAAACTTAATCCTTAGGTCAATCGCGGCTTGAAGACCCATGATGCACGCCTCATACTCTGCCATGTTGTTGGTACAGTTGAAACACAGCCGGGCAGTGAGTGGAGTATGGGTACCTTGAGGAGATATGATAATGGCGCCGATACCGTTTCCCAAAGCATTGGAGGCTCCGTCAAAGTGCATAGACCATCGGGATCCTGGTTCAGGTCCTTCATCCGGTCCAGGTACTTCACAATCAGTCACTATCATAATGCTTTCATCCGGAAACTCGAAGTTCATTGATTGATAGTCATCTACGGCCTGATGCGCCAAGTGGTCTGCCAATACACTTCCCTTGATGGCTTTCTGGGTTCTGTACTGAATGTCGTATTCCGTCAAGATCATTTTCCATCTTGCAATTCTCCCAAACAGAGCAGGCTTTTCGAATATGTATTTTATAGGATCCATCTTTGAGATCAACAAGGTAGTGTGAGTCAGCATATACTGTCTCAGCCGGCGAGCAGCCCATACCAAAGCGCAACAAGTTTTCTCAAGCAGTGAGTATCGGGTCTCACAGTCGGTAAACTTTTTGCTAAGGTAATAAATGGCATGCTCTTTTTGGCCAGACTCGTCATGCTGCCCCAGCACACACCCCATTGAGTTGTCCAGCACTGTCAGATATAGTATCAGAGGTCTCCCTTCAACCAGTGGCATAAGGATAGGTGGTTCTTGGAGATACTCTTTGATTTTGTCGAAAGCAGCCTGACATTCATCATTCCAACGTACTACCTGATCTTTCTTCAGCAGCTTGAAGATTGGCTCACAGGTAGCAGTCAGATGTGAGATGAATCGAGCAATGTAATTCAGGCGTCCTAAAAAGCCTCTGACCTCCTTCTCTGTCTTAGGAACTGGCATCTCTTGAATAGCTTTGACCTTAGAGGGGTCCACTTGTATTCCCTTGTCACTGACCACGAAGCCTAGCAACTTCCCAGATCTTACCCCGAAGGTGCACTTGTTCGGGTTCAATCTCAGCTTGTATCGTTTCAAACGGTCGAACAACTTCTGCAGATGATCTAGGTGCTCTTCCTCAGTCTGGGACCTTGCGATCATGTCGTCAACATACACTTCTATCTCATGATGGATCATGTCATGAAATAAAGCAACCATGGCACGTTGGTAGGTTTCCCCAGCGTTCTTTAATCCGAATGGCATGACCTTGTAACAGAAGGTGCCCCACTGTGTAACAAATGTAGTCTTTTCCATGTCTTCAGGTGCCATCTTAATCTGATTGTAACCTGAAAAGCCATCCATGAAAGAGAATACTTTGTGCTGAGCCGTATTATCAACAAGGACATCAATGTGAGGTAAAGGGAAGTCATCCTTGGGGCTGGCCCTGTTCAGATCCCTGTAATCGACACACATTCTGACCTTACCGTCCTTCTTAGGTACCGGCACCACATTAGCAACCCACTGAGGGTAAGAAGTTACTGCAAGGAACCCAGCATCAAACTGTTTCATGACCTCGGCTTTAATCTTCTCAGACATCTCTGGACGCATCCGACGGACCTTTTGCTTAACTGGAGGGCAGTCTTCCCTAGTTGGCAAGTGATGGACCACAATGTCGGTATCCAACCCGGGCATGTCTTCATAGGACCAGGCAAAGATCTCCATATAATCATGTAACATCTTGGTTAACCGTTGCTTCACGCTGAGCTCTAGGTTGGCGCTAATTTTTACCTCTTTTCTGTCTGCCTCAGTACCCAGGTTGATTGTTTCCACTGGCTCTTCATGGGGTTGAATTTCCCTCTCTTCCTGAAGCAACAGTCTTGCAAGCTCGCCAGGCACTTCGCAATCATCTTCACCTTCGTCTTCGGCTAAGTTGATCGGATTTTCGAAGTCATAATTGGCAGTAGCAGAGTTGTTGTCAGCGAGATCCAGAGTGGATTGAAACCTGTATGAGTGAGTGTGTGTGTAAATACAGCTGTTTTGAAATATATGTAACAGAAAGAAAGACAGAAAAGGAGCACAATATTTGCAATGCGAAAATACGTCCAAGATTTTCATTTATGATATATGAAATGACAATTTATATGCCCTCACAAATGAAGCCACGGTGCCTCGGGTAAGACACCGGGCCATAGAGTTTATTTATTGTTTATTACAAAATAACGAAACAAAGAAATTTATTACTGCGTCACAAAGGTAACAGGAGTATGGTCCTTAGCAATCCAATTGTTCAACCCGCCTTCAGCCGTTGGATAGATCCAGCTATTGAATTCAGCCTCATCCACTTCATTGTCTTCCCCAACAGCATTCACTCCTGAACTTGTAATGAATACCGGAGGTCTTCCGATCTTTGCTTTCCTCATAGCTTTCTGACCTTCTGTGGTAAAACCCAGCCCAAATTTATTGGTCTTCTGAGTAAAGTCTGGAATTCTGCCCCAGTTGGCGCTTTCACTCTTCTGAACCACAGCCCGGGCATCCTTTAGGGAAGCCATCTTCAAAGGAACGATTTCTTCTGCTGTTTCTGACGCTGCTGTAATTGGAAGCACCTCCTCGAAATGCTGAAAGGGGGTTTCAATAAACTCCCCATCCATCTCAATGTATCTGAAGGAGTTCAGGTGGCTCACCATATATTCCTCCTCTCCCTGCACAGTGACGATCTTCCCTCTGACGGGGTACTTCAGCTTCTGATGCAAGGTAGATGTCACTGCCCCAACCTTATGTATCCAAGGTCGACCCAATAGACAAGAGTAAGATGGACGGATATCCATCACATAAAAAGTGGAGTCGAACACCTGAGAGCCCACACGAATCGGAATGTCAACCTCTCCATGAACCATCCTCTTTGAACCGTCAAAGGCCCTGACGATGATATTGCTGGGTTTTAATTCCAGGCCTTCACAATCTAGACGGTCCAAAGCCTTCTTGGGTAGCACATTCAAAGATGAACCAGTATCCACCAACACATGTGCCAAGGTAGTGCCCCTGCATTCAATAGAGACATGCAGAGCATCATTATGGTCTCTTCCCTTTGCGGTCAAGTCAGCATCTGAGAAACCCAAGCCATTATCTGCCGTCAGATTTGCTACGCAATCAGTGAACTGGACTGCAGATGTCTCATGTGGTACATGGGCCGTCTTGAGGAATGAGATTAAGGCCTTGGCATGGGCCTCGGAGCACAGCAATAAAGAGAGCATAGAGATTTTAGAGGGCGTGTGCCCCAGCTGTTCCACAACATTGAAATCACTCTTCTTTATTATCTTTAGAATTTCCTCCATTTCTTGTTGGGAGGCCTCAGCAGTTATCGGTACAGGTGCCTCCATCTGGGCAGGCTGAACTTCAATTCCTTTGCCCCGAGCATTGGATGACTCAGCAACATGAGGAATAATTGGATCAGCAGCAGGAACAGGTATGCTTGTAGGAGTTATCAGGAGCGGTCTTCGGGAAGCAGGCGGTGCAATGTCAGGCGAGAAGAGCCTGCCACTGCGGGTAACCTTGGCTGGGCCGGTGATGTCACAAATGCTGGCGCCAGTGTTGAACTCTTGTTTAATCCCGTTTACATATACATCTGCCCCATAATGCCAGGGGACAGCTTTATCAGATACATAGGGCAGGGGCCCTGGAACAGTGATAATAACAGGTGCAACGGTCATGATTTGAACGGGCTTCTTCGGGAGAGCCGGGATCGGATTATTGAAGATAGTCACCACAGATATTTCTTCCACTGGAACCAACTGAACATCAGACTTCTTGAATAGAATCTCCTTGCTATCCATTAAGCTTTGGATGCCTAACTTCAGCAAGGGACAACCAGATGGGGACACAGCACAGAACAGGCAACCGTCACTGCAACCCGGAAATAAACCGGCCTGCAGTAGGTTCTTCTTGACAATTTTCAGAGGAGTGGCTAGATCATCCGCACAAACAGCATAAACGTCTTCGTCAACAACATTTACCCCATGTTGAGGCATAGGAGCAGTAACTACATTCGGCCTCTCAGGCGCTTCGAACTGTATCTCCTTCGCCTCGATAAGGTCTTGCACCTTATTCTTTAACGCCCAACAGTCATCGGTAGAGTGCCCCGGGCTATCTGAATGGTAAGCACAACGAGCGTTCGGGTTGTACTTAAGAGATGCAGTATTGGGGAACTTCGGAGCCTCCCTGACAGTCACCAAATTGGTGGATAGCAACTGTGGCAGGATCTGCGATAGGGTCATGCTTAACCGGGTAAACTCTCTCCGGGGTCTTTCACCCCTTTGAGGATTGGTCGGCCGAGGAGCGGCAGCAGGCTTAGCAATCATTACCGCACTGACAGATTGGCGGCGCTCCGGTCTCTCTGATCTCTTGGAACCATACACGGCACTAGATTCCTTCTTGAAGGGTTTCTTTTCCGAACTAGATGATGCACCCTTCGCAATCTTACCAGATTTTAACCCAGCCTCAATTCTCTCTCCAGTTAGAATCAAATCAGTGAACCCAGCAGAAGAATTCCCGATCAGATGGTTGAAAAACGGCCCAGATAGGGTCCCCAAGAACATGTCTACTAACTCCCGATCAGTCAATGGTGGCTGCACCCTGCCAGCTAGGTCTCTCCACTTCTGAGCGTACTCTTTAAAACCTTCGCTTGCAC
The DNA here is from genome assembly GCA_948472305.1 of Vicia faba. NCBI lineage: Eukaryota > Viridiplantae > Streptophyta > Magnoliopsida > Fabales > Fabaceae > Vicia > Vicia faba. The sequence goes on from OX451737.1 coordinate 1,481,785,093, forward strand.
CTAACGACATACCCTGGAGTTGGGTACGTGTGGGGGCAAGGTCGGCATTATATTGATACTGCTTATAGAAAGCAGTAGCCAACTCCTCCCAGTTACGAACCTTGGTCCCATCCAGCTGATAGAACCATTCGAGATGAGTCCCTGAAAGACTCTCCTGGAAGAAGTGGATCCATAAATTCTTATCCGCAGAGTACGGTTGGATTTTCCGAACATAGGACCTTAGATGCAGCTTGGGACAAGACGCCCCGTCATACTTAGAGAAGGATGGTGCTTTTAACTTGTGAGGGATGATCACACCAGTTGACAAACCCAGATCTCCGAAATCCAGCCCAGGTACCTGTTGAACCTCCATAGCCTTCAATCTGTCCTCCAGTTGCTTATATCTGTCTTCTGCAGGAGGGTACTGCTCTTCATCAAAATCTGTCTCGTTGTCGGAGACTACCGGACTAGGAACCCTTGCTTCTGCCTGAGGAGAATTCTTGTCAACAGAAGAACCAGTCTCTTCCTGCTGCAGAGCATTGCCAAACCTTCGGCCCGAGTTGAACAGAACAGTTCTTCTCTTCTTCTTCTTCTCCTTCTTCAGGAGCATAGCCTTCAGTTCTTCTTGGCCTTGAGCCAGCCCCTTGATTAATTCCTGGAATTGTGCATTCTGCACCTGAAGAGCCTTGATTGATGTCTCAGTTGATGAAGATTCGTGATTCATGATGCTGAAATAAACAGCGAAGAACTGTAAGCAACCTGAAAAGGGGAAAAACCTGCTATGCACATGATGAATGATATGTGTTTATGCAATGCATTCAAGGGTTCGAAAGTTCAAATTTGTTGTAGACAAAAAAGGAACACCCGTTATCATTAAGGAAATCATTGTTTAATACATTAAGGCCTCATGGGCAAAAGTACAAAATCAAATCAATCCCAAAATACACTGCGCATCCTCTTTGGAGCTATGTAGGTGTTGAGATTCCTCTCCTCATGCAACAGGCGGGTGAGCTCCAAGACCTTCTTTTCACTGGCATGTAGACTAGTCTCAAGAGAATTCCTTTCCTCCTTAAGCTGGATCCAGCTCTTCTGCATCTCTTCCCAGGATGTGGGCATATCAGGGTGCTGAATAGTGTAGGACACTTCTCCTTCCAAGACTGGTTCTTTGATTACTGGGAGCATATGGGGATAAGGCATCACTAACTTCTGGGAGCGGGCGCGTACCCACTTGAGATAAGGCTCCAAAGGGATGGAGTTCCTGTGCCCCAGTGTCTTGCTGTCTATCCTACTTGGCATCCTCCAGGCTCTGATAAATCTCTGGCGAAGTCCTTGAGTATCGTTGTCGAAGTCAAAAACTATGTCAGGAACTAACATGTCATGAGGACCATCCCTCCGAGCATAACCAAACTGTCTCCAAGCCAGGCATGGGCTATAAGTAATACCTCCTCTGATTCCAAGTAAAGGAACATTAGGGTACTCCCCGCAACGATCAATGATAGTGACATCTTCTCTGGACCTAGGGCACCAATGTATATCTGCATGCGTAAGAGTCATCAACCGTTGTGACCATCTCAAACCCCGCTTATTCTTCAAGACTGATTGTGGAAGGTGCGAAATAAACCACCTTCCTAGGAGAGGAGTGCAACACATAAGGACACCTCTTTTTCTCATGGTTCGAGTGTAACATGAGTGAAGGATGTCCCCCAGCAACGTAGGTATAGGATTCCTGGACATAAAGATCTGGACAGCACTGATATCTATAAGCTGATCTGGATTAGGGAACAACACCAAACCATAGACGAGGAGGGCCACAACTTCTTCAAAAGCTTGCAAGTCAAGGGAGTTCCAACATTCAAGGGCCTTTTCAAACAGAAACCTGGCTAAGAACCCTTTGATACCACTTCTGACTTCCCAATGTCCCTTGAGGTCAGATGACTGTAGGTGCAAGGCTTTAGCAATCTCTTCAAGCTTAGGTTCCTTTTCTGTACCGTTGAAGGGTAGCTGGTCAAGGATAGGGATCTTCAGGAGCCGGGAGAACTCCTCCAATGTAGGTACCAACTGATAATCCAAGAAGGTGAAACAGTGATGCAGAGGGTCAAAGAATTGGAACAGGACCTTTATCATATCTTCCTCGATGTTGGTGTTGACCAAGCTGATGAGGCTTCCATGTCTTTCACTGAATGAAGAGTTCTCGGGAATCCTGGATATAAGTTCCTTAAGCTGAGGAGGGATCCTTACAAGACTGATTTGAATTGTCTTTCTACGAACAGTTTCCATGTCCTACAAAACAAGAACAAAGATGAAAATTCGAACCCCTGAAATGGTTAGTCAATGCATATGATGCTGGATGATGTCATGATGCTATGATTAAATACACCACAGATATTTACAAAGACAAACATGTAAGGCACACAAGGCACACAAGACAAGCCCTTAAGGTTTAAGGCCATCATGGGGTCTGGGTAGTACCCTCTTGAAGTTGGTGGGTTTAACCTGTCTTAATCAAAGTAACCGGGTTCTAAGGTTCCCAATATCACGGGATTGCTTTCATTGTTCATCGTTTCGATTTAGCCACTGAACTGGCGACCGAAATATTCCAGGAAAGCAACCCTCAATTGAGTGTAGTATCGAGTATCAACCAACCTCGGACTGTTTCAACGTAGCAGACTGTTTCAACCATGTCGGTATACCCCGCACAGTTCCCTCACAGCCTTGTTGCTACTTTCTAAGAAAGGTACCCCCCAGATCCGGGTTAGGATCTATAGAACTCCCAAGCAACCCACAATTTAAAGCACACAAGGAAAACAATTGAAAACACAGTGATCTTAATCCTAAGGTACACCTCACTTTAAAAGATATCCCCAGCAGAGTCGCCAGTTCTGTGATCGGTGGATCTGGAACTGACTGTTTAACGCTGGTTCGCGAAATGTCGCGGAAGCAAGAGTCGCCACCGTCTTTTATTTTCTCCAAATGGAAAGGACAAAAGCACAGAAAAATTCCTTAAAGAGATTGCTCTCGGTTCGGGAGGTAGATTATAGAAAGGGAAGGTGTTAGCACCCTTTCTATCCATGGTTATCCATGGGCTCTTAGATACTTGCTCATTTGTGTTTTCAAAAAATGGTTTGTTTGCTTTTCAACGGTGGGTTTTAAAAAAAAGTTTCTTTGAAAATTCCAGTTCGACTCTTGTATCGGTCCTCAAGAGTGTTTGAAAAATTGCTTTCGAAAGCTTTTTGAAAAGGTGTCGGTGTGAAAAGTATTTTTGAATTTGTTTTGAATTTAGAGCAAGTATCTAGAGTCGTCTACCTACCCTAAGGAATTCGTCTGTGTAGATGTCCTTTAAAGTAGTGCCATCCCACCATTGAGAGGTAGGTAGCACCACCGTTGGAGGTGTTCGGGTCAATTCGAAGTTCGGGACATGGTGATCACCGGAGCAATGGGAAGATACCTTAGAAGCTACCCTCATGCCAGGTTCCCGGATCATGAGGACTTACTAAGACATCCTCTACTCGACGATCACCTTTCGAGACAAGGCAACAGTGAGGCGTACCCTAGGGGTGGTGTGTGCGATTCGTGTGTCGTTTTCATTTGCATTTATCTTGTCATGTTATTGGTGTTCTACGCTTGTTTTTATTTAAGGCCATTCATTCTTGCATGCTTTGTTTAACAGTTAAAAGTTGCGAGGAAAAGTAAATCTAAAGGTATTACAAATGGCGCGGGTCCACATCGCCAAAATTAACCAGGACCCGATTTGACAGAAAATAAATAAGCAAAGTAAATAAAGAATTGAAAAGTGCGAGAGGTAATTACAAGGCTTCGGGAGAGGTACATAATTATTTAAATGACATAAAATAAATATGCGAATAAACAAGAAATTAAGAACGAAACGAGGGCGTTGGACCCTTTTGCAAAATATTAAAATTACATGAATTAATTAATTAAGAAAAGAAATTGTTTTTGTTTTTTTGGTATTTTTATGTATTTTAAGATTTAATAGAAAAAATAAAGAATTAATTTAAATTAACTACTAATCCTAATTCTATTTTATTTTAATTTATTAAAAAAACATTAGAATTAAACCTAAATTAAACCCTAATTCTTATATACAATTTTAATTATGAAAATAAATAAAATAAATAATATTATTGTGAAAAAGAAAAATTAAAAGGAATAAAACATTAATTAAACCTAGTTCTATATTTTTTAGATTTTTTTTATTAAAAGTATTAAAATTAAACCCTAATTTATACTAAATTCAATTATATACAATTTGTTTATGAAAATAATTAAAATAAACTACTTATTATATTTTGCTCTTTTTCTGATTTTTTTGCATTTTTTATATTTATGAAAATTAATTAACTGAATAAATAATAATTAAGAGGAATAAAAATAATAATACAAAAAAAGGTAAAGAAAACAAAAAGAATGTGCAAACCTGGGGGTTCAGACCCCAATATGGAGGTTTGGCCTTAGTAATCTGGCCCATTTAGCAAGGCCTGGTGGACTTTTTGAATCACGTGTTGGCATGTTGACTAGGGCGTAGCGTACTCTCCAATTCTCAGCCTTTGATCTGATTCCAATGTGCACGTGGATGACTGGATTAAGAGGATGTATGGTGCACTCCACCTTTGAAACTGCATATGAATATATATTGCAAAATAATATGGAAATTAACGTAGACCTGGGACTCGAACCCAGGTCATATGCATTACCAACGTTCACACCTTGCCACTGGACCACTATCACGCGTTTTGATATATAATAAACAAACAAATAATATAAAAGAAAGTGGGTTAATGGCTTGGAAACACGCGCGAATTTTTGAACTGGCCTATCACCATTTGACACGACTTCGTCTTCTTCATGTTCCTGAAAACATAAAAGAACAGGCAACGGTTTTATACGCGTTTTGTTAGGTGGCTTTTGGGAAAATAGCGATTAGCACTAGGGCAATCATAAATTAGGCGCGATGGGTGGTTTGTGATCGTTCAGACTTGCTGATTACAACCATGGCATTCTTGAAGGCCAATTTTTCTTGGTTTTAAAATCCCCAATTGGAGGTCCTGTAAACCCTAAAACTCAAACATGGTGAAATCGTGTATACAGCATAAAAACGCAATTAAATGCATTGGTTAGTTTCAGGACAAGATAATAATCATGAATCAATGAATAAAAGTTACAAAAGATGCGTAAATCATGATGCACGATTATGAGTTTTTCTTGATACAGTCGGCACTCATGTTACCGATTCTTGAAGCTGGGATGAATGTTTGTGATTGGAATGTGTCCAGGGATGCTTGAGGAAGCTATTGGAACAAGAATTGAGACCTGAATCGTCCTGGAAGGCTGTTTTCAGAATTGAGTTTTTTGACAATTTTTTCAAGTTTGTTAATGGCTTTCTTGCGCAGCTTAGTGTGTATTCTGATTGGGGTTCCCTTTAGGCTTATGTAGTGAGTCTATTAGGTCAAGAAAAGTAGAACAAATCCAATGCAATGATGGTTTTTGAAAATTTGATTTTTAAGGATCTTTTTCAATCTTTTCCATGTGTTCTTTGTTCTCAATCATGATCAATCAACCCAAATATTTCCTTATCTGCATATACACGAAATCTTGAGGCTAAAACATGTATAAAAAGATTGGTTAGGTTGAATTAAATATTTTCCACATATTTAAATGATTTAAATGAATTAATATAAATAAAAATTCAAATAAATAAATAAAAAATGAGAAAATACTTCCCTTTGGGCCAAGTGGTCGTGCACATGCTTGGAATGATGAATTGTGGAAGAAAAATGGGCCCATTAGCAATTTTAGGTCATTTGAATCAATGTTGACTTTTCAAAATATCCAAAAATTTCCCAACTTCCACAAGGCATAACTTGCTCAATGTTTAAGATTTTCTCATGTTCTTGGACATTTTGGAAAGGTCTTTGAGTCCTCTAACCAATGCCTTTGGTCCCATGTCATTTTGATTTACCAATCTCAAGTTATGGCCTTTGACTTAAAGTCCCTTTTTGTTGACTTTTGAAAATGACCTATAATGTTGAAATTGATAACTTTTTGTGAGAGCATTTCTTGGACTTGAAGTATGAAGATGAGTTGTAGGAAATGTCTTTCTCTTCAAAATGAGCTTTGGATGGAATTTTTCTGATAATCCATGTGAAAGTTATGCCCTGGTCAATTTCAGTTGACTTTTTCAACTGTCCAAATAAGGAAACTTTTGCATCTTGATGATTTCTGAGCCAAATTTTGAGAATCATCATCAAGCATTGATCAAATGATGTTTATGGCTTCAAAATGATATGTTGAACAAAAATTTGAACTTTTGACTGTCAAATGACCATTTTGCCCCTACAGTTGACTGTAGTGCAATTAGGGTTTTTTGACTGTGCAATTTTGAGCTGAATGCCTTGAAACTTGATGTGAGGATGCTTGACCATATTTGTAGGCATGTGAGACTTGATTGGACCTTTGAAAACTTCCTTTTCTTGATCAGAACACAAACCCTAGTTTTGACTGTATAAGAGATCTTTGACTGTGCAACCCTTGGGGAGATTTTGAAGCTTGGCTTGGCAATTTCTTGAAAAATATGGGAGGGCAAATTTTGGGGTGCAACACATGGCTCAAAAAGTCTCAAGATGCAAAAGTTTCTATTTTTGGACAGTTGAAAAGTCAACTACAAATTGACCAGGGCATAAATTCCTCATGGTTTATCAGAAAAATACCATCCAATGCTCATTTTTAAGGGGATGACATTTCCTACAACTCATATTCACACTCCAAGTCCAAGAAATGCTCTCACAAAAAGTTATCAATTTCAACATTATAGGTCATTTTCAAAAGTCAACAAAAAGCCACTTTAAGTCAAAGACCATAACTTGAGATTGGCAAATCAAAATGACATGGGACCAAAGGAATTGGTTAGAGGACTTCAATACCTTTCCAAAATGGCCAAGAACATGTTCATAGCCTCAAAATTGAGCAAGATATGCATTGGATAAGTTGGGAAATTTTTGGGAACTTTCAAAAGTCAACTTTGCCTAAAAAGCTTCAAATTTGCTAATGGGCCTCAAATTCTTTCTTGAATCATTACCCAAAGCCTATGCACGACCCATTGAGCTTAAAAGGATTTATTTTCTTATTTTTAATTAATTAATTGAATTTTTATTCTTATTAATTCATTTAATTAGTTTTAATTGTAGAAAAATATCAAATAATGGTTATCAAATCTTTTTATGCAGCAAATATACTCCACACATGCTAAGGATTTCGTGCATCAATCAACAAGACAAGATCTTCCATGATTGAAAAAAATATGATTAGCAATCAAAGATTCAAGTCATCAATTCATGGATTCATGGGCTTTATTTTGACCTAATTTGCTTCACATACAAAGGCACAAGTGAACCCTAGTGCAGAGGACACGTGAAAGCTGCTTCAACAACATACTCACTTTGCAAAAATTCCAAGAAAATTGTGAAACTGATTTACTACTTGTAGGACAATTCAAGGCCTGAAATTGCTTCTAAGACATTACTGGACCTTCCAGGAATCGATTAGCACCAAGAACCAATCCAAACGCGCAAAGAACTGAAGAACATAGGCCACACGGTTTGTCTTGTTTTTCAAATTCGCATAACATGATTCATATGCTTTTAATCTGTTTTCTTGTTTGATTTACACTAATAGGTACCTTCTGAAGCGATTGGTATAAGCTAATTGACCTAACGCTGCCTGAATCCAAATCTACCATGGACGAAAATTAGGTTTTCAGAAGCTTCAAATTAGGGCTTTAGGTATCAGGAAAAATTGGACTAAGCCATGACCATGGTTGAATTCGTCAAGGCCAGACGAATTCAACCAACCTCTCGCGCTCAATTTATGTTGATTCCTCTTCTATTCGCTATTTTTCACTATTCCACTTAGTGGGGGTTTAAAACCCCCGCTACTTGTTTCATGTTTGCAGGAAGAACGAAGAAGAAGGTATGCGTGGCGTCCTGTAACTGGAGCATTTGAACTTTAGCGCGTTTTTTGATTTCATACTATTAATATTTGTTTTTCTATATAATATTTGTTGTTTAATTATTTAACAAATGCGTTGCCTATCTCAGTTGGTGGAAGACGTGGCTGGCAGGTATAGGGACCTGGGTTCGATTCCCAGGTCCCCCACATAATGCATAATTTTTGTTTTAACATGTTCATATGGAACAATGGTTCAATGGTCCACCATACGTACCCATGCTCATGCTTGCCAAGTGGCCTTGACCCACAATCTGAAGGCTGCAGAGTGAAGTCCATGGTATGCTCCAATCAATGAGCATCCACACGATCAGAAAAGTCAAACGAGTGCCTTGTGACTCTTGGGCCAAAATTTATTCAAACACCTCCATATGGGCCTGATACCCCCCTTGGTTTGCATCCTTTTTTTTTTTAATTTTATTTTATTTTCTTCTCTTTTCTAATTCTTTTTTTAATTGTTTTAATTGTTTTTTCACCATAAAATAATTTCCCATAATAAAAACAGAAAATCAAAAATACAAAAATATGTTTAATTATTTATTAATTTCTTCACTAATTTATTTTTGTAAATAAATGTTAACAATTAATTTAGTTAATTTAAGTTTGAAATCCAATCTTTTCTTTAATAAATAAAATTCTATAGAATTAAGTTTTGATTCTTTTTTATCATTATTATTATCATTATTTATTATCATTATTAATTACCACTATTTTTGTACATAAATATGTAAATTAACTAATTAGTTTAAATTAGGTCAACTTTGACGTTTTATTAATAATTAAAATAATTTAGAATTAGGGTTTCCATTTAATTTTAATTTTCTTTATTTCCATAAATACCAAAAAAACATAAAAAAACACTTTCTTTTCTTTAATTAAATAATAATTAGGCTTTAATTTAATTTAATTTCAAGCAAAGGGTCAAAACCCTCGGACGTTCAATTTAATTCTTTTCGCGCATTATTTCTTTTAGTGATTATTATGTAACTGCATTCCGGATGTAATAGTAATTAGGTATTTATTTACTTTCCGCATTTTTATCAAAAACGGGTCTTTGTATTTTGGCGATGTATAGACCCGCGCCTTGTAATAGTGTAGCTTTTATATTCCCGTCTGCTAATTTTCCGCACTCTTAAATTCTAAATTGCATGAAAGAATGTATGTTAATTAAAAATCACTCGTAGCTCATAATGCCATGGTCAAAGATAACTGTTAAACTGAAAACAACACACAAATACACACACCACTTCTAGGGTACGCCTCACTCGTTGCCTTCGAAACGTGGTCGTCGAGTATAGGACGTTTCAGCAGTCCTTATGTCCATGATCCAGTTGCCTCGAAACAGTTGCCTCGAAACGGTTGCCTCAGATTAAAAAAGGATCAAGGACATAAGGGTAGCTTCTAAGGTGTCCTACTGTTGCTTCGGTGACCACACTGTCCCTAAATCGAATTGACCCGAACACCTCCAACGGTGGTGCTACCTACCTCTCAATGGTGGGATGGCACTACCTTAAGGACATTTACACAGCCTAATTCCTTAGGGTAGGTAGATGACTCATGGATACTTGCTCTCTTCAAAAACAAATCAAAATCTTTTCACACCGACACTTTCAAAAGCTTTTAAAACAATTTTTCAAACACTCTTGAGGACAGATACAAGAGTCATTCAGAAATCTTTCAATGAAACTTTTTCAAACCCACTCACATTTTGAAAAGCAAACAACCTTTTGAAAACATAAGAGCAAGTATCTAAGAGCCCATGGATAACCATGGATAGAAAGGGTGTTAACGCCTTCCCTTTCTATAAATCTACCTCCCGAACCGAGAAACTATCTCATAAGGAATTTTGCTGTGCTTTTGTCCTGTCCATGTTGGAGAAAATAAAAGACGGTGGCGACTCTTGCTTCCGCGACATTTCGCGAACCAGCTAAAAACAGTCAGTTCTAAATCCACCGATCACACATACGACAGATGAGATTCTGTTTAATGAACTGAGCTACAACATTCTTGGTCACGGAAGCGAAAGAGGTTGCCTCAACCCACTTTATAAAATAGTCAATGGCCACTAAGATGAAGCGGTGTCCATTGGAGGCTATTGGCTTGATTTCCCAAATCATATCGATCCCCCACATAGAAAAGGGCCAAGGAGCCGTCAAGACATTCATAGGAACCGGAGGTACATGCACCTTGTCAGCATAAATCTGACACTTGTGGAAGGTTCGAGAGTGTTGATAACAATCTGCTTCCATGGTAGACCAGTAATAGCCTGCTGTTAGCATCTTTTTATCCATCGAATGTCCATTAGCATGAGTGCCAAATGAACCTTCATGAATCTCATGCATCAACATGTCTGCTTCGTGTCTATCCACGCATCTGAGCAAGACCATGTCATAATTTCTCTTGTATAACACATTTTCACTGAGGAAAAAACTGCCTGCCAATCTTCTCAGTGTCTTTCTATCTTTCTTCGACGCACCAATAGGGTATTCCTGAGTCTGAAGAAAATGCTTGATATCATAATACCAAGGTTTTTCATCTGCTACCTCTTCTGTCGTAAACACATGAGCGGGCCTATCTAGTCGTCGAACTATAATTTGGGGTATATCATTTAAAGTATTCACTTGGTACATGGAAGCCAGAGTTGCCAGAGCATCCGCCATTTGATTTTCATCTCTAGGGATGTGATGGAATTCAAATTTATTGAGGAAGGGTAATAATCTTCTAGCATAATCTTTGTAAGGGATCAAGCCAGGGTGACGAGTTTCCCATTCTCCTTTAATATGATTTATCACCAAAACAGAATCACCATACACATCTAGAATTTTGATTCTGAGATCAATAGCTTCCTAAAGACCCATGATGTAAGCCTCATATTCCGCCATATTATTAGTGCAATCAAATGTTAACCTCGCAGTAAAAGGAATGTGCGATTCATGAGGAGTGACAATCACAACACCAATTCCTTTACCATAAGCATTCACCGCTCTATCAAATACCATACTCCAACGAGATTCAGGGTCAGGGCCCTCCTCAGGAAATGGTTCATCACAATCTTTCAGTTTCAGGAACATCACATCCTCATCGGGGAATTCATACTCTGCAGACTGAGATTCTCCATCGGCTGGTGAGCAAGGTAATATGCCAACAAACTACTTTTAATAGCCTTTTGAGTGCGGTATTCGATATCATATTCAAATAAAAACATCTTCCAGCGGGTAATTCTTCCAGTAAGAGCAGGCTTTTCAAAAATATACTTGATTGGATCCATTTTGGAGATCAACAAAGTGGTATGATTCGACATATATTGCCGCAAACGCTTTGCCGACCAGGCCAAAGCACAACACATCTTTTCCAACGTGGAATACCGCGACTCACAATCAGTGAACTTTTTGATGAGATAATAAATGGCGAACTATTTCTTCCCTGTTTCATCCTGTTGTCCCAGAATACAACCCATGGATTTATCTAACACTGTTAGATACATAATCAACGGTCTTTCTTCTACGGGAGGGAGCAAAATAGGAGGTTCAAGCAGATATTCTTTAATACTCTCAAATGCCCTTTGGAAGTCATCTGTCCACATACAACCTTGATCTTTCTTTAACAACTTAAAGACCGGTTCACATGTTGCAGTCATGTGGGAAATAAATCTGGAAATATAATTCAAACGCCCGAGGAAACCTCTGACTTGCTTTTCAGTTCTTGGGGCTGGCATTTCTTGAATTTGTTTGACTTTATCAGGGTCAACTTCAATTCCTTTCTGGCTAACAATGAAACCCAACAATTTCCCCAATCTAACACCGAAGGTGCATTTATTTGGATTCAAGCGGAGACGATACTTCCTCAAACGTTGAAACAACTTCTACAAACTTCTATATGCCCTTCTTTAGTTTGGGATTTGGCAATCATATCATCAAGATATACTTAAATTTCTTTGTGCATCAGATCATGGAATAGGGTTGTCATAGCCCTCTGGTACGTTACACCAGCGTTCTTCAACCCGAAGGGCATCACTCTGTAACAGAATGTTCCCCAGGGTGTGATAAACGTTGTTTTTTTCCATGTCCTCTAGAGCCATTCTTATTTGATTATACCCGGAAAATCCATCCATGAACGAGAATACTTTGAATTTTGTTGTGCTGTCCACTAACATGTCGATGTCAGGCAATGGAAAATCATCTTTTGGACTAGCTTTATTTAGATCTCTGTAATCTACGCACATGCAGACTTTTCCGTCTTTTTCGGTACTGGGACAATATTGGCAATCCATTGAGGATACACTGACGTCATAAGAAAACTAGCATTAATCTGCTTGAGGTTCTCCTCTTTGATTTTTACTGCCATATCTGGGTGAGTTCTTCTCAACTTTTGTTTAACTGGCGGACACTTTGGCTTCAACGGCAAACGATGCTCGACAATGTCTGTATCTAGACCAGGAATATCTTGATAAGACCAAGCAAAAATATCCACATACTCTTTCAACAACTCAATCAACCCGCTCTTTACATCAGGATGCAATGATGCTCCAATCTTGACTTCCTTCGGATCTTCTTCTGAACCCAAATTAATCACTTCCAAAGGCTCCTTATATGACTGAATGGTATTTTCCTCGTGCTCAAGCAACCGTGAGACCTCTTCTGGAATCTCATCATAATCTTCTTCTTCAGCCCCAAACACATGACAATTAAAGTTTGGAGAGGGTGCAGGGTCATTATATTCAATGAGTTTTTTAATTAATCTGCACATATGATTTATGATTGCTTTTAGAAACTGACACATATAACTAGTGATCATGCAGATTAATTTTCAGTTATTATTTATTTTGAAAGGTTTTTTTTTATTATTACCATTTCCCAAGAAAAAAAGCAGAAAATAAAAGACATAAATTTGGAAGCAAAGACAACTTTTATTAATGATCTTAAAATTTATAGCAAACAGATAAGCCCTGCAAAATTAATACTTCCACCTTGGGCAGAGTGGAAGCTTTTCAAAAGAAAGAAACAGATTAACAAAACAAATTACTTTGAAACATGTATGCAAGAAGGAACATCAATGGTGACCCAGTTCTAAACTCGGACTCCATGCGTAACATAATTCGGTACTTCCTGCTCCGCTTCATCCTCTTCAACAACATTAATTCCAGAACCAATTGGACGGAGGTAGCCTCCGCTGCGGAAAACATCATGATAACTGTTCACAGAAGACTTTGACTTCAAATTTTCACCTTTGTCATTCCTCGAAGAGAAACCCAAACCAACTCTATTTTTTTTCACGGGTGGATCCATAAGTCGTCCCCAAACTGCACTATGACCATTGCACACAACCTGCTGCGCATCCCTCAGGTAAACCACATAATTCTCATTCCTCCTTATGTTGTCAATGGATAGGGCTTGGAACAGGGTTCCAACAACAACTTCATCCGCTTCTACAATACTGAAAGAGGATAGATGGGATATCAACAATGCCTGCTCCCCATTTATGATCACTACCTTCCCTTCACGCACAAATTTTAGCTTCTGACGCAGAGTTGAAGTGACAGCCCCTGCTTCGTGTATCCATGGCCGTCCTAGAAAACAACTATATGCGGGAATAATGTCCATAACCTGGAAGGTTGTCAAGAACAAATGTGGTCCTATATGGATGGGCAAGTCCACTTCACCAATGACAGATTTTCTTGACCCATCAAAATCCTTCACAATGATGCCCCTCGGGCGCATAGGTGTTCCCTGATACTTTAACTTCATGAGGGTACTTCTCGGTATAACATTCAACGTGAATCCGTTATTAATTAGCACATTGGATAGCGAGTCATTCTTGCAGTTCATAGATATGTGGAGGGCCAGGTTGTGAATCCTCCCTTCATCTGGTAACTCATCATTACAGAAACTCAAGTTGTTACATGACGTAATGTTTCCAATTACACTGCTGAATTAATCTAATGGCATGTCACTCTTCACAAAAGCTTGGTCTAGTACTCTCATCAGTGATTCTCTATGAGCGGAGGAATTCATTAATAAAGCTAGGATAGATATCTTTGAAGGAGTCTGCAGTAGATGATCTACAATTCTGTAGTCGCTCATCTTAATTATCATATCATCCACTTCTTTCTCTAATGTGGCTCTGCTAGTCTCTCCTGCATTCTTCTTAGGTTTATCATTCTCAACAACTTTCTTTCCAGCTACAACATCTTTTTGAACAACCGGTGCAAAGACACGACCACTACGGGTCACCCTACTATTATCAGCTATATTTTCAACATCGAGCGTTGGCTGGATGGGAACTTCCACCCCATCTTCTAAGATTGTAGCATTGTATTTGTAAGGCACAACCTTATCTGATTTATAGGGAATAGGACCTGGCAGACTAATTGCCAATGGGGTAACAACTGGTTTGCTATGGTACTTGTGATCGGTGGAAATATAACTGACTGTTTTTTAAGCTGGTTCGCAAAATGTCGCAGTAAGAAAGAGTCTCCACCGTCTTTTATGTTCTCCAACATGGAAAGGACAAAAGCACAACAAAATTCCTTTTTCGAGATGTCTCTCGGTTCGGGAGGTAGATTTATAGAAAGGGAAGGTGTTAGCACCCTTTCTATCTGTGGTTATCCACGGGCTCTTAGGTACTTGCTCACTATGTTTTCAAAAATTGTTTGCTTTTCAAGTGTGTGTGGGTTTTGAAAAAGTTTAGTTTGAAAACTTCTAGGTAACTCTTGTATCTGTCCTCAATAGTGTATGAAGTGTTTGTTTGAAAACTTTTTGAAAGTGTAGGTGCGAAAGGATCTTTTTGTTTTTTTGAAAGAGCAAGTACCCAGGAGAAATCTACCTACTCTAAGGAATTAGGCTGTGTAAGAGTCCTTTAGACAATACTATCCCACTATTGAGAAGTAGGTAGCACCGTCGTTGGAGTTATTTGGGTCAATTCGATTATAGGGACAATGTGGTCACCAAAGCAATAGTAGGACGCCTTAGTGGTAACCCTAATGTCCTAGATCCTTTTTATCCGAGGCAACCGTTTCGAGGCAACTGGATCTTTAGACAGGAGGGCGACCTCTAAAACACCCTATACTTGACGACCACGTCGAGGCAACCGAGTGAGGCGTACCCTAGGAGTGGCATGTGCATGTGTGTTGTTTTCATGTTATATTATCTTGTAAATGCATTTGTGAGCTACAAATTGATTTTATTTGTCATACAAGTCTTTCATGCATATTAACAGTTAAGAGTGCGAAAAATAAATTGCGGAAAGGTAAATCTACGCTATTACAAGGCGCGGGTCTATACATCGCCAAAAACAAAACCCGTTTGGAAAATAAAAGCGAGAAAAGTAAAGAAAGCGATAAAATCCTAATTAACTATTACATCCTCGGAGCAGATACATAAATATGATAAAAAAGATTAATGCGCGAATAGAAATTTAATTGGGACGTCCTTAGGGTTTTGACCCTTTTTGAGAAAAGAATTGAGTTTGGTCCTCTTTTGCAATTAAATTAAACATTAAACCTAATTTACTAATTAATTAATTATTTAAAGAAAATTTTTTTTTGGTGTTTTTTATGTTTTAATGAAAATAAAAATAAGAAATTAAAAGTCACAAGAAAAACCCTAATTCTAAGTTAATTTTATTTATTATAAAAAAAGATTAAAGTTAACCTAATTTAACTAATTTAATTAATTTACATTTTATTTACAAAAATAATAATTAATAGTAAAAATAATAAATAATAAAAATATTATAAATATTTAAGTTTCTGAATTTAATATGAAAAATAATTAATTTATGAATTAATAATAACAATTAATAAGAGTTAATAAAAATTAGTAAAAAGAAAATAAAAGGAAAATTGTGAAAGAACCAGGGGGGTTGATGGACCCAATTAGGAGGTTTTGTAAGCAATCTGAAGCCCAAGAAGAATCAAGCCCTGTTGACTTTTTGGAATTGCCCACGCTTGCTTTGACTGGGGAGCATGGTGGTCAGCACCTTTTGGCCTTTGGATTATTGATCATGGCCACATGGCGTTTGGATGAGTAAGGCGTATGATGAGCCTATTCTTTGAAGCCTGCACGAAATCATGTTAGAAAAAATAATATGGAGCTTTTGGGGGACCTGGGAATCGAACCCATGTCCCAATGGTTACCAAACACCTCATCTTCCACTAGGCCATTGCGTTGCATCTGTTAGTATAGTGAGCAATAAAAATAATATATGAAAACAAACGCATATGCTGGAAAGAGAAAAACGCGCGTTATTTTGAATCCAGCCAATAACGTCTCCACATGTATTGTCTTCTTCCTCGTTTCCCTGTAAAACAAAAATAATTAGCGGGGGTTTTTAACCCCCACAATATGGAATGTCCAATAATAGCGATTAGGCGTGGAAGCTATATAAATAGGGCGCGACATGTCCATTGAATTCGTCTGGTTTCAACGAGTTTAACCATGGTCGTGCGAGGTTCTGATTTTACTGTATATGGAAAGCCCCAATTCAAAACCTCAAGAACCCTAAAATACGTTAATGGCAAGTCACGATTCTATGTGTTATAATGCAATTAAACCATGCCAAAAGTTTCCTGTGGATTCATACAATACAAAACAAACAACAAATTGTGTTAATGATGCATGGAATATGGATTTCGATTCTAAAAAAAATTGACACACCGTGGGACTGTTTCTCAGGATTCCTTGAGTGTTAGCGTGTTATTTTGATCCCTACGCGTTCCTGGAAGTGCTAGCAATCTATTAGAAACAAAAACAAGCTTTGAATCACGTTAAATTATGGAATTCAGTTTTGAGTTTTCTTTGATATTTTTGGAATTGGTTTATGGTTTTTTGCAACAGCTCTCACGTGTATGGAATTAGGTTTAGGTTCAGCATATGTAATGGAAGGGAATTAGGTCAAAGTTTGGGCCAAGGATCCATGGAATGGGAGAATTAGGTTTACACTTTCCACCATTGACAAACTTTCCATATTTGAGGAAAATCTAAGATTTCATGCACAAAATATCCCTAGCACGAATTTGTTAGCTGGCACATGATGTATGAAAGCTGTTTCAAATCATAAGATACTATTCCATTGATTTTTAGATTTTATTTGAATTATTATAGATTTAAAATGAATTAAATCAATAAAAATTAAATAAAATAGAAAAATAAATGTTTGATCTTGAAATTAATCATGGGACACGTGTGTGGCATGACAAGGCTGAATCAAGTGGAAGAAAGTGGGCCCTTTTATCAAAAATTGAAGTTTTAAGGATAGTTGACTTTTGCAAATTCATGAAAATTTCCCAACTTCTCCAATGCATATCTTGCTCAATTTTGATCATATGAACATGTTCTTGGACATTTTGGAAAGGTCTTGAAGTCCTCTAACCAATTCCTTTGGTCCCATGTCATTTGGATTTACCAATCTCAAGTTATGGTCTTTGACTTAAAATGCCTTTTTGTTGACTTTTGAAATTGACCTATAATGTAGAAATTGATAACTTTTTGTGAGAGAATTTCTTGGACTTGGAATGTGAAGATGATTTGTAGGAAATTTAATCCCCTTCAAAATGAGCATTGGATGGTATTTTTATGATGAGCCATGAAAAATTTATGCCCTGGTCAATTTACAGTTGACTTTTCAATTGTCCAAAAATAGTAACTTTTGGTATCTTGATGATTTTTGAGCCATGCTTGTGGAATCATGATCAAGACTTGATCAAATGATGATTGTGGCTTCAAAATAAGATGTTGACCAAAAAATCTGACTTTTGACTGTAAAATGACCATTTTGCCCATGCAGTTGACTGTGGATCAAATAGGGCTTTTGACTGTGCAAACTGGCATTGTGAACCTTGAGACTTGGCATGTAGATGCTTGACAATGTATATATGCATATGGGACTTGATTGGACCATTGAAAACCTTAAATTCCTTGCAAGAACCAAAACCCTAATTTTGACTGGCTTAGGAGGCATTTGGACTGTGCAACCCCTTGAGAAGTCTTGAACCATTTGAAGATGACTCTTTGACAAATCATGAAGAATATGGGAGGGCAAATTTTGGGGTACAACAGTTGCCCCTGTTCAATCTTCTTAAACCTGAGGATGTAGATTGGCTTGCGTGCCTTTCGTGATCCGAAGGTGGAAGATGATTGAACACTAGAGTGCCCAGAAATTTGCACTCGCATAGTGGAGTATCAGCAATGTGATGTAGGGAATGGGCTTACCGATGCCATTTGGAAAGATGATGGATAGGAGGATGGGCTTAAAGATGCCATATGGAGATGTGACAGAACCTTGTCGGGAATGTGCTTATAGATGCCATTTGGAAGTGTACTGGGTAGTTGTGGAGATGGGCTTAAAGATGCCATCCAGAGGTGTCGATCGCGTAAGAGATTCCTTAGCGAGAACTTGCGTACCTGAGAAAGAAAGATAATTTCCTGGTCTGTTACAGGTGTTGATCTTCAAACTCTTCATCCAGATATGCCCTGGCTAGATACAGGTATCGAATCTGGAATTGGTCGTCTAAGATATGCCCTGGCTAGATAGAGGTATCGAATCTGGAACTTCAAAAGGTTGGTGGGTTGTCTCTACTGACAGGTTATCTCAGAAAATCTTTAGGAATCGATTTAACTGAACCGGGGGAGGTGTTGTCTTCTTTGACGAGTTGTCTCTCTTAACGGGTTGTCTTCGATGACGCGTGTCTATAACGACGGGTGTCTATAATGACGGGTGTCTATAAAGACTGGTGTCTATAACGACGGGTGTCTATTATGACGGGTGTCTATACTGACGGGTGTCTATAATGACGAGTGTCTATAATGACGGGTGTCTATTATGACGGGTGTCTATAATGACGGATGTCTATAACGACGGGTGTCTATAATGACGGGTGTCTATAACGACGGGTGTCTATAATGACGGGTGTCTATTATGACGGGTGTCTATAATGACGGGTGTCTATACTGACGGGTGTCTATAGTGACGGGTGTCTATAACGACGGGTGTCTATAACGACGGGTGTCTATAATGACGGGTGTCTATAATGACGAGTGTCTATAATGACGAGTGTCTATAATGATGGGTGTCTATAATGACGGGTGTCTATAATGACGGGTGTCTATAATGACGGGTGTCTATAATGACCGGTGTCTTTAATGACTTTAGGAATTAATTTCAACTGGACTTGTCTTCTTTGACTGGATGAGCATCAGAAAAACCTTTGGGATTTAACTGTACTTGTCTTTTTTGACTGGATTTGTCTTCTTTGACTGGATTTTTTTCTGAAAAGGCAAAACATTAGTTGCATGCAATGTCATGATGTATGAGATGCATGATGTCATGATGTTCTCAATAATAAATGAGATCGTGTCGTATGCACTTTATCATGTATGTAGGCAGGATGTATGAAATGTGAAATGTCTATGAATGTATTTCCGTCTAGGAAAATAAATCCTTGACGAATGCCTGGCAGTTAAATCCTGGGCTGATGTTGAAGAGTAGAGTTCTTCATTTCCGCTGGGGAGGATGATTACAAGAATAAATCGGTAGGATAAGATGACTCCGTTGGGGAATGAACTTGTTGAAGAGATTACTCTGCGGGGAAATACTCTGTGGGAAGAGATACTTCACTGAGATTTTAGTGATAACTCCGCTGGGGTTTCCTTTGATAAGTTTTGTTGAGGATTTGATGAACTCCGCTGGGGGTAGGAAGAACTTCTCCGAGGACGATCTTTCCATTGTAATTAGCTGAGGATAACCCAGTTATAGGCTCTGGTGGGGGAACAACCTTTGAATATGGTCGGGGAGAGACGTATGTACTCTATAGGTGATAAGCTTCCAGAATCTACTGGGGTTAAGCTTCCAGAATCTACTAGGGATATTGATTCAACTCTCTTGGGGAAGCTTTTGGACTGTACTGGGGATATTGATTCCACTAGGGTGTCTGTATTCCACCGGGGAACAATCTTATATTAAGACTGTCGGGGATGCTTGTTGAGGAACATCTGCATACTCCGTTGGGGAATATTGAGATCTTCTGCGGATGTTCAACTTCCTTAAGGCTGACAGTAGACCAACTCTGCTTGGGGAGAGTGTTGCTGACTTGCTAGGGATACTGTGCCTTTTCAGGGCTGATGGGACACCAACTCTGCTCGGGGGAGAGTATCGCTGAAACCTGTTTTACTCTGTGGGGAGTGGAGGTATCTTGGTTACGTTCTTCAGCCGAACCTACCTTAGTACCTTGGTGGACAGAGTAACTAGATCGCTTAGACAACTTATTATTGACCCTGCTTCTGCGGGAGAAGGTACCTGTGGAGGCCTTGATAACTGCCGGTTGACAATTCTTCTTCTGGTAGGCGAGTGACGAGATGACGGGACATAGTCGTACGCTTTTGGTCCCTAACTTTTTCCTGGACCGCCCTTTCGGGTTTTCAGTCCATCGGGATACCCTTTTTTGCCCAAGCCGCCTTTTCAGGTTTTCGACTTGCCGGGTGTACAGATTTTTTTCATTTCATCCCTTATTTTTGCCCGAACCCTTTTGGTTTGCCGGGAAGCCCTTATTTTTGCCTAGGCCAGTCGACCTAGCGGGTCTTTGATTATGCGTAGTATTTTTTCGACTATGTCCACGCTCTCAGAATGTAGGGAGGTTGTCACTGTCGGTAGCATTGTGTTGCTATACCACCAGAAGATGTTTGATCATGCAAGATTCGTTGCTGGAATTCGTGTCCAATGCCCCAAGTGACTCAGGCGGAGATTTGCCCCTGGCTATCTGGCATCTTGAGAGATTCTTTGAATCTTGACCTAACTGCCCCAGATGACGGACCATGATCATGTCTGCCCCTTGGTTGGAAGTACTTTTGTTCACTTAGATATTCGTCGTGCGAATTTCTCTATTGTTCGAACAAAAAGTCATATGCAAACAATGTTATATTAAAAATGCAAAGCTTATGTCTGTCTTGAAATTTTTGAAAATGCATTTTTCAGTAAAAACAAGTGAATTTTTTGTAAACTGTGATGTCAACTCGTTATTTTACCACAAGCCTTAAGGAGTCAGGATACCTTTGGTAACAGTATGCTTTCGAACTAACCCATGCTTCAGCTAGGACTTTTAAGGGTTATAACGTGGCCTGGTTCACGGTTTAAGAAACAAAGGATAAAGGCTCAAATTTTATTTGTACCCACCCGCTCTTCGTGATGTTCTTCAATCCTAAACTCAGCTGATCGTGCGTTAGACGTTGTTTGAGTCTTTGCTCTGATATACCAATGATGGTTCGGATATTGACAGTTTATTTTGAATAGGCAGTCATTCCTTTTCTGGTTGAGGATTTGTAGGACCTCTTTCTTTTTTGATTTTGTTATCCCTGTTTTTTGCTTGAACTGTTTCTTTTGTAATTACAGTCAGCGGGATGCCCCAGTTTTTGTAAGTCTCCTTCATAGGTTTTGACTTATTGGGCTTTTATTTCTGAGAGATAATGACTTCCTGTTTTATGATTATTCGGAACCATCATTGTCTTTTGTTTTGTAAGGACTTTCTTTGATGCCATTCGTTATGCACTTGGATCAACTGAGAGAACTACCCTGCCCCAGGTTATGATTAAGGGTCTTAATTTTTTGTGAAAAGAAAAAGCTCCTACTTCTTTGGCTCGAAGGGGGTTGACGAGGGATTATCTTCCTTATAACTCCAGTTTTTAGGAATTGAAACAATGCCTGTACCTCATCAGCGGGGTCGGTTCAAAAGCATAATGTAGATTGTGGTATCGTTTTCGTCATCCTCCCTCAAAAGTCTTAAAAAATTTTAATTGAGAGTTGAACATCAAAAAATAAAAGCAATTTTGAATATAGTGAACACAATTACTTCAAAACAGACATGTGTAAGGCATTAATGAAATAACAACGTTTGACATGAATAAAATGTTTGAACAATCAGAGAAAAATACAACTTGAACATTCGAATGAACAAAAGTTTTTCAATCCTAGCCATGTTTTGGCAAGGGAGCAGTGATCACATTGGGAGCCTCGAGCGCTTCGAACTGGACCTCCTTTATATCGATTAGATCCTGAACCTTGTTCCTCAGAGTCCAACAATCATCTGTAGCATGCCCCGGGCTGTCAGAATGATAAGCGCAGCGGACGTTGGGGTTATACCTTGAAGGTGTCTTGTTGGGATTCTTAGGAGGGTCCCTTAGAGTTACCAAATTGGTCCAGCAACTGTGGCAATATCTGGGACAAGGTCATGCTGAGAGGAGTGAATTTCCTTCTAGGTCTCTCTTCCCTTTGTTGGTTGCGATGTTGAGGAGCACTGGCCGGTTTTGAAATAACCACCGCGTTGACAGCTTGGCGGTGTTCGGACCTATTCTGCCCTCTTGAACCATAGACAGCACTAGATTCTTTCTTGAACGGTTTTTTCTCAGTGTTCGAGGAGTCACCCTTTTGTATCTTCCCAGACTTGATGCCAGCTTCTATCCTCTCACCAGTCAAGATCAGATCTGTAAACCCAACAGAAGAATTCCCAATCAGATGGTTGAAGAATGGACCAGACAGGGTCCTCAAGAACATGTCAACGAGTTCACGGTCAGTTAAGGGTGACTGCACTCTTCCAGCCAGGTCTCTCCACTTTTGCGCATATTCCTTGAATCCTTCGCCCGTCCCTAATGACATACCCTGGAGTTGGGTACGCGTAGGAGCGAGGTCAGAATTGTACTGATACTGCTTTTAGAACGCAGTAGCCAAGTCCTCCCAGTTACGAATACTGGCTCCATCCAGCTGATAGAACCATTCGAGTTGAGTCCCTGAAAGGCTGTCCTGAAAGAAGTGAATCCACAAATTCTTGTCAACCGTGTAGGGCTGGATCTTCCTTACATATGAACGGAGGTGCAGCTTAGGACAGGAAACTCCGTCGTACTTTGCAAAGGCAGGTGCTTTGAACTTGTGGGGAATCACTACCCCAGAAGACAGACCTAGATCTTCGAAGTCCAGGCCGAGAACCTTTTGTATTTCCATGGCGCTCAAACGGTCTTCCAGCTGTTTGTACTTGTCCTCAGCTAGAGGGTACTGTTCATCATTGAAATCCGTCTCGTTGTCGGAGACCACGGGACTCAGAACCCTTCTCTCTTGGGGACTGTCTTTGCTCACAGATGAGGTAGTCAGCTCAGCCTCATTTGGTAGTCCATTCCCTGATCTGCGTCTAGTGTTGAACAAAACAGTCCTCTTCTTCTTCTTCTTCTTCTCTTTTAGAATCAAAGTTTTCAAGTCCTGTTGACCCTGGGCTAGGCTCATTACCAACTCCTGGAACTGGGCATTCTGGGCCTGGAGGGCATGGATAGCTTGTTCAGTGGAGGATGCAGGATTCATGCTGATTGCTGAAATAAACAGCGAAGAAGATTAAGCAACCTGTAAAAAGGGTACCTGTAATGCAATGATATGTATGATATGCATGCAATGTTTTCAAGGACCTCGCGGGGTAAACTGAGAAATTTGTTAGAATTTGAATCCGGTAGCTTGATTGAAGGAACTTCATGTTGTTGAGAGTCCTTCTTCAAGAGTCAAAGCTCACCATATCGAGTGGGTCATAGCCCCTGACTCAAGTTGTCGTGTTTGATCTCCGAACAACCTTGGCTAGAGGAAAATAAATCCCCTTTGCCCCTTGCCAGACAGTTTGGTTCATCATGACCTGCATCGTAAACCTTTGAGGTCCTTGAAATGGATTAGTCCTTATGCAGGATGTATGCAATGGTATGATGTCATATTTAAGGACTGTAAACAAAACCTGCAAGGAACCCGTATGTCAGATAACAAGCATGCAAGTAGTCAAGTTTGAAGGCACACAAGTCACACCAGATAGCCCTTAGAGTTTAGGCCAACATGAAGTTTAGGTACTACCCTCTTTCAGTTTCGTTGGTTAAGACCTGTCCTAGAAAATAGTAACCGGGTTCTAGAGGATCTCAATATCACTGACTACCCTCAATCGGTCATAACTCCAGCGTCGTAATCTTTTCTTGCGGCCAGAACCATCGCGAGAGTTTAGCCTCAATGAGTGTAGCATACTTCTACTGTTCTATGGCCAAGTTGGGTCAATTTAGGGTTCTAAGGTCGGTTGGTGCTTAATGACTCCTCAGAAGACCCATATTCTCCTCGTTGCAACACAAGGGATATCGGTACAGACCAAGGTGTCACACCAACGTAGCCACTGCTTCACCCGTGTCGATCTACGCCGGACAGGTCCCTCACAGCTTATGCTACCTAAAGGGTATTCCCCAGATCCGGGTTAGGATCTATGAATCTCCAAGACAAGCCCACAATTTTAAAGCAATCAAAGCAAGCAATTGAAAACATAAGAGTGGTCTAATCCTAAGGTACACCTCACTTATTAAAACTCCCCAGCAGAGTCGCCAGTACTGTGATCGGTGGAAATATAACTGACTTTTTTTTAAGCTAGTTCGCAAAATGTCGCGGTAAGCAAGAGTCGCCACCGTCTTTTATGTTCTCCAACATGGAAAGGACAAAAGCACAGCAAAATTCCTTTTTCGTGATGTCTCTCGGTTCGGGAGGTAGATTTATAGAAAGGGAAGGTGTTAGCACCCTTTCTATCTGTGGTTATCCACGGGCTCTTAGGTACTTGCTCACTATGTTTTCAAAAATTGTTTGCTTTTCAAGTGTGTGTGGGTTTTGAAAAAGTTTAGTTTGAAAACTTCTAGGTAACTCTTGTATCTGTCCTCAAGAGTGTATGAAGTGTTTGTTTGAAAATTTTTTGAAAGTGTAGGTGCGAAAGGATGTTTTTGTTTTTTTGAAAGAGCAAGTACCCAGGAGAAATCTACCTACTCTAAGGAATTAGGCTGTGTAAGAGTCCTTTAGACAGTACTATCCCACTATTGAGAAGTAGGTAGCACCGTCGTTGGAGTTATTTGGGTCAATTCGATTATAGGGACAATGTGGTCACCAAAGCAATAGTAGGACGCCTTAGTGGTAACCCTAATGTCCTAGATCCTTTTTATCCGAGGCAACCGTTTCGAGGCAACTGGATCTTTAGACAGGAGGGCGACCTCTAAAACACCCTATACTTGACGACCACGTCGAGGCAACCGAGTGAGGCGTACCCTAGGAGTGGCATGTGCATGTGTGTTGTTTTCATGTTATATTATCTTGTACATGCATTTGTGAGCTACGGATTGATTTTATTTGTCATACAAGTCTTTCATGCATATTAACAGTTAAGAGTGCGGAAAATAAATTGTGGAAAGGTAAATCTACGCTATTACAAGGCGCGGGTCTATACATCGCCAAAAACAAAACCCGTTTGGAAAATAAAAGTGAGAAAAGTAAAGAAAGCGATAAAATACTAATTAACTATTACATCCTCGGAGCAGATACATAAATATGATAAAAAAGATTAATGCGCGAATAGAAATTTAATCGGGACGTCCTTAGGGTTTTGACCCTTTTTGAGAAAAGAATTGAGTTTGGTCCTCTTTTGCAATTAAATTAAACATTAAACCTAATTTACTAATTAATTAATTATTTAAAGAAAAAATGTTTTTGGTGTTTTTTATGTTTTAATGAAAATAACAATAAGAAATTAAAAGTCACAAGAAAAACCCTAATTCTAAGTTAATTTTATTTATTATAAAAAAAGATTAAAGTTAACCTAATTTAACTAATTTAATTAATTTACATTTTATTTACAAAAATAATAATTAATAGTAAAAATAATAAATAATAAAAATATTATAAATATTTAAGTTTCTGAATTTAATATGAAAAATAATTAATTTATGAATTAATAATAACAATTAATAAGAGTTAATAAAAATTAGTAAAAAGAAAATAAAAGGAAAATTGTGAAAGAACCAGGGGGGTTGATGGACCCAATTAGGAGGTTTTGTAAGCAATCTGAAGCCCAAGAAGAATCAAGCCCTGTTGACTTTATGGAATTACCCACGTTTGCTTTGACTGGGGAGCATGGTGGTCAGCACCTTTTGGCCTTTGGATTGATGATCATGGCCACATGGCGTTTCGATGAGTAAGGCGTATGATGAGCCTATTCTTTGAAGCCTGCACGAAATCATGTTAGAAAAAATAAGATGGAGCTTTTGGGGGACCTGGGAATCGAACCCAGGTCCCAATGGTTACCAGACACCTCATCTTCCACTAGGCCATTGCGTTGCATCTGTTAGTATAGTGAGCAATAAAAATAATATATGAAAACAAACGCATATGCTGGAAAGAGAAAAACGCGCGTTATTTTGAATCCAGCCAATCACGTCTCCACACGTATTGTCTTCTTCCTCGTTTCCCTGTAAAACAAAAACAATTAGCGGGGGTTTTTAACCCCCCACAATATGGAATGTCCAATAATAGAGATTAGGCGTGAAAGCTATATAAATAGGGCGCGACATGTCCATTGAATTCGTCTGGTTTCAACGAGTTTAACCATGGTCATGCGAGGTTCTGATTTTACTGTATGTGGAAAGCCCCAATTCAAAACCTCAAGAACCCTAAAATACGTTAATGGCAAGTCACGATTCTGCGTGTTATAATGCAATTAAACCATGCCAAAAGTTTCCTGTGGATTCATACAATACAAAACAAACAACAAATTGTGTTAATGATGCATGGAATATGGATTTCGATTCTAAAAAAAATTGACACACCGTGGGACTATTTCTCAGGATTCCTTGAGTGTTAGCGTGTGATTTTGATCCTTATGCGTTCCTGGAAGTGCTAGCAATCTATTAGAAACAAAAACAAGCTTTGAATCACGTTAAATTATGGAATTCAGTTTTGAGTTTTCTTTGATATTTTTGGAATTGGTTTATGGTTTTTTGCAGCAGCTCTCACGTGTATGGAATTAGGTTTAGGTTCAGCATATGTAATGGAAGGGAATTAGGTCAAAGTTTGGGCCAAGGATCCATGGAATGGGAGAATTTGGTTTACACTTTCCACCATTGACAAACTTTCCATATTTGAGGCAAATATAAGATTTCATGCACAAAATATCCCTAGCACGAATTTGTTAGCTGGCACATGATGTATGAAAGCTGTTTCAAATCATAAGATACTATTCCATTGATTTTTAGATTTTATTTGAATTATTATAGATTTAAAATGAATTAAATCAATAAAAATTAAATAAAATAGAAAAATAAATGTTTGATCTTGAAATTAATCATGGGACACGTGTGTGGCATGAAAAGGCTGAATCAAGTGGAAGAAAGTGGGCCCTTTTGTCAAAAATTGAAGTTTTAAGGATAGTTAACTTTTGCAAATTCATGAAAATTTCCCAACTTCTCCAATGCATATCTTGCTCAATTTTGATCATATGAACATGTTCTTGGACATTTTGGAAAGGTCTTGAAGTCCTATAACCAATGCCTTTGGTCCCATATCATTTGGATTTACCAATCTCAAGTTATGGTCTTTGACTTAAAATGCCTTTTTGTTGACTTTTGAAATTGACCTATAATGTAGAAATTGATAACTTTTTGTGAGAGCATTTCTTGGACTTCGAATGTGAAGATGAGTTGTAGGAAATGTCATCCCCTTAAAAATGAGCATTGGATGGGATTTTTCTGATGAGCCATGAAAAAGTTATGCCCTGGTCAAGTTACAGTTGACTTTTCACCTGTCCAAAAATAGTAACTTTTGGCATCTTGATGATTTTTGAGCCATGCTTGTGGAATCATGATCAAGACTTGATCAAATGATGATTGTGGCTTCAAAATAAGATGTTGACCAAAAATTCTGACTTTTGACTGTAAAATGACCATTTTGCCCCTACAGTTGACTGTGGATCAAATAGGGCTTTTGATTGTGCAAACTGGCATTGTGAACCTTGAGACTTGGCATGTAGATGCTTGACAATGTATATAGGAATATGGGACTTGATTGGACCATTGAAAACCTTAAATTCCTTGCAAGAACCAAAACCCTAATTTTGAATGGCTTAGGAGGCATTTGGACTGTGCAACCCCTTGAGAAGTCTTGAACCATTTGAAGATGACTCTTTGACAAATCATGAAGAATATGGGAGGGAAAATTTTGGGGTACAACAGTACTCCACTTCAAGATGAGCGGGTGCACCAAAACTAGGTACAATGACGTTTACCCATTCCTCAACACAATTAGCCATCAAAAGGTCATTTTTGGCAAACAAATCTTCATCTGAAGAGAAATACTCATCCGCGGAGGCATACTCTTTCTCTAATTCTTCTTCCATCAAACAAACTTCAACCATAACAATCTCATGAAAATCATCTCTATGACGTGTGATCTTGATAGTTCCATTGTCTAACAACAATTGAACACCCTCTCTCACAATAGAACATCCTCGGGGGTCTCGACAGCAAACTATGCAAGATCCATATTGGTGTTCCACCTGACCAACAGTACGACAGAAAGTAGCATGCAACTGCACGAGATCCCCATTCAAATACTCCACATCAAAAATTCTGAATTCACCAGGACATCCGGAAACCATATTCACTTCCTCTTTATATTCTGCCCTAGGCCTGATTATATGGATTAAACCTTCATCCATCATCTCCTGTAAATCAGCCTTTATCTTCTCGTAACCCTGTATGTCTATACTGCAAGCAGCACAACCGGCATGGTCATGCGTATAATAACTGAATTCATAGAGACCTGCGTGCATCTTCACTAAATCTCCTCTAACTAGATTAATGTCAAAAAATTCGGAAGTCGCCTGGACAACCGACCACCATATTCACAGCATTCACTCCCCCGTGCTTGGGTAGAGGATTGTCTTTCACATTAGGTCCCATGTCTTTGAAAGATAGAATTCCAGACTTCACCAACCTTTACACTTCAGTCCTCAAAGGATAAAAATTCTCAACACTATGCCCTGGTGCTCCCTGATGAAAGGCGCACGTCTGGTCTTCTTTGTAATACCAAGGCAATGGTGATGATACGACAGGAGGTGGTCGTGTCTGGACCAACTTATTATGAATCAATGCTGGTAGTAGCTCTGCATAGCTCATAGGAATAGGGTCATAGTTCTCCCTTCTCTGATTATTCCCTTGGTTCCCCTGCTAGGAATGTCTTTGATAAGCAACGGTAGTCGGAGCGGCATTTATAATAGGAGTAACTGAAGCAACTTGCTGGTGACACTGATAATGCCTTCTAGGAGCGTTCACTCTCCTCTCTTGTATGACAGCATTTGTATCCCCCTTTTTCTTCTTTGTAAACCCATAAGCTGACTTCTTTACACCTCCAGATCCTTCACCCTTTATTAAACGGCCTTCTCTTACTGTCTCTTCTAGGTGGACACCCATTCCTACCATCTCTATAAAATCACTTGGGGCACTTGCTACCATTCTTTCGTAGTAGAAAGCGCCCAGCGTCTTCAGAATTGTTTTAGTCATTTCCTTCTCCTCCATGGGAGGAATCACTTGTGAAGCCACTTCGCGCCATCTCTGCGCATACTCCTTGAACGATTCCCTGTCTTTATGAACCATGGACCTAAGTTGGTCACGGTCAGGCTCCATGTCCACATTGTACTTGTATTGTTTGATGAATGCTTCTCCCAAATCATTAAAAGTATGGATGTTGGCGCTGTCTAAACTCATGTACCACTTCAACGATGCGCCAGTCAGACTATCCTGAAAAAAGTGAATCAATAGATGCTGATCATCGGTGTGGGTAGACATTCTCCTTACGTACATCACCAAGTGAGCACGAGGGCAAGTATTGCCCTTGTATTTCTCAAATTCCGGGACCTTGAACTTAGCAGGTACTTTAACATTCGGGACCAAACACAGCTCATTCACATTCCACCCAAATAGCTCTTTTCCCCTAAGAGCCTTCATCTCTCTTTGCATTATATCAAACTACTCTTGGAAATCATCCATTCTGTCATAAAGACCCAAGTCTTCACTCGGCGGAGGGAAAGGACAACACACATCTTCATTAACAAACGAAACCAAATTCACCAAAGGAGATGTAACAGGAACAATATGTACCACAGGAGGTGCTGGAGTAACAACAGTTTGAACCACTGGAGCATCTTGGGGGCCCAAATTGAAACCTTCAGGTGCAAAATTCTCTGGCATTCCCCACGGATAACCCTGAGGCATACGGTTTTGAACAACAGCCGGAGTGGCGGATACAGGAACAGTCAGAACTTCAGTATTTGCCCTTGTTGGTTGAGGTTGAACACTCAGTGGTTGATTCTGAGCAACCACCAGAGCTTCCATCAGAGTAGTCAAGTTGGCCAAACCAGCCTTCAAAGCAGATACTTCTTCGCGCAGCTCGCGATTCTCCTATTCTAAGTTGTCCATCTTCTTTTTGAAGTTAGCCCAAGTGTTGTAGTGATGAGTCAGCTTGTTGAACGAAGTAAAGAAGCTGGGTAAGGCACCTGGATATTCATAATAAATTCAAGAAATATGTGCAATATGATGCATGACATGCAATGCATATGATTATTTTTGTTTTATTATTTAACATTTCAAGGGATTTAAGATTTATAGACATATTGGAAACATCAAAATAATAACGCATTTGAAATACTAAATTTTTTTATTATAATAACTTCAAAATGGATTACAAGTTTCAATGATCCCAAGTACAAGATGAAAATACAATCTAAAAGTCCTGAGAAAAAAGAACTGATAGAGATCAATCTGTACGCTGGCGCTTCCCTGTGAGCCTGGAAATCTGAGCCCTCAACCTCTGGTTTTCTTCCACATGTCTGATGGCAACCTCCTTCCAATCATCTGGATCAGAAAATGAGTAATCAACACCTGTTTGAGGCTTAGGGGAAAATAAATCCCCTTTCCTCTTCATAGACTCCACCGCTCGACTCTCGAGGATCTCGATCAAATCGTCTTTCTCCTTCAGGTCTGCTCTGTAGGAACTCGCTAAAGTCTGGAACTTGTTCTTCCAAGCATCCCTTTCTTATTGCATCCTAACCAAAGCAAGCTGCAACTCTTCTAGATCGTCTAATAAGGGAGGAGTGGTCTTCACAAATAGATCAGGCATGGGTGTCTCCCGAGTATACGGAATCTTCAACTGAATGGCTCTCGATCGGACCACTGAAGATATGGCTCCAAAGAAAGAGCACCCCTAGGTACCAAATCCTTCCTTATCTTCTTATGAATCTGACGCCAGGCCTTTGCAATCGGTTCCCTAGCTTCCCCGTGGTCTTCTCCTTCCTTCAGAAAGAAACTACTCAAATGAATACTGTTTGGTTTATCCCTAATCGGATAACCAAGCTGTCGTCGTGCAAGAATAGGGTTATAGTTAATTCCTCCCTTTGTACCAAGAAGAGGCACATTGGGGAAACTACCACAACTGTCAATAATCTCCACATCCTAATAAGCTTGATGATACCAATCAATATCCGAGTGAGTAAGTGCCATGATCTTAGGAGCCCAACGGGGTTCCTTTTTGACATCCCAAAAAGCATCAGACTGAGGCATATGAGAGATGAACCACCGGTACAACAAAGGCGTGCAACAAATAATCATCCCTCCATTATAAGAACTCCGAAGATGAACAAAGTAATAAGCATCACCGAACAGTGTAGGAACTGGGTTTCCAATCATGAAAATCCTGATAGCTTTAATGTCGACAAACTTGTCCACATTAGGAAATAAGAACAATCCGTAAGCAAGTAGAGCAAAGATGGCCTCAAAAGCAATTGTACTCTTCATCCTAGCAAAGTAACGAGCTTTCTCCAATAAGAATTGAGCTGGTAATCCTCTAATCCCTCCTTTGGTAGTCAAATGGGCTTCCACCTCAAACTTCCCTAAGTAAATCAAAGCAGCTATCTCATGTGGTTTTGGCTCACCCTCCAAACCAGTAAAAGGAACACGATCGGTAACAGGTAAATCCAATAGATAGGAATACTCCTCCAGTGTAGGAATCAACTGATAATCGGGAAAAGTAAAGCAGTGATACATCAGATCATAGAACTGGACCAAGGTCGAGAGAATATCCTCCTTCATCTTCAGCTTCATGATAGGAATAATGGATCCATACTTCTTCCGAAAGTCTGTAGAACACTCGATCTCTGGAATTAGACTGATCAGCTCATCTATCTTGGGATCCTTGAAACTGTATTTCCCGGTCTTTCTCTTTCCGAAATCCATGGTTAACAGTACCTGAGATATTCATAAATAGTCAACCTTTAAATCCCTTGAAATATTGTTTTCTTCAAAATATGCTTATGAGTGCATGGATGCATGATGCAACAATCACACACAAGATCACACATATAGGGTTCATAGGTTCAACGTCACGAGCATGAGGTCGAAGGTACTATCCATAATGTGTTGGTCTAAGAGTTATCACATGTCGAACAAGGTTCTAGAGGTTCCCAGAGTCTACATCCTTCCTTCGGATATTACTAACTTCCCGATTAACTCGGTAATTAGTAATATTCTCAAGAAAGACTCGTCCGAGCATAGTATCGTGTGATAACTATTTCCGAATTACTCCGTCATAGCTTCCGCACTACACCTAAAAGGCCAAGATGGGTTAGGTATTCTACGGTCCTCAGTTTCAGCAGGCTCCCAAGTCGAAAGCAGTACGTCTTCTCGATTACTCGGTAAACGACACTACAAACAAAGGGGCCTCCACTGAGTGGGGGATCTCATACCTCCTTTTTTGGGATTACTCCCTCAAAGTTAACATGACTATACCGCCCGTCCTATCTTAAAGTTTGCCCAAGTCCGGGTATAGGACTTATGAGTAATCACCAAGCACCATGAAAACTAGGAAAATCCAGACAAACATATATACAAATTATAACACATAAACAACAATAGCATATATACAGAGATAAACAAAGATAGGCTCAACCCACTTAGGGATGGACCAGCAAGAGGTCAATCTTTCCCCAGTGAAGTCGCTATTTTTTCTGTAGCGGTAGAAATGTTCAAGACTAAGCCATCAGATTGACTAGACTTTATACAAATCAAAATAAAAATCGCCACCGTGCTTTATTGTTTCCAAAGGAATGGGAAAAGAGCGAATAACCCAAAAAGAGGGGGAAAGATTCAAGGTAAGGGGGTTGGTTATGCAAAGGGAAGATATTAGCACCCTAAACATCTATGATACTCCGCAGGAACCTCTTTGTAAAATCTGTATATTTTCTCTATAAAACGTGTTGTATATAAAATGGATGGTGGAGGTGAGAAGAGAAATATATTTTTTATGATTTTTGCACCCACCGCGGTTGTGAAATTTTAGTTCCTACGTACCATCTTTCGTGCATTAGGGGATCAGGGTACACATAGTTCCTCTTCTAAAAATTTGAAACACAAGTTTGTTGGTTAATTTTATGAGATAAGACATCATCGTCATTGTCCGTGTGGAAAATATACTTACTACCCACAATCATGAGAAAGGAGAATTTGCATCATCTCAAAGTGGATGATAATGGCTTGGATTTTAAAATCAACAACGCCTCACTCAACACCCAAGTGGAAAATATCTGACTTCACTATATATTGTAGAAGTATAGTTGTTTGCATCACTATAAGAATTGACAAGAGTCTAACCTTTTGAGAAAAGTTTAAAGATAAAAACCAAAGTGGCAAAATGGTTTGAAATGAGATTGATTGACTTTTAGTCTTCTCACAAAAAGTGTCAAAGTATTATTAAATTGATTGAAGTTTATTTGAGAAAATGTTTTGAAAATGCATGGACCTAAGTCCAAGTTTATTATGAAAGTGTTTCAAGTTTAGAAACAAGAAGAGTTTAAAAAGGAGGGAGAAGATTTTTGAAATTAAAGAAGATGGGAGGAGTAGAAGAGGCTATCCTAAAGCATAAGGTAAAAGCTAAGGGTAAGGACCATCTAACCAACAAGAAGCCAAAACTTGACATTATGAGCCGAGATAGAATTCTCATTCTTTGGATTGAAACCAAGCGAGAAAAGATACTAGACCTCTTCAAGTGTATTAAGTCTTCACAAAAATTGGGCAGAGTAACGACTGTATACGTGTGAATTCCAGATTACAAACAGAGAATGTAATCACAAAAACCTGCACACAAAAACAAACAAGCAACCCAATGTCTTGAGGTAAAGCTCAAGAACTCCAGACAAAATAATCAAATAAGATCACAAGGTCTCCAAGATAGGCCAAGGCTTCTAATCCTAAGTCCAAGAAATAGTCCCATGCTCCATAATGCCAAGGATAGTAACCAAATAGTCCAAGTACCATTAATAGTTTTTTAGAATTTATGTTGATTATTAAGTATCTTAAGAAAAGAAAAGAAAAGCTCAAGTGAGTAAAGTAAAAATGACAAGAAAATAAATACTCAAATGAGCAAAGATGAAAATGGCATGAAATGAAAAATGCTAAAAAATAAATAGTACATAAAGCATAAAAGAATAAAAGCATAAAATAAACAAGTCAATAATTAGTGGTTAGTTGGATGACCATCTTGAAACTTGCATTTGGAACTCATTAGAGGATTGGTAGAACCAAAGCATCCACACAACAAGTTGCATTTGCTTTTTGTCAAGTATATCATCCATTTGGAATTCTCATAAGTACCATTTAATGATCAACGATGTTTAAGTGATCCGCGTTGACCAAATGTATTGTAGATCCATTAGAGGATTGGTAGAACCAAAGCCTCCACACAATGAATCTCAAGGATATTGGATCAAAGAGATCAAATTAACATACTTGGGCTTGCAATCATAAGTTTGGGCCACGAATGATCATTTATTCGAATCGGGACAAAATTTAGCGCTATGTTAAGCAATCGTAAGTGGACTTATATAGAAGTCGCACCTATTTTGAGGCCGGTCAATAGCAATCTATGCACCATTTGTTTTGAGACATAATATAGAGATCATGCTCCAACAACATTTAATGCAATGAGAAGGGGATGAGATGAAGATGGATTAGGCAAAAAGAGAAACCACATTTTGAATTAAAAATTTAATCAAACTATTATTAAAATCATTCATCCATTTTTGTGGAGTTAAACTCAAAACCATGAATCCAATGATATTAATAAAGTCATGATCAAAAAATCAACCCAAGACAACCAGAAAATAATCACAAAATAATAATGTATTTAATATATACATTAAAAGGTTTAAAAATGTTTTTAAAAAAGGAAAATAATGAGGAAAATATCAATTATATTCAAATTAATTAAGAAATGAAAAATAAGACCATAGAAAAATCACAAAAGAGGCCAAGTAATTTTACAAAATTTTTGGTAATTTTTAAAAGTCAGAAACTATTTTTAAAAATTAAAATAAATGGGTAAAATAAACAAAAATAGTAAAAAATAGAAAAGTCAGAAAACAAAAATGAAATAAGGTCACCAATATTTGTCATAATATCATTGGATCATTCCATAAATTTTTCAGAATTTAAAAATGTATAAAAGTATTTTTAAACATTTTAAACAAATCAAATAAGTGTAAAATTCATTAAAAAAATACCAAAACACAAAATTAAATTGTGAAAAAAATAAAAATCAGAAAGAGAATAATCAAAAATATTTTTCATATTTTTTTCATATTTTTTGGACTAAAATGATTTTTTTATGATTTTTTGAAATTTAAAACAATTAAAATATAAAAATAAGAAAAAGTAAAATAAAAGTAAAAGATGTGGACCATTGGATGAGAGTCAAAACGCGTTAGTAATCAAATCCAAGGGATCTGGCGTGCTGTGCATATCACGGTCATTAATGAATAATGTACATAATCAATAATAAATCAGATTTTTGAAAAACACAAATGGCACACCATCATTGGTTGGAAGATGACACGTAGGTCATCTTCAACCTCCAGCCAACGTGATTTGCAGGTCTCTCAAACTGTAAAATCAGAAGCTCAGACCTATGTCAGTCGCTTCGTCTCTTCAAGACAAAAACAAACACATCCTCGAGCCAAATTTATATAAACTGTAGCTCAAGCAATTTGGAAGGAAAGTTTTGAAAAGGGATTTGAAAATTCATGGTCAAAACATGCTCCCAGTGAAATGTAAGTGTTGCAACTAGAACCAGGGCAATGAGAGCAACATAATGATATCAGAGTTTTGAAGAATTGATGAAGGAATCTACCTATTGAAGTTGAGTTGCAGAGCTCTGAAACTGGACTTCTATGGAGCAGTATAAGGCACGATTCTTAAATGTAATTATATGGTTAGCTTCAGGGAAGACCAAGGAAGGTGAATTAATGGGAAAAATGGATTGAAAAAGGCTTGAGAATAGATTTCGAAGTTGCTGAATTCTGGGTTGTGAAGCAAGTTTGGCAGGCTGATTCTGGCTATCTAAGCTTGGAAAATTGAATGGGGGATGGCTCTCTATTTATAGGGAAGCAAATGGGATCAAAAGGAATAGCAAATGATGTGTTTTGGATGGAATTCGTGTGGGTTTGCATCATGAAGAAAGTGTGACTCAAACTTGATCAAAACTCAGCCAAATCGTGCGTTTCATGATGCTAATCACTTATGGAAAGTTGCTAAACATGATTAGAAACAAAAACGCGTGGAAATCTTGTGATTAGAAGCCAAAACAAAGATTTCAAAATCCTGACTTTGTGAAAAATTCAGTTTAAACTACCCAATTCAAATCCATGGCATTTCCACCTCAAGGGGTCTTAGGTCATAATTCTTGATGCTTTGGAAAGATGAGGTTATAAGCTTTGCAATGAAAAAAGAATGAAATCAAATGGATGCTTGAGCTGAAAGTTACATGGAGTCAATGTTGAAGAAAAAGAGTTGACTTTCCATACTTAGAAATATTTCAAGTTCTTCTTCAAAAATTACCTATAATATTTTGTATCCAAACATGGCCTTCCACTTAGAATTTGCTCTTGACCAAAAAAGATGGAATGAAGTAGATCTCTTGAATGACACTTTTCAATTTGAACCACTCAAAATATCCAAAAATTGAGCATGTTATGACTTGTTGAAGTTGGCCAAAAATCATGAAATGACCTATAATCTGTTGCATTCTTAAGGCAACTTCCATCCATTTTCTTACTTTGCACATAAAAGAAGGAATGAAGTACACATCTTTAAGATCATCATGGAAAAAGAATGGACTCAAGGTGATAAAAATTGACCAAGCTATGACCATTTGAAGTCACATATGGAAAATTGGGGATTCATCTGGATGGCTTGTAATCTTTCTTCTTCACCAAGTTCCTTCTACATGAAAACTCCTTGGAACTTTTGAAGTGATTTGTTGATAACCCTTTAAAGAGAAGGATGTCTTTGGAATCACTCAAAAATATCAAAAGGTGAGAAAGATATGCTCCTTTGAAGTCCAAAACCCTAGCCTCTAGATCAAGAGAATGCTTTGAGGAAATTTGCCAAGTTTGAACAAGTTTTTTGTGCCAATATTCTTCCTTTGTGAATAGAAGTTGTTGAGGAATCATAGCCACCAAAACTACTTCCATATCTTGAAATTAGAGAGAAATATTGTAACGCCCGTAATTTAGTTAATCATTTAATTAATTATTTTTGGAATATTTAAGAAGTTGTGGTAGGATTAAATTGGATTTATTTTATTAAGTGGAGAAATAATATTAGAGATATAATATTATGTGGTGAAATAATATTAGAAGTGTAATATTATTTAATGTGGGCTTATTTTGAGAGAGTAGAAGTAATAAGGGGGGGGGGTGTTGGTTTTAAGCCCAATACGGAATAATGGAATAATACGGTTATTTTATTTTTGTGGGAAGGAAGAGAAGAAAGAAGCAGTAGAAAGACATAAGGATTTGGAAGAGAACGTGAAGCTGCTGGAAAAAGTGGAAAACGGCAAGAACGAAGATTCATCCCAGAAATTGTAGAGCGACCTTCAATCCAAGGTAAGGGTGGGGTTCTGACTTTATAATTGGGTTCATGATGTTTAATATGTGGGGTTAGAGGTGATTGCTGTTTTGTTCTTGAATTGGATATGTATGATGATGTATGATGAAGATTTGATGAATTTTAGATGAATAATGATGTCATGATGCTGTGTAATCGATGTAGTATTATAGGTTAATGTTAGGTGATGATTTACCATGATTATAATAAGGTTTTCAGGGCTGTAACATGATTCCCGTAGTGTAAATACAGAGGAAAATGCAGAATTTGTGCAGAATGTAACAGGATGCATCGACCTCAAAGGCTATGTATCGATACAAGCAGGATGAAAGACTCAGGATGAGTTGACACGAAGAGAGGATGTGTCGATACATGAAGGTTGTAAGACTCAGGATGAGTCGATACAAAAAGGGCTTGCGTCGATACATGATAGTTGTAAGACTCAAGATGAGTCGATCGGTGAGATGCATGTGTCGATACATGCCGTGTTTGAGACCAAGAGGAGTCGATCCATAAGGAGGACGTGTCGACTCATGTTGTATAGATGAAGCAGTACACGTCGATCCATAGGGTTTTGCGTCGACCCATAATGTCTGATTTTTGATAGATTCAGTTTTAAAGTGCTGTAACTTGAATTTTAGGATGCTGTTTGAGATGTCGTTCGAAGCGTTGAATAGCTAACACGATGACCTTTATTCTAGGTGATTAAAATGATGAATAAGAAGTGTAATGCTAGTAGCCAATTTACGATTTAGAATTATTTCCCGTGTTGGTCGTTGTGCTGACTTTTGAACAGAATGATGAATGTGAGATGTTTAAAGACTGTTGTTTGAATTATGACAGTAGGATTAGTGACAGTAGAAATGTAAAATTGCAGAATAACAGTATGGATTACTGTAGTATTAATGTACAGCTGAGTTGTTAGTGAGATGTTATTAACGAGTTGTGTTTGATAATTTATGATGAATAAATGACGTTGATGAATAAATGATGTTTAATGAATTATTTTGATGATATGAGATGTTGATGACGAGACGCTGAGATGCATTTGAGATGTTATTTTGAGATGTTATTTTGAGATGTTATTTTGAGATTTATTTTGAGATGTTATTTTGAGATGTATTTTGAGATGTTAATTTGAGATGTTTTGAGATGATTTTAGATGTTGTTGACTTGGGTGTTGTTATTACATTCATGGTTGTGTCGCATACATTGCATTTTTTTGAGATGGAGCTTATGCTCGTTGAGATGGCCTGGATTGGAAAATTTTGAGATGAAGGCTATGCCTTGTTGACGCCTCTATTAATTGGAAATTTTTTGAGACGGGAGTTCTGCTCCAATGGTACCACATGCATTTGCATAGTATTGAGTCGCATTAGATGATTGTATAAAGAAGTGTATTTTGATGTTGATGAATGTGTACATGTGTTGCAATTATTGTTGATTATGAGATGAGAAGTGGTCATGTTATTGACCTAATTTAATATATTAATTATCATGCGCTTTATTATATTGTTAGATATCTCACCCCTTCTGTTTGAATGTTGCCCC
Organism: Vicia faba; assembly: GCA_948472305.1. Classification (NCBI taxonomy): domain Eukaryota; kingdom Viridiplantae; phylum Streptophyta; class Magnoliopsida; order Fabales; family Fabaceae; genus Vicia; species Vicia faba. The sequence goes on from OX451737.1 coordinate 1,481,824,431, forward strand.
TTATGTTGGTAACGTGCAGGTAATCGCGAGTGAAGGCTGTATACCTTCAATAGTTCGAGTCAGTGTCATTGCTCTGATATGTAACACTCGGGGGGATGAACGCTTGCTGATTTTAGACTGTTGTTTTTCAGTTGTTGAACTTTAAATTAATGATTATTGAATATGAGAAGTTTCATAGTTGCTGTTTTGTTTAAAGATGTTATTGAAGAATTCCGATGCGTAGATGTTGAATTATTTTATTAAAGATGTTATGACGATGGTTCATCCGATGTTTTGAAAGTGTTATATATCCACGATGAATGCAATGAATTTTGTTAGAAGAATTTGTGACGTCCCAATTCGGTTGCATGATTGAAATTTTATAACTCTGATTTATTTTGCATAATTGCTTGGGGTAGAATTGGGGTGTTACAAAGTTGGTATCATAGAAAAAGGTTGGTCCGACCTTGTCGTTGAGTCGTAGTTATCTAACAATCGAGTATTATTATTTTGAGTTTTAATCGTTGTTTATGTTGTAGTCAGAAGTTGAGATGGCTGGAAGGAATGATGTTGCACTTGCTGCTGCTCTAGAAGCCATGGCTCATGCAATGGAAAATCAGCTGAATGCTGACGGGAGTGTTGGATCTCGTAGCTTGGTGACTTTCCAGAGAGAGAATCCACCTACGTTCAAGGGAAAGTATGATCCTGGCAGAGCATTGGAATGGTTGAAAGATATTGAGAGAATCTTTCGTGTGATAGACTGCACTCCAGCGCAGAAGGTTCGTTATCGGACTCATATGCTAGCAGTTGAGGCTGATGACTCGTGGCTAGAGACTTGTCGGAAGTTAGAAGATGCAGGTGAGAATGTCACTGGGATGTGTTTCGTAGGGAGTTTTTGAGAAAGTATTTTCCTGAAGATGTCTGTGGTAAGAAGGAAATTGAATTCCTTGAGCTGAAGCAAGGAAGTATGTCTGTGGTTAAGTATGCTGCCAAGTTTGCTGAGTTGGCCAAGTTTTATCCGCATTACGCCGAGGAAAATGATGAGTTTTCAAAGTGTATTAAGTTTGAGAATGGGTTGCGCCCAGAGATTAAGAAAGTAGTTGGATATCAGAAAATCCGTGTCTTTGCTGATTTGGTTGATAGCTGCAGGATTTATGAGGAAGACAATAATGTTAATTACAAGATTATCAGCAAGAAGAGGGGTAAGCACCCACAGAATCATGGTAAACCTTATGATGCCCCAGCTGGTAAGGGTAAGCAGAGAGTTGCTCATGATCAGATGACTAGTGGGGGAGATGCTCCTGCTGGTGTGGTTTGTTTTAAGTGTGGGAAATCTGGGCATAAGAGTAATGTGTGCACTACTGAAGTGAAGAGGTGTTTCCGTTGTGGCAAGAATGGACATGTTGTATTTGAGTGTGAGCACAAGTGTGTGGGTTGTTTCAACTGTAAAGAAGAAGGACACATTGGTAGCCAGTTTCCGAAACCGAAGAGAGCTCAATCTAGTGGTAAAGTGTTTTCTTTGGTTGAGGATCAGATAGCTACTGAGGACGGACTTATTAGAGGTACATGTTTCATTAATAATACTCCTTTAATCATTATTATTGATACTGGTGCTACACATTGTTTTATTGATCCTGATTATGTTGAAAGATTGTGTCTTATGTTGTCTTCTTTGAATGGAGAAATGGTCGTCGATACTCCAGCCAAGGGGTCAGTGACTACTTCTTTTGTGTGTGCTAAGTGTCCCTTGTAGATCTTCGACAGAGACTTTGTTGTTGATTTGGTTTGTTTACCATTAAGAGGTTTGGATGTAATTTTGGGTATGAACTGGTTTGAGCATATTTGTGTTCATATTAACTGTTATGTTAAGTCAGTGAAGTTTTCTACTCCCGAAGAAGAGGAAGATGGTCTATTGTCTGCTAGACAGTTGAGGAGGTTGATGCAAGAGGAAGAACATATGTTTTCATTGATGGCGTCGCTATCTGTAGAGACTCAAGCTATAATTAAGGAATTGTAGGTGGTGTGTGAATTTCCTGAAGTTTTCCCTGACGAGATTCCTGATGTACCGCCAGAGAGAGAAGTTGAATTTGCAATTAATCTTGTACCTGGTACCAGACCTGTGTCTATGGCACCATACAGGATGTTTGCATCTGAATTGTCAGAGTTGAAGAAGCAATTGGAAGAGTTACTTGAGAAGAAGTTTTTAAGACCAAGTGTATCGCTGTGGGGAGCTCCAGTGTTGTTAGTAAAGAAGAAAGATGGAAGTATAAGGCTTTGTGTTGATTATAGACAGCTGAATAAAGTGACGATTAAGAACATGTATCCGCTTCCAAGAATAGATGATTTGATGGACCAATTGGTGGATGCCCGTGTGTTTAGTAAGATTGATCTGAGATCGGGTTACCATCAGATTAAAGTGAAGGATGAAGATATTCAGAAGACCGCTTTTAGAATGCGTTATGGACATTACGAGTATTCGGTGATGCCTTTCGGTGTTACTAATGAGCCGGGAGTATTCATGGAATATATTAATCGTGTCTTTCATACTTATTTGGATCGGTTTGTAGTGGTGTTCATTGATGATATTTTGATTTACTCTAAGTCAGAAGAAGAGCATGTTGAACACTTAAGAGTAGTATTGCAAGTTTTGAAAGAGAAGAAGTTGTATGCAAAGTTGTCCAAGTGTGAATTTTGGTTAAAAGAGGTTAGTTTTCTTGGTCATGTGATTTCAGGTAGTGGCATTGTTGTAGATCCATCAAAGGTTGATGCTGTGTTGCAATGGGAAACTCCAAAGTCAGCTACTGAGATTAGAAGCTTCTTGGGATTAGTTGGTTATTGTAGAAGGTTTATTAAAGGGTTTTATAAGTTTTCACTTCTGTTGACTAAGTTGACTTGTAAAGGTAAAGCTTTTGTGTGGGATGTTCATTGCGAAGAAAGTTTTACGGAATTGAAGAAGAGGTTGACGTCGGCTCCGATTTTGACGTTACCTAATCCAGGAGAGCCTTTTGTGGTGTATTGTGATGATTCTAAGATGGGTTTATGAGGTGTGCTTATGCAGAATGGTAAGGTAGTTGCTTATGCATCAAGGCAGTTAAGGACTCATGAGAAGAACTACCCTACGCATGATTTAGAGCTTGCTGCAGTTGTTTTTGTGTTGAAGATTTGGAGGCATTATCTTTATGGTTCTAGATTTGAAGTGTTTAGTGACCATAAGAGCTTGAAGTATTTATTTGATCAGAAAGAGTTGAATATGAGGAAACGAAGATGGTTGGAATTGTTAAAGGATTATGATTTTAGTTTGCATTACCATCCAGGAAAGGCGAATGTGGTAGCTGATGCGTTGAGTCAAAAGACTCTACATATGTCCGCAATGATGGTTAAAGAGTTGGAATTGATTGAGCAGTTCAGAGATATGAGCTTAGTTTGTGAGGTTACTCTGCAAAGTGTGATGTTGGGTATGTTGAAGATTAATAATGAATTTTTAGACAGTATCAGAGAAGCTCAGAAGTTGGATGTGAAACTGGTTGATTTGATGGTTGGGATCGATTAATATGAGAATAATGATTTTAAGCTAGATATGCAAGGTGTGTTGAGATTTCCTAACCGGATTTGTATTCCTGACGATGCTGAGATGAAGAAAGTGATACTCAAAGAGAGCCATAGAAGTAAGTTGAGTATTCATCCAGGAGCTACAAAGATGTATCAAGATTTGAAAGGTTTGTTTTGGTGGCCGAGGATGAAGAGTGATGTGGCTCGGTTTGTGTATGCATGTTTGACTTGTCAGAAGTCGAAAGTTGAACATCAAAAGCCTACAGGGTTGATGCAACCGTTGGAAGTTCCAGAATGGAAATGGGATAGCATTTCAATGGACTTTATGACAGGGTTGCCTAATACTTTAAGAGGACACGATTCAATCTGGGTGATTGTTGATAGGCTTACGAAGTCAGCTCATTTTATTCCTATTAACATCAGTTTTCCAGTGTCGAAGTTGGCTGAGATTTATATCAGTGTGATTGTGAAGTTGCATGGTGTTCCTTTGTGCATTATGTCAGATAGAGATCCAAGATTTACTTCTGATTTTTGGAGGAGTTTACAAGAAGCGTTGGGTTCTAAGTTGAGGTTGAGTTCAACGTATCATCCTCGGACAGATGGTCAGACTGAACAGACTATTCAATCGTTGGAAGATTTGCTGAGGGTGTGTGTTCTTGAGCAGGGAGGTTCATGGGATGCGTATCTTCCGTTGATAGAGTTCACTTATAATAACAGTTACCATTCTAGTATTGGGATGGCACCTTTTGAGGCGTTGTATAGTCGAAGATGTAGAACTCCTTTATATTGGCATGAATTTGGTGAAAGTGTAGTGCTTGGACCTGAACTTGTTCATGAGACTACCGAGAAGGTGAAGTTGATTCGAGAAAAGATGAAAGCTTCACAGAGTAGACAAAAGAGTTATCATGACAAGCGAAGGAAGGATTTAGAGTTTTAAGCCGGTGATCATGTGTTTTTGAGAGTTACACCTGTGACTGGTGTTAGGCGAGCATTGAAGTCTAAGAAGCTCACTTCTCGTTTTATTAGACCGTATTAGATTTCATAGAGAGTGGGGAATGTTGCTTATAGAGTGGCTTTACCGCCTAATCTTTAGAATTTTCATGATGTGTTTCATGTGTCGCAACTTCAGAAGTATATTTCAGATCCATCTCATGTGATTCATATGGACGATGTGCAAGTACGGGATAATCTTACGGTGGAGACGATGCCTGTACGGATTGCAGATCATGAAATGAAGACTCTGAGGGGAAAATAGATTTCCTTGGTTAAAGTGGTTTGGCTAGGAGCTGCTGGTGAAAGCATGACTTGGGAGATGGAGAGCAAGATGTGAGACTCCTATCCTGAATTGTTTGATTGAGGTAAATTTTCGAGGACGAAAATATTCTAAGTGGGGGAGAGTTGTAACACCCGTAATTTAATTAATCATTTAATTAAATTATTTTTGGAATATTTAAGAAGTTGTGGTATAATTAAATTGGATTTATTTTATTAAGTGGAGAAATAATATTAGAGATATAATATTATGTGGTGAAATAATATTAGAAGTGTAATATTATTTTATGTGGGCTTATTTTGAGAGAGTAGAAGTAATAAGGGGGGGGGGGGGGGGGGTGTTGGTTTTAAGCCCAATAAGGAATAATGGAATAATAGGGTTATTTTATTATTTGTGAGAAGGAAGAGAAGAAAGAAGCAGTAGAAAGAAATAAGGATTTGGAAGAGAACGTGAAGCTGCTGGAAAAAGTGGAAAACGGCAAGAACGAAGATTCAACCCGTAAATTGTAGAGCGACCTTCAATCAATGGTAAGAGTGGGGTTCTGACTTTATAATTGGGTTCATGATGTTTGATATGCGGGGTTAGAGGTGATTGTTGTTTTGTTCTTGAATTGGATATGTATGATGATGTATGATGAAGATTTGATGAATTTTAGATGAATAATGATGTCATGATGCTGTGTAATCAATGTAGTATTATAGGTTAATGTTAGGTGATGATTTACCATGATTATAATAAGGTTTTCAGGGCTGTAACATGATTCCCGTAGTGTAAATACAGAGGAAAATGCAGAATTTGTGCAGAATGTAACATGATGCATCGACCTCAAAGGCTATGTGTTGATACAAGCAGGATGAGAGACTCAGGATGACTCGAAACGAAGAGAGGATGTGTCGATACATGAAGGCTGTAAGACTCAGGATGAGTCGATACAAAAAGGGCTTGCATCGATACATGATAGTTGCAAGACTCAGGATGACTCGATCGGTGAGATGCATGTGTCGATACATGCTGTGTTTGAGACCAGGATGAGTCGATCCATAAGGAGGATGTGTCGACTCATGTTGTGCAGATGAAGCAGTACGCGTCGATCCATAGGGTTTTGCGTCGACCCATAATGTCTGATTTTTGACAGATTCAGTTTTAAAGTGCTGTAACTTGAATTTTAGGATGCTGTTTGAGATGCCGTTTGAAGCGTTGAATAGCTAACGCGATGACCTTTATTCTAGGTGATTAAAATGATGAATAAGAAGTGTAATCCTAGTAGCCAATTTAGGATTTAGAATTATTTCACGTGTTGGTCGTTGTGCTGAATTTTGAACAGAATGATGAATGTGAGATGTTTAGAGACTGTTGTTCGAATTATGACAGTAGGATTAGTGACAATAACGATGTAAAATTGCAGAATAACAGTATGGATTACTGTAGTATTAATGTACAACTAAGTTGTTAGTGATATGTTATTAACGAGTTGTGTTTGATAATTTATGATGAATAAATGATGTTGATGAATAAATGATGTTTAATGAATTATTTTGATGATATGAGATGTTGATGACGAGACGTTGAGATGCATTTGAGATGTTATTTTGAGATGTTATTTTGAGATGTAGTTTGAGATGTTATTTTGAGATGTATTTTGAGATGTTAATTTGGGATGATTTGAGATGATTTTAGATGTTGTTGACTTGGGTGTTGTTATTACATTCATGGTTGTGTCGCATACATTGCATTTTTATGAGATGGAGCTTATGCTCGTTGAGATGGCCTGGATTGGCAAATTTTGAGATGAAGGCTATGCCTTGTTGACGCCTCTATTAGTTGGCAAATTTTTGAGATGGAAGTTCTGCTCCAATGGTACCACATGCATTTGCATAATATTGAATCGCATTAGATGATTGTATAAAGAAGTGTATTTTGATGTTGATGAATGTGTACATGTGTTGTAATTGTTGTTGATTATGAGATGAGAAGTGGTCATGTTATTGACCTAATTTAATATATTAATTCTCATGCGCTTTATTATATTGTTAGATATCTCACCCCTTATGTTTGAATGTTGCCCTTATGTTGGTAACGTGCAGGTAATCGCGAGTAAAGGCTGTATACCTTCAATAGTTCAAGTCAGTGTCATTGCTCTGATATGTAACACTCGGGGGGATGAACGCTTGCTGATTTTAGACTGTTGTTTTTCAGTTGTTGAACTTTAAATTAATGATTATTGAATATGAGATGTTTCGTAGTTGCTGTTTTGTTTAAAAGTGTTATTGAAGAATTCCGCCGCGTAGATGTTGAATTATTTTATTAAAGATGTTATGATGATGGTTCATCCGATGTTTTGAAAGTGTTATATATCCACGATGAATGCAATGAATTTTGTTAGAAGAATTTGTGATGTGCCGATTCGGTTGCATGATTGAAATTTTATAACTCTGATTTATTTTGCATAATTGCTTGGGGTAGAATTAGGGTGTTACAAATATGCTCTTGTGACCAATAGGAACAAGACCTTGTCCAATCATGACAACTTTGTCCCTTAACCCTTTGTACTTTTGAATCAATTTTGATAACTTTGAAATATGTTGTACCAAAATGAGACTTGTCATGCCATTTCTTCCAAAATCACTCCAATAGTGAAGTTTGAAATTCTCAAGATATTGACTAGGGTATGTAAATAAACTCATTAAACCATGAATCAACTTGCTAAACCTCATTGCTTTTACCTGCATTATTAACAAGTAAGACAAACCAATATTTTATTTCATTGATTAGAAAGAAAATCAAAGCAAAATATTCATGATCACAAAAGAAAACAAGTTAAGGTGCTTGGTAACTCCTCAAAAGAGCAAGGCTAAAGATAGGGAGAAGAACCAAAAGCCATAATGTGATCTTGTTGTGATTGAATCAACATGGTATGATGAAGGAATCTTAGGGGAAAAAATTGGGGTACAACAGGAAGGTGTTAGCATCCTTTTCATCCGTAGTTATCTACGGGCTCTTAATCGCTAGCTCACTTTGTTTTTGAAAATCTGCTTTTGTGTATGTGTGTTTGAAATATTTTGAAATGCCAGTAGTAAGGCAAGACTTTGTAATGATTCACGTATTCGTCCTCATGAATGCGTACAAAGTGTTTTGAAAATATTTTGAAAGTGTTTGTGTGAAATGTTTTTGTTTTGAAGAGATTTATGAGCAAGCGATTACGAGTGTTCTACCTACTCAAGGTCTTTATTGTACTTTTACTCCCCCGTTAGATAATTATATCCTACCATTAGTTAGTAAGAAGCCCTATCATTGGATGTGAAGAGACAAGCGAGGGTCATCGTATAATCTTCGAAGGCAACTCGTAAAGACGCTTTAGCAATTACTGTTTAAGGGACTAGATCATTTACCAAAGGCAACATCGAAAGGATCATTGAGGGACTATGATCTTTTGTATCAGAGAGACTTTGCTGAAGCATCCCCACGTTTGAGGGACATGTCTGTTTAATCGAAAGGCAATAAGAGAGGTTATCCTAGAGGTGCGCATGTGCAAGTGTGTTGTTTTAAGTGACTTTATCTTTGAGAATATGGTTTTCTATCATCAGGTTTTATCTTGCCATACACCCTAATTACTAACAATCATATAGTAAAATAATAGCAGGAAAAGTAAAGTGCGGAAAGTAAAATTCCTACGCTATTACATGGCCTTAGGGCAGTTACATAATAGAAAAGCGGAAAATAGAAATCCTAAGCCATTACATGCTAGAGCAGTTACATAATAATGGAAAAGCAGAAGATAAGGCCATTTACAAATTGCGAATCCCATACACTTTATTTATAAAAATAAAATAAAATAAAAATAGAGAAAAAAAGAAATGTTTTTGATGATTTTTTATGGAAAAGGTTTTTTTTAATGATGATTAAAATAAACCTAAAAACTAATTAATTTTAATTAACCAAAATAGTTGATTAATTAAATTAATAAAAAAGGTTAATGATGAAAAACCTAAAAATTAATTAATTTTAATTAACAAAAATAGTTGATTATTTAAACTAATAAAAAAGGTTAATGATGAATAAACCTAAAAACTAATTAATTTTAGTTAACAAAAATAGTTGATTAACTAAATTAATAAAAAGGTCAATGATGAAAAACCTATAAATTAATTAATTTTAATTAACAAATTAATTGATTAATTAAATTAATAAAAAAGGTTAACATTAAAAAACCTAAAAATTAATTAATTTTAATTAACAAAATAATTGATTAATTAAAAAACGGTTAATGATAAAAAACCTAAAACCTAATTATTTTTAGGGTTTACAAAAAAAATTATTTTAGGTTTGTATAAAAAAAGGTTTGTGGTTTTATGGTTAGGTGAACTTAGGATTAAGATTGCCAAAAGAATTAGGGTTTATGGGAAGAGAATTAAGGAAAAATCACAAGTTGAGAGCAAAACCAAACAAATGTCAGGGGTGGATGTTGAACCCACACCCTTAGCCTTCCACACTACATTAAAGGAAAAAATATGAAAAAAGAACAAGTTAGAAGCAAAATAAAGCAAAAATTCCAGGGGTGGGTGTTGAACCCACACCCTTAGCCTTTATCACTGTCTGCCTTGCCACTGCACCAAAGCTCACATATTATGCATCAAACCTGATCTAATGATGTATATGAACACATATAAACATATCAAATTAGTTAACAATGTATAAATCAAAGGTTTGAAATTAAAAAAAAAACTACCAAAACTGGTGAAGATGAACATGATGTTATGGGCACGATCTTCACTTCTTGAGGATTGGAATGGATTCCTGGGCACTTCAAGATGATAATGCAATGCTTGGTTTCAATTGAGAAGGGATGGAAATAAGGGTTTTGTGTTGCCCTAATTTCTTAAATTTTTGGAAGTTTTGTAATATTTTTCTCTGCAAGGGTTTTCGTGTGATGTTATGTATGAATGAAGATCAATATATAGAGAAGAATTAGGTTAAACCATTGTGGGCTTGTACCTTGTAAGAAAAGTCTTGACTTTATCTTATTTAATTTTGAATTTAAATAAATAAAATAAAAAATAAATGGAATAAAAATAAAAAAGGTGTATGAATAGGTTCAGAGGTTTACCATAAGGCCTAATACACGTTTGGACCTTGAAACAAAAGCCCATTAGCCCAAAAATTTGTGTTTGATCAATTTGGGTTTCATGAATTTTCTCAAAATTTCCCAACTTGTGCCAATCATAACTCTCTCAATTTTTATCATTTGAAGGTGATCTTTGACTTTTTGGAAGTTGTGATGAGTCAAAGTTGAGAAAAAGATGCTAACTTTTTGTACTTAGAAAAATTCTATGTTTTTCTTCAAAAATGACCTATAATATCTTGCATCCAAACATGGCCTTCCATTTGAAATTTTCTCTTGACCAAAAAAGATGGTATGGATAATATCCCTTGAATGACATTTTGAGACTTAAACCATTTAAAATCTACAAAAAATGAGAAAGTTATGACTTGGTGAAGTTGGTGAAAATTCATGAGATGACCTATAGTATTTTGAGTCCTTAAGACATCTTCCATCTATTTTAAAGCTTTTCACATAAAAGAAGGTTTAATTTCACATATTTAAGATCATTGTGGAAAAAGAATGGACTCAAGGAGATAAAAATTGACCAAATTATGATCCTTTGAAGTCACATAAGGGAATTTGATGGCCTATCTAGAGGACTTGTAATCTTTCTCATTTATTAGGCATCTTCCACATAAAATTTCCTTGAAAATTTTGAATTTATTTGTTGGTAGCCCTTTAATGAGGAGCATGTATTTGGAATCACTTCAAAAATACCAAAAAATGAGCTAGACATAGCCTTTAGAAGTTCAAAACCCTAGCTCCTAGAGCAACAAAATGCTTTGGAAACCCTTTTCAATTTTGACAAACTTTCTTGCACAAATACTTTTGTCATGTAATTATAATTTGTCGAGGATGGTAATGAGAAACCATGGAAACCATAAATACTTCAAAATATTGAGAATTGAGGGGAAAATGCACTTGTAACCAAGAAATCAAGAACTTGTCCAATTCGGTCAAACCTCTTCAATCAACCTTTGCATCCTTTGACTTTCTTTGACAAATTGAGGCATGATGAATCATAGTAGACCTTTTCATGATGTAACTTCAAAGCATCTTCAACTATGAAGCTTGAACCTCAAGGAAATCTTGTTGAAGAAGGCATGGAAATAAACTTATGAACCTATATATCAACCTGATGAAATATGTTGTGCTTCCACCTACAACATCATCAACTAAAGAAAACATTCATAGTATTAATTAGTTAAAAGTTAATAAAACCAAAACATAGATGATCACAATATACAAGTCAAGGTGCTTGGTGATTCCTCACGAGCAAACTTAAAGACAAGGAGAAAAAACCAAACCCTAATGTGATCTTGTTGTGATTGAGTTGATACAAGATAATAGAGGGATCTTAGGGGAAAAAATTGGGGTACAACAACTGCCCTTATTTAAGTGTCTTCTATCCGGAGATACAAAGGTTAAAAATCTTCGTGTCGACGCGATTGAAGATGCTTAAATATAAAATAAACCCTATTTTGGCCCTAAGATGCCATGCAATGTTTATGATTGTGCATGCAAATAAACATACCCAAAGGTGATACAATACACCACTGGGGATATAGAAAATAAAAGATCAAAAGAAGATTAGACCAGGAAAATAAATCACCAGTAAAAAAAAGACTCGACTCTATTGGGGTAAAGCCCAAGGAAAAGATAGAGTATCTTCCAATTAGACACCGAGTAGAGAAAATAAACGATAAAAGTGATCAACAGATAACTGCAAACTATCCACTCTCAGAGAAGATAGCAAAAAAGGTAATGTCGACCCACTGGGGGGAAAAGAGGTAGTAGGATAATACAAGCAAACATTAATATTAGAGGTGGTAACAATTGATTGGCATCAGTAGTTACAACCGGAAACAAATAAACTTCTTCAGAGTAATGTGAATCTCAACAACGAACTATCTCCCATAATGAAGAGACTACCATCCATCGGAAAAAGATCTCAACAACGAACTATCTCTCATAATGACGAGACTACCATTCATTGAAGTAACAAAATATCAACAACAAACTATCTCCCATAATGACGAGACTAGAATTCATTGGAGTAACAAATCTCAACAACGAACTATCTCCCATAATGACAAGACTACCATTCATTGGAGTAACAAATCTCAATAACGAACTATCTCCCATAATGACGATACTACCATTCATTGGAGTAACAAATCTCAACAACAAACTATCTCCCATAATGATGAGACTACCATTCATTGGAGTAACAAATCTCAACAACAAAATATTTCCCACAATGACGAGACTGGCATTCATTGGAGTCACAAATCTCGACAACGAACTATCTCCCATAATAACGAGACTACCATTCATTGGAGTAAAATCTCAGCAAAGAACTGTCTTCCATAATGACGAGACTACCATTCATTGGAATAAGATCTCAAAAATGAACTATCTCCCATAATGACGAGACTACCATTCATAGGAGTAAAATCTTAGCAACAAACTATCTCCCATAATGACGAGACTACCATTCATTGGAGTAAAATCTCAGCAACAAACTATCTCCCATAGTGACGAGACTAAAACATTCATTGGAGTAAAATCTTAGCAACGAACTATCTCCCATAATGACGAGACTACCATTCATTGGAGTAATAAATCTCAGGGAACTAACAGACTTACTAGGGAAGTACGAATTGCTCAAATAAAGAGATCTGCCACTTGCTTTTATGAAAAGGAGTTGTAATAATTATTTCCTGGGGAAAGAAATATAGTTTCCTGGGGGGGATGCCAATATATTACTGCTGAGGAACTAAAGTCTTCAGGTGAAAAATAAATACACATTCTCAAAATAGGGCTCAAAGCTTACAAAAATAAAAATAACACTATCAGGGACCACATATTCAAACTAGAAATAATCTCAAAAAGGGATCACATGTTATTCATATAAAGAGCTATCTAGGAAGGCTAAAGCAAAAATATTCCACGAGGGATAATTCCGTGGGGAAAAGAAAAGAATATACACTTTCTTCTTAAAGTGGACAATCTAATGGAGAGAGGATAACACAAATCTGCAAATGGGTTAATATGCCAATAAGAGTTAGTGGATGAAAATTAGTAACAAATTTAATTCAACTATGCATGATGCATGTATGAATGTTATCATGTATATGCTGACAAAAATATCACACTATACTATGGATAACTAGACAAGACCAAATTGGGTAAAGTCAATACTCGACTAAATCATATCTAACAAAGTCTTGCTCTATGGCTTAATTTCACTGAGAAGAACCACAATCCGAAAATAATCAAATCAAGACAAAAGAAACAGTACAAATACTGGGATCCAACATCCTTCTCCAAGTTTCAATGGGGAACGTCGCATAGGCTTCAATGAGGGAAAACAAATGCTTCAACGTTTGTACTTCTACTGGGGATTGAAATACCGACCTCAATGGGGAAATAATACCATATTGTCGAGATATCACCTAGGGATCTTGTGTTGACTTCATTGAGGAGTACAACACCACATCATTGAGAGAAACCCGAAATACTTTCTCCAATACCAAGAGTGATAATTACATAAACTTCCCTGTGCAGAAATTATGAAATTACATGGGGATGACAACTCCTAGAGAGAAACAGTATTTCAACTTCACTTGGGGATATAAGAAATCAAACAATACTGCAAAAAATTATGGGGATTTTAAATCAAACCCAACACTTAGTGAGAGAAAACCCACAAAATTGTCAATTGTTCCCACACTTCTTAGAAAAGGTATTGTCCTTGTCTAGTTGCTGGGGAATATGGGGTAGAGGCCTTGGAGCATGCAAACTTGAAATCAAAATGAACCAAGACTTGACTGGGGAAAATGGGACCACAGACCCAACACCACGCCATACATTAATTGGTTTCATCTCCAACCATCTGAGAGAGCCTTCCTGGGGAAAACAAACTTCCAAAATTTCTGAGTTCGTCCATCCTTGGAATCACCATTTTCGTTTTTTCTTGTGTCACAAAATCTAAAGTAAAAAGTAGTTTGTAAATTCCTTTCAAAAGAAATTTTTGTTATTTTAATCTTTTTGCTTTGAAAATTACCATCAATAATAAATGAAGCCTTTGTAAGCAGAATAAAAATAAGAATTGCAAATAATTGGGTAAAAGCTCAAAGTTTATTAATTGAATGGTAGTCTACGAATAACTAGACTCCATAGATGATTACAAAGTTTAGCAAATGGTAATATATATATATATATATATATATATATATATATATATATATATATATATATATATATATATATATATATATATATATATATATATATATATATATATATATATATATATATATATATATATATATATATATATATATATATATATATATATATATATATATATATTGGAAAAGATACATTGAAATACAATGACCACTATTCTCCCTAACAACTTTGAATTCCTAAGCAGCGATTTCTATTGAAGTATGGAGAGGATCCAAGAAGATTGTTGCTTCAATGATCAAGTCTTGTCTGACACAGTTACTTGCCAAGAAATCCACAACTTTTTCCTAAGTTGCCCTTGCGGGTTTTCAACCTAGCGGGAAAGTTTATTCTGTTTATGTCTCTAATTTTTGCCTAGACCGCCTGTGATCGGTGGATCTGGAACTGACTGTTTAACGCTGGTTCGCGAAATGTCGCGGAAGCAAGAGTCGCCGCCGTCTTTTATTTTCTCCAACATGGAAAGGACAAAAGCACAGAAAAATTCCTTATTGAGATTAGCTCTCGGTTCGGGAGGTAGATTTATAGAAAGGGAAGGTGTTAGCACCCTTTCTATCCATGGTCATCCATGGGCTCTTAGATACTTGCTCATTTGTGTTTTCAAAATATTTATTTGCTTTTCAAAGTGAGTGAGTTTGAAAAAAGTTTCGTTTAAAGATTTCAGATCGACTCTTGTATCAGTCCTCAAGAGTGTTTGAAAAGTTGTTTTGAAAGCTTTTTGCAAAGTGTCGGTGTGAAAAGAAGTTTTTGATTTGTTTTGAATTAGAGCAAGTATCTACGAGTCATCTACCTACCCTAAGGAATTAGTCTGTGTAAGTGTCCTTAAGGTAGTGCCATCCCACCATTGAGAGGTAGGTAGCACCACCGTTGGAGGTGTTCGGGTCAATTCGAGGATTAGGGACAGTGTGGTCACCAGAGCAATAGTAGGACACCTTAGAAGCTACCCTCATGCCATGTTCATGGACATGAGGACTTACTAAAACGTCCTCTACTCGACGACCACGTTTTGAGGGGCAAGGCAACAGTGAGGCGTACCCTAGGAGTGGTGTGTGAATTGTGTGTCATTTTCAGTTATTATTTGTCTTGTCATGCATCGGGTGAGCTACGCTTTGATTTTATTTTGGCATACATTCTTTCATGTGATTATTAACAGTTTAAAGGGTGCAGAAATTAAAATACGGAAAAATAAAAGTCCTACGCTATTACAAGGCGCGGGTCTACATCGCCAAATTAAACCAAGACCCGATTTGAATAAAAGTACGGAAAGTAAATATCCTATTTATCTATTACAAAGCTTTGGGGCAAATACATTATATCCACAAAAGAAATAAAAACGAATGCGAAAAGAAATTAGAATCGAGTGTGAGAGCGTTGGACCCTTTAAGGAAATTAGATTGGAATTAATGATTAAATTATTAAATGAGAAAAAGAACTTATTTTTTATGTTTTTGGATTTATGAAATTTAATGAGAAAATTAATTGGAATTAAAAGTTAAATAAAAACCTAGTTCTAAATTGTTTTTAATTTAATAAAGAAAAATGTTTAAGTTTGACCTAATTTAACCTAATTATTTAATGACAAGTTTATTTACACATTAATTAAGAATTAATAATAATGATGATGAGGTAATTTAATTATTTGGAAAAAAAAAAGAAAGTAAAATGCTATAAAACCTAATTTTTATGTGTTTTAATTTATTTAAGAAAAAAAATGTTAAAGTTAAAACCCTAATTTAAAACTAAATTAATTATCAAATTTATTTACAACAAAAACATTAATGCATTAAATGATAAACAAATATATTTTTATTTTTGACTTTTCTGATTTTTTGTATTTTTGTATTATGAGAATTAATTAAAATAATCAAGATAAATTAAAATAAATAAAAGAGAATAAAAAAAGGGAAAGAAAATACAAACATATGGGGGGTGGTTGTCCCAATTTGGAGGTAAATTCACAGCAATTTGGCCCAATAAGTATGAGGCCCTGTTTGACTTCTCTGACGTGTATGTGGGATAGTTGACTAGTGCATATGGTGATCTGCAAATTCTGACCATTGGATTGGTCTCTGAATACATGTGGCAGGCCAAGGCGTTGAGTGCATGGTAGATCACTGGAGGGCACGCTGCATAGGAATAGGTTAAAGAAAAAATTAAGAAATATGCAAGGGGACCTGGGAATCGAACCCAGGTCCCAGTGTTCACAAAGCAAGTCCTCTACCACTTGTACCAGGCAACGCATCTGTATGTATCATAGAAAACAAATATTATAATAAGAAAATAAAAGCTAATGATATAAAACGCGCCAGATTTTAAATTGTCCAACCACATAGTGACACGCCAGGCTTCTTCTTCATTATCCCTGAAAATACCAAACAAGTAGCGGGGGTTTTAAACCCCCACTAAACAGCATAGTGAATAATAGCGATTAAGCAATGGGCAATGATAAATTGGGCGCGAGGTGTGGTTTTGAATCGTCAGGAAGTCCTGATTCCAATGGTATAGGTCTCGTTACCTAATTTTTCCTCATGAAGAAGTCCCTAATTTCAAGCTCCTGAAACCCTAAAAAATTTCCATGGCAACTTTCTATACAGGCAAGATTAATTCAATTCAATGGCACCATTAGCTTCAGTATGATCATGTTAGTGTAAAACAATCATTAGAATGTATGGAAAATGCGTGCAAATCAAAATACAAATATGCAAAAGTTCATGAACAGGGCGACTTCGTTCTACCAGTTCTTGAGGTTAGGGGATGTGTTTTTGATTGCAATCCCTTCCTGGATGTGTAAGCAAGCTATTGGAATGCTTCTTAGGCCTTGAAACGCACGGCAGCTATGTTTTCAGTTTTGAATTTTTTTGTCAAAAATACAAGTTTGGTTTTCAGGTTTTAGCGCAGCATGCTTCTCTTGGCTTTAGGGTTATGTTCTGCTTATGTATGTGAACGATTTAGGTTAACAAAATAAGTCCAAAATCCATTCAATCAATGTTTCAATATTTGATTTTTCAAGCATCCTTTTTTCAATATTTTTTCATCAAAACATTGCCAATCATGGGAGATTCTTTCCCTTTTAGATATGCACGAAATCTTGAGTGAATAAAGAGTGCAAATGCTGCATAAAAAGATTCCAAAACATTTGTTTAGTATTTTTCTCATATTTAATTTTAATTAAATGAATTAATAGATTTAAAAATTCAATTAATAAATTAAAAATAAGAAAATAACTCCCCTTTGGGTAAATGGGTCGTGCCTAGCCTTTGGGTGATGATTCTTGGAAGAAATTGAGGCCCATTAGCAATTTTGAGGCATTTGAAGCAAAGTTGACTTTTCAAAATTCCCAAACATTTCCCAACTTCCACAAGGCATATCTTGCTCAATGTTTAAGCTTTGATCAAGTTCTTGGACATTTTGGAAAGGTCTTGAAGTCCTCTAACCAATGCATTTGGTCCCATGTCATTTTTATTTAACAATCTCAAGTTATGGTATTTGACTTAAAGTGCCTTTTTGTTGACTTTTGAAAATGACCTATAATGTTGAGATTGATAACTTTTTGTGAGAGCATTTCTTGGACTTGAAGTGTGAAGATGAGTTGTAGGAAATGTCATTCTCTTCAAAATGAGCTTTGGATGGAAATTTTATGATAAACCATGTGGAAGTTATGCCTTGGTCAATTTGCAGTTGACTTTTTCAACTGTCCAAAAATAGAAACTTTTGCATCTTGAGACTTTTTGAGCCATGCCTTGAGAATCATGATCAAGAATTGATCAAATGATGTTTGTGGCTTCAAAATAAGATGTTGACCAAAAATTTGGACTTTTGACTGTCAAATGCCCATTTTGCCCCTGCAGTTGACTGTAGGGCAATTAGGGTTTTTGACTGTGCAATCTTGTGCTGTGAGTCTTGAAACTTGGCATATGGATGCTTGACAATGTTTATAGGCATGTGGGACTTGTTTGGACCCTTGAAAACTTCAATTTCTTTGCCAGAACCAAAACCCTAGTTTTTGACTGTTAGGAGGCAATTGGACTGTGCAACCCTTGGGAGATTTTGAAGCATGCTCTTGGCAAATCTTGAAGAAAATGGGAGGGCAAATTTTGGGGTACAACAGAGTCCCCTGTTCAATCTTCTTAGACCTGAGGATGTAGATTGGTTGACGTGCCTTTCGTAATCCGAAGGTGGAAGATGATTGAACACTAGAGTGCCCAGAAATTTGCGCTCACATGTTAGCAGTGTGATGATGTGAATGGGCTTACAGATGCCATTTGGAGATTGATGGATAGGAAGATGGGCTTACAGATGCCATGTTGAGAGGTGATGGATGGGTGGATGGGCTTATAGATGCCATCTGGGTGTCGATCGCGTAAGAGTTTCCTTAGCGAGAACTTGCGTACCTGCAAAAGAAAATGAGTACCTGGCCTGTTACAGGAGTCGGTCTTCAAACTCTTTGTGTAGATATGCCCTGACTGGTTACAGGAATTGAATCTTAAAATTCTTCAGACGTGCCCTCGATGGGACGATGAAAGAACCTTGGGGCGATTACTACCTCAACAGTAACGATGAGAGAATCTGGGGCGATTACTACCTCAACAGTAACGATGAGAGAACCTGGGGCGATTACTACCTCAACAGTAACGATGAGAGAACCTTGGGGCGATTACTACCTCAACAGTAACGATGAAGGAATCTTGGATGTCTTCTAATGAGTCTTCATCAGGAAAATCTTTAGGAATCGATTTAACTGGACCAGAGAAGGCCTTTAAATAACTTCAACTGGATAAGAATCAGGGAGATCTTAGGGTCGATCTGACTGAACCAGAGAAGGCCTTTGACCGGATAAGAATCAGAAAAATCTTTAGGAGACGATTTAACTGAACCAGGCAAGGTCTTGAAATAACTTCAACTGGATAAGAATCAGGGAGATCTTAGGGTTGATCTGACTGAACCAGAGAAGGCCTTTGACTGGATAAGAATCAGAAAAATCTTTAGGAGTCGATTTATCTGAACCAGGCAAGGTCTTGAAATAACTTCAACTGGATAAGAATCAGGGAGATCTTAGGGTCGATCTGACTGAACCAGAGAAGGCCTTTGACTGGATAAGAATCAGAAAAATCTTTAGGAGTCGATTTATCTGAACCAGGCAAGGTCTTGAAATAACTTCAACTGGATAAGAATCAGGGAGATCTTAGGGTCGATCTGACTGAACCAGAGAAGGCCTTTGACTGGATAAGAATCAAAAAAATCTTTAGGAGTCGATTTATATGAACCAGGCAAGGTCTTGAAATAACTTCAACTGGATAAGAATCAGGGAGATCTTAGGGTCGATCTGACTGAACCAGAGAAGGCCTTTGACTGGATAAGAATCAGAAAAATCTTTAGGAGTCGATTTATCTGAACCAGGCAAGGTCTTGGAATCTTCAACTGGATAAGAATCAGAGAGATCTTAGGGTCGATCTGACTGAACCAGAGAAGGCCTTTGACTGGATCGGCATCAGAAAAATCTTTAGGAGTCGATTTATCTGAACCAGGCAAGGTCTTGGAATCTTCAACTGGATAAGAATCAGGGAGATCTTAGGGTCGATCTGACTGAACCAGAGAAGGTTTTGGACATAGCTGAGAACTTGACTGGGTCTTTCCTGAAATGTAAAGGTCAGTCATATGCCATGCATGTTGTGGATCAAGCAATGATGTTCTCAACATAAATGAGATTGTATGTTCATGATGCGTATGTGCATGCTATAATGTATGGAAATGCGATGTTTATGAATGTATGTTTTCATCTAGGAAAGTAAATCCTTGACGGGTGCCGGGAAGTTGAATCCTGGGCTGATGTTGGAGAGTAGTGCTTTGCTGTTTCCGCTGGGGATGATAGTTGCAAGAATACCGGTAGGAGAAGATAACTCCGTTGGGGAATAAACTTGGCGACTGGATTACTCTGCGGGGAGAAAAATATTCTAGCTACCTTGCTGGGGAACAGTACTCTGTGGGGAGAGAGGTACTTTGCTGGGATATTGATGGTAACTTCGCTGGGGATACCATTGTTATGTTGGAAGTGTTAATAGACTTCGCTGGGGAGTAAGAAGACTTTGCCGAGGATGATCTTTTCGTGGCTTTTGGCTGAGGATAACCCAGTTATATCCCGGTAGGGAAGTAACCTTTGAATAAAGCCAGGGGACACGTTCGTGCTCTGTAGGGGATAAGCTTCCAGAATCTACTAGGGATAAGCTTCCTGCTGGGGAGATGATTCAAACTTTCCTGGGGAAATCTTGGACTCTCCTGGGGAAATTTTTGAGATGTATTGGGGAAGTGGCTCCGCTGAATGTTTGGTAGACCGCCGGGGAACAATCTTAGATCAAGATTTCCGGGGATGCTTGTTAAGAATATCTGTATGATGTGTTGGGGAATGTTGGGATCTGCTGGAGGATACCCAACTTCCTTAAGGCTGACAGGATAACTCTGCTTGGGGAGAGTGTATTGACTTGCTGACTCACTCTCTGGGGAATTAAGGCATATTGGTTATATCCTTCAGCTGAACCTACCTTGATACCTTGGCGGACAGAGCAATTAGATCGCTTAGACAACTCTTTATTGCCCCTGTTTCTAATGTTACCTGTAATTAATCCTTTGTTTCGTATGCAAATATTTATGAGTTAGCAATTATTGTCAAATGCATATATCACAAATTGAACCTTGGATGTTCTTCGCAAAACAAAACAGAAAAAGGGAAAAAAACAAAAGGCAATTTGTCTGAAAAGTGTATTTATATTGATTTTGAATTTGCCTGTAAATAGGCGTTTATATACAAGAGGCTGACGTCCTAGTAAGAGAACGCCGCCGAACAAAAGAGTTTATACAATTTGTACAAAAGGGAAAACAAAACAGCTGTGTGAAAAGAATAATCCCACTGGGTTCCAACTCTGCTATCGCCTTTATATCTTCGAGCGTCTCATCACTTGATGACCTAGCTGAAGATGAAGCTGATTGATCGATTCCGTCTGAACTTGATGTTGATACCGGATTCTGGATGCAAGGTGATCCAATGAGACATGGTATTACGCTTTATCCCTAACTTTTGCCTGGACCGCCCTTTCGGGTTTTCAGTCCACCGGGATACCCATTTTTGCCCAAGCCGCCTTTTCAGGTTTTCGACTTGCCGGGTGTACAGATTTTTTTCATTTCATCCCTTCATTTTGCCCGAACCCTTTTGGTTCGCCGGGAAGCCCTAATTTTTGCCTAGGTATGTCAACCTAGCGGGTCTTTTTTTTCATGCGTAGTATCTTTTTACTATGTTTGCATTGGTGGGGTGAGGAAGGTCGTCACCATCCATGTTGGTTAGAATCATGGCTCCTCCTGAGAACACATGTTTAACCACAAATGGCCCTTCGTACGTAGGGGTCCATTTGCCCCTTGGATCACTCTGAGGAAGGATGAGACGCTTGATTACCAGATCCCCAACTTGATACTCTTGTGGTATGACCTTTTTGTTAAATGCCCTGATCATCCGTTTTTGGTACGTCTGACCATGACAAATAGCAGCAAGTCTCTTTTCGTCAATTAGATTTAGTTGATCAAGTCGTGTCTGGATCCAATCATCTTCGCTCAGATCTGCATCCTTCATTATTCGGAGAGAGGGTATCTGCACTTCGATCGGTAAGACTGCCTCCATACCATAGACCAAGGAGAAAGGAGTTGCCCCGGTTGACGTTCTTGCTGAGGTACGGTACCCATGTAGAGAAAACGGTAACATCTCGTGCCAATCTTTATAGGTCACTGTCATCTTCTGCACAATTTTCTTGATGTTCTTATTCGCTGCTTCTACAGCCCCGTTCATCTTCGGCCGGTAAGGAGAAGAGTTATGGTGCTATATCTTGAACTGCTTGCAGAGCTCAGTGATTATTTTATTATTGAGATTGGTACCGTTGTCTGTAATGATTCTTTCAGGGATGTCGTACCGACAGATCAGGTTATGCCGAATGAACCGTGCCACGACATTCTTGGTTACTGTGGCGTAGGAAGCTGCCTCAACCCACTTCGTGAAGTAATCAATCGCTACCAGGATGAAGCGATGCCCATTGGATGCCGTAGGTTTAATCTCACCGATCATATATATGCCCCACATTGCAAAAGGCCAAGGTGTAGTCAGGATGTTCAGAGGGACTGGGGGAACGTGCACCTTATCTGCATAAATCTGGCATTTGTGACACGTCCGAGAATGTTGGTAGCAGTCGGCTTCCATTGTGGACCAGAAATACCCTGCCCGAAGGATCTTCTTTGCCATGGTGTGTCCACTGGAATGTGTTCCGAAGGTACCCTCATGCAGTTCTTCCATGATCCTTTCTGCTTCAGTCTTATCCACACAACGCAGTAAGGTCGAATCATGGTTTCTCTTGTACAGGATGCCATTGCTGAGGAAGAACTTTGCTGCGAACCTTCTTAGAAACTTCTTATCGTTGACAGATGCACCTTCAGGGTATTCCTGGGCTTCCAAGTATCTCTTCACCTCATGGTACCAAGGCTTCTCAGTCACCAATTCAGTCTCGAGATCACAACAGTATGTCGGTTCGTCCAGTTTCCAGATAATGATCCGGGGAGCCTCATTGTCCCATTTGACCTTGAACATAGAAGACATCGTAGCTAACGCGTCCGCTAGCTGATTCTCCTCTCTCGGAAAGTGTTCAAAGGTTATCTCTATGAAATGGGGGATCATTGTCAACACACCTTCTTTGTAAGGAATAAGATTCGGATGTTTCGTATCCCACTCTCCTTTGATCTAATTGATCACGAGAGCGGAATCTCCGAAGACACTCAGAAACTTGATCCTTAAGTCAATCGCAGCTTGGAGACCAATGATGCATGCCTCATACTCCGCCATGTTGTTGGTGCAGTTGAAACATAGCCGGGCAGTGAGTGGAGTATGAGTGCCTTGAGGGGATATGATCACATCACCGATACCGTTACCCAAAGCGTTGGAGGCTCCGTCAAAGTGCATAGACCATCGGGATCCTTCCTCAGGTCCTTCATCCGGTCCAGGTACCTCACAATCAGTCACAATCATGATACTTTCGTCAGGAAACTCAAAGTTCATTGATTGATAGTCATCTACTGCCTGATGTGCCAAGTGGTCTGCCAATACACTTCCTTTGATGGCTTTCTGAGTTGTGTACTGTATGTCGTATTCCGTCAAGATCATTTTCCATCTTGCTATTCTCCCAGACAGAGCAGGCTTTTCAAATATGTACTTTATAGGATCCATCTTTGAGATCAACAAGGTAGTGTGAGTCAGCATATACTGTCTCAGCCGGCGAGCAGCCCATACCAAAGCGCAACAAGTTTTCTCGAGCAGTGAGTATCGGGTCTCACAGTCGGTAAACTTTTTGCTAAGGTAATAAATGGCATGCTCTTTTCGGCCAGACTCGTCATGCTGCCCCAACACACACCCCATTGAGTTGTCAAATACTGTCAGGTATAGTATCAGAGGTCTCCCTTCAACCGGTGGCATGAGAATGGGTGGCTCTTGGAGATACTCTTTGATTCTGTCAAAAGCGGCCTGACATTCATCGTTCCAACGTACTACCTGATCTTTCTTCAGCAGCTTGAAGATTGGTTCACAAGTGGCAGTTAGATGTGAGATGAATCGAGCAATGTAATTCAGACGTCCTAGAAAGCCTCTGACTTCTTTCTCTGTCTTGGGAATTGGAATCTCTTGAATGGCTTTAACCTTGACAGGGTCCACTTGAATACCCTTGTCACTTACAACGAAGCCTAGTAACTTCCCAGATCTTACCCCGAAGGTGCACTTGTTCGGGTTCAACCTCAGCTTGTACAACTTCAGACGGTCAAACAATTTCTGCAGATGGTCAAGGTGTTCCTCCTCTGTTTGAGACCTTGCAATCATGTCGTCGACATACACTTCAATCTCATGATGGATCATGTCATGAAATAAAGCAACCATGGCACGTTGGTAGGTTGCCCCAACATTTTTCAACCCGAATGGCATGACCTTGTAGCAGAAGGTGCCCCACTGAGTAACAAAGGTAGTCTTTTCCATGTCTTCAGGAGCCATCTTGATTTGATTGTAACCTGAAAAACCATCCATGAAGGAGAACACCTTGTGTTGAGCAGTATTGTCAACCAGAACGTCAATGTGAGGTAGGGGAAAGTCATCTTTGGGGCTGGCCCTATTCAGATCCCTGTAGTCGACACACATTTTGACTTTACCATCTTTCTTTGGTACCGGCACCACATTAGCAACCCACTGAGAGTAAGAAGTCACTGCATGAAACCCGGCATCGAATTGCTTCATCACCTCGGCTTTGATCTTCTCAGACATCTCTGGATGCATATGGCGGACCTTTTGTTTAACCGGGGGGCAGTCTTCCTTGGTAGGAAAATGATGGACCACAATGTCGGTATCCAACCCAGGCATGTCTTCGTAGGACCAGGCAAAGATCTCCACATAATCATGTAACATCTGAGTCAACCGTTGCTTCACGCTGAGCTCTAGGTTGGCACCAATTTTAACTTCCTTTCTATCTGCCTCAGTACCCAGATTTATCGTTTCCACTGGCTCTTCATGTGGTTAAATTGCCCTCTCTTCCTGGAGTAACAGTCTTGCAAGTTCGCCAGGCACTTCGCGATCGTCTTCACCTTCGTCTTCGGCTAAGTTGATCGGATTTTCGAAGTCATAACTGGCAGTAGCAGAGTCGTTACCAGTGAGATCCAGAGTGGATTGAAACCTGTATGAGTGAGTGTGTGTAAATACATCTGTTTTGCAATATATAAAGAAAGGAAAGAAAGAAAAGGAGCATAAGATTTGAAATGCAAGAAAACTTCCAAGGTCTTTATTCATGATATATGAAATGACAATTAATATGCCCTCACAAATGAAGCCACGGTGCCCCGGGTAAGACACCGGGCCATAGAGTTTTACTTTATTGTTTATTACAAATAACAAAACAAAGGAATTCATTACTGCGTAACAAAAGTAACAAGAGTATGATCTTTTGCGGTCCAATTGTTTAGTCCACTGTCGACCGTCGGATAAATCCAGCTGTCGAACTCAGATTCCTCCACTTCATCATCATCCCTGATAGCATTCACTCCATGAGCAGGCAGAGGAGCTGTCACTACATTGGGCTTCTCAGGTGCCTCAAATTGTACCTCCTTTGCATCAATAAAGTCTTGCACCTTGTTCCTTAAGGCCCAGCAATCATCGGTAGAATGCCCCGGGCTATCGGAGTGATAAGCACAACGGGCATTTGGATTATACTTCGGAGAGCCAGTATTCACAACCTTCGGGGCCTCTCTGACAGTCACTAAGTTGGTGGATAACAGCTGCGGCAAGATTTGTGACAAGGTCATACTCAGCCGGGTAAACTCTCTTCTAGGTCTTTCAGCCCTTTGTTGATTGAGTTGCTGAGGAGCGGCAGCAGGTTTAGCAATCACCACCGCGTTGACAGATTGGCGGCGCTCTGGTTTATCATGTCTTCTAGGCCCATACACAGCACTGGCCTCCTTCTTAAAAGGCTTCTTCTCAACACTTGAAGATGCACCTTTCTGAATTTTACCAGACTTCATTCCAGCCTCTATTCTCTCTCCAGTCAGAATAAGGTCAGTGAACCCTGCAGATGAATTGCCAATGAGATGATTGAATAATGGCCCGGATAGGGTCCCCAAGAACATATCTACCAGCTCATGGTCAGTTAACGGAGGCTGCACCCTGCCAGCCAGATCCCTCCACTTCTGCGCATACTCTTTAAAACCTTCGCCTGATCCTAGCGACATACCCTGGAGCTGGGTACGTGTAGGAGCAAGGTCGGCATTATATTGATACTGCTTGTAAAAAGCAGTAGCCAACTCCTCCCAGTTACGAACCTTGGTCCCATCCAGCTGATAGAACCATTCGAGATGAGTCCCTGAAAGACTCTCCTGGAAGAAATGGATCCACAAGTTCTTGTCCACTGTGTACGGTTGAATCTTCCGCACATAAGATCTGAGGTGTAGCTTAGGGCAAGACGCCCCTTCATACTTGGTGAAAGATGGTGCCTTAAACTTGTGAGGAATGATCACGCCAGTAGATAAGCCCAAGTCTCCGAAATCCAGCCCAGGAACTTGTTGGATCTCCATGGCATTCAGTCTGTCTTCCAACTGCTTGTACCGGTCTTCAGCAGGAGGATATTGTTCCTCATTAAAATCAGTCTCGTTGTCAGAGACTACTGGACTAGGAGCCTTTCCCCCTTGGGGACTGTCTTTGCCTACAGAAGAACCAGCTTCCTCATTCTGCAGAGTATTACCAAACCTCCGGCCCGAGTTGAAAAGAACAGTTCTCTTCTTCTTCTTCTCCTTCTTCAGGAGCAAAGCCTTCAGCTCTTCTTGACCTTGAGCCAAACCCATGATCAGCTCTTGAAATTATGCGTTCTGCGCCTGAAGGGCTTTGATAGACATCTCGGTTGATGATTCAGGGTTCATGATGCTGAAATAAACAGCGAAGAACAGTAAGCAACCTGAAAAGAAGAATACCTGCTATGCACATGATGAATGGAATGCGTATGATTTATGTTTTCAAAGACAATCGGGAATCAACTTTGTAAACAAAAAGGAACACACTTCATTAGATTCAACTTTGCAATTTAAATTGTTCAACAGATTGCCCTTAGGCGTTACATAAAATGGAAATACTGAAAAAGGAAATAAAACTGTAAAAGAGCATCCAGAGCTCTTCATTGATCCCAGGGTCTCCTCTTCTCAGTACGGATGTAGTCATTAAGAGCTCGCTCATTCTCCAACTGCTTTGTCAGCTTCTGGATCTTCAATTCCTGCTCGTTGAACTTTTCCCGATAAGAATCCCGTTCTTCTCGCAGTTGCGACCAAGACCTCTTTAACGTCTCATAATCAGTAGGTATCTGAGGAGGGAGGACAGTTGGAGGAGCCCCACCTTCGTCAGGACACTCAAGAATGACGGGTCTGACAGCTTCGTATGGCATACCTAACTTCTGAGCACGGATGCGAACCCATTTGTAGTAGGCTTCCATAGGTAGAGAAGTCTTTGGCCCCAACTCTTGTGGGTCAGCTTTATGAACTCTGTCCCAAGCCTTAATGAACCTACGACGCAGCTCGTCACTATCCACCTGAAACTCAAAACTGATGTGAGGCACCAACATCTCATGAGGCCCTGCTCTTCTGGCCCTTCCAAACTGACGGAGCGCTAGACATGGATTATAAGAGATTCCTCCTTGAGTACCAATCAAAGGAACATTAGGGTATTCTCCGCAACGATCAATAACAGCTATCTCATCCAAACCTCTAAAAGTCCAAATGATGTCCTTATCAGTGAGAGACATTAACCTATGAGCCCAACCTCTTCCTTCTTGGTTCTTCAGTACGAACTTAGGGAGGTGCGAAATAAACCACCTCACCAACAAAGGGATGCAACACCACAGAGTTCCCCGTCTTCAGGAAGTACGAGCATAAAGTTGTTGTAGGATGTCACCCAAGAGAGTGGGCACAGGATTCTGAGACATGAAGATCCTTATGGCAGTGACATTGATGAAGTTGTCAGGATTAGGAAACAAGACTAGCCCATAGATTAAGAGAGCCAAGATGTCTTCATATGCCCTAAAGTCCAAATCATTCCAGAAACTGTTAGCTTTACCAATCAGAAACTTGGCCAAGAAACCCTTAACTCCGCTTCTAGTCACCCAGTTGTCCATTACTTCTTGATGGGTCAAGGGAAGAGCTGCAGCAACTTCCTCAAGCCTGAGGGTCTTTTCCCAACCAATGTAGGGAGTATGATCCAAGATAGGGATACCAAGCAAATCAGAAAACTCTTCCAGGGTAGGGACCAGCTGGAAGTCTTGAAAGGTGAAGCACTGGTACAGAGGGTCATAGAACTGGGTCAGGACACTCATCAACTGTTGATCCCGCTTTGCAGT
Source organism: Vicia faba (assembly GCA_948472305.1). Taxonomy (NCBI): domain Eukaryota; kingdom Viridiplantae; phylum Streptophyta; class Magnoliopsida; order Fabales; family Fabaceae; genus Vicia; species Vicia faba. The sequence goes on from OX451737.1 coordinate 1,481,852,512, forward strand.
GACTAAACTGAGAAGAGAACCATGCCTCTGGATGAAGGAAGTGGTGTTTGGAATCCTGCTAACCAATTCTTCAAGCAACTCAGGTGGGTGAACAAAGTTGAACCGGATAGTATTCCTTCGCATAAGCATCATGATATCCTACAAAACAGAGCAAAGGTGAAACCCTCTTGTCTTTGAAATGGTCAGTCCTTATGCAGGATGCATGCAATGCTCATGATGTTATGATGTTATGATAAAGCACACCACAAATATTTACAAAGGCAAACATGATAAGGCACACAAGTCACACAAGACAGGCCCTTAAAGTTTAGGCCAGCATGAGGTCTAGGTATTACCCTCTTTCAGTTTGTTGGTTCATACCTGTCCTATCAAAAGTAACCGTGTTCTTAGAGGATCCCAATATCACTGACTACCCTCAATCGGTCATAACTCCAGCATCGCAATCTTTTCTTGCGGCCAGAACCATCATGAGAGTTTAGCCTCAATGGGTGTAGCATACTGCTACTGTTCTATTGGCCAAGTTGTGTCATTTAAGGTTCTAAGGTCTGTTGGTGCTTAATGACTCCTCAGAAGACCCATATTCTCCTCGTTGCAACACAAGGGATATCGGTACAGACCAAGGTGCCACACCAACGTAGCCACTGCTTCACCCATGTCGGTCTACGCCGGACAGGTCCCTCACAGCTTGTGCTACCTAAATAGGGTATCCCCAGATCCGGGTTAGGATCTATGTAACTCTGATGCAACCCACAATTTAAAGCAAACAAGTCAAAACAATTGAAAACACAGTTATGAAATATCCTAAGGTACACCTCACTTTATAAGTTTCCCCAGCAGAGTCGCCAGTTCTGTGATCGGTGGATCTGGAACTGACTGTTTAACGTTGGTTCGCGAAATGTCGCGGAAGCAAGAGTCGCCACCGTCTTTTATTTTCTCCAACATGGAAAGGACAAAAGCACAGAAAAATTCCTTATTGAGATTAGCTCTCGGTTCGGGAGGTAGATTTATAGAAAGGGAAGGTGTTAGCACCCTTTCTATCCATGGTCATCCATGGGCTCTTAGATACTTGCTCATTTGTGTTTTCAAAATATTTGTTTTCTTTTCAAAGTGAGTGGGTTTGAAAAAAGTTTCGTTTAAAGATTTCAGATCGACTCTTGTATCAGTCCTCAAGAGTGTTTGAAAAGTTATTTTGAAAGCTTTTTGCAAAGTGTCGGTGTGAAAATATGTTTTTGATTTGTTTTGAATTAGAGCAAGTATCTACGAGTCATCTACCTACCCTAAGGAATTAGTCTGTGTAAGTGTCCTTAAGTTAGTGCCATCCCACCATTGAGAGGTAGGTAGCACCACCGTTGGAGGTGTTCGGGTTAATTCGAGGATTAGGGACAGTGTGGTCACCAGAGCAATAATAGGACACCTTAGAAGCTACCCTCATGCCATGTTCATGGACATGAGGACTTACTAAAACGTCCTTGTTATACCCCAAAATTTTCCCTCCCATATTCTTCAATATTTGCAAAGAGCATGCTTCAAAATCTCCCAAGGGTTGCACAGTCCAATTGCCTCCTAACAGTCAAAAATTAGGGTTTTGGTTCTGGCAAGGAAATTGAAGTTTTCAAGGGTCCAAACAAGTCCCACATGTCTATAAACATTGTTAAGCATCCTCATGTTAAGTTTCAAGACTCACAGCACAAAATTGCACAGTCAAATGCCCTAATTGCTCAGCAGTCAACTGCAGGGGCAAAATGGTCATTTGACAGTCAAAAGTCAAAATTTTTGGTCAACATCTTATGTTGAATCCACAAACATCATTTGATCAATTCTTGATCATGATTCTCAAGGCATGGCTCAAAAAGTCTCAAGATGCAAAAGTTTCCATATTTGGACAGTTGAAAAAGTCAACTGCAACTTGACCAAGGCATAACTTCCACATGGTTCATCAGAAAAATTCCATCCAAAGCTCATTTTGAAGAGAAAGATATTTCCTACAACTCCTCTTCACACTTCAAATCCAAGAAATGCTCTCACAAAAAGTTATCAATCTCAACATTATAGGTCATTTTCAAAAGTCAACAAAAAGGCACTTTAAGTCAAAGACCATAACTTGAGATTGGTAAATCAAAATGACATGGGACCAAAAGAATTGGTTAGAGGGCTTCAAGACCTTTCCAAAATGTCCAAGAACATGATCAAAGCTTAAAAATTGAGCAAGATATGCCTTGTGGAAGTTGGGAAATTTTTGGGAATTTTGAAAAGTCAACTTTGCTTCAAATGCCTCATAATTGCTAATGGGCCTCAATTTCTTCCAAGAATCATCACCCAAAAGCTATGCACGACCCATTGACCCAAAGGGGAGTTATTTCATCTTTTTTTATTATTTATTTGAATTTTTATCACCATTAATTCATTTAATTCTAATAAAATATGACAAAAATAGCAAAGCATGTGTTTTAAATCTTTTTGCAGCATATTCTCTCATTTACTCACTCAAGATTTCGTGCACACCCCAAAAAGGCAAGAATCTTCATTTGATTGGCATGAGAAAGGTATGAAAAAGATTAAAAAATCATGGAAGATCACAAAAATTCAAAGGCATTAAAACTTGGATGTTGGGCTTGTTTTGTTGACCTAAAACATTCACATACATATACATATTGCAACCCTAATGCACAAAAAAAAAGCTGCGCTCAGAATCAAATACACACTTTGCATTTTTCACCAAAAATTTCAAAACTGAAAACACAGTTTCAGTGCGTTTCAAGGCAAGATAACCATTCCAATAGCTTGCCAAGGTTACCAGGGATCTATCCCAATCAAAACCACAGCCTCTAACCTCAAGAATCGGTAGAATGAAGCCGCCCTGTTCTTGATATTTCTTATATTCGTGTTTTGATTTATACGTACCATCCATGCATTTTTCTTGTTGTTTTGCACTAACATGAGTATTCTAAAGCTGTTGGTATCTTCTAATTGAACTAACGTGCCCTGTACGAGAATCTGCCATGGAAATTTCTAGGTTTTCAAAGCTCCTAAATTGGGGATTTTTTCATAGGGAAAAATTGGACAGCAAGGCCTATACCATTGAACTCGTGACCTTCAGACGAATCCAATCATCATATCGCGCCCAATTTATGAGCAACGATACTCTAATCGCTATTTTTCGCAGGGTACATTTAGTGGGGGTTTAAAACCCCCGCTATCTCTTTTCTGTTTACAGGCACAACGAGGACGAAGCCTGCGTGTCCTATCTTGGTTGGACCATTTAAATTTTCAGCGCGTTTTTGTGATTAAATATCATTAGCATGACTTATTTTTTATAATATTTGTTTTTCATGATATATACAAATGCGTTGAATGGTGTGGTGGTTGGGAACCTGATTGGCAAGCCTTGGGACCTGGGTTCGATTCCCAGGTCCCCCATATTTCCTTCTATTTTTTCTCATAACATGATCAGGTGTCCAACACGCCCAGAAGTCCACCAAATTCCCCAGCGCCAAAGCTTGCCACATGTCCCTGAAGATTAATCTAGTGGCTATCACCAGCTATCCACCATATGCATCAGTCAACGCATCCATATACAAGCCAGAAAAGTCAAAAGGGCCTCCTTCAAATGGGCCAAATTGCTATGAACAAACCTCCATAATTGGGTCTACCACCCCTCCTGTTTGTATTTCTCTCCTTCATTCTTTTTGCTATTTTTTATTTATTTGTTTTAATTTAATTACTTTCTTTTAATTTTTCAAATTAATTTTTTATAACATAAAAATACAAAAAAATCAGAAACTATAAAAAATAAAATATGTTGGTTAATTAATTTACTAATATTTATTTTGTAAATAAATTTTAATAACTAATTTAATTTTAATTTTAGGTTTAATTTCAATGTTTTTTTATGTAATAAATTAAAAAATATAGAGATTAGGGTTTCAACACTTTTATTCTTTTTTTTTCTTATTTAATAATTATTAACCACTAATTACTTTTGTAAATAAACATGCCATGTAAATAATTAATTAAAACTAGGTCAAACTTAAACATTTTTTTAACAAATTAAAAATAGTTTAGAATTAGGGTTTTAATTCCATTTAATTTTCTCATTAAATTCCGTAAATACAAAAACTCCAAAAAATAAGTTCTTGCTTTTATTTAATTTAATTAATTTACGATTTCGATTTAATTTCTTTAAAAGGGTCCAACGCCCTCGCATTCTCGATTTTATTTCTTTTCGCACATTTACTTTTATTTCCCTTTTTTAAATTTCATATACTTGCCCCAAAGCCTTGTAATAGATTAATTAGGATATTTATTGTTCCGCCTTTTATTTATCTCAAATCGGGTCTTGGTTTAATTTGGCGATATAGACCCGCGCCTTTGTAATAGCGTAGGACTTTTAAATTCCGCACCTTTTAACTGTTAATATCCACATGAAAGAATGAATGTCAAAAATAAAAACAAAGCGTAGATCACCAATGCATGACAAGATAAACATAATTGAAAATGACACACAGTTCACACACCACCCCTAGGGTACGTCTCACTGTTGCCTTGCCCCTCGAAACATGGTCGTCGAGTAGAGGATGTTTTAGTAAGTCCTCATGTCCATGAACATGGCATGAGGGTAGCTTCTAAGGTGTCTTCCTATTGCTCTGGTGACCACACTGTCCCTAAACCTCGAATTGACCCGAACACCTCCAACGGTGGTGCTACCTACCTCTCAATGGTGGGATGGCACTACTTTAAGGACATTTACACAGACGAATTCCTTAGGGTAGGTAGATGACTCGTAGATACTTGCTCTAATTTCAAAACAAATCAAAAACTTCTTTTCACACCGACACCTTTCAAAAAGCTTTCAAAAGCAATTTTTCAAACACTCTTAAGGACTGATACAAGAGTCGATTTGAAATTTTAAACGAAACTTTTTCAAACCCACTCACCTTGAAAAGCAAACAAACAATTTTGAAAACACAAATGAGCAAGTATCTAAGAGCCCATGGATAACCATGGATAGAAAGGGTGCTAACACCTTCCCTTTCTATAAATCTACTTCCCGAACCGAGAACTAATCTCAAAAGGAATTTTTCTGTGCTTTTGTCCTTTCCATTTGGAGAAAATAAAAGACGGTGGCGACTCTTGCTTCCACGACATTTCGCGAAACCAGCGTTAAACAGTCAGTTCCAGATCCACCGATCACAGAATTGGCGACTCTGCTGGGGACTCTTATAAAGTGAGGTGTACCTTAGGATAGTTCATAACTGCGTTTTCAATTGTTGTGCTTTGTTTGCTTTAAATTGTGGGTTGCATGGGAGTTACATAGATCCTAACCCGGATCTGGGGATACCCTGTTTAGGTAGCATAATCTGTGAGGGACCTGTCCGGCGTAGACCGACACGGGTGAAGCAGTGGCTACGTTGGTGTGGCACCTTGGTCTGTACCGATATCCCTTGTGTTGCAACGAGGAGAATATGGGTCTTCTGAGGAGTCATTAAGCACCAACAGACCTTAGAACCTTAAATGACACAACTTGGCCAATAGAACAGTAGCAGTATGCTACGCCCATTGAGGCTAAACTCTCGTGATGGTTCTGGCCGCAAGAAAAGATTGCAATGCTGGAGTTATGACCGACTGAGGGTAGTCAATGATATTGGGATCCTCTAAGAACCCGGTTACTTTTGATAGGACAGGTATGAACCAACAAACTGAAAGAGGGTAATACCCAGACCCCATGCTGGCCTAAACTCTAAGGGCTCTTTTGTGTGACTTGTGTGCCTTCGTACTTGACTATTTGCATGCTTGTTGTCTGACACTTGAGTTTCTTGCAGGTTTTGTTTGTAGTCCTTAATTAGGACTCATAACAGGGTTTACTGAGTTTCTTGCAGGTTTTGTTTGTAGTCCTTAATTAGGACTCATAACAGGGTTTACTGAGTTTCTTGCAGGTTTTGTTTACAGTCCTTAATTGGGACTCATAACAAGGTTTATCTACATTACCCCATGCATAGCATAACATCATACCATTGCATGCATCCTACCTAAGGACTAACCCGTTTCAAGGATCTCAAGGGCTTGTGATGCAGGTCATGATGAACCAACTGTCCAGCAAGGGGCAAAAGGGGATTTATTTTCCTCTAGTCAAGGTTGTCAGGGGCTATGACCCACTTGATATGGTGAGCCTTGACCCTTGAAGAAGGACTCTCAGCAACATGGAGCTCCTTCAATCAAGCTACAAATTCAAATGCTAACAATCTTCTTGTTTACCCTGCGAGGTCCTTGAAAACATTGCATATACATACATACATATCATTGCATAACAGGTACCCTTTGGACAGGTCACTTACCATCTCCGCTGTTTATTTCAGCAATGGCTTCCCAACAATACGACCAGGACCTTCATGCTCAAGAGACTCGGTTCAGGGAAATCCTCCTGAATCTATCCAAGGGGCAGGAAGAGCTGAGAACACTTCTCATGGGGACCTTGGTCAGGAACAATGCTGAGGATGATAAAGACGAACGGCTGAAACATCTGCAAGCCGAGGTGGATGCAATGAGAGCCCAGATGCTGGGGCAGGTGACTCTCATTCAGGACTTAGCTCAAAGATAAGATGAGCTCGGGGTTCTCGTTAATCGACTGCTTCGGGGTAACCAACTGGGGCAAACATCTAAGGTTGAAGGGCCAGTCATCATTCAACCACCTTTGAGGCAAGAGGATAAGAGAGCTCATCAGATGGCTTCAGGGTCACAAATTCAGCATCAACCTCACCAGCTTCAGCCAGACAAGCCCAGGAGGCAATTCACCCAGCTCAATATGTCGCTGTTTCAAGCTTTACAACGCCTGTTGAGATTGAATCTGATCACATTAAGGGCTCATCCCCGGAACCCCAACACATCAGCTCCTACCTATCATCCCAATAAAAGGTGTGCCTACCACTCTGCCAGTCCAGGACATGATACAAATGAGTGTTGGGCTCTGAAGAACAAGATCCAGGACCTGATTGATGAAGGAGCATTGGAGTTCACACAAGATGGTCAGGCTGAGTTTTTCTACCATCCCTCAAAGGCTCACCATTTGAATTGACAAGCCCTGAGACTAGAAAACTTTTGTTCATTCGAATGTTCAAGTTGTGTTGTTCTTTGATTGTTTAAACATTTATTCAGGTTAAGCGTTGTTATTCCATTAATGCATCGCATATGTCTGTTTTGAATCAATATATTCGCATTCGCTATTTTCAAAATTGCTTTCATTTTTTTGATGTCAACTCTCAATTAATAATTCTAGGGCTCTTGAGGGAGGATGACGAAGACGATACCACAATCTACAGTATGCTTTTGAACAGACCCTGCTGATGAGGTACAAGCATTGTTTCAATCCCTAAACACTGGAGTTATAAGGAAGATAATCCCTCGTCAACCCCTCTGAGCCAAAGAAGTAGGAGTTTTTTCTTTTCGAAAATTAAAACCCTTTATCATAACCTGGGGCAGGGTAGTTCTCTCAGTTGATCCAAGTGCATAACAAATGGCACCAAAGAGGTCCTTACAAAACAAAAGACAGTGATGGTTTCGAACAATCATACAGACAGGCAGTCATTACTTCTCAAAATAAAAACCCAATAAGTCAAAACCTATGAAGGAGACTTACAAAACTGGGGCATCCCGCTGACTGTAATCACAAAAGAAACAGTTCAGGCAAAATTTAGGGATAGCGAAATCAAAAAGAAAGAGGTCATACAAACCCTCAACAAAAACAAAAAAATGACTGCCTATTCAGAATAAATCATCAATATCTGAACCATCATTGGAACATCAGGACAAAGACTCAAACAAGGTCTAACGCACGATCAACTGAGCTTAGGTTTGAAGAACATCACGAAGAACGGGTGGGTACAAATAATTTGAGCCTTTATCCTTTGTTTCTTAAACCGTGAACCAGGCCACGTTATAACCCTTAAAAAGTCCTAGCTGAAGCATGGGTTAGTTCGAAAGCATACTGTTACGAAAGGTATCCTGACTCCTTAAGGCTCGCTGTAAAATAACGAGTTGACATCACGTTTTACAAATTCACTTGTTTTTACTAAAAAAGGGATGCATTCTCAAAAACTTCGAAACAGACATAAGCTTTTCATTTTTGATATAACCTTGTTTGCATATGAATTTTTGTTTGAACAGCAGAGAAGTTCGCACGACGAATATCTTATGAACAAAAGTCTTCTCCACAAAAGAGTCACCTAAAATGGAAGAAACACTTCCAATCAAGGGGCATGACATGATCATGGTCCATCATCTGGGGCAGTCCAATCAAGATTCGGAGAATCTCTCAAAGGCCAAATAGCCTGGGGCAAATCTCCGCATGAGTCACTTGGGGCATTCCAACAACGAATCTTGCCTGATCAAACACCTTATGGTGGCATGACAAAACACTTCTAACAGGGGCAACTCCCTACATTCTGAGAGCGTGGATATAGTCGAAAAGAATACTACGCGTAATCAAAGACCCGCTAGGTTGACACACCTAGGCAAAAATAAGGGCTTCCCGGCGAACCAAAAGGGTTCGGGCAAAATGAAGGGATGAAATGAAAAAAATCTGTACACCCGGCAAGTCGAAAACCTGAAAATGCGGCTTGGGCAAAAATGGGTATCCCGGTGGACTGAAAAACCGAAAGGGCGGTCCAGGCAAAAGTTAGGGATCAAAGCGTACGACTATGTCCCGTCATCTTGTCACCTGCCTACCAGAAGAAGGTTTGTCCATCAACAACTATCAGCACCCCACAGGTGCCTTCTCCCATAGAAACAGGGGCAATAATGAGTGGTCTAAGCGATCTAATTGTTCTGTCCACCAAGGTACCAAGGTAGGTTCAGCTGAAGAACACAACCAGTATATCTTAACCCCCCAGAGAGTGAGCCAGCAAGTCAATGCACTCTCCCCAAGCAAAGTTATACAATCAGCCTTAAGGAAGTTGGGTATTCCCCGCAGATCTCAACATTCTCCAGCACGATATACAGACATTCCTAACAAGCATCCCCGGCAGTCTTGACCTAAAGATTGTTCCCCGGCGGTATACCAGGCATTCAGCAGAGCCACTTCCCAATACATCTAAGAAATTTCCCCAGGAGAGTCCAATCAAGATTTCCCCAGGACAGTTTGAATCCATCTCCCCAATAGGAAGCTTATCCCCAGTAGATTCTGGAAGCTTATCCCTCGCAGCGCACGAGCGCGTCCCCCGGCTTTATTCAAAGGTTATTTCCCTACCGGGATATAACTGGGTTATCCCCAGCCAAAAGCCACGAGAAGATCGTCCTCGGCAAAGTCTTCTTATCCCCAGCGAAGTCTATTAACACTTCCAACATCAACGGTATCCCCAACGAAGTTATCATCAAACATCCCAGCAAAGTACTTCTCTCCCCACAGAGTACTTATCCCCAGCAAGATCGCTAGGGTAATTGTCTCCCCGCAGAGTAATCCATACGCCAAGTTTATCCCCCAACGGAGTTATCTTCTCCTACCGGTATTCTTGCAACTATCATCCCCAGCGGAGACAACAAAGCACTATTCTCCAACATCAACCCAGGATATGACTTCCCGGCATCCGTCAAGGATTTATTTTCCTAGGACGAAAACATACGTTCATAAACATCACATTTCCATACATTATAGCATGCATATATGCATCATATCTTACAAATCTCATTTATGTTGAGAACATCATTGCTTGATCCATATCATGCATTGCATATGACTGACCTTTACCTTTCATGAAAGATCCAGTTAAGTTCTCAGCTATATTTCAAGACTTTAGCCTGGTTCAGTTAAATCGACCTTAAGATTTTCCTGATTCTTATCCAGTCAAAGGCCTTCTCTGGTTCAGTCAGATCGACCCTAAGATCTCCCTGGTTCTTATCCAGTTGAAGATATTCTAAGACCTAGTCTGGTTTAGTTAAATCGACCCTAATATTTTCCTGATTCTTATCCAGTCAAAGGCCTTCTCTGGTTCAGTCAGATCGACCCTAAGATCTCCCTGATTCTTATCCAGTTGAAGATATTCCAAGACCTTGCCCGGTTCAGTTAAATCGATCCTAAAGATTTTCCTGATTCTTATCCAGTCAAAGGCCTTCTCTGGTTCAGTCAGATCGACCCTAATATCTCCCTGATTCTTATCCAGTTGAAGATTTCAAGACCTTGTCCGGTTCAGTTAAATCGACCCCAAGATTTTCCTGATTCTTATCCAGTCAAAGGCCTTCTCTGGTTCAGTCAGATCGACCCTAAGATCTCCCTGATTCTTATCCAGTTGAAGATTTCAAGACCTTGTCCGGTTCAGTTAAATCGACCCCAAGATTTTTCTGATTCTTATCCAGTCAAAGGCCTTCTCTGGTTCAGTCAGATCGACCCTAAGATCTCCCTGATTCTTATCCAGTTGAAGATATTCCAAGACCTTGCCCGGTTCAGTTAAATCGATCCTAAAGCTTTTCCTGATTCTTATCCAGTCAAAAGCCTTCTCTGGTTCAGTCAGATCGACCCTAAGATCTCCCTGATTCTTATCCAGTTGAAGATTCCAATACCTTGTCCGGTTCAGTTAAATCGACCCTAAGATTTTCCTGATTCTTATCCAGTCAAAGGCCTTCTCTGGTTCAGTCAGATCGACCCTAAGATCTCCATGATTCTTATCCAGTTGAAGATTCCAAGACCTTGTCCGGTTCAGTTAAATCGACCCTAAGATTTTCCTGATTCTTATCCAGTCAAAGGCCTTCTCTGGTTCAGTCAGATCGACCCTAGGATCTCCCTGATTCTTATCCAGTTGAAGATATTCCAAGACCTTGTCCGGTTCAGTTAAATCGACCCTAAGATTTTCCTGATTCTTATCCAGTCAAAGGCCTTCTCTAGTTCAGTCAGATCGACCCTAAGATCTCCCTGATTCTTATCCAGTTGAAGATATTCCAAGACCTAGTCTGGTTCAGTTAAATCGACCCTAAGATTTTCCTGATTCTTATCCAGTCAAAGGCCTTCTCTGGTTCAGTCAGATCGACCCTAAGATCTCCCTGATTCTTATCCAGTTGAAGATATTCCAAGACCTTGTCCGGTTCAGTTAAATCAACCCCAAGATTTTCCTGATTCTTATCCAGTCAAAGGCCTTCTCTGGTTCAGTCAGATCGACCCTAAGATCTCCCTGATTCTTATCCAGTTGAAGATATTCCAAGACCTTGTCCGGTTCAGTTAAATCGACCCTAAGATTTTCCTGATTCTTATCCAGTCAAAGGCCTTCTTTGGTTCAGTCAGATCGACCCTAAGATCTCCCTGATTCTTATCCCAGTAGAAGACATCCAGATTCTCTCAGCGTTCTTGTTGAGGTAGTAATCGCCCCAAGATTCTCTCAGCGTCCCTATTGAGGTAGTAATCGCCCAAGGTTCTCTCAGCGTTCCTGTTGAGGTAGTAATTGCCCCTGATTCATTCATCACCATTTGAAGCCCCAGACCCGATTCTTGTAACCAGCCAGGACACATCTACACAAAGGGTCTGAAGACCAGCTTCTGTAACAGGTCAGGTAATCATCTTTCTTTTTCCAGGTACGCAGGTTCTCGCTAAAGAATCTCTTACGCGATCGACACCCAGATGGCATCTATAAGCCCATCCACCTTCCATCAACTCTCAGCATGGCATCTATAAGCCCATCTTCCTATCCATCAAACTCCAAATGGCAACTATAAGCCCATCCACCTTCCATCACCTCTCAGCATGGCATTTATAAGCCCATCCTCCTATCCACCACCTCTCCAAATGGCATCTATAAGCCCATTCCCGCTATCACACTGCTGATACTCTACTATGTGAGTGCAAATTTCTGAGCACTCTAGTGTTCAATCATCTTCCACCCTCGGATTACGAAAGGCACGTCAGCCAATCTACATCCTCAGGTCTAAGAAGATTGAACAGGGGCAACTGTTGTACCCCAAAATTTTCCCTCCCATATTCTTCAAGATTTGCAAAGAGCATGCTTCAAAATCTCCCAAGGGTTGCACAGTCCAATTGCCTCCTAACAGTCAAAAATTAGGGTTTTGGTTCTGGCAAGGAAATTGAAGTTTTCAAGGGTCCAAACAAGTCCCACATGTCTATAAACATTGTCAAGCATCCTCATGTTAAGTTTCAAGACTCACAGCACAAAATTGCACAGTCAAATGCCCTAATTGCTCAACAGTCAACTGTAGGGGCAAAATGGTCATTTGATAGTCAAAAGTCAAAATTTTTGGTCAACCTCTTATTTTGAAGCCACAAACATCATTTGATCAATTCTTGATCATGGTTCTCAAGGCATGGCTCAAAAAGTCTCAAGATGCAAAAGTTTCCATATTTGGACAGTTGAAAAAGTCAACTGCAACTTGACCAAGGAATAACTTCCACATGGTTCATCAGAAAAATTCCATCCAAAGCTCATTTTGAAGATAAAGACATTTCCTACAACTCCTCTTCACACTTCAAATCCAAGAAATGCTCTCACAAAAAGTTATCAATCTCAACATTATAGGTCATTTTCAAAAGTCAACAAAAAGGCACTTTAAGTCAAAGACCATAACTTGAGATTGGTAAATCAAAATGACATGGGACCAAAAGAATTGGTTAGAGGGCTTAAAGACCTTTCCAAAATGTCCAAGAACATGATCAAAGCTTAAAAATTGAGCAAGATATGCCTTGTGGAAGTTGGGAAATTTTTGGGAATTTTGAAAAGTCAACTTTGCTTCAAATGCCTCAAAATTGCTAATGGGCCTCAATTTCTTCCAAGAATCATCACCCAAAAGCTATGCACGACCCATTGACCCAAAGGGGAGTTATTTCATCATTTTTTATTATTTATTTGAATTTTTATCACCATTAATTCATTTAATTAAAATAAAATATGACAAAAATAGCAAAGCATGTGTTTTAAATCTTTTTGCAGCATATTCTCTCATTTACTCACTCAAGATTTCGTGCACACCCCAAAAAGGCAAGAATCTTCATTTGATTGGCATGAGAAAGGTATGAAAAAGATTGAAAAATCATGGAAGATCACAAAAATTCAAAGGCATTAAAACTTGGATGTTGGGCTTGTTTTGTTGACCTAAAACATTCACATACATATACATATTGCAACCCTAATGCACAAAAAAAAATGCAAAGTGTGTATTTGATTCTGAGCGCAACTTTTTTTTTGTGCATTAGGGTTGCAATATGTATATGTATGTGAATGGTTTAGGTCAACAAAACAAGCCCAACATCCAAGTTTTAATGCCTTTGAATTTTTGTGATCTTCCATGATTTTTCAATCTTTTTCATACCTTTCTCATGCCAATCAAATGAAGATTCTTTCCCTTTTGAATATGCACGAAATCTTGAGTGAATAAAGAGTGCAAATGCTGCATAAAAAGATTCCAAAACATTTGTTTAGTATTTTTCTCATATTTAATTTTAATTAAATGAATTAATAGATTTAAAAATTCAATTAATAAATTAAAAATAAGAAAATAACTCCCCTTTGGGTCAATGGGTCGTGCCTAGCCTTTGGGTGATGATTCTTGGAAGAAATTGAGGCCCATTAGCAATTTTGAGGCATTTGAAGCAAAGTTGACTTTTCAAAATTCCCAAAAATTTCCCAACTTCCACAAGGCATATCTTGCTCAATTTTTAAGCTTTGATCAAGTTCTTGGACATTTTGGAAAGTTCGTGAAGTCCTCTAACCAATGCCTTTGGTCCCATGTCATTTTGATTTAACAATCTCAAGTTATGGTCTTTGACTTAAAGTGCCTTTTTGTTGACTTTTGAAAATGACCTATAATGTTGAGATTGATAACTTTTTGTGAGAGCATTTCTTGGACTTGAAGTGTGAATATGAGTTGTAGGAAATGTCATTCTCTTAAAAATGAGCTTTGGATGGAAATTTTATGATAAACCATGTGGAAGTTATGCGTTGGTCAATTTGCAGTTGACTTTTTCAACTGTCCAAAAATAGAAACTTTTGCATCTTGAGACTTTTTGAGCCATGCCTTGAGAATCATGATCAAGAATTGATCAAATGATGTTTGTGGCTTCAAAATAAGATGTTGACCAAAAATTTGGACTTTTGACTGTCAAATGACCATTTTGCCCCTACAGTTGACTGTAGGGCAATTAGGGTTTTTTACTGTGCAATCTTGTGCTGTGAGTCTTGAAACTTGGCATATGGATGCTTGACAATGTTTATAGGCATGTGGGACTTGTTTGGACCCTTGAAAACTTCAATTTCTTTGCCAGAACCAAAACCCTAGTTTTTGACTGTTAGGAGGCAATTGGACTGTGCAACCCTTGGGAGATTTTGAAGCATGCTCTTGGCAAATCTTGAAGAAAATGGGAGGGCAAATTTTGGGGTACAACACCGCCCTTTCGGATTTTCAGCCTACCGAGACACTCTTTTTGCCTAAGTCGCCCTTTTGGGTTTTCGACTTAGCGAACTATTATTTTATTTCTTTAGGCAAAGTATTTCTTGACTGCATCAGCATTCACGGGACGCAGGCACTCCTCGGAATCCATAGTTTTAAGAATCAATGCACCGCCAGAGAAGGCTTTCTTGACAACATATGGGCCTTCAAAATTGGGAGTCCACTTTCCCATAGAATCAGTGTTAAAAGACATGATCTTCCTGAGCACGAGGTCACCTTCTCTAAATTCACGAGGCTTGACCTTTTTATCAAAATCTTTCTTCATTCTCTTTTGGTATAACTTCCCATGGCACAAGGCCGTCTGTGATACGGTGGCAGAACCGACTGTTATACTGATTAGCATTTTGTATTTGCAAATGTGCGGTAAGCAAGAGTCGCCGATGTTGTACCCCAATTTCCCCCCCCCCCTAAGATCCCTTCATAATACCATATTGATTCAATCACAACAATATCACATTAGGGTTTTTGGTTCTCCTCCCTATCTCTAACTTTGCTCTTTGAGGAATCACCAAGAACCTTGACTTGTTTTTATTTTGTAATTATGCATGTTTTTTTTTTGAATTTCATTTTAATTAATAAAATGTAATGTTGGTTTGTCTTACTTGTTAATAATGTAGGTAAACACAATGTGGCTTAGCAAGTTGATCCATGGGTTCATGAGTTTATTTTCATGACCTAGTCAACAAAGCTTGAGAAGTTCAAACTTCACCATTAAAGTTATTTTGGAAAAAATGGCATGGAAAGGTTTATCTTTGCTCACCACATTTCAAAGTTATCAAGATTAATTCAAAAGTACAAGGGGTTGATTGAAGAAGTTGTCATGTTTGGACAAGGCTTTGTTTCCATTGGTCACAAGTGCATATTTCTCTCAATTCTCTATATGTGGAAGTGGTTTTGGTGGCTATGAGTCCTCATTATCATCCTCAAAAACTTATATTTACAAAGCAAGAGTGATGGTATAAGAAGGTTGTTCAAAATTGTCAAAGTTCCTCAAAGCATTTTCTTAATCTAAGAGCTAGGGTTTTGAACTTCAATGAAGTATATCTTACTCATCTTTTGGTATTTTTTAGTGATTCCAAAAATATCCTTCTCTTCAAAGGGTTATTAACAAATCACTTCAAAAGTTTCAAGGAGTTTTCATATGGAAGAAACTTAATGTTGAAGAAAGATTACAAGTCCTCCAGATGAACCCCCAATTTCCCATGTGTGACTTCAAATGATCATAACTTGGTCACTTTTTATCACCTTGAGCCCACTCTTTTTCCAAAATGATCTTTAGGATTTGAAATTTATTCCTTATTTTATATGAAAAGTGACAAAATGAATGGAAGATGCCCTAAGGATACAAAAGATTATAGGTCATTTCATGATTTCTTCCCAACTTCAACAATTCATAACTCTCTCAATTTTTGGATATTTTGAATGGTTCCAGTTTCAAAATGTCATTCAAGAGGTCTATTTCATGCCATATTTTTTGGTCAAGAGCAAATTCCAAGTGGAAGGCCATGTTTTGGATGCAAAACATTATAGGTCACTTTTGAAGAAACACTTGAAATATTTCGAAGTATGGAAAGTCAACTTCTTTTTCCCAACTTTGACTCATTGCAACTTTCACCTCAAACATCCATTTGATTCCATTCTTTTCCCATTGAAAATCTTGTAACCTCATCTTTCTAAAGCATCAAGAATCACGCCCTAAGACCCCTTGAGCTGAGAATGCCATTGATTTGAACTTGGTAACTTCAAATTGAAGTTTCTTCAAAAGTCAAAATTTGAAATCATTGATTTAGCTTCTAAACACATTGTTTATGCGCGTTTTTTATTTTAAACATGTTTAGTGAACTTCCAGAAGTGATTAGCAGAGCAAAGCACGCGTTTTGAAAGAGTTTTGATCAAATTAGAAGTCACACTTTTCTTGTTTTCAACTTCACACGATTTCCCTCCAAACTTCATCATTTCACACGCTTGAACATTCCATTTGATTCCCTATAAATAGAGGGTCATCCCTCATTCATTTCTTCAAGCTTGAACAAAAAAAATCACCCTTCCAAACTTGCTCTATAACTTATTTTTCTGCAACTTTGAAATTAGTGTTCAAACCTTTTTCAATCCAATTTTTCTGTCAATTCACCTTCCTTGATCTTCCCTGAAGCTAACCATACAATCCCCTTCAAGAATCATGACCTATATTACTCCATAGAAGTCCAGCTTCAGAGCTATGCAACTCAACTTCAATAGGTAGATTTTTCCATCAATTCTTCCAAACTTTGATATCACTGTGAAGCTCTCATTGCCCTGGTTCTAGTCGCAATACTTGCTTTTATCTAGAAACATGTTTTGACCAAGAAATTTCAAATCTCTTTTCAAAACTTCTCTTCTAGATTGCTTGAGCTACAATTTACATAAATTTGTCGCAAAGGTGTGGTTGTCTTCGTCTTGAAGAGACCAAGCGAATGACATATGTCTCGTGCTCTAATTTTACAGATTGAGCAACCTGGTTTTGGGACTGGCTGGAGGTTGAAGAAGACCAACGTGTCATCTTCCAACCAATGATGGCGTGCCATCTGTATTTTTTGAATTTCTGATTTATATTTGATTCTATGCTTTATTCAGTAATGACCATGATATGCACAGCGCGCCAGATCCCTTGGATTTGATTACTAACGCGTTTTGACTCTCATCCAATGGTCCACATATTTTTGACTTTATTTTTCCTTTCTGATTTTTATATTTAATTGCTTTAAACTTCAAAAAATCATAGAAAATTCATTTTAAGTCCAAAAAACTGAAAAAATTATGAAAAATATTTTTGAATTTTCTCTTTCTGATTTTTTTCTCATAATTTTATTTTGTGTTTTGATATTTTTTATAAATTTTCACTTTATTTGAATTGTTTTAAATGTTTAAAAATACTTTTATGCATTTTAAAATTCTGAAAACAATATGGAATGATCCAATGATATTGTGACAAATATTGGTGACCTCATTTATTTTTTTATTTATGACTTTGGTATTTTTTTAAATCATTTTTGGGTTATTTTTTTCATTTATTTTAATTTTAAAAATAGTTTTTGACTTTAAAAAATCACCAAAAAATTTATAAAAATATTTGAGTTTATTTCTGATTTTTCTATGGTCTTACTTAATATTTCTTGATTAATTTGAACATAGTTAATATTTCCTCTCTTATTTCTATTTTAAAACATTTTAAAAAACCCTTTTTTTAATGTATATATATTAAATGTAATATTATTTTGTGATTATTTTCTGGCTGATCTTGGGTTGAATTTTTGATCATGAACTTTATTAACATCATTGGATCCATGGTGTTGAGTCTAACTCCACAAAAATGGATGAATGATTTTAATAATAGTTTGATTAAATTTTAATTCAAATGTGGTTTATATTCTTTCCCACCTATTTTCATCTTGTCTCTTTCTTATTGCACTAAGTGTTATTGGAGAATGATTTATATATCATGTCTCAAAACAAATGGTGCATAGATTGCTATTGACCGGCCTCAAAATAGGTGCGACTTCTATATAAGTCCACTTACGATTGCTTAACGTAGCACTAAATTTTGTCCCGATTCGAATAAATGATCATTCGTGGACCAAACCTATATTTTCAAGCTCGAGTATGTTAATTTAATCTCTTTGATCCAATAACCTTAAGATTAATTGTGTGGAGGCTTTTGTTCTACCAATCCTCTAATGGGTCTACAACACTTTTGGTCAACGCGGATCACTTAAACACCGTTGATCATTAAATGGTACTTTTGAGTATTCCAAATGGATGATATACTTGAAATAAAGAAAATGCAACTTGTTGTGTGGAGGCTTTGGTTCTACCAATCCTCTAATGAGTTTCAAATGCAAGTTTCAAGATGGTCATCCAACTAACCACTATTTATTAAATTGTTTTTACTTTATGCTTTTATTTTTATGCTTTATGTACCATTTACTTTAAGCATTACATTTCATGCCATTTTTATTTTTCTCACTTGAGCATTTATATTATTGTTATTTTTATTTTTCTCACTTGAGCTTTTCTTTTCTCTTTTAAGACACCTAATAATCAACATTAACCATAAAATGCTTTAATGATACTTGGACTATTTGGTTACTATCCTTGGCATTGTGGAGTATTGGACTTCTTGGACTTAGGATTAGAAACCTTGGCCTATGTTGGAGACCTTGTGACCTTAATTGATATTTTGTATGGAGTTATTGAGGTTTACCTCAGGACATTGGGTTGTTTGTTTATTTTGTGTGCAGGTTATTATGATTACATTCTTTGTTTGTAATATGGAATTCACCCGTATACAGCCGTTACTCTGCCCAAGTTTTGTGAAGACTTAATACACTTGAAGTTTAGTTCTCTCAAGAGGTCTAGTATCTTTGCTTGTTTGGTTTCAATCAAAGGAATGGTAATTCTATCTTGACTCATAATGTCAAGTATTGGCTTCTTGTTGGTTAGATGGTTCTTATCCTTAGTTTTTTGCCTTATGCTTTAAGATAGTCTCTTTTTCTCCTCCCATCTTTTTTAATTTCAAAAATCTTCTTCCTCCTGTTGAAAACAATTCTTGTTTTGAAACTTGAACCACTTTCATAATAAACTTGGACTTATGTCCATGCATTTTCAAAACATTTTTCATAAATAATCTTCAATCAACTTAATAATACTTTGACATTTTTTTGTGAGAAGACTAAAAGTCAATCAATCTCATTTCAAACTATTTTTCCATTTTGGCTTTTTATTTTAAAACCTTTTTTCAAAAGATTAGACTCTTGTTAATCCTTGTAGTGATGCAAACAACTATACTTCTACAACATGTAGTGAAGAGAGATATTTTCCACTTGGGTGTTGAGTGAGACATTGTTGATTTTAGAATCCAAGCCATATCCTCCACTTTGAGATGATGCAAACTCTCCTTTCTCATGATTGTGGGTAGTAAGTATGTTTTCCACACGGACAGTGATGAGCATGTCTTATCTCATAAAATTAACCAACACACTGGTGTTTTAAATTTTTTAAAAGAGGAACTACGTGTACCTTGATCCCCTATTGCATGAAAGGTGGTACGTAGGCGCTAAAGGTTCGCAACCGCGACGAATGCAAAAATCATAAAAAAATACTTCTTTTTCTCATCTCCACCATCTATTTTTTATACAACATTTTATAGCCAAAATATACATATTTTTCAAAGAGGTTCCTGTGGAGTACCGCAGATGTTTAGGGTGCTAATACCTTCCCTTTGCATAACCAACCCCCTTACCTAGAATCTTTCCCCCTCTTTTTGGATTACTCTCTCTTTTCTCATTCCTTTGGAAACAATAAAGCGTGGTGGCTATTTTTATTTTTATCTGTATAAGTCTAGTCAATCCAATGGCTTAGTCCTAAACATTTCTACCACTACAACCACCAAATTTTCTTTTATGCAACAAAGGAAAGGGTGAAAAGAACAGAAAAAGACATTTTTCGATATTTTCTGAGTAAGGGGGGGTAGATTATGAAAAGGCAAGGTGTTAGCACCCTTTCCATCTGTAGTTATCTACGGGCTCTTAGGTACTTTCTAATTTTTGTAAACTATTTTTGTGTTTGTGTGCTTTGAAAAAGTTTTGTTGGCTTTATGATAACTCTTGTATTAGTCCTCAAGAGTGTGATAAAGCGTTTTTTGAAAAAAGAGTTTTGAAAGTGTGGTGTGAAAATGAATTAGATTTGAGCAAGTACTTAACATATATCTACCTACTCGAAAAAGGTGTTTTTTTCCTCCTTTCCTTTAGATAGTGCTATCCTACTATTAGTGAGTAGGTAGACCCATCGTTGGATGTTTGAGGGACTATCGAGGGACGTTTATGGTCATTGAAGGCAACATGTAGAGATACCTTAACAGTTCGAAGGGACTGTCATCATATATTCGTAGGCAACATCGAGGGACAAGATCATTTTTTGTAGGAAACTCGAGGGACATTGAGGGACTATGATCTTTATGATGACTTTAAACTGAGGGTCTTTGCTAAGAGTATCCCTACGTTCGAGGGACATGACCATTTTCAAAGGCAACCAACATGAGAAATGTCCTAGGGGTGAGAGTGTGCAATAGTGTGCTTTTTAAAGGTATTTTATCTTGATGTTAGTAATCTAAGATTGATTAGTTCTTGCCATACACGCGTAATTTACATGCATACAATATAGTGCAGAAAGTAAAACCTACAACTATTACAAGGCTTCGGGGCAATTATAATTATATCTGACTGAAAATGTAGAGTGCGGAAAGTAAAAATCCTAATTAGGCTATTACAAACCGGACACAGTTACATAATTAAAAAATAATCGTACAAAAAATAAAAACGCGCAAAAGATAAAACGAGAATAAGTTTGAATCCCTAAAAAAACCTAATTGGTTATTAAAAAAATTTGGTATTTTATGAAAACAATTTGAGACTTAACCTAATTTCTAATTAATTTTTAATTAAAGCAAACAAGTTAAAATTAATTAAGTTAAATTAATTTGCAAGGATTAATTTTAATTAAAAAAAACCTAAATCATTTTTTGTTGATTTTATGATTTGAAAAATATGAATTTGAAAAATATAAACTAATTAATAAAAGAAAATAAAGTAGATTAAAATAAAGGAACGGGCCTGGAGTGAGAAATCAAATTGGGGGGCGTTACACTGAAATTTTGTTAGGGCCCAGATCTGTTGGCCCACTCCTGCGTATAATCCAGTGTTGCTGCATCTGGAAGGCCCACCATGGAATTGCGCGCTTGGAGGCACTGGATCCAAACCACTGGAATCTGATGGTGTGAGTTTGAGGACACATGGTGTGCATGCTGGAGCTTGAAGCACTGGATCTGCATGCACAAATCAGAAAAATAATATGCAGGAGGCAAGGGTCGAACCCCTGACCTACCACACACATAATGCCTTAACACCCTTTGTTCTTGCCACTGGATTATACTGCACATTCGTTAATATAATCGAAATAAAATAATATAATATTAAGTCAACATTTTTGCTGAGTTGTCAACACGCGCATCTTCACTGGGACCCTGTGTAAGTGTTTAGTTATTGGCATGTATTTTTGGTAAAACCAGGTGTGTAAATGTCATGACTGATGTCATAACATTCTGGATTATTAGGTTCTTTATGCAGAAAAAGTATGGCATACAGTAGCTACTATGTATGAGTGTGTATCTGAGCATTTTGCAAAAGATCACATTTATTGCCTTCTACCAAAATCAGTAAACAGGAATTCTGATGTCATAACAAATGTTAAGACATCCGGTACTGATCTAACAGATATGCAGTTTGGTTAATTCTGAAATTTTTCAGGAAGATGGCTCATTCTTTCCATAACAGAATCTCACGTGGACTTTAGGTTAACCTAGCTCAACCCTAATCTGGTTGATAAAGTCTTGTGAACAAGTCTTAAGGTTAAACCTAATTAACCCTAGCTTTTTGTGGAAACCCTAACTGAAGAAACAACTGCTCTATATTCAACAGGATTGCTGTTTGGAAAGTAACTCTTGGACTGAAGACCAATTAGGAGCTGTATAGTTTTAACTGCTGTAATCCAAGCAAGTATCATTGTGATAAGTGACTTGGAATAGGTTTTGATTGTAAGGGTTTTTGTATCACTCAAAGCTTTGAAGCAAGAGTGTTTTGTGTCTCTTGACTAAAGCTTTGAAGCAAAGTCAAGTTAGGTTTATGTATCACTCAAAGCTGTGAAGCAAGAGTGTTTGTGTTACTTGATTAAAAAGCTGTGAAGCATAATCAAGTGTATGTTCTGAAGAGTGTCTTCATTAATTCATTAGTCAATTGTTTTAAGTATCACTGCTGTGATTGAGGGGGAGTGAGTAGGAACTCAGGTTTAAGTTGAACTTAGATTGAAGTTGCATTGGGTAGGTCTTAAGTGAAGGAGATAAACTGGTTGGTTTATTCCTGAATTAATATCTCTTATAGTGGATTTCCTCCCTGGCTTGGTAGCCCCCAGAGTAGGTGTTGTTTCACATTGAACTGGGTAAACAATTGACTGTGTTCTTTACTGTTTTTATTTACTGTCTTATAGAAAGTCAGATACGGTGTCATAACATTCACTGTGACATTGAGTATCTGCTGCCAGAATTTCAATTGGTATCAGAGCAGGCACCCTGCCTGTATTACTGGGTGAGATCTAGGGAAATCACTTTCTGGCACTATGGACAAAGAAGGAGTTTTTGGAAATAGACCACCCATTCTGGATGGAACAAATTATGACTACTGGAAACCTCGTATGATTGCCTTCTTAAAATCTCTGGACAAAAAGGCTTGGAGAGCTGCTGACAAAGGATGGAACCATCCCACCATAACTGAGAAAGATGGGATAATCAGTCTGAAGCCTGAGGAAGAATGGAGCAAAGAAGAAGATGAGTTAGCCCTGGGAAATTCCAAAGCCTTAAATGCCTTGTTCAATGTAATTGATAGAAACATATTCAGACTAGTACATCAATGTGAACTGGCCAAGAAAGTGTGGGACACTCTCAAAACTACCCATGAAGGCACATCCAAAGTAAAAATGTCAAGGCTTCAGATGCTGACTACAAAGTTTGAGAACCTAAGGATGAAGGGAGATGAAACCATTCATGAGTTTCACATGAACATCTTGGAGATTGCCAACACCTCAGGAGCATTGGGTGAAAAGATGTCTGAAGAAAAACTGGTGAGAAAGATTCTCAGATCCCTGCCTAAAAGATTTGCAATGAAGGTAACTGCTATAGAGGAAGCCCAAGACATCAGCAAATTAAAGGTGGATGAACTCATTGGGTCTCTTCAGACTTTTGAGATGGGGATCAGTAACAATGTTGACAAGAAAAACAAGAGCATAGCACTTGTATCCAACACTGAAGATGAAAATAAGGAGGATGAAGAAGAAAATATTTCAGAAGCTATAGCCATGCTTGGAAGACAATTCAACAAACTCATCAAGAGATTGGATCCAAAGTCAAGGTCAAATGTTGAGAACATCCCCTCTGACATTAACAGATCTTCTGACTCCAGCAGAAGACCAAGGTCTGAAGAGAAGGGAAATCAAGGCAGAGGAATTCAATGCCATGGTTATGAAGGATATGGGCATATTCGAGCTGAATGTCCTACCTTTCTTAAGAAACAAAAGAAAGGTATGACTGTTACCTGGTCTGATTGTGATTCAGAAAGTAATTCTGAAGAAGAATCTGCCAAACTAGTTACTGCACTAACTGGTGTTTGTACCTCTGAAAGTGACACTAGTGATGAGGAAGTGACATTTGAAGAACTGGCTGATACTTACAAGAAATTGTGTATCAGAAGTGCTGAAGTCTGTGTGCAAAATGAGAGACAAACAAAACTCATCATAAAGTTGGAGGCTGAAAAAAGGGCAGACCTTGAAACTATAAGTCATCTAGAAGGAGAAGTTCAAATGCTGAACTCAAAATTGAACCAGATGACCAAATCTGTCAAGATGCTGATAAATGGAACTGACAAATTGGAAGAAATCCTTCAGGTTGGACAAAATGTGGGAAACAAGTCTGGACTAGGATTTGTGGGAGAAAAGAAATCCGGTGCAGACAAGAAGATCAGGTCTGATAAATAAATGTCAAAGCAGATGTCACAACATAACACTCAACATCGGGAATAGAGAAATATGAAGAAAAAGTACCAAAGATGGAGATGTCATAATTGTGGGAGGTTTGGTCACATAAAGCCTTTCTGCTTCAGATTGTATGGATACCCTAATCAGAACCCAGGTGTCAAACCTAAGGCTAACAGGTTACCACATACTCCTCAATGGAAGAAAAAGGCTACTGCCCTGATAGCCCACACTTCCCTGAGAGTCTCTGCAAAGGAAGACTGGTACTTTGACAGTGGGTGTTCTAAGCACATGACTGGAATCAAGAACATTCTCAATAATGTTAAACCTCACACCACTAGTTATGTGACCTTTGGAGATGGTGCTAGAGGTGAAATCAAAGGAGTTGGTAATTTGGACTGCCCTGGAGTTCCAAATCTGAATGAAGTACTATTGGTATAAGGCCTGACTGCTAATCTCATTAGTATCAGTCAATTATGTGATCTAGGATTCAAGGTCAACTTCTTAAAATCTGAATGTCTTGTAATTAATGAAAAATAAGAAGTTGTAATGAAAGGAGTTAGATCTAAAGATAACTGTTACTTGTGGGAGCCTGAGAACACTAATAACTCCACTGTGTGTTCTATTGCCAAAGAAGAAAAAGAGGTGAAACTGTGGCACCAAAAACTTGGCCATCTTCATCTAAGAGGAATGAAAAGGATTATCTCCATGGAAGCAGTCAGAGGGATTCCAAGACTGCAAATTGATGAAGGGAGAGTTTGTGGTGAATGTCAGGTTGGTAAGTAGACTAGGATGTCACATCCAAAGTCAAGACATCTGACCACCTCTAAGGTTTTGGAACTTCTACATATGGATCTGATGGGACCAATGCAGGTGGAAAGTCTTGGTGGAAAGAGATACGCTTATGTTGTTGTGGATGACTATTCCAGATTCACCTGGATTAACTTCATTAAAGAAAAATCTGATGTGTTTGAAGTCTTTAAAGAACTGTGCAAAAGAATTCAAAGAGAAAATGAAGGGTGTATTGTCAGAATCAGAAGTGATCATGGCAAGGAATTTGAAAACAGTAAGTTTAATGAGTTCTGTTCCTCAGAAGGAATTAGTCATGAATTCTCTTCTCCTATAACTCCCCAACAAAATGGAGTTGTAGAAAGGAAAAATAGGACCATACAGGAATCTTCCAGAGCTATGATACATGCCAAAAGACTTCCTATTCATTTTTGGGCTGAAGCTATGAATACAGCCTGTTATGTCCATAACATAGTCACTTTGAGAAAGGGAACCTCATCCACCATTTATGAACTCTGGAAAGGAAGAAAGCCAACTGTGAAGTACTTCCATGTATTTGGCAGCAAATGCTATATTCTTGCAGATCGTGAACAAAGGAGAAAGCTGGACCCTAAAAGTGATGAAGGTATATTTCTAGGATACTCCTCCAACAACAGAGCTTATAGGGTATTCAATTCCAGGACCAAAGTCATGATGGAATCAATAAATGTCATAGTTGATGATTATCATGAAGAAACAGATGTCCCTTGTAATGTTGAGACATTCTTTGAGACTCAACAAAATGACCTTCCTGACACCACTACAGCAGAATCTGAATCCAAGGAAGCTAGCAAAATCCCTTCCATCAGAATTCAGAAAGATCATCCTAAAGAACTCATTATAGGGGATCCAAATAGTGGAGTCATTACAAGATCTAGAGAAATCATCTCAAACTCTTGTTTTGTGTCTAAAATTGAACCAAGAAATGTTAAGGAGGCCTTAACTGATGAATACTGGATTGGTGCAATGCAAGATGAATTGAACCAATTTAAGCAACATGAAGTTTGGGAGTTAGTTCCTAGACAAGAAGGAACAAACATCATTGGCACAAAATGGATATACAAGAACAAATCAGATGCTGAAGGAGTTGTCACTAGGAATAAGGCAAGACTTGTTGCCCAAGGATACACTCAAGTTGAAGGGGTTGATTTTGATGAGACCTTTGCCCCTGTAGCCAGACTGGAATCTATCAGACTCCTATTGGGAATTGCTTGTCTCCTGAAGTTCAAGCTATTTCAGATGGATGTAAAAAGTGCCTTCCTAAATGGGTACTTAAATGAAGAAGTTTATGTGGAACAGCCTAAAGGTTTTGTGGATCCAAACCACCCTGATCATGTCTACAAATTGAGGAAAGCTCTGTATGGCCTGAAACAAGCCCCTAGAGCATGGTATGACAGGTTGACAAAATTTCTCTCAGACAAAGGATACAGAAAAGGAGGCTTGGATAAAACCCTCTTTGTCAAAAATGAAGGAGGGAAGTTAATGGTAGCTCAAATATATGTTGATGACATAGTGTTTAGGGGAATGTCAGAACAAATGGTTAAACATTTTGCTGACCAGATGAAGGCTGAATTCGAAATGAGTCTCATGGGAGAACTGACTTATTTTCTTGGACTGCAAGTCTCACAGATGGAGGACTCTATCTTTCTATCTCAAAGCAAGTATGCAAAGAACATTGTCAAGAAGTTTGGTATGGAGAATGCCAGTCATAAAAGGACCCCTGCACCTACTCATTTAAAGCTATCCAAAGATTCATGTGGGGTTAAGGTGGACCAAAGTCTGTACAGAAGCATGATAGGAAGTTTGCTGTACTTAACAGCCAGCAGACCTGACATTGCTTTTGCAGTTGGAGTTTGTGCAAGATACCAAGCTGATCCTAAAGTCAGTCATATCAACCAAGTAAAGAGAATTTTGAAGTATGTAAGTGGAACTTACAACTATGGCTTGCTGTATTCTCATGGTTGTGAACCAACTCTGACTGGTTATTGTGATGCTGATTGGGCTGGAAGTGCTGATGATAGAAAAAGCACCTCTGGAGGATGTTTCTTCTTAGGAAATAATCTGGTCTCCTGGTTCATCAAGAAACAGAACTGTGTGTCTCTCTCTACTGCTGAAGCTGAATACATTGCAGCTGGTAGTAGCTGTTCTCAAATGATCTGGATGAAACAGATGCTTACTGAGTATAATGTCACACAAGATGTTATGACATTGTACTGCGACAATCTGAGCACAATCAACATTTCCAAGAATCCTATTCAGCATAGCAAGACCAAACATATTGACATAAGACATCACTTTATCAGAGAACTTGTAGAAGAGAAGACGATTAAACTAGAACATGTTGCCACTGAGCTACAGCTGGCTGACATCTTTACCAAGGCACTTGATGCAAATCAATTTGAAAACTTGAGGGGCAAGTTGGGTATTTGCCAACAGGAGGAATTGTAGCAATTAATTTTGCTTAAAACAAGGGTAGAAGGGGTTATTTTTGTTAAGTCTATTTTGATTGGGTTAATCATATGCTTTCTCATTTCTTTCATAATTATTAAGAATAGACACTCATTTGCCTCCTTCCTCTCTCAACTCTGCAACAAATCCCATTCTCTCAATAAATGTTCTCTCTCTAGTTGGAACAGGAGGAGACTGAACGAATCAGAAGGGAAAAGGGTGCTGCTGAAGATCAGCTCAATGCTGAAGAAAGTAGCTCCTCTGATGCTGTTGATGCAAGTGTCTTCAGATTTTATTTGTTGTTCTTATTACCTATTTTGGATAATTGTATAACATTTAAGTACATGTATCTTTGGCCCATTTGTGGCTAAAGAGGGGGAGATATTTTGTGTTAATTACTTGGTAGACATTAATTTTTTCTACAGTCATATTCATTCTGCTACTCTATATTCTCTGATTGCTTAGGTGTTTTAGCCAAAAATCTGCCAAAGGGGGGAGTTTGTAAGTGTTTAGTTATTGGCATGTATTTTTGGTAAAACCAGGTGTGTAAATGTCATGACTGATGTCATAACATTCTGGATTATTAGGTTCTTTATGCAGAAAAAGTATGGCATACAGTAGCTACTGTGTATGAGTGTGTATCTGAGCATTTTGCAAAAGATCACATTTATTGCCTTCTACCAAAATCAGTAAACAGGAATTCTGATGTCATAACAAATGTTAAGACATCCTGTACTGATCTAACAGATATGCAGTTTGGTTAATTTTGAGATTTTTCAGGAAGATGGCTCATTCTTCCCAGAACAGAATCTCACGTGGACTTTAGGTTAACCTAGCTCAACCCTAATCTGGTTGATAAAGTCTTGTGACCAAGTCTTAAGGTTAAACCTAATTAACCCTAGCTTTTTGTGGAAACCCTAACTGAAGAAACAGTTGTTATATATTCAACAGGATTGCTGTTTGGAAAGTAACTCTTGGACTGAAGACCAATTAGGAGCTGTATAGTTTTAACTGATGTAATCCAAGCAAGTATCATTGTGATAAGTGACTTGGAATAGGTTTTGATTGTAAGGGTTTTTGTATCACTCAAAGCTTTGAAGCAAGAGTGTTTTGTGTCTCTTGACTAAAGCTTTGAAGCAAAGTCAAGTTAGGTTTATGTATCACTCAAAGCTGTGAAGCAAGAGTGTTTGTGTTACTTGATTAAAAAGCTGTGAAGCATAATCAAGTGTATGTTCTGAAGAGTGTCTTCATTAATTCATTAGTCAATTGTTTTAAGTATCACTGCTGTGATTGAGGGGGAGTGAGTAGGAACTCAGGTTTAAGTTGAACTTAGATTGAAGTTGCATTGGGTAGGTCTTAAGTGAAGGAGATAAACTGGTTGGTTTATTCCTGAATTAATATCTCTTATAGTGGATTTCCTCCCTGGCTTGGTAGCCCCCAGAGTAGGTGTTGTTTCACACTGAACTGGGTAAACAATTGACTGTGTTCTTTACTGTTTTTATTTACTTTCTTATAGAAAGTCAGATACGGTGTCATAACATTCACTGTGACATTGAGTATCTGCTTCCAGAATTTCACCCTGTTTTTAAATGAACCAATCAAAGAAAGTTGTCCAGCCACGCCAGCACAGGGAGGGTCAAACCACCCCTCAAGGTGGTTGACCACCATCATCTCTGGCGATATCAAAATTGGAACCTGCAAAATAACACGAATCAAAGCAAGAGATTAAGCCTATCCCCCCTAAATCATATGCTGCAAGTTCAATGGTGGTATCCATTTGGCCTAAAAGTCCCTGTATTGTAAGGTTCGAAGGTTTCAGTTTGTGATGCCCTAACAATGGAATCCTGTGATTCAAGCATAAAAGCTCTCATGTGAAACATCTAACCTATTCTAATGGATATCCTGAACACAAACCAACACATCAAACATGTCAATAATGCATAAATTATTAATTTTGAATTTGTCAAACCTTACCAAACCAGTGGCGCTTGGTTACAGTGATCTGGGGTGCTACGAGCTTTAGGAATGATAGGGATGGACTCTTGGGACCTTCAGGAGTGTGAAGGAGTGCTTAGTTTTCCTTGAAAAGGGTTGAGATTGTTTGATATGAGTTTCACTTTTTCTTTGAATTTTTGGAAAATATTTCAGGGTTTGTGGAGGCAGTTGCATCTATATCCTAGGTTTGGATAGTTTGTGTATATGTAGTGAATCACATTAGGTTAACAAATGTGGAAAAGATCCATGCTTTGATGAGAAAAAAATCTTCTTTCAATTATGTGATTTTTTTGTCTTTTTTAGAAAAAATCCAATATTTATTTTCCCCACATACTTCCCTTGATATGTCAACATATTTTGTCCCTTATTTGATGAGAAAAAGATTCCAAATCATATCTTCCATTATTTCTTTTATTTATTTATTCAATTTTGCATTTTAATGGATAAAATATCAAAATAAATAGTATAAATAATAAAATAATGTATGAATTAGCTCAAAGGTCTTGGGCCATGTTAGAAACAAGTTTCAAGCATGAAAAGATTGGCCCATTTGGAAAAAATTCAAGTTTGGTCAATATTGGCTTCATGCACTTTTCCAAAAACTGGTCAACTTTAGAAATGCACATATATCTCATTTTTAACCCTAAGAGGGTGTTCTTGGATTTTTTAGAGATCTTAGGATGTCCTATAAACAACGCTTATGGTTCCATTTCAATTGGATCTTCCATGTTCATGTAAGGAGCTTTGACCCAAAAGGTGTTTTGTTGACTTTTTGAAAGGACCTATAATGTATGAGCTTGTATCTTTTAACTGGGGCATTTCTTAAACTTGGAAGCTTAAGAGAAGTTGTAGGGAATTGGATTTTCTTCAAAATGAGCTTTTGTGGAAAAATTTCTGATAAAGTATGAGAAAGTTATGCCTGGTCAAAGTTTGGTTGAATTTTCCTATAGAAACCCTAATTTGCCATTTTTGACTTTTGATAAGTTAGGGGCTTTTCTTGAGGAATCATGATCAACCCTTGATCAAATGATGGATCTCACTTCAAAATGTTTATGTTGACCAAAAATCTTGAAGTTTGACTGTATATAGGCCACAATTGACTTTTGACCTAGTATAGTGATTTTCA
Source organism: Vicia faba (assembly GCA_948472305.1). Classification (NCBI taxonomy): domain Eukaryota; kingdom Viridiplantae; phylum Streptophyta; class Magnoliopsida; order Fabales; family Fabaceae; genus Vicia; species Vicia faba. The sequence goes on from OX451737.1 coordinate 1,481,882,951, forward strand.
GGCATTTGAGTAGTTGACTGATCAAACTTGTTGTGTAGGGCATGAAATTTGGCATGGATAACCTTGAGGACATATTAGGGCCATGGAAAACATTTGAGACCCTTGGAGCTCACACATCTTGATGAAAACTGAAACCCTAGTTAAAGGTTTATTGCCTTAGGAGGAGAATTTGTCTGGTCAATTTTTAGTCATCCTAGGGCAAGTTGGGGATCTAAATGGACATACTTGAGTAAAATGAGAGGGAAATTTTTTGGGTACAACAGCTGCCCCTGTTCAATCTTCTTAAACCTGAGGATGTACATTGGCTGGCCTTCCTTTCGTGATCTAAAGGTGGAAGATGATTGAACACTAGAGTGCCTAGAAATTTACACTCGTCTAAAATGATACTTGACTGTGTAGATAATATCGAGAATGGGATTTAAGATTCCATCCAGAGAATATGACAGAGATTCGTCGGAGATGGGCTTAAAGATTCCATCTAGAAAAATGTTAATTTCATGAGATATTCCTTTGTGGGGATCCCTATTCCTGTTGTTGAGGAGGACTCCACTGAGGAATGTTGGTCTTTGTTCGGGAAATAGAGTTTAGGAGCTTCAGTTGTCCATTACTCTACTGGGGAGTCATCTATTGACTAGAGAGATGAAAGTGAACTGCTATCTGGTCAGGATCTAGGCTTCAAGTGACTTACTGAGGATAATAAGGTTGACTGCTATCTAGTCGTATTCCAGGCTTCACGGTGACTTGCTGAGGGTAATAAGGATGACTGCTATCTAGTCGTATTCCAGGCTTCATAGTGACTTACTGGGGGAACATGAAATTAACTGCTATCTGGTCGGACTTCAGGCTTTCTAGTTTCTTTAACTGGAATAGAAATTAGAAAAATCTTAGTGTCGATTTAACTGAACCAGAGAAAGGTCTTGAGTTGTCTTCAACTGGAATAGAAATCAGGAAAGTCTTAGTATCGATTTAGCTGAACCAGAGGAAGGTCTTGAATTAACTTTGACTGGAATAGAAATCAGAAAAATCTTAGTATCGATTTAACTGAACCAGAAAAGGTCTTGGGTTATCTTCAACTTCAATTGGAATAGAAATTAGAAAAATCTTAGTGTCGATTTAACTGAACCAGAGGAAAGTCTTGAATTATCTTCATTTGGAATAGAAATCAGAAAAATCTTAGTATCGATTTAACTGAACCAGAGAAGGTCTTGAATTAACTTTGACTAGAATGGAAATCAGAAAAATCTTAGTGTAGATTTAACTGAACCAGAAAAAAGTCTTGGATTATCTTCAACTGGAATAGAAATCAGGAAGATCTTAGTATCGATCTAACTGAACCAGAGAAGGTCTTTTGAGAACATCTTTATGAGGAAAATGCTGAAATAGCCCTTCGTCAGACGTAACTTTTGAGAAGACTACCAGGTCACATAAGTAGTCAACGATGTTTGTTGATTTGATCTTTCCTAAAAAAGGTAAATAGTTAATCGTATGCAATGTCATGATGTATGAAATGCATTGTGTGATAATGTTCTCAAAATAAATAAGATTATGTTGTATGCGATGTGTATGCGCATGCCATGATGTTTGAATATGGGATGCTGTTGCGATATTTCTTTGTCTGGGAAAATAAATCCATGACTGCTGATGGGGAGTACTGGGAAGATGAATCTTTCATTTCTATTGGGGATGATGAATGGAGATGATTTTCCAGGGATTTTCTCTTTTCGTTTGAGGATATTCTGCCGGGGATCTTTGACTCCTACTTGAGAATGACTCTGTGGAGATAAATGATGCTTTGTTGAAAGGTTTTGCCGATGTAGAGAAATAAACTCCATTGGGGGATAAACTTCCGCAGCTATAGAAATAAACTCTTTCGGGAATGAGGCTTTATAAATTGTTCGAGATTATAAAAACTTAGCTGGAGAACATGGATTTCGGCTCTCTGAGGGAACTTGGCTGGAGGAAGTCATTCCTTCTTGGGGAGGCAAAGGTAAGGATTTTGGTTGTTTTTACTCCGCAGGGACATAAGCATCACTAGGACGTATGCTAAGGACGTGACAGGAGGATGCCCCTGTGCCTGCTGGACAGACTAATTGTCGGGACTACAAAAGGCTTTTTTAGACTTTGCCCAGTTTCTTAAAGTCATTTAGCAATTGTCTTTCTGTTTCTTATGCAAGTATTTGTAAACAGTAATCATAGTCAAATGCATATGTCAAAAAATAATCACTGGACGCTTTTGCAAAACAAAACAGAAAAATGGAAAACAAATAGTTTTGTACTTTCAAATAAGTGATTTGCATTGGTTTTGAAGTTTTCCTATAACATGCATTTTTGTACAAAGAAACTGATGTTCTAGTAGGAGAACGCCGCCATGAAAAATGAAAACTATACAAAATAGTATACAAAGAGAAAATAACTATGTGTAATAATCCAATTGAGTTTCAATTCTGATATTTCCCCTATGTCCTTGAGCGTCTCATCACTTTGCTACTTTTCCGAAGCTGACTGGATTGGTTGGTACCATTTGAGCTTGATAGTTGATATTGAAGTCTGGTTGCAAGGTGATCCAATGGGACATAGTTATACGCTTTAAATCCTTAACTTTTTCCTGGACCGCCCTTTCGGGTTTTTAGTCAACCGGAATACCCTTTTTTGCCCAAGCCGTCTTTTCAGGTTTTCGACTTGTCGGATGTACATACTTTTTTTTCATTTATCCCTAATTTTTTCTCGAACCCTTTTGGTTCACAGGGATGCCTTTATTTTTGACTAGGCCAGTCAACCTAGCGGGTCTTTATTTATGCGTAGTATCTTTTCACTATGTCCATATTAACAGGGTGAGGAAGGTCGTCACCATCCATGGTGGTCAGAATCATGGCTCCACCAGAAAATATGCTTTTGATTACAAATGGCCCTTCGACGTGGGAGTCCACTTGGCCCTGGGATCACCTTGTGGCAGTATGATGCGCTTGATTACTAGATCACCCACTTGATATTCCTGACGTGCGGCCTTTTTGTTGAAAGCCTTGGTCATTCGCTTTTGGTATATCTGACCATGATAGACAAAAGCAAGCCTTTTCTCATCAATCAGATTCAATTGATCAAGTCGAGTATGGATCCAATCATCTTCGCTAAAACTCGCATCCTTCATGATCCTCAAAGAAGGGATCTGGACCTCAATAGGTAGGACAACCTCCATACCATACACCAGAGAGTAAGGTGTTGCCCCTGTTGACGTACGTGCTGAGGTGAGGTACCCATGAAGAACAAATGGTAACATCTCATACCAGTCTTTATATGTCACCATCATCTTCTGTATGCTTTTCTTAATATTCTTGTTAGCAGCCTCCACAATGCCATTCATCTTCTACCGGTAGGGAGAAGAGTTATGATGCTGGATCTTGAATTTCTTATAGAGTTCAGTGATCATCGTATTGTTGAGATTTATACCATTATCTGTGATGATTCTTTCTGGAACACCATACCGACATATAAGGTTATGCTTGATAAACCGCGTCATAACATTCTTGGTAACAGTAGCAAAAGAGGCGGCCTCAACCCACTTCGTGAAGTAATCAATGGCCACTGGGATGAAGTGATGCCCATTGGAAGCGGTAGGTCTAATCTCTCTGATCATATCAATGCCCCACATTGCAAAGGGCCAGGGAGCCGTCAAGACATTCAAGGGAACCAGAGGTACATGTACTTTATCAGCGTTGATCTGGCATTTATGACAAGTTCGGGAATGCTGATAACAATCTGCTTCCATAGTGGACCAATAGTATCCTGCCCGTAGGATCTTTTTAGCCGTGGTGTATCCACTAGAGTGGGTGCCAAAGGTACCTTCGTGTAAATCTTCCATAATCCTCTCTGCTTCGCTCTTGTCTACACACCGAAGTAAAGTAAAGTCATGGTTGCGCTTGTATAAGATTCCATTACTTAGGAAGAACTTTGCGGAGAACCTTCTTCGAAACTTCTTATCATTGACAGATGCTCCCTCGGGATATCCTTGAGCCTTGAGATACCTTTTCACTTCATAGAAACAAGGTTTGTCTACTACTTCTTTAGTATCAATCTCATAGAAGTATGCTAGTTCATCCAACCTCTCAATAGTGATCCGAGGAGCCTCGTTGTCCCATCTGACCTTGAACATAGATGACATAGTAGCTAGCATGTCCGCTAACTGATTCTCTTCTCGTGAAAAATTTCAAAAGTGACTTCTTCAAAGTGTGGAAGCAATGTTAGCACATGTTCTTTGTAAGGGATGAGATTAGGGTGCTTCGTGTCCCACTCACCTTTGATTTGACTTATTACCAAGGCTGAATCCCCGAAAATAATCAAGAACTTGATCCTTAGGTCAATAGCAGCTTTGAGACCCATGATGCATGCTTCATACTCCACCATATTATTGGTACAATTGAAACATAATCTGGAAGTGAAAGGAGTATGACATCCCTCAGGAGATATGATTACAACACCGATGCTATTGCCGAGTGCGTTGGAAGCTCCATCAAAAACCATAGTCCATCGGGATCCTTCCTCAGGTCCTTCATCTGGTCCAGGTTCTTCATTATCAGTCACTAACATGATATTCTCATCCGGGAATTCAAAGTTCATGGATTGGTAGTCATCCACAGCCTGATGAGCCAAATGATTAGCTAATATACTTCCTTTTATTTCTTTCTGGGACGTGTATTAGATATCGTATTCGGTCAAGATCATTTTCCATCTTGCTATTCTTCCAGAGAGAGCGGGCTTCTCGAAGATGTACTTGACCGAATATGTTGAACTGTCTCATAACCTCTGCTTTGATTTTCTCTGACATTTCAGGGCGCATACGACGAACCTTCTGCTTTACTGGAGTGCAATCTTCTTTAGTTGGCAGACGATGAACCACAATATCCGTGTCTAGTCCTGGCATGTCTTCATATGACCAGGCAAAGATCTCGACATAGTCATGCAACATTCGTATCAACCACTGTTTGACACTAAGCTCCAGATTTGCACCTATCTTGACTTCTTTTCTGTCCTCTTCTGTGCCCAAATTCACTATCTCAACTAGCTCTTCATGAGGCTTTATAGCCCTTTCTTCCAGTTGTAACAGTCTGGCAAGTTCTCTGGGTACCTCACAATCTTCCTCACCTTTGTCCTCGGCTTGGTTGATCGGATTTTCAAAGTCATAGCCGGCAATAGCAGAACCGTTATCAATGGGATCCAAAGTGGATATGGATCTGCATTTGGATACGTGAGTGTGTGTAAAAGCATAGCTGTATTGACAAAGTAAAAGCAGAAAAGAAAAACAGAGAGCACAACATTTGTTATGAAAAACGTCCAATGCTTTATTAATTACATATGAGATTGAAACATGATAACCCTCACAAATAAACCATTGTGCCTCGGGTAAGACACATGACCATAGAGTTTATATTGTTTATTACATATCCGAAAACAAGAAAGACAATTACTTCTGAACAAAAGTAATCGGTACAAAGTCTTTAGCCGTCCAGTTACTGGGTCCATCATTGGTAGTAGGGAAGATCCATCTATCCATGTCATAGTCACCACCACTGTCTTCCAAAACATTGACCCCATGGTTGCTGATGCGTATGGGAGGTCCTCCAGCGTGAGCACGACGGACAGCCCTTTGAGCCCCTAAATAGAAACCCAAACCAAACTTATCAAATTTGTATGGAATGTCAGGGAGCTGGCCCCAAATGGTACACCCACCTTCTTCAATAACTTCTTTGGTGTCCTTGAGAGAAGCCATTTTCAAGGGAGGTCTGGTGATCTTAGGTATATTGGTAACATTCTCAATTGCATCCATGGTCTGGGGCACCTCTTCAAAGTTCTAACATGGAGTCTCGATGAACTCGCCATCCATTTCCACATACCTGAAAGAGTTTAGATGGCTTACCATATACTCTTCTTCACCATGCACCGTGGCAATCTTTCCTTTCACCGGGTACTTCATCATCTGATGCAGAGTGGATGTGACAACTCCAGCCCCATGGATCCAAGGGAGACCCAACAAACAAGAATAAGATGGTATGATATCCATCACGTAGAAGGTGGAGTCAAAGGTATGAGAACCAAATTTGATGGGGATGTCCACCTCCCCATGCACCATTCTTTTTGAACCGTCGAAAGCCCTTACTACAATTTTGCTGGGCTTTAGGGCCAAACCTTCGCAGTCTAATCTGTCCAGAGCCTTCTTGGGAAGCATGTTCAATGATGAGCCAGTATCTACAAGAACATGGGCCAAAGTAGTTCCCCTGCATTTGATGAAGACATGTAGCGCATCATTGTGTTTTCTTCCTCTGGGTGTCAGATCAGCATCAGAAAAACCCAAACCATTATCAGCTGTCAAATTGGCCACACAATCTTCAAATTGGTCAGCGGAGGTTTCTTGTGGCACATGGGAAGTTTTTAGGAATTTCACCAAAGATTTTGCATGAGCTTCGGAGCATAATAGTAGGGCTAACATTGGAATCTTATAAGGGGTCTGCCCCAGCTGTTCGACCACATTGTAGTCTCTTTTCTTTATTATCTTCAAGATTTCTTCCATTTCCTTCTTAGAAGCCTCTGGAATTGACACTGAATGTGCCTTCGTCTGGACAGGCTCAATCAATATGTCTTTGCCCTAAGTATCGACCGACTCGGTGATAGGGGTGGAAATATGGGTAATCACAGGAATTACGGTGGTAACATCGGCAGGAACAACAGTAGGAATGATCACAGGAATAGTAACGGCTTTTGGAGGAGAAATCTCAGGGGAGAACACTCTTCCACTTCTTGTTATTTTGCTAGTCCCAACGATGTTGCCAATGTTAGGATAAGTATTTCTAGAATCTTGGTCTTTAGCAGCCAACAAGTCATACTTGACGCCATGGTAGTAGACGTCAGCCCCATAGTTCCAAGGAACAACCTTGTTTGAGGAGTATGGGATTGACCCTGGCATAGTGATGATCAGGGGAGCCAACTTCGAAGTAGATGTAATCCCGACAGGTCTTTTGGTGGAGACCCCGGGAGGATTGGCGGAAATGGTTATGATTGAAACCTCCTTATAAGAAACAGTTGGGACGAGAGTCTTCTCAAATAGAATCTCTTTATCATCCATCAGACGCTGATCACCTGCTTTCAACAAATAACAACCAATCAGTAGAGATAAACATAGGTGGCAATCTTCACCACATCCTGGAAATAAACCGGATTGCAACAAATTGAACTTAACAATCATGAGAGGAGTAACAAGTTCCTCAACAGAAGTAACAAACGTATCATCGTCAACAACATTAACACCACGACTGTGATTGGGCATGGGAGCAATTATAACATTGAGAATCTCAGGAGCATCAAATTCAATTTCCTTCGCCCAAATAAGGTCTTGCACCTTGTTTTTCAAAGCCCAACAATCGTTTGTATCGTGGCCTGGACTTTCTGAATGGTAAGTACAACGAGCATTTAGGTTGTAGCGAGGAGATGCGGTGTTGGGATTCTAGGGAGCTTCCCTCAAGGTAACCAGATTGGATTTTAGTAGGTGAGGCAAAACTTGAGACAAAGTCATATTTATCCGGGTGAATTTCCTTACAGGTCTTTCTGCTCTAGGCTGATTATTTCGTTGTTGAGTAGCTGTAGGCTTGGATATCATAACAGCACCTACCGTTAGACGGTGCTCAGTTTTTCCCTGATTTCGTTGTGTAAAATCAAGCTTCTTAAGTGAACTTTTGTTTTGATGAAGATAAACCATGATTGACAAAGAAGGCAAAGATTTTTGATCAAGCTCAAGGCATCTATGGAAAAAGTCTTCAGTTCAAGCTATTAGCAACTTTCAAGGTATAATGATGATACTTACTTTGAACTTAAGACATAGATGCTCATTGGCGAAAAAGAAATGTTTTAAAAATCCTTACTCAAGTTTTTCTAACTTAAAATTCATTTTTCACTTGAGTGCAATCGATTTGCATATTAGTGCAATCGATTACATGCTTCAATTTTTCAGATCTTTTTCTTCTGTTTTTCAGTGCAATCGATTTACATTGCTTGTGCAATCGATTGCATACTTAAAATTTTCAAAACGGTTGCTTCTGTTTCTCAGTGCAATCGATTTACATTGCTTGTGCAATCAATTGCACTCAATCTTTTTTTGCTACTGACTTCACATGCAATCGATTTACATTACTTGTGCAATCGATTACACACTTAAAACTTTTGAAAATATAGCTGTTGAAACCCCGTGCAATCCATTTACACAAAGGGTGAAATTGATTGCAAGCTGCACGGTTTTGAAAAATAGTAGCTTTGCACATGCCTGTTCATAATACCTTTTCATTGAAACCTTTCACTCAATCTTGGCAATTATTCCTGATCCATTTTCAGAACTTTAAGATGTTTCAAAAGGGTGTTATGAACATATAAATATTCATTTTCAAAATCATTTTCAACACCTCTTCCAAATATATGTTCTGAATTTTTCAAAATACAAACTCAAGCTTTTCTTCACTTTCACGCATAAGTTTTCTGCACACTTTCATACATTGTTAAACAGAAAACTTTGAGCATTTATATCTTGAGTCATTGTACAATATTATCATTGGAAGAGAAGATCATTCATTGTTAAATCACTCTAAGTGATCAATACTACTCAACTCACTCAAAATCAAATATTGATAGATACTTACTTATTTTTCCAGGACTGTTGGAAATCAGTTTAAGTGGTTTTATAAATCTTGTCTTTCAAGGATTGTTGGATACAAGTGTAGTCACTTTGAGAGGATTGTTCTCATTGTTGAAATAGTGAAAATCCAAGAGGATTGTTCTTGGTCCAAGAGGATTGATCTTGGTGTCTGGTTGTATATTGTTGTCCAGGATTGTTGGAAGCAAGAGAGTCATTAAGAGAGGATTGTTCTCTTAGTGTACTTAGTGAAAATCCCAGAGGATTGTTCTTGGTGGTTTTATTGGTTAGAGTCTTGTATAGAAGGACTAGGGTGTCTTGTCTAGAGATCTAACAATAAGGAAATCTCTTTCATGTTGAAAGGGGACTGGAGTACTCTCGGACTGTAAGGGGAACCAGGATACATCTCCGTGTTCTTTACTTTTCCGCATTTACCGCTTTCATCACTAGTCATAAACCAGAAAAGAAAGAAACACAATTGTAAACTCATGTACTAAACCAGAAAAATAATATCCATCTCACTAAAATGGTAAATCTTTTAAAGTACCTAATTCACCCCCTTCTTAGGCGCACTTCGTACTTACAATTGGTACCAGAGCAGGTTATAGGTAACCTGTTCCTAAAAGATCCAGAATGGCTTCCGCAAATCAAAATCCCATTTTCAGAGATGGTGGTAGTAACAACAAGCCTCCTCTATTTTGTGGTGAATATTTTGACTTCTTGAAAATATGCATGAAGGCACATCTAGAAGCACAAGGAGAAGAAATATGGGATGCCGTCGAGAATGGTCCATTTATCCCTATAACGGTAATCAATGGTGCTGGCTCATCAAAGCCTAAGGCTGCATGGGACGCAGATGATAAGAAGAAGGTTCTCTATGATGAAAAGGCAATAAATCTTCTTGAAGGTGCACTTAGCATGGATTAATTCTTCCGTGTCTCGGCATGCAAAACGAAGAAACAAATATGGGATACCCTGGTAGAAACTCATGAAGGAACTGCTGAAGTTAAAATATTGAGATTAAATACATTGAGTCAAGAATACAAACTATTCTGAATGCAGCCCCGAGAATCAATCCTCGACTTGCAGAAAATATTTGTACACTTGACAAATCATTTTAAAGCACTCGATAAGACTTTAACTAATGATGAACTTAATCTTAAAGTGCTTAGATCTTTATCCAGGGAATGGCAACCAAAAGTGACAGCAATATTCGAGAAGAAGAATCTATCCACAATGACTTCTGCCACTTTGTTCGAAAAACTTCAAGAATATGAGATGGAACTTGCAAGACTTGAAAAGCATGAAATCCAAGTAAAAGATTCAAAAGACATGGCTCTAAATACAAGGATAAAAAATCATGATAGCAATGAAGAGGATGAATCCACTAGTAGTGAAGATGATGATCTTATCAAGAAGATTGAAAAGGTTCTACGAAAAGAAAGAAAAAGGGAAGCACAAACAAGGAAGGTTATATGCTTTGAATGTGGAGAAAATGGACATGTTAAAAGTGAATGTCCTACACTTGAAAAGAAGAAAAAAATTTCAAGAGAAATAAAGATAAGAAGTCAAAGAAAGCATATATAGCATGGGAAAGTTCATCTTCTGATTCTGAAAACAATCAACGTGCAAATCTAGCGTTGATGGCCTCACACCATTCCGATGATGAAGACAATGAGGTTAGTAATGAATTTTATCTTTTTGATAGTGATGCACAAGGTGCTATAGATGAACTATTAACTGAATGCAAAATTCTGTACAAAACTATTTCATCTCAAAAGAAACAAATTTCATCTTTAGAAGAGAAATGTGAGTCTATGGAAAAAGATCACAAAGATGAAAAACAAAAATTTAGTGAGAAAAAACAAAATTTTGTATGCAAAAATTGTGAATCACTCTCTTTCCAAATTGTCCAATTAAAAAGAGTCATTGAAAGATATGATAAAGTTCAAATTGGATTGGAAGGTGTTCTTAGCCAACAAAGATACTCCAATGAGAAAAGTGGACTTGGATATTCAATGTTTTCAAAACCAAGGTCTAATAAAACTATCTTTGTTAAGGATAATGATCAATCATCCAAAGAGAAAGTGAACAAATCTAAAATAGTTCATTACTATCCTAAAAAGAAAACATTTCCTAAGAAGAAATCCTATCCTTCTAGATATAGAAGTAACTTTGAACCTACTTGTTTTTATTGTGGTATTGTTGGCCATACACCTAATGCTTGCTATGTTAGAAACTTTAGTGTAGCAAGTGGGAATTATGTGTGGGTTAATAAAGGAACTAACTATGATGGACCCAAAGCACATTGGGTACTAAATCAAACTTAATTTTTTTTGTAGGTATGCTTGAAGACCACTTGCAATCTTTGGTATCTTGATAGTGGTTGTTCAAAGCATATGATGGGAGACATATACTAACTTTTAAATCTAGTTCAAGTCCAAGGATTATTTCACATATGGGAAATACCTTAAAGTAAGAATTCTTGGCATTGGCAAAGTTGATACACTAACTTTTATATCCATTGAAGATGTACTTTATGTTGAAGAACAAAAGACAACTTCTAAGTACAAGTCAACTTTGTGTCAAAGGCTTCAACATCATGTTTTGATGAAGATAACTACTATGTGCATTTAACAAAGGATGATAAAAAGCATCATGAAGCAATATGTCTATGGTTAAGCTTTCAATATTATCATATATTATTGTCCATTTTTATTGCATCTTTCCCTTCTTTTTGATAATGTCAAAGGGGGAGAAGGATGTGGTACTTTATGCTTGTATATTTCCCTGTCTTAATTTTTTTAGGTACTCTTCAACCAAGATGAACAAATACAAAGGACTCCAACCTTTCCATACATAGGGGGAGTTATGCATCTTAGGGGGAGAAGCTCTTTCCGGAAAGTACAACACATAAAGAAAGATTGTTTTTCATCATAAAAAAGGGGGAGAATGTAAAATCAAGCTTCTCAAATGAACTTTTGTTTTGATGAAGACAAACAATGATTGACAAAGAAGGAAAAGATTTTTGATCAAGCTCAAGGCATCTATGGACAAAGTCTTCAGTTCAAGCTATTATCAACTTTCAAGGTATAATGATAATACTTACTTTGAACTTAAGACATAGATGCTCATCGGTGAAAGAGAAATTTTTTTAAAATCCTTACTTAAGTTTTTCTAAGTTAAAAATTCATTTTTCACTTGAGTGCAATCGATTTGCATATTAGTGCAATCGATTGCATGCTTCAATTTTTCAGATCTTTTGCTTCCATTTCTCACTGCAATCGATTTACATTGCTTGTGCAATCGATTGCATACTTAAAATTTTCAAAACGTTTGCTTCTGTTTCTCAGCGCAATCGATTTAAATTGCTTGTGCAATCGATTGCACTTAATCTATTTTTGCTACTGACTTCACATGCAATCGATTTACATTACTTGTGAAATTGATTGCACACTTAAAACTTTTGAAAATATAGCTGTTGAAACCCCGTGCAATCGATTTACACAAAGGGTGCAATTGATTGCATGCTGCACGATTTTGAAAAATAACAGCTTTGCACATGCCTGTTCATAATACCTTTTCATTGAAACCTTTCACTCAATCTTGGCAATTGTTCATGATCCATTTTCAGAACTTTATGATGTTTCAAAAGGGTGTTATGAACATATAAATATTCATTTTCAAAATAATTTTCAACACCTCTTCCAAATATATGTTCTGAATTTTTCAAAATACAAACTCAAGCTTTTCTTCACTTTCATACATAAGTTTTCTGCACACTTTCATACATTGTTAAACAGAAAACTTTGAGCATTTATATCTTGAGTCATTGAACAATATTACCATTAGAAGAGAAGATCATTCACTGTTAAATCACTCTAAGTTATCAATACTACTCAACTCACTGAAAATCAAATATTGATAGATACTTACTTATTTTTCCAAGATTGTTGGAAATAAGTTTAAGTGGTTTTATAAATCTTTTCTTTCCAAGATTGTTGGATACAAGTGTAGTCACTTTGAGAGGATTGTTCTCATTGTTGACATAGTGAAAATCCAAGAGGATTGTTCTTGGTCCAAGAGGATTGTTCTTGGTGTTTGGTTGTATATTTCTGTTCAGGATTGTTGGAAGCAAGAGAGTCATTAAGAGATGATTGTTCTCTTAGTGTACTTAGTGAAAATCCAAGAGGATTGTTCTTGGTGGTTTTATTGGTTAGAGTCTTGTATATAAGGACTAGGGTGTCTTGTCTAGAGATCTAACAATAAGGAAATCTCTTTCATGTTGAAAGGGGACTGGAGTACTCTCAGACTGTGAGGGGAACTAGGATACATCTCTGTTCTTTACTTTTCGGCATTTACCGCTTTCATCACTAGTCATAAACAAGAAAAGAAAGAAACACAATTGTAAAATCATGTACTAAACCAGAAAAATAATATCCATCTCACTAAAATGGTAAAACTTTTAAAGTACCTAATTCACCCCCCTCTTAGGCGCACTTCGTACTTACAATTGGTATCAGAGCAGGTTATAGGTAACCTGTTCCTAAAATATCTAGAATGGCTTCCACAAATCAAAATCTCGTTTTCAGAGATGGTGGTAGTAACAACAAGCCTCCTCTATTTTGTGGTGAATATTTTGACTTCTGGAAAATACGCATGAAGGCATATCTAGAAGCACAAGGAGAAGAAATATGGGATGCCGTTGAGAATGGTCCATTTATCCCTATAACGATAATTAATGGTGCTGGCTCATCAAAGCCTAAGGCTGCATGGGACGAAGATGATAAGAAGAAGGTTCTCTATGATAAAAAGGCAATAAATATTCTTCAAGGTGCACTTAGCATGGATGAATTCTTCCGTGTCTCGGCATGCAAAATGGTGAAAGAATTATGGGATACCCTGGTAGAAACTCATGAAGGAACCGGTGAAGTTAAAAGATCGAGATTAAATACATTGAGTCAAGAATACGAAATATTCTGAATGCATCCCCGAGAATTAATCCTCGACTTGCAGAAAAGATTTGTACACTCGACAAATCATTTGAAAGCACTCGATAAGAATTTAACTAATGATGAACTTAATCTTAAAGGGCTTAGGTCTTTATCCAGGGAATGGCAACCAAAAGTGACAGCAATATCCGAGAAGAAGAATCTATCCACAATGACTTCTGCCACTTTGTTCGAAAAACTTCAAGAATATGAGACGGAACTTACAAGACTTGAAAAACATGAAATCCAAGTAAAAAATTCAAAAGACATGGCTCTAAATACAAGGATAAAAAATCATGATAGCAATCAAGAGGATGAATCCACTAGTAGGGAAGATGATGATCTTATCAAGAAGATTGAAAAGGTTCGACGAAAAGAAAGAAAAAGGGAAGCACAAATAAGGAAGATTATATGCTTTGAATGTGGAGAAAATGGACATGTTAAAAGTGAATGCCCTACACTTGAAAAGAAGAAATTTTTTTTCAAGAGAAATAAAGATAAGAAGTCAAAGAAAGCATATATAGCATGGGAAAGTTCATCTTCTGATTCCGAAAACAATCAACGTGCAAATCTAGCATTGATGGCCTCACACCATTCCGATGATGAAGACAATGAAGTTAGTAATGAATTTTCTCTTTTTGATAGTGATGCACAAGGTGCTATAGATGAACTATTAAATGAATGCAAAATTCTGTACAAAACTATTTCATCTCAAAAGAAACAAATTTCATCTTTAGAAGAGAAATGTGAGTCTATGGAAAAAGATCTCAAAGATGAAAAACAAAAATTTAGTGAGAAAAAACAGAATTTTGTATGCAAAAATTGTGAATCACTCTCTTTCCAAATTGTCCAATTCAAAAGAGTCATTGAAAGATATGAAAAAGGTCAAATTGGATTGGAAGGTGTTCTTAGCCAACAAAGATACTCCAATGACAAAAGTGGACTTGGATATTCAAAGTTTTCAAAACCAAGGTCTAATAAAACTATCTTTGTTAAGGCTAGTGATCAATCATCCAAAGAGAAAGTGAAAAAATATAAAATAGTTCATCACTATCCTAAAAAGAAAACATTTCCTAAGAAGAAATCCTATCCTTCTAGATATAGAAGTAACTTTGAACTTACTTGTTTTTATTGTGGTATTGTTGGCCATTCACCTAATGCTTGCTATGTTAGAAACTTTAGTGTAGAAAGTGGGCATTATGTGTGGGTTAAGAAAGGAACTAACTATGATGTACCCAAAGCACATTGGGTACCAAATCAAGTTTCCCATGGGCGCTCCCTCTTCGTTCCGAGATAGACATTAAGACCTTTTTCCTCGTGAAGTTTCTTCGTGAGCTCCAAAACTTTCCTCTCATGGGCATATAAATGATCTCTATAGGTATCTCGCTCTTTCTTCAGCTTAATCCAAGATCTCTATAGTTCTTCAAGATCAGTCGACATATCAGGATTAGGAGCTGTATAGGGAACATCCCCTTCAGTAATGGGCTCCACAATCACTGGTAAGATGGCTATATATGGCATCATAAGGTTCTGAGCACGAGCTCGTACCCATTGGAGATAAGGTTCCATATGGATGGAAGTCTTCGGCCCCAAAGTCTTGGTGTCAAATCTGTTTACCATGCCCCAAGCTCGTATGAACCTTTGACAATACCCTTGAACATCATCCTCATAGTTAAACACAATACCCTGGATAAGCATCTCATGAGGACCATCCCTTCGAGTGTAACCAAATTGTTGCAGAGCCAGAGAAGGATTATAGGTTATGCCTCCCCTAATGCCGAGTAGTGGGACATTAGGGAACTCCTCGCAGCGGTCAATAAAAGAAATATCTCCCATAGATCGAGAATACCAGAGAATATCCGGGTGAGAAAGTGACATTATCCTTTGCGACCAGCCCAAACCTTCTTCATTCTTCAGTACTATTTTAGGGAGGTGAGAAATAAACCACCTCGAAAGCAATGGCACACAACACATAAGAATCCCTCTTTTCTTCGTGGTACGAGTGTGGAAGGTATGCAAGATGTCTCAGAGTAAAGTGGGCACAGGGTTACGAGAGAGGAAGACCTTGATAGCATTCACATCTATGAGTAAGTCTGGATTATGGGACAGTACTAACCCATAAATTAGAAGGGCCAAGACATCCTCAAAATCCTGGAAGTCCAAATCATCCCAAAATAGCTGAGCCTTCTCTATTAGGAACTTGGCTAGAAAACCCTTAACTCCACTTCTAATTTCCCAGTTGGATACAATGTCGGACCATTTCTGTGCAAAGCTGCTGCAATAATCTCTGGCTTTGGAGCTTCTTCAAAACCGGTGAAAAGAAAATGATCCAAAATAGGTATACCCAATATCTGAGAGAACTATTCCTTGGTGGGTACCAACTGATAGTCTGGAAAGGTGAAGCCATGGTGCTTAGGGTCATAGAATTGAAAGAGAACACTCATCATCTTCTCATTAAAACCTAAGGTAACCAGATTGAGAAGTCGACCATAGTTCTTGGTGAATGAAGAAGTCTCAGAAACCCTTGATACTAGCTCTTTGAGTTAAAGAGGTATTCTCACAAAGCTGATTCAGATGGTATTTCTACGAGCGGAAGCCATGATCTGCAAAACAGAACAAAGATAAATTCCCCTAATCCTTAAAATGGTTAGTGTAATGAAGAATGAATGCATGATGTCATGTTTAAGCAAATTAATCACGCACAAGCAAAGCATACAATAGTCCTTAGGTTCAAAGGCTTGAATAAGGTTTAAGGTAAAAACCCTCTTGAAGTTTAGTTGGTTTTAAACTTGTCCTAGAAATAGTAATCGGGTTCTAAGGAGTCTTAATATCACTGATCTTTCTTTATCAGTATTATTTCAGCTTAGCAATCTTTTCTTGCGGCCGAAACATCCTGAGAGTCCAATCTCAATGAGTGTAGTATCGAGTATCAACTGATTCCTAGCTTTAAACTGAGACCGGATATCTCACTACTTTCTAATGGCCAAGTTTGTTCAACTAAGGTTCTAGGGTTCGTTAGTGCTTCACGACACCACACGGTGGCCCCGTATTCTCCTCGATTCGACACAAGGGATACCAGTACCAACCAAAGTGTCACACCAATACAACTATCGCTTCAACCATATCGATCTACACCGTACAGTCTCCATGATCTATTGCTATTTACCTAAAAAGATGCCCCAGATCCGGGTATAGGATCTATACAAGAATACCCCAACAAACCCTCAAAGATAAAGCAGTCAAGGAAAACAAAGAAAGAAATTTTAAAATAATCTAGACCCTAAGCTAAACCCCGCTTTATAATTTTTCCCCAGCAGAGTCTCCAGTTCTGTGATACGGTGGCAGAACTGACTGTTATACTAGTTTGTATTTTGTATTCACAAATATGCGGTAAGCAAGAGTCGCCACTGACTTTTCCTTTATCCAACAAAGGAAAGGGTGAAAAGAACAGAAAAGACTTTTTTCAAGATTTTCTGAGTAAGGGGGGTAGATTATGGAAAGGAAAGGTGTTAGCACCTTTTCCATTCGTAGTTATCTACGGGCTCTTAGGTACTTGCTCATTTTTGAAAACTGTTTTTGTGTTTGTGTGTTTTGAAAAAGTTTTGTTGGCTTTATGATAACTCTTGTATGACTCCTCAAGAGTTTGATAAAGCATTTTTTGAAAAAAGAGTTTTGAAAGTGTGGTGTGAAAATGAATTAGATTTGAGCAAGTACTTAACAACTATCTACCTACTCGAAAAAGGTGTTCTTTTCCTCCTTTCCTTTAGATAGTGCTATCCTACTATTAGTGAGTAGGTAGCCACATCGTTGGATGTTTGAGGGACTATCAGGAGGATAAATTAGATATTAACAATGCGTATTCTCCATTTATGATGACCACCTTTCCTTCACATCCAAACTTCAGATTTTTGTGCAAAGTTGAAGTGACAACCCCTGCCTCGTGTATCCAAGGTCGTCCTAATAAATAGCTGTAAGCAGGAACAATATCCATAACCTGGAAAGTAATCTGAAAAAGGCATGGGCCTATGTGAATAGGCAAATTTACTTCCCCAATGACATACTTCCTTGATCCATCAAAAGCTTTCACAATTATGCCACTCGGGTGCATGGGAGTTCCTTGATACTTCAGCTTCAAAAGCGTGCTCCTCGATATGACATTTAAAGAAGACTCATTATCAATCAACACATTTGAAAATGAATCGTTCTTACAGTTCATAAAGATATGGAGAGCCATATTATGATTCCTTCCTTCGTCAGGAAATTTTTCATCACAGAAAGTTAGGTTGTTACAGGATGTAATATTCCTTACCACACTGCTGAATTGGTTAAATGGCATATCACTTTCCACGAAAGCTTGATCCAATACTCTCATCAAAGATTCCCTGTGGGCAGAAGAGTTCATCAACAAGGCCAGAATAAATATCTTTGATGGAGTCTACAACAATTGATCTACGACCCTGTAGTCGCTCATCTTAATAACCTTTAATATATCATCCACATCTTTTGATAAAGTAGTACCACTAGATTCCCCCACCTCTTTCTTGGATTCAACACTTTCAACAACCTTTTTATCAGCATTAACACTCACTCGAATGACATGTGCGAAAATACGACCACTGCGGTCACCCATCTATCTTCAACAATATTTTTGACATCAAATAAAGGTTGGATGTGAACTTCCACACCATCCTCCAAGATTGTGGCATTGTATTTAAATGGTACGACTTTGTCTGATTCATAAGGAACAAGACCCAGAAAGCAAATCACCACTGGAGCAACAACTGGCCTGCTATGATATTTAATCTCAATAGGGGCGGGAACACCGAAATAAGGCACAATAACATTCACCCCCTCTTAAGAATACTTCAACATCACATAATCATTGCTGGAAAACACTTCTTCATCAGAGGAAAAGAATTCATCTGCAGAAGCATACTCATCATCTGACACAGTCTCATCCAAGCAATCTTTAATCATATTAATCTCATTGTAATTATATCTATTTCCTAAAATTTTGATAGTACCATTGTCCAATAATAATCGAATACCCCTTTTCACAATGGAACAACCACAAGAATCTCTACAGCAGACTCGTCAAGACCCATAATGGTGTTCTTTTTGACCATCCATGTGACAGAAGGTAACGTGCAACTGCACCAAATCATCATTCATATGGTTCACGTCAAAGATCCAGAATTCTCCAGGACGTCCAAAGACCATATTCACATCTTCCTTGCACTCTGCCCTAGGCATGATTATACGAATGAGGCCTTCATCCATCATTTCCTGAAGATCAACCTTTATCTTATCACATCCTTGTATATTTGTACTACAAATACCGCCACCAGCATGGTCATGCGTATAGTAACTAAACTCGCAGAAGTCAGCAAGCATTTTTGCCAAATCTCCTCTAACCAGGTTGATATCAAAAATACAGAAGTCCCCTAGACAACCAACAACCATGTTTACAGCATTTGGTCCTCCATGCTTTGGCAAAGGATTATCTTTCACATTAGGGCCAAAATCTTTAAAGGATTAAAGGCTGGATATCACCATCTTTTGTACTTCAGATTTCAGAGGATAACAGTTTTCCACATTGTGCACGGGTTCTCCCTGATGGAAAGTGAATGTCTGATCTGCCTTATAATACCAAGACAAAGGTGATGGTATAGTGGGGGCTGGCTTGGTCTGAACCAACTTCTTCTGAGTTAATGCTGAGAGTAATTTTGCATAACTCATGGGGATAGAGTCAAAAGGCTCTCTCTTCTGATTATGCCCTTGATTTCCCTAAGGTGATGGTCTTTGATAAGAAACTATGGTCGGAGCCACATTGACAACTGGGTTTACCGAAGCAACCTGTTGGTGACGCTGGTGATTTCTTCTAGGAGGATTAACTCTTCTTTCTTGAATGACAACATTTGTATCTCCTTCTTTCTTGTTAGCAAACCCGTATGATGGTTTCTTCGTACTACCCGAATGTTCACCTCTTGTCAAACGACCCTCTCTCACAGCTTCTTCCAAACGAACACCCATGCTCACCATTTTGGTAAAATCACTTGGCACACTTGCCACCTTTCTTTCATAGTAGAAGGCACCAAGGGTCTTTAAGAAAATCTTCATCATCTCTTTCTTTTCCATTGGAGGGATCACCTGAGCGGCCACTTCACGCCATCTCTGTGTATACTCTTTAAACGATTCCTTATCTTTCTGGACCATTGCCCTGAGTTGATCACGGTTAGGCGCCATGTCCACATTATATTTGTACTATCTATCAAACAATTCACCCAAGTTGTTGAAATTATGAATATTGGCACTATCCAAGCTCATGTACCATTTCAATGTTGCACTAGTCAAACTGTCTTGGAAAAAGTGGATTAATAGGTGTTGATCATCGGTGTGAGTAGACATCCTTCTCACATACATCACAAGGTGAGCACAAGGACAAGTATTTCCCTTGCACTTCTTGAATTATAGTACTTTGAACTTTATAGGTATTTTCACATTTGGAACTAAACACAGATCATTCACATTTTGCCCAAACAATTCTTTTCCTCTGAGGGCCTTCATCTCTTTCTTCATCTTATCAAACTGATCCTGGAAATCATCCATCCGATCATTGAAACCCAAGCTTTCACTTGGTGTAGGAAAATGATGATAAACTTCATCATTAACAAACGACATAGAATTCACCGATGGAGGTGCAACATAGTGAATCTCATTTCTAGCAGCAGGAGTAACATGCACCATAGGAGGTTCATGAGTAGAAGTAGCTTGAATAACTAGAGAAAATGAAGCATCGAGATTAAAAACTTCTGGAATGACGTTTTCTAGCATTTTCCAAGGATAACCCTGAGGCATACGACTTTGAGCAGCGGTAACTGGGGGGAAAAAAATGGAAATTGATGGACCTTCAGAAGCAAATGTTGTTTGTTGAGGCTGAGCAAGTGGTGGCTGATTCTGAGCAGCCACCAATGATTCCATTGAAGCAGTCAAGTTAGCCATACCAGCCTTGAGAGAAATAACCTCGTCACGCTGCTCGTGACTCTCTTGTTCAAGATTCTCCATTTCCTTCTTGGAATTAGCTCGAGTATTATACTGGTAATACAACTTGCTGAACAAAGTAGAGAAATTCAGTAAGACACCTGGGTATGAATATAAATGAAATAAATATGTGTAGGATGATGCATGATATGCAATGAACATGATTTATTTTATTATTATTAATTTAAGGAACTCAAAGATTTTATAGACAATTTGCTAATATTAAAGTACTAACATATTTTGAAATAGTGAAAATCTAATTATGATAATCTTCAAAATGGATTACAACTTTTCAATATCAGTTTCAACAATCCCAAATACAAAAGAAGATAGAATCTAAAAACCCTAAGAAAGCAAATCTGATCAAGATCACTCCACACGCTGACGCTTTCCTGTGAGTCTTGCAATCTGAGCCTTCAGCTACTTGTTCTCTTCTACATACATATTGGCAACCTCTTTCCAATCACCAGAGTCGGGAAGTGAATGACCAAGTCCTGACTGAGTCTTAGAGGAAAATAAATCCTCTTGTTTCTCCATCATCTCTATAGCACAACTCTCAAGAATCTAAATTAGGCCACCCTTCTCCTTCAAGTCTGCCTGGTAGGATATCTCTAAAGTCTAACACTTATTCTTCCAAGCTTCTTTCTCCTGCTGCGTCCGACTAGGGCCAGTTGAAGCTCTTCCACATCATCCAAAAGGGGAGGAGTGGTCTTTACAAACATATCAGGCATATGTGCTTCATGGGAATATGGCATCTTCAACTGAATTGCCCTCGCTTGTACCCACAGAAGATAAGACTCTAAAGAAACAGCACCTCTAGGTCCCAAGTCCTTTCTACTCTTCCTGTCAATATGACGCCAAGCCTTTGCAATTTGTTCCTTAGCTTCCTTATGATCCTCTCCCTCCTTAAGTAAGAAACCACTTAGATGAATACTATTTGGCTTGTCCCTCAATGGATATCCAAGTTGTCGTCATGCAAGAACATAATTGTAGTTAATTCCTTCTTTTGTACCAAGAAGAGGTACATTGGGGAAACTACCACAACTATCAACAATCTCTATATCATGATAAGCCTGATGATACCAAACAATATCTAAATGAGTGAGGGCCATAATCTTTGGTGCCCAACAAGGTTCCTTCCTGACATCCCAGAAAGCATCAGACCGATGCAAGTGAGAAATAAACCACTGATACAACAAATGCGTGCAACATATGATCATCCCTCCATGATAAGAATCTCGAAGATGAATAGAGTAATAAGCATCACCTAATAATGTAGGAACTGAATTCCCTATCAAAAAGATCCTGATGGCATTGACGTCCAAGAAGTTGTCGACGTTCAGAAATAAGAACAACTCATAGACGAGTAGAGCAAAGATGGCCTCAAAATCAACTGTACTCTTCATCCTAGCAAAGTAACAGGCTTTCTACAATAAGAATTGAGCTGGTAATCCTCTAATCCCTTCTTTGGTAGTCATGTGGGCTTCAACCTCACCTTTCCCAAATGAACCAATGCAGCAATCTCATGAGATTTTTGCTCTCCCTTCAAACAGGTGAAAGGAACACGATCAGTAACACGTAAACCCAAAAAATAAGAATATTCCTCAAATATAAGCATCAACATATAATCAGGGAAAGTAAAGCATCGATACATCAGATCATAGAACTGAACCAAAGTTGAGAGAATAGCCTCCTTCATCCTGAGCTTCATAAGAGAAACGATGGACCCATACTTCTTTCGAAAATCTACAAAACTCTCAATCTCGGGAATTAGACTCATCAAATCATCTATCTTAGGATTCTTGAAACTGTACTCCTGAGTCTTTCTTTTTTTTAGAATCCATGGTCAAAAGTACCTGAGATTTTTACAAAGAGTCAACTTTAAGTCCCTTGTACCATAATGTTTTTAAAAGACGCCCATGGATGCATGAATGCATGATGCAACAATCACACATAAGATCACAAACATGGGGGTTCATAGGTTCGACGTCACAAGCATGGAGTCAAAGGTACTACCCACAAGTATGGTCTAATAGTTTATCACCTTCTGAACAAGGTTCTAAGAGGTTCCCAAAGTCTACATCCTTCCTTCAGATATTACCAACGTCCCAATTGACTCGGTAATTAGTAATATTCTCAAGAAAAACTCGTCTAAGTGTTGTATTGCATGACGAACCATTTCCGGATTACTCCGTCATAGCTTCCGCACTACACCTAAAAGGCCAAGATGAGTTAAAGGTTCTACGGTCCTCAGCAGCAGGCTCCCAGGTCAAAAACAACACATCTTCCCGATTACTCGGTAAACAACACTACAGTCAAAGGGGCCTCCACTGAGTGGGGGATCTCGTGCCTTCTTTTTTGGAATTACTCCTTTAAAGTTAACATGACTATACCACCCGTTCTATCTTAAGTTTGTCCAAGTCCGGTTAGAGGACTTATGAGAAATCACCAAGCACCCTGAAAACCAAGAAAATCCAGAAAAACATATATACGACACATAATATACAAACAATAATAGCACATACACAAACAAACAAACTTAGGCTCAACCCACTTAGGGATGGACCAGCATTTGGTCGATCTTTCCCCAATGAAGTCGCCAATTTTTCTATAGCGGTAGAAATGTTGAGACTAAGACATTGGATTGACTTAACTCACACAGATCAAAAAAGAAATCTCCACCGCGCTTTATTGTTCCCAAAGGAATAGGAAAAGAGAGAATAACCCAAAAAAGAGGGAGAGAGAATCTAAGTTCGGGGGTTGGTTATGCAAAGGGAAGGTATTAGCACCCTAAACATCTATGGTACTCCATAGGAACCTCTTTGAAAATTGTGTATTTTGGCTATAACCGTTGTATACAAAAATAGATTATGGGGATAAGAAAAGAAGTATTTTTATAATTTTTTTCATCCACCATGGTTGTGAACCTTTAGTGCCTACGTACCACCTTCCGTGCAATAGGGGATCAGGTTACTCGTAGTTCACCTTAAAAAAAATTTAAAACACAAGTGTGTTGGTTAATTTTAAGAGATGAGACATCATCGTCTTATCCGAGTGGAGAACACACTTACTACCCACGATTATGAGAAAGGAGAATTTGTTTCATCTCAAAGTGGAGGACATGGCCTGGATTTTAAAATAAAAAAAGCCTCACTCAACACCCAAGTGGAAAATATCTCACTTCACTATATATCATAGAAGTATAGTGGCTCACATCACTACAAGGATTAACAAGAGTCTAACCTTTTGAGAAAACTTTAAAGCAAAAAGCCAAAGTGGTAAAATAGCTTGAATGAGATTGATTGACTTTTAGTCTTTTTACAAAAAATGTCAAGGTACTATTAAGTTGATTAAAATTTGATTAAGAGAACATTTTTGAAAATGCATGGACCTAAGTCCAAGTTTATTGTGAAAATTGTTCAAGTTTAGAAAACAAGAATAGTTTTGAAAAGGAGGGAGAATATTTTGAAATTAAAGAAGATGCCAACATCTAACCAATAAGATGCCAACACTTGACATAATGAGTCAATGTAGAATTCCCATTCTTTGGATTGAAACCAAACAAGTAAGGACAATATAACCACTTGAGAATCAAACATCAAATGCATTAAGTCTTCACAAAAATGTGGCAGAGTAACGACTGTATATAGATAAATTTCCAATCAAAGCATATAAACAGAATAATCTGCACACAAAGAAAACAAACAACCCAATGTCTTGGGGTAAACCCCAAGAAATCCAGACAAAATAGAAATAGAAATCACCAAGTCTCAAGGTAGGATAAGATCTCTAATACTAAGTCCAAGAAGTCCATCACTCCATAATGCCAAGGATAGTAACCAAATAGTCCAAGTAACTTTAAAGTTTTTTATGGTTCAAGTTGATTATTAAGTATCTTAAAAAAGAAATGAAAATCTCAAGGGAGCAAAATAAAAATGGCATAAAAGTAAATACTCAAGTGAGCAAAGATGAAAATAGCATGAAATGTAAAATGCTAAAATAAATGGTGCACAAAGTAAAGAGCGTAAAGTAAAGGCATAAAATAAAGTCAATTGTTTTTAATTAGAGATTACTTGAATGACCATCTTGAAACTTGCATTTGAAACTCATTAGAGGATTGATAAAACTAAAGCTTCTCAATAACAAGTTTCATTTTCTTTTTGTCAAGTATATCATTCATCTCAAAATCTCAAGGCAACAATAAACGATCAATGATGTTTAAGTGATTCACCTTGACCAAAGATTTTGAAGATTCATTAGAGGATTAGTAAGACCAAAGCCTCATAACAATGAATCACAAGATTATTAGATCAATGGTTTCAAATTAACATACTTGAGCTTGCAAACATAAGTTTGGGCCAAGAATGATCATTTCTCAAATCGGGACAAAATTTAACGCTATGTTAAGCAATCGTAAGTGGACTTATATAGAAGTCGCACCTATTTTGAGGTCGGTGAATAGCAATCTATGTACCATATGTTTAGAGAAATGATATGTAAATTATTCTCCAACAACATGTAGTACAAGTAAGAAGAGGATAAGATGAAGAGGGAAGGGATAAAAATCAAACCACATTTGAACCAAAAATTTAATCGAGCTATTATTAAAATCAATCATCCATTTTGGAGGAGTTAAACTCAACACCCAACACCCAAGATCCAATGATGTTAATGAAGCTCATGATCAAAATGTCATAGTTCAAGATCAGCCAGAATATATACAAAAATAAATTGTAATAAAAAATAAAGAAAAGACTTTCTAAAATGGTTTTAAATGAAAATAAAAGGGAAAAATAGCAACTATATTCAAAACATTCAAGAAAAATTCAATGAGACCATAGAAAAATATGAAATAAGCTCAAATATTTTTATAAAATTTTTGGTAATTTTTTAAAGTCACAAACTATTTTTAAAATTAAAAGAAATAGGCAAAATAAACCAAAGATTGTGAAAAATAGTAAAGTCAGAAATAAAAATAAAATAAGGTCACCAATATTTGTATAAAGGTCATTGGATCCTTCCATATTTCTTTTAGAATTCAAAAATTAAGAAAAGTATTTTTAAACATTTAAAATAACTCCGATAAAGTGAAAAAATATAAAAAATATCAAAACACAATAAAATAATGAAAAGATAATAATCGGAAAGAGAAAAATCAAAAGTATTTTTAAGAATTTTTTCAGATTTTTTTGAAGGTAAAATGAATTTTTTAATGAATTTTGAAGTTTAAAACAAATAAAATATAAAAATCAGAAAATAAAATAAAAACCAAAAAGATGTAGGCCATTGGATGAGAGTCAAAACACGTTATGCTTATCACGGTCCTTAGTTAATAAAACACTGAATCATTTATAAAAATCAAAATGAAAAAAACAAATGGCACAATATCATTGATTGAGAGATGACATGTTGGTCATCTTCAACCTCCAGCCATACAAATTATAGGTCTCTGAAATGGAAAAATTAGAGCTCGAGACTGGTACCATTTGCTTCGTCTCTTCAAGACGATTCAAATGGTACCCTCGCGAAAAATTTATGTAAGGTGTAGCTCAGTCGTTTTGGAAGGGAAGTTTTGAAAAGGGATTTGAAAATTCATGGCAAAAACTCACTTCCAGTTGAAAACAAATGTTGCGACTAGAATCAGAATGATGAGAACTTCATTACAGTACCAAAGTTTGAGGGAATTGGTGAAGGAATCTACCTATTGAAGTTCAAATTCAGAGCTCTAAAACTTGACATGGCTAGCACAAATTAGGAAGTCTTAGAGCTTGGTTATTCTTCTGTTAGCTTCAGTGATTCTCAAGGATGAAGAATTGATAAAGAAAATGGATTGAGGAAAACTGTAAAACCAAATTCAAAGTTACAGAAAATTGGATTCAAGAGAGAGTTTGGCAGAGTGATTCTGGCTATCTAAGGTTGCAAAAATTAGTGGGATAGAGCTTGTATTTATAAGAGAAGTGAATGGAATCAAGAGGAGGAGTGAATGATTCAATTTGGAGGGAAATCGTGCACACATGTTTTCATGAAATAAGTGTGATCACATGTGCATCAAAACTCATCCAAATGATGCGTTTTGACACTATAAATCATCCACACGCTTATGCTAATCATGTTCAAGTAAAAAACATGAACACACTTGGTGATTAGAAGTCAAACTATGGAAAATGCATCCTGACTCTTTGAGAAACTTCAGTCCAAGATACCAACTTTGAAATCATGGTGTGCATAATTCAGGGAACCTTATGTTAGAACATAATTTGGTTCTACATCCCTGTAAGAGTTTTGATGATAACAAACACATGATATATATATATATATATATATATATATATATATATATATATATATATATGTATAAAGAACAAATATGCTCACTAATCAAAGTATCTTTATATGCTCCCAATTCATCCCCCTTCTTGTGTTTTTCCATTCTTAAATTGGTATCAGATCTCCTGGATCTGAGTACAAGAACTTAACCGTGTCAGTAAAAGATCCAAGCTAAGAAAAACACTATGGTGGGACCAAGTCAGAACATCAACAATGACTACCATGATGAGAAAGACAGAATCAGAGGAAAACCTCTAGTCTTTGATGGAGAGAACTTTGATTACTGGAAAGACAAAATTGAAAGTTTCTTTCTGGATTATGATGCTGATCTCTGGGATATGGTGGATTAAGACCTCGTTGGATAGAGGCAAAATCACCTTGGCGGGTGGACTGGAGTAGTTTGAGTTCAAACGAACCAGGATAAAAATCAACATGTTCTTTCCGTTAAGTTTCAAGATCCCAATTCATCCCCCTTCTTGTGTTTTTCCATTCTTAAATTGGTATCAGAGCACCTGGATCTGAGTACAAGAACTTAACCGTGTCAGTAAAAGATCCAAGCTAAGAAAAACACTATGGTGGGACCAAGTCAGAACATCAACAATGAATACCATGATGAGAAAGACAGAATCAGAGCCAAACCTCCAGTCTTTGATGGAGAGAACTTTGATTACTGGAAATACAAAATTGAAAGTTTCTTTCTGGCTCATGATGCTGATCTCTGGGATATGGTGGATTAAGACCTCGTTGGATAGAGGCGAAATCACCTTGGCGGGTGGACTGGAGTAGTTTGAGTTCAAACGAACCAGGATAAAAATCAACATGTTCTTTCCATTAAGTTTCAAGATCCCAATTCATCTCCCTTCTTGTGTTTTTCCATTCTTAAATTGGTATCAGAGCACCTGGATCTGAGTACAAGAACTTAACCGTGTCAGTAAAAGATCCAAGCTAAGAAAAACACTATGGTGGGACCAAGTCAGAACATCAACAATGACTACCATGATGAGAAAGACAGAATCAGAGGCAAACCTCCAGTCTTTGATGGAGAGAACTTTGATTACTGGAAAGACAAAATTGAAAGTTTCTTTCTGGCTCATGATGCTGATCACTGGGATATGGTGATTAATGGGTACATACATCCTATTGGTGAAAGCGGTCAGAAGATGAACAAAAAAGAGTGACAAATAATCAAAAGAGAGATTTCAGAAATCATCACAAGGCCATAACTATTCTCTTGAGTGCCATCTCATACTCAGAATATGAGAAGATCACAAACACAGAGACAACAACGCACATGTTTGATTCCTTGAGAATGACGCATGAAGGCAACACGCAAGTCAAAGAAACCAAATCCCTTGCGCTCATTCAGAAGTATGATGACTTCAAAATGGAAGAAGAGGAAACCATTGAAACAATGTTCTCAAGATTTTGAATTCTGGTTGCCGGGCTAAAAGTTCTGGATAAAGGGTACTCAACTGCTGACCATGTAAAGAAGTTCATCATAAGTTTACCCAAGAAATGGAGACCCATGGTCACAATATTAAAACTAGCCAAAGATCTGGATAAAATTTCTCTTGAAGAACTTGTCAGCTCCCTGAAAAGTCATGAGATATAATTAGAACAAGATGAGCCTCAGAAGTAAGGTAAGTCTCTCGATCTGAAATCTAATAAATATGAAACCAAATTCTTGCAGGCAAAAGCAGAAGCAGAAAACTCTGATAGATCCTCAACATAAGAAGACGAATTGTTCCTTATCTCTAGAAGAATCAATCAGCTATGGAAGCACAGGTAGAGGAAATTCAAAAATTCCAGAAGAACAGGGAATCACTCTGAACAATCTTCTAGATACGGAAAATCCAGTAATATAAACATTACCTGCTATGAATGTAATGAACAAGGTCATTATAGGAGCGAATGTCTAAATCCTCAAATAGAGAAACCTAAAAAGAAGCTCTCTAAGGAAAATAAGAAAAGTATTTAACATGGGATGACTCTGAATGTTCTGAAGATGGAACAAAATCAGAAGATGAACGAGCCAATATAGCTCAAACGGTCAACTTATCAGATGCTTAGAATCATCTGAATCAGAATCAAAGTCAGAGTCAGAGTCAGAAGAGGTATTTTATAACTTTTCTAGATCTCAATTAGAAGAGAGTCTGTAAGAAATTCTAGAAAGGTATCAGAAACTTCGAGTTATAAACAAGAACCTGAAAAAGGATCTAGTTTCTGACTCTGAAGAAACTAAGAATCTGAGATTGGAAAACTCTGAGCTGAAAGAAAAAATTTCAAAACTTGAAAATGAATTACAAAATACTCAGAAGAAAACTATCTCAGAAGTTCCTAGTAACCCTGATAAGATCATAAAGGAATATGATCATAACTTTCAGAAATTCCTCGCTAAAAACATAAATAGAAGCAAGATGGCTTCAATGATCTATGGAGTTAGAAGAAATGGAAGAAAAGGTATAGGATATAAAGGTAAAGTATCCCAACCTAAGAAAGTTAAGGATTTGGTTATTAAACACACTCCTCTTTATTCTCACTTCACTTCTGGGCAAACACATGATATAAAATATACTAGTAAGGCATTTTCTGCTAAACCAAAATTCAAACAGAATTTTGGAAACTCTAACAATCATGGACCCAAAAAGATATGGCTACCAAAGTGTTGTACCCCAATTTTTGCCCCTAAGATCCCTTCATCATACCATATTGATTCAATCATAACAAGATCATATTAGGGCTTTTGGTTCTCCTCCCTATCTTTAGCTTTTCTCTTTGAGGAATCACCAAGCACCTTGACTTGTTTTTCTTTTGTGATCATGCATGTTTTGTTTTGATTTTCCTTTTTAATAAAATTCAATATTGGTTTGTATTACTTGTTAATAATGTAGGTAAAGGCAATGTGGCTTAGCAAGTTGATCCATGGGTTCATGAGTTTATTTCCATGCCCTAGTCAATAAAGCTTGAGAAGTTCAAACCTTACCATTGAAGTTGTTTTGGAATAAATGGCATGGCAAGGTTTATTTTGGTTCACAACATTTCAAAGTAATCAAGATTGATTCAAAAGTACAATGGGTTGATTGAAAAAGTTGTCTTGGTTGGACAAGGCCTTGTCCCCATTAGACACAAGTGCATATTTCACTCAATTCTCAAGATATGGAAGTGGTTTTGGTTGCTATGAATTATAATTATAATCCTCAACAACTTTTATTTACAAAGAAAAAGTGTTGGTACAAGAAGGTTGTTCAATATTGTCAAAGTTCCTCAAAGCATTTTCTTGATCTAAGAGCTAGGGTTTTGAATTTCAAAGAAGTATATCTTGCTCATCTTTTGGTATTTTTGAGTTATTCCAAAAGCATCCTTCTCTTCAAAGGGTTATTAACAAATCACTTCAAAAGTTTAAAGGAGTTTTCATGAGGAAGAAACTTAATGATGAAGAAAGATTGCAAGTCCTCTAGATGAACCCTCAAATCTCTTCATGTGACTTCAAATGATCATAACTTGGTCAATTTTTATCACCTTGATCCCACTATTTTTCCATAATAATCTTGAGGATGTGAACTTTATTCCTTATTTTATGTGCAAAGTGAGAAAATGGAAGGAAGATGCCCTAAGGATACAAAGGATTATAGGTCATTTCATGATTTTTGCCAACTTCAACAATTCATAACTCTCTCAATTTTTGGATATTTTGAATGGTTCAAGTTATAAAATTTCATTCAAAAGGTCTATTTCATTCCATCTTTTTTGGTCAAGAGCAAATTCCAAGTGGAAGGCCATATTTGGATGCAAAACATTACATGTCACTTTTGAAGAAAAACTTGAAATATTTCTAAGTGTGGAAAGTTAACTTCTTTTTTCCAAGTTTGACTCATTGCAAATTTCAGATAAAACATCCATTTGATTTGATTCTTTTCCCATTGAAATGTTTGTAATCTCATCTTTCTAAAGCATCAAGAATCATGTCCTAAGACCCCTTTAGCTGAAAATGCCATTGTTTTGAAATTGGTAACTTGAAACTGAAGTTTCATCACAAGTCAGATCTTGAAATATTTGTTTAGGCTTCTAATCACAAGTTTTCCACGCGTTTTTGCTTCTAATCATGTTTAGAAACTTTCCAAAGGTGATTAGCATCATGAAACACACGATTTGGTTGAGTTTTGATGCTAAACAAGTCACACTTTGTTCATGCTGCAGACCTCCCACGATTCCCTCCAAACTTCATCATTTCACACGCTTAAGGATCCCATTCATTCTCTTATAAATAGAGGGTCATCCCCCATCCCTTTCCTCAAGCTTGAACAACCAAAATCACCCTGACAAACTCATTCCATAACTCAATTTTCTGCAACTTCGAAATCAGTGTTCAAGCCTTTTTCAATCCATTTTTTCTATCAATTCACCTTCCTTGATCTTCCCTGAAGCTAACCATACAATTACCTTCAAGAATCGTGACCTATATTGATCCATAGAAGTCCAGTCTCAGAGCTCTGCAACTCAACTTCAATATGTAGATTTCTCCATCAATTCTTCTGAACTTTGATATCATTGTGAAGCTCTCATTTCCCTGGTTCTAGTCGCAACACTTGCTTTTAACTAGAAACATATTTTGACCATCAAATTTCAAATTCCCTTTCAAAACTTTCCTTCTAAATTACTAGAGCTACAATTTATATAAATTTTTCTCGAAAGTGTGGTTGTCTTCGTCTTGATGAGACGAAGCGAATGACATAGGTCTGAGCTTCTGATTTTACAGTTTGAGAGACCTGTAATTTCACGTTGGCTGGTAGTTGAAGATGACCAATGTGTCATCTTCCAACCAATGATGGCGTGCCATTTGTTCTTTTTGAATTTCTGATTTAATTAATGATCATATGCTTGATTCACTAAAGTCCATAACATGCACAACGCGCCGGGTCCACTTGATCTGTTTACTAACGCGTTTTGACAATGATCAGATGACCCATATTTTTTTGGTTTGATATTTTATTTTGTGATTTTTATTTTAATTGTTTTCAATTTCAAAAAATCATAGAAAATTCATTTTAAGTTCAAACAATCTAAAAAAATTATGAAAAATATTTATGATTTTTCTCATTTTGATTTTTAATTTTTCATAATTTTATTTTGTGTTTTGATATTTTTTTATAAATTTTCACTTTATTTGAATTATTTTAAATGTTTAAAAATACTTTTATGCATTTTTAAATTCTGAAAAAAATATGGAATGATCCAATGATATTGTGACAAATATTGGTGACCTCATTTATTTTTTTATTTCTGACTTTGTTATTTTTTTGATCATTTTTCGCTTATTTTACTCATTTCTTTTAATTTTAAAAATAGTTTCTGACCTTAAAAAATTACCAAAAATTTTATAAAAATATTTGAGTCCTTTCTTGATTTTTTTATGGTCTTACTTAATATTTCTTGATTAATTTGAACATATTTGATATTTTCTTTCTTATTTCTATTTTAAAACATTTTAAAACCCTATTTAATGTATATATTAAATGCAATATTATTTTGTGATTATTTTCTGGATGATGTTGGGTTGAGTTTTGATCATGAACTTTGTTAACATCATTGGATCCATGGTGTTGAGTCTAAATCCATAAAAACGGATGAATAATTTTAATAGTAGTTTGATTAAATTTTAATTCAAATATGGTTTGTATATTCTTTCCCACCCTTCTTCATCTTATCCCTTCTTATTCTACTAAGTGTTATTGGAGCATGATCTCTATATCATGTCTCAAAACAAATAATGCATAAATTGCCATTGGCCGGCCTCAAAATAGGTGCGACTTCTATATAATTCCACTTACGATTGCTTAACATAGCGCTAAATTTTGTCCCGATTCAAATAAATGATCATTCGTGGCCCAAACCTATGTTTGCAAGCCCAAGTATGTTAACTTGATCTCTTTGATCCAATAACCTTGAGATTCATTGTATGGAGGCTTTGGGTTTGAGTGAGGCATTGTTGATTGAGGCATTGTTGATTTTAAAATCCAAGCCATATCCTTCACTTTGAGATGATGCAAATTTTCCTTTCTCATGATTGTGGGTAGTAAGTATGTTTTCCACACGGACAATGACAATGATGTCTTATCTCATAAAATTAACCAACACACTTGTGTTTTAAAATTTTCAAAAGAGGAACTACGTGTACCCTGATCCCCTATTGCACGGAAGATGGTACGTAGGCACTAAAGGTTTGCAACCGCGTCGGGTGTAAAAATCATAAAAAATACTTCTTTTCTCACCTCCACCATCTATTTTCTTTACATACAGTATTTTATAGCCAAAATATACAGATTTTTTAAAGAGGTTTCAGCGGAGTACCGTAGATGTTTAGGGTGCTAATACCTTTCCTTTGCATAACCAACCCCCTTACCTAGAATCTTTCCCCCATCTTTTGGTTTATTCGCTCTTTTCCCATTCCTTTGGAAACAATAAAGTGCGGTGGCGATTTTTATTTTGATATGTGTAAGTCTAGTCAATCCAATGGCTTAATCTTAAACATTTCTACCGCTACAGAAAAAAAATGGCAACTTCACTGGGGAATTATTGAGCTCTTGCTGGTCCATCCCTAAGTGGGTTAAACCTATCTTTGTCTATACCTGTATATGTGCTATTGTTGTTTATGTGTTATATTTTTTTGTTGTATATATGTTTGCCTGGACTTTCCTAGTTTTCAGGGTGCTTGGTGATTACTTATAAGTCCTATACCCAGACTTGGGCAAACTTAAGATAGGACGGGAGGTATATTCATGCTAACTTTGAGGGAGTAATCCCAAAAAAGGAGGCATGAGATCCTCCACTCAGTGGAGGCCCCTTTGACCATAGTGTCGTTTACTGAGTAATCGGGAAGACGTATTGCTTTCGACCTAGGATTCTGCTGAAGCTGGGGATCGTAGATTACCTAACTCTTCTCGGCCTTTTAGGTGTAGTGCGAAAGCTATGATGGAGTAATCCAGAAATAGTTGTCACGCGATACTACGCTCGAACGAGTTTTTCTTGAGAATATTGCTAATTACCGAGTTAATTAGGAAGTTGGTAATATCCAAAGGAAGGATGTAGACTCTGGGAACCACTAGGACCTTGTTCGGCAGGTGATAACTTTTAGACCATACCTTATGGTTAGTACCTTCGACCTCATGCTCGTGACGTTGAACCTATGAACCCTATGTTTGTGATCTTGTGTGTGATTGTTGCATCATGCATCCATGCACTCATAAGCATCTTTTGAAGAAATTTTATTTCAAGGGACTTGAAAGTTGACCATTTGTGAATATCTCAGGTTCCTTTTGACCATGATTTCCCGATAATCAGACAAGGGCAATGTTTTATTTTAGAAGTGTGGAATTGATTATCAGTTTTTTTGGGTTTTCACCCGCCAAGTGCTGGGTTTGATTTAAAATCCCCATAATTTTGATTCCTTGATGTTATGTTTGACTTCTTAACTCCCCAAGTTGTTATCCCCATGAGGTTTCATACTTTTCCCCCAGAGAAGTTGGTGCAATACTTACTCTCAATATTGAAGAACGTATCTTGGTTTCCTCTCTTCGATGTGGTGTTGACCTCCCCAATGAAGTCAGCACGAGGTCCCCAGTTGATGTCTCGATGATGAGGCACTATCTCCCCTATTGAGGTCTGTATGATATTTCTCCAATGAAGTCAGCACGAGATCCTCAGTTGATGTTTTAACGATTTGGTTTTCATCTTCCTTATTTGAAATCAGTATTGCAATTCCCAGTAGAAGTACAGACCGTGAAACATTTGTTTTCCCCATTGAAGTCTGTGTGTTATTCCCCGGTGAAGCCTGGAGAAGGATGTTATATCCATATATATGTACTGTTTTGTCACTATGATTTGATTATTTATAGATTATGTTCCTTCCCATAAAAGTTAAGCCGTGAAATAGGATTTTGTTCCATCATTTGGTGCTTATTTTCCTATGGATTGTTCATCTTGGATGTGATTTAGCCGAGTGTTGATTGTGCCCGAGTTAGTTTTGCCTGGTTATTCCTAGTGTTATATGTTTGTTTTGTCATCATATACATGATAACACTCATACATTCATACATACATCATGCATAGTTATATTTAGAAAATCATTTCTCATTCACATTCGTTATTATTTTGTTAACATATTACCTTGTTTTGCATATTTGTGTTGTCCTCTCTCCAATAGAGTGTCGTCCTTAAGCAGAAAGTGTATATTCTTTCAATTTTCCCCACTGAGTTATCCCTCGTGGACGTTTTTTTTTGCTTTAGCCTTCCTGTAAATCTCTTTGTATGGATAGGTTTGGATTTCCCTCTTGAGTTTATTTCTTAGAGGATGTATTTTGGTTGACTTTTTTATTCCAGTTTATTTCTGGTTTAAATCTTTGATCCCCAACAATATTCTTACTTTGGATTTCTGCAAGCTTCGAGCATTGGTTTGAGAATGTGCATTTATTTTGGCATGAGAAATTTTTTATCTCCTCAGCAGGAATATATTGGCATCTCCCCAGGAAGTCATCTTTCTTTCCCCAGGAAGTCATGACTCATTTCCCAGGAAGTCATATCTCTTTCCCCAGTAAGCCATATTGCTTTCCCCAGAAGTTATTTTTTACAATCCTTCCTATAACAGCAAGTAGCGGGTCTCTTTATTTGATTAACTTATACTTCCCCGTTAAAAGTTGATGTTACTTTTTTGCTTTCTTCTCTATGAGGGGATAGTTTGTAGTTCGTTGTCAAATTACTCCAGTAGATGGCAAGTCTTTCAATATCGCTGAGATAGTTCGTTGTGAAATCTTTGCAAGTGGTAGTCTCTTTATTTGAGACAACTTATATTACCTTTTCTGGGCGGAGTGCCTTGGTTAAAGAAGAAGTTGAGACCCGTTCTAGATGAAACGCCCGAATTTTGGGGAAAACTTATTATCTTTTTGCTACCTTCAGTGAACATTGGTAGTTCATCGTCAGTGAACGTCGGTGCTATGATATTTTCTCTTACTACCTTCAGTGAAAGTTGGTAGGTCACCATCAATGAATGTTGGTGATTGTTATCTTTTTGCTACCCTCAGTGAACGTTGGTAGTTCACCGTCAGTGAACGATGGTGCTATGATAATCATTTTCTCTCTACCTTCAGTGAAAGTTGGTAGTTCACCATCAGTGAAAGTTGGTGATTGTTATCTTTTTGCTACCCTCAGTGAATATTGGTAGTTCACCGTCAGTGAACGTCGGTGCTATAATATTCTTTTCCTTCTCCCTTAAGTGAAATTTGGTAGGTTACCATCAGTGAAAGTTGGTGATTGTTATCTTTTTGCTACCCTCAGTAAACGTTGGTAGTTCACCGTTAGTGAACGGAGGTGCTATGATATTTATTTTCTCTCTACGTTCAGTGAAAGTTGGTAGGTAACCATCAGTGAAAGTTGGTGATTGTTATCTTTTTGCTACCCTCAGTGAACATTGGTAGTTCACTGTCAGTGAATGACGGTGCTACGATATTTCTTTTCTCTCTATCTTCAGTGAAAGTTGGTAGTTCATCATCAGTGAAAGTTGGTGATTGTTATCTTTTTGCTACCCTTAGTGAACGTTGGTAGTTCACCGTCAGTGAACATCAGTGCTATGATATTTTCTCTTACTACCTTTAGTGAAAGTAGGTGATTGTTATCTTTTTGCTACCCTCATTGAAAGTTGGTAGTTCATCGTTAGTGAACGGTGGTGCTATGATATTTCTTTTCTCTCTACCTTTAGTGAAAATTGGTAGGTCACCATCAGTGAAAGTTGGTGATTGTTATCTTTTTTCTACCCTTAGTGAATGTTGGTAGTTCACCGTCAGTGAACGTTGGTGCTATGATATTTCTTTTCTCTCTATCTTCAGTGAAAGTTCGTAGGTCACCATCAGTGAAAGTTGGTGATTGTTATCTTTTTTCTACCTTCGGTGAACGTTGGTAGTTCACCGTCAGTGAACGTCGGTGCTATGATATTTTATTTTCTCTCTACCTTCAGTGAAAGTTGGTAGTTCAACATCAGTGAAAGTTGGTGATTGTTATCTTTTTTCTACCCTCAGTGAACGTTGGTAGCCCACCGTCAGTGAACATCAGTGTTGTTATTCTTTTCTCTTTCTACCTTCAGTGAACGTTGGTAGTTTCTCCTTCAGTAAAAGTTGGTGTATCCTTTGATCTTTTACCATCCTCTATGAGTCGGGTCTTTTTGGATTCACCAGTGATTTATTTTCCTGGTCGGGTTTCTCTTTTGATCCTAATTTCCTTTGCTATATCCCCAATGGTGTTTTGTGTCCATTTTAAGTTGTTCATATGCATGCATACTCATAAGCATTGCATGGAATCTCAGGGCCAAAAATAGGGTTTGTTTTAAATTTAAGTATCTTCGATCACGTCGACATGAAGATTTTTAGCCTTCGTATCTCCGGATAGAAGAAACTTAAACAAGGGCAGCTTTTGTACCCTAATTTTTGCCCCTAAGATCCCTTCATCATACCATATTGATTCAATCACAACAAGATCACATTAGGGCTTTTGGTTCTCCTCCCCATATTTAGCTTTTCTCTTTGAGGAATCACCAAGCACCTTGACTTGTTTTTCTTTTGTGATCATGCATGTTTTGTTTTGATTTTCCTTTTTAGTAAAATTCAATATTGGTTTGTCTTACTTGTTAATAATGTAGTCAAAGGCAATGTAGCTTAACAAGTTGATCCATGGGTTCATGAGTTTATTTCCATGCCCTAGTCATTAAAGCTTGAGAAGTTCAAACCTCAAAATTGAAGTTGTTTTGGAATAAATGCCATGGCAAGATTTATTTTGGTTCACCACATTTCAAAGTAATCAAGATTGATTCAAAAGTACAAGGGGTTGATTGAAGAAGTTTTCATGGTTGGACAAGGCCTTGTTCCCATTAGACACAAGTGAATATTTCTCTCAATTCCTAATATATGGAAGTGTTTTTGGTTGCAATGAGTTATCATTATCATGCTCAACAACTTATATTTACAAAGCAAAAGTGTTGGTACAAGAAGGTTGTTCAAAATTATCAAAGTTCCTCAAAGCATTTTCTTGATCTAGGAGCTAGGGTTTTGAACTTCAAAGAAGTATATCTTGCTCATATTTTAGTATTTTTAAGTTATTCCAAAAAACTACCTCTCTTAAAAGGGTTATTAACAAGTCACTTCAAAAGTTTCAAGGAGTTTTCATGAGGAAGAAACTTGATGATGAAGAAAGATTGCAAGTCCTCTAGATGAACCCTCAAATCTCTTCATGTGACTTTAAATGATCATAAATTAGTCCATTTTTATCACCTTGAGCCCACTCTTTTTCCACAATGATCTTGAGGATGTGAACTTTATTCCTTCTTTTATGTGCAAAGTGATAAAATGGATGGAAGATGCCCTAAGGATACAAAAGATTATAGGTCATTTCATGATTTTTTGCCAACTTCAACAATTCATAACTCTCTCAATTTTTGGATATTTTTAATGGTCCAAGTTTCAAAATGTCATTCAAGAGGTCTATTTCATGCCATCTTTTTTGGCCAAGATCAAATTCCAAGTGGAAGGCCATGTTTGGATGCAAAACATCATAGGTCACTATTGAAGAAAAACTTGAAATATTTCTAAGTGTGGAAAGTCAACTTCTTTTTTCCTACTTTGACTCATTGCAACTTTCAGCTCAAACATCCATTTGATTCCATTCTTTTCCCATTGCAAAGTTTGTAATCTCATCTTTCTAAAGCATCAAGAATCATGTCCTAAGACCCCTTGAGCTGAAAATGCCATTATTTTGAAATTGGTAACTTGAAACTGAAGTTTCATCACAAGTCAGATTTTGAAATCTTTGTTTTGGCTTCTAATCACAAGTTTTCCACGCGTTTTTGCTTCTAATCATGTTTAACGTCTTTCAAAAGGTGTTTAGCATCATGAAACACACGATTTAGTTGAGTTTGGATGCTAAACAAGTCACACCTTGTTCATGCTGCAGACCTCCCACGATTTCCCTCCAAACTTCATCATTTCACACGCTTAAGGATCCCATTCAGTCTCCTATAAATAGAGGGTCACCCCCCATTCCTTTCCTTAAGCTTGAATAGCCAAAATCATCCTACCAAACTCATTCCATAACTTAATTTTCTGCAACTTCGAAATCAGTGTTCAAGCCTTTTTCAATCCATTTTTTCTATCAATTCACCTTCCTTGATCTTCCCTGAAGCTAACCATACAATTACCTTCAAGAATCCTGACCTATATTGATCCATAGAAGTCCAGTTTCAGAGCTCTGCAACTCAACTTCAATAGGTAGGTTTCTCCATCAATTCTTCCAAAATTTGATATCATTATGAATCTCTCATTGCCCTGGTTCTAGTCGCAACACTTGATTTTAACTAGAAACACGTTTTGACCATGAAATTTCAAATTCCCTTTCAAAACTTTCCTTCCAAATTGCTTGAGCTACAGCTTATATAAATTTTTCACGAAGGTGTGGTTGTCTTTATTTTGATGAGACGAGGCGAATGACATAGGTCTGAGCTTCTGATTTTACAGTTTGAGAGACTTACAATTTCACGTTGGCTGGAGGTTGAAGATGACCAACGTGTCATCTTCCAACCAATGATGGCGTGCCATTTGTTCTTTTTGAATTTCTGATTTAATTAATGATCATATGCTTTATTCACTAAAGTCCATAACTCGCACAGCGCGCCAGGTCCACTTGATCTGTTTACTAACGCGTTTTGACAATGATCAGATGGCCCATATTTTTTTTTGGTTTGATATTTTATTTTCTGATTTTTATTTTAATTATTTTAAATTTCAAAAAATCATAGAAAATTCATTTTAAGTCCAAAAAATATGAAAAAATCATGAAAAATATTTTTGATTTTTCTCTTTCTGATTTTTATTTTTTCACAATTTTATTTTGTGTTTTGATATTTTTTTTATAAATTTTCACTTTATTTGAATTGTTTTAAATGTTTAAAAATACTTTTATGCATTTTTAAATTCTGAAAAAAAATATGGAATGATCCAATGATATTATTACAAATATTGGTGACCTCATTAATTTTTTTATTTCTGACTTTGTTATTTTTATCATTTTTGGTTTATTTTACTCATTTTTGGTTTATTTTACTTAATATTTCTTGATTAATTTGAATATAGTTGATATTTTCTTTCTTATTTCTATTTTAAAACATTTTAAAATCCTTTTTAATGTATATATTAAATGCCATATTATTTTGTGATTATTTTCTGGCTGATCTTGGATTGAATTTTGATCATGAACTTTGTTAACATCATTGGATTCATGGTGTTGAGTCTAACTCCATAAAAATGGATGAATGATTTTAATAATAGTTTGATTAAATTTTAATTCAAATATGGTTTGTATATTCTTTCCCACCCTTCTTCATGTTATCCCTTCTTAGTGTTATTGGAGCATGATCTCTATATCATGTCTCAAAATAAATGGTGCATAAATTGCCATTGACCGGCCTCAAAATAGGTGCGACTTCTATAT
This sequence comes from Vicia faba, assembly GCA_948472305.1. Taxonomy (NCBI): domain Eukaryota; kingdom Viridiplantae; phylum Streptophyta; class Magnoliopsida; order Fabales; family Fabaceae; genus Vicia; species Vicia faba. The sequence goes on from OX451737.1 coordinate 1,481,923,496, forward strand.
AAGTCCACTTACGATTGCTTAACATAGCGCTAAATTTTATCCCGATTCGAATAAATGATCATTTGTGACCCAAACTTATGTTTGCAAGCCCAAGTATGTTAATTTGATCTCTTTGATCCAATAAACTTGAGATTCATTGTGTGGAGGCTTTGGTTCTACCAATCCTCTAATAGATCTACAACACTTTTCGTCAACGCGGATCACTTAAACATCGTTGATCATTAAAGGTTACTCTTCTGAGGATTCTAAAATGGATGATATACTTGACAAAAAGAAAATGCAACTTGTTCTGTGGAGGCTTTGGTTCTACCAATCCTCTAATGAGTTCCAAATGCAAGTTTCAATATGGTCATCCAACTAACCACTAATTATTTACAATTGATTTTACTTTATACTTTTATTTTTTATGCTTTATGTACTACTTACTTTAGCATTTACTTTTCATGCTATTTTTCATATTTTCTCATTTGAGCATTTACTATTCTTGCCTTTTTTTATTTTTGCTTACTTGAGCTTTTCTTTTCTTTTTAAGATACTGTGGTACGGTGGCCAGAACCGGGACTATTTCAGGAATACTGGTTTGCATTTTGCGTTTTGTGTTTGCAAAATGTCGCGGTAAGCAAGAGTCGCGACCGACTTTTATTTTATCCAACAAGGAAAGGAAAAAAGCACAGAAAAATTCCTTTTTCGAGATATTCTGAGTATGAGGGGTAGATTATAGAAAGGGAAGGTATTAGCACCCTTTCCCTCCGTACTTATCTACGGGCTCTTAGGTACTTGCTCATCATTTTCAAAATTGCTTCTTTGTGTTTGTGTGATTTGAAATGCTTTCGATTTAACTCTTGCTTCTGTCTTCAAGAGTGTTACGAAGTGCTTTTGAAAACTTTGTTTGAAAAGGAGTGTAAGTGTGAAAAAGTTTGTTTGGATTGAGCAAGTACTTAAGAGTTAATCTACCTACTCGAAAAAAGAATCGTTCTATGTTCGTTTCCTTTAGACAACGATATCCCACTATTAGTGAGTAGGTAGCATCGTTGTTGGAGTTTTAAGGGTCAATTCGAAAGGGACGTACGGTCACTAAGGCAATGTTAGGACATCTTAGTAATAACCCTAATGTCTTAAGATCAACATTCGAGGCAACTATATCCGAGGCAACCATTCCGAGGCAACTTTGATCTTTGAGACAAAAGGACGACCACTAAAGCATCCTATACCTAATGACCATTTACCGAAGGCAACCGAAGTGGGAGTATACCCTAAGAATGCGCATGTGCGAGTGATTTAATTTCAAGTTTATTATCTTTGCACATTTAGGGTTAGCTAACTGTTTTAAAGTTAATCATACATTCTTGTCATACATGCCTAATTATTCATACATCTAACAGTTTAATATTTTGCGGAATTTAAAGTGCGGAAATTAAACTACGCTATTACAAGGCTTCGGGTATTTACATAGCCATAAACAAACCCTTAAAAAATAAAGCGATAAATGAAAATAAAAGACCTAATTAAACTATTACAACTTGTGAGAAATTACATTAATAGGATAAAAATAAATGATAAAGCGCGCACGAGGAAATTTAGATCGGGAGAGAACTAGGGTTTTGACCCCTTCTAACCTAATCGAAGGCAAAATTGTTTTTTGTTGCTTTTAAGAAAAAAATTAGGTTTTAAATTAAATACTAAATTAATTAGCTAATAAATTAATTAATGAAAATAAATAAATGGCCTATTTTTTGTGTTTTTGGTTATTTTAAGAAAAGAAAATATAATTAAGTTTAAAAAAAAACCCTAATTGTTCTAATTAATTTTAATTTATTTATAAAAGAAATTAAAGTTATCTAAAAATAACCTAATTAATTAATTAATTTTTGTTATAAAAAATAAATCTAATTCTAATTGGATAAAAAACATTTTTTGTGATTTTTGATAAAAGAAAATAATTAATTTGTTAGTGAAAATAAATAAACTAAATTAATTAAATAAAATATAAAAGAAAAAAATGAAGAATTGGGCCTGAGAAGTCAGCAGAACGGGGGGTGTGAAAATCAGATTTTTTGGCCCAAAATGAATGATCCATGTTGACTTGCAAGATCCCATGCTTTGCATTGACTAGGTCCCATGATGGTCCTTAAATGATGGCCTTCAGATCTGGATGGTTGGTGATCTGATGGTTATGAGATGATGCCCCATGGTGGCCTTTTTGCCTTGTGGAACATTAGATCTGTAGAAAAAAATCCAGAAAAATGCAAATGTTGAAGGCAAGGGTCGAACCCCTGACCTCAAGCCCCCCAATGCCTTAACGCTTGCCTGGCCACCACTGGGCCAATTGATTCCGTTGATTATTAAATGAAACAAAAATAACAAAAGGAATAAAATAACGCTAGCTGTAAACACGCGCGCAAATTCAAACCAGCGAATGGGATGGAGGCACGTATGTCATCTTCCTCCTTGCACTGTTGGTAAAAGTTACAGACTTTTACCTACGGCACCATGTCCGTTGCTACAGGTCCTGCAATTCTCAAAATCTAATACAAACATGATAAATAAAAACTAATGCCATGGATAGGTTCGTCTGGATCTACTGAGCATAATGATGCCCCTTTCATGGCCCAATTTCACCTGTATGGAAAGATCCCAAATCGAAGCAACAAACCCTAACTATGGCAAACTCTAATACAGTGCATGAAAACGACATTAAATGTTACAGAAAGCATGCAAATGTGATGGTGAACAAGAATATACAATTATTTCATGCTAGAGATGTCAAGATTGTGAAATTCGAATTCAAGAAAGAGCCCTTGTCGTGGGTGACTTACAGTGCGTTATAGGGTTGGAAACTCTTTGTTCTTGATTGGTTTAGGTTCCTTGTGATCCCAAGAAGCGATTGGGATGGTCATAAGGCTTTGTAATTGCTTGAAAGTATGAATTCGACTCAACACTTTTTTGGTGTTTTTCAAGTTTTGTTCTTGTTCTTGCGCCTCTCTCCAGCCTCGCTTTAGGTCTGCAAATGATCCTTATGTATTGAGGAATGAATTAGGGTTGACAACCTGGTCTCAATCTTCCTCCATCATTGCTTTTGATTTTGATTTGATTCCTTTGAATATCTTTCCAAAAATAGTCCAAATTCAATTTTTTTGTGCACACCAAGCCTTTACATAAATTCAATCTCATGCTAGCTGGATATAGGACCTGAAACATGTGCAAAATATTGAGATTTCAATGTTTTGGATTTTCTCATGATTTGTTTTGATTTAAATTAATTTAATTCAAATCAAAATCAAAATAAATAATAAAAACAAGATAATGACAAGTGGCAAGGGCTAGGGCTCGTGGACCATGTTTCCAACTCAAAACAAGTGCGAAAAGTTAGGACCATTAAGCAAAATTTGCAATTTTAGGCATAGTTGACTTTTGACAATTTTGCAAAAAGGGTCAACTTCACCAATGCATAACTTCCTCAATTTTGACTCTTTGAAGGTGTTCTTGGACTTTTTAGAAAGCTTGTGATGTCCTCTAAGCAATCCTTTCGGTATAATCTCAATTTGGTATTCCATGCTCATGTATGAAGCTTTGACAAAAAAGGTGTTTTTGTTGACTTTTCAAAATGACCTATAATGTCCAAATTCATAACTTCTTGTGAGTGCATATTTTGAACTTGGGATCTGAAGATGAATTGTAGATAATTACATCCGATTCAAAATGAGCTTTGGATGGGTCATTTATCATAAAGTATGAGAAAGTTATGCTTGGTCAAAGTTGAGTTGACTTTTCTTACAAAACCCTAATTTAGCAACTTTTGGTTCTTGATGAATTATGAGCAATCCTTGATGAATCATGATAAACCCTTAATTAGATTATGAAATATACTTCAAAATAAGGATGTTGACCAAAAATCTTGAAGTTTAACTGTATGTGGGCCACAATTGACTTTTTCCCTAGCACAGTCGCTTTTTAGGCTTTTGAGCAATTGACTGAGCAAACTTCCTCTGCAAGGCTTGAAACTTGACATGAATGGTCTTGAGAACATATTAGGACAATGGTGAGCATTTGGGGTCCCTTGGACTCAAGTATCTTGATGCAACATGAAACCCTAATTTGAGGTAGACTGCCTTAGGAGAGAGCTTGTCTGGCCAACCCTTGGACTTCCTTGAGCAACTTGAGAATTTTCTTGAAATGTCTTGAAAAATATGAGAGGGCAAATTTTGGGGTACAATAGATGCCCCTGTTCAATCTTTTTAAACCTGAGGATTTATATTGGCTTGTCTGCCTTTCGTGATCTGAGGGTTGAAGATGATTGAACACTAGAGTGCCCAGAAATTTGCACTCGCGTGAAGTGGCACTTGTCTTGTGATGTCAGGAATGGGCTTAAAGATGCCATTTGGAGATTGATGACGGGAGATGGGCTTAAATATGCCATCCTAAGGAGAAATTCGATCGCATAAGAGATTCCTTATCGAGAGCTTGTGTACCTGTTGTTGAGGGAGATTTCGCTGGGGAATGTTGATCTCTGTCTTGGGAGAAATAGAATTTTAGGAGCTTCGGTCGTCCCTTATTCTACTGGGGAATCATATCTGTTTTGAGAAAAGTTGAATTTTAGGAACTTCGGGCGTCCGTTATTCTACAGAGGAACCGTCTCTTAGAAGAGGTGAGAATGAACTACTATCTGGTCGTGATCCAGGCTTCATAGTGATAAGATCGGCTGTTATCTGGTCTTAATCCAGGCTTTACAGTGACTTACCGGGGAGATGAGATTAAACTTTCTATCCGGTCATAATCCAGGCTTCGCAATTTCTTGATTCTTATCTGGTCGTAGTCCGGGCTTCAGAAGGAATTCAAATGTTATCCAGTCGCCTCCGGGCTTTAAATTGAATTTAGGGCACACTGATATCCGGTCGACTCCGGGCTTCTTAGTAATTGTCCAGGTAAACTGCTATTTGGTCGAAATCTAAGCTTCAAAGTGTCTTGTACCGCTATCTAGTCGTAATCCATGATTCACAATGTGTTATACCATTATCTGGTCGAATCCAGGCTTCATGGTGTCTTGTACTGTTATCTGGTCGAATCCAGTCTTCACAATACCTCACTTCTTATCTGGTCGAAATCCAGGCTTCAGAAGAAATCAAGTGGTTATCCGGTCGCATCCGGGCTTCCCTTTGACTGTTGGTCCTACTAATATCCGGTCGAATCCGGGCTTCATAGTAATTGGCCGAGTAAACTGCTACTATCTGGTCGTAATCCAGGCTTCAGTGTCTTTTACCGCTATCTAGTTGTAATCCAGGCTTCGCGATGTAATATACCATTATCTGGTCGAATCCAGGCTTCATGGTGTTCGGAGAAATCAAGATATCATCCGGTCGAATCTGGGCTTCATAACTTGTGTTAAAGATATACCACTATCTGGTCGTAATCCAGGCTTTGTAGTACTCTTGGTTGCTATCTGGTCGTAATCCAGGCTTCACAACATCTTCTACCATTATCTGGTCGTAATCCAGGCTTCATGGTATCTGGGTATTGCTATTTGGTCGTAATCCAGGCTTCACAATAACTTGTTAGGCTGCTATCCATTCGTAATCCGGGCTTCACGGCTTGTGTTTATGATATACCACTATCTGGTCGAATCCAGGCTTCATGGTGTATCGTACTGCTATCTGGTCATAATCCAGGCTTCACAGTAACTTGTTGGGGATTAAACTATTATCCATTCGAATCCGGGCTTCATAGCTTGCTTTTAAGAGATACCACTATTTGGTCGTAATCCAGGCTTCGCGGTAGTCTGATACTGTTATTCGGTCATTCTCTGGGCTTCACAATATGCTGCAGAAATCAAGATACTATTCGGTCGGATCCGGGCTTCATAGCTTGAACTTTGTGAGAATTTGATTGTATCTTTCCTGAAAGGTAAAGGTTAGTCGTATGTAATGCATGACATGTATCAAGCAATGATGTTCTCAAAATAAATGAGACAGTGTTGTATGATGTGTATGCATATGTCATGATGTATGGACATGCAATGTTTTTATGATGTTCTCTAGCTGGGGGAAAATAAATCCCAGATTGCTGCTAGAGAGTGAAAGAGTTTCACTCGCTGAGGATAACGACTGAAGGTGATTGGGAGAATAATCCTGATGGAGAATACATTGGCGAAAGAATGACTTTGTGGGTAAGAGATGCTTTGCTAAGGATTTGCTAATTTTGGAGAAATACCCTCGGCTGTGGATGAATTACCGTTGCTGGTGATGATAACTCTGTCGGGGATAAAGTTTCTATTTGTGGGAGAAATAAACTCCACTGGGGATGGTCTTCTAGACTCTACTGGGGATAATCTTCCAGACTCCGCTGGGGATAATCTTCCAGTGCTGGTGATAGATAAACTCTGCTTGGGGAGAATCTTACCGACTCATTCGTGGTTGCGAGCCTCAGCTGGAGAGAATTAATAATATTGTATTCTGGTACTTCCTACTCTACAGGGAGTGAATGTACCTTTAATTGTTTTCTCCAACTAGGTATATCTCTATACCGGGTGGTCAGAGCAACTGTAAGGTCTGGACATTTCTTGTTTTCTCGTGTTTTTGATATTACTAGTAATCGTCTTTTGTTTTGCATGTAAATGTTTATGAGCAGCAATTATTGTCAAATGCATATATATAAAAAATGAACATTGGACGTTCTTGCGAAACAAAACAGAAAAAGGAAAAAACAATTTGAAATTTCTTTGTGAAAATGAATTGTATTGATTTTGAAGTTGGCCTATAAAATAGGCGTTTTTGTACAAGAGGCTGACGTCCTAGTAAGAGAACGCTGTCGAATGATAGAATTTACACAATTTGTGAAAAACAAAGAAAAACAGCTATGTAAACAATCCCACTAGGTTCCAACTCTGCTATTGCCTTTATATCTTCAAGCATCTCATCACTTTGCTTACTTGGTTGAAGGTGGATCAGACTGATTGGCGCCGTCCGAGCTTGATAGTCGATACCGAAGTCTGGTTGCAAGATGATCCAAAGAGACATAGTGTTATGCTTTGATCCCTAATTTTTTCCTGGACCGCCCTTTCGGGTTTTCAGTCCACTGGGATACCCTTTTTTTCCCAAGCCGCCTTTTCAGGTTTTCGACTTGCCGGGTGTACAGTTTTTTTTTCATTTTCATCCCTTATTTTTGCCCGAACCCTTTTGGTTCGCCGGGAAGCCCTTATTTTTTCCTAGGCCAGTCGACCTAGCGGGTCTTTGATTATGCATAGTATTTTTTTACTATGTATGCATTGACGGGGTGAGGAAGGTCGTCACCATCCATGGTGGTTATAATCATAGCTCCTCCCGAGAAAATGTTCTTAACCACAAATGGCCCTTCATACGTAGGGGTCCATTTTCCCCTGGGATCACCTTGTGGCAGTATGATGCGCTTGATTACCAGATCCCCGACTTGATACTCTTGTCGTCTAACTTTCTTGTTAAATGCCTTGATCATCCGCTTTTGATACGTCTGACCATGACAAATAGCAGTAAGTCTTTTCTTGTCGATTAAGTTCAGCTGATTAAGCCGGGTCTGAATCCAACCATCCTCGCTCAAACCTGCGTCCTTCATAATCCGAAGAGAGGGTATCTGAACTTTAATGGGAAAGAATGCCTCCATGCCATATACCAAGGAATAGGGTGTTGCCCCTGTTGACGTTCGCGCTGAGGTACGATACCCATGAAGAGCGAATGGTAACATCTCATGCCAGTCTCTGTATGTCACCGTCATCTTCTGCACAATCTTCTTGATGTTCTTATTAGCTGCTTCAACAACCCCATTCATCTTTAGCCGGTAAGGAGAAGAGTTGTGATGTTGTATCTTGAACTGCTTGCAGAGCTCGGTGATCATTGTATTGTTGAGATTTTTACCATTGTCCGTAATGATCCTCTCTGGTACACCGTATCGACAGATCAAATTATGTCGAATAAACCGTGCCACGACGTTCTTGGTCACTGTAGCAAAGGAAGCTGCTTCAACCCACTTCGTGAAATAGTCAATAGCTACCAGAATGAAATGATGCCCGTTAGACGCAGTAGGTCTGATCTCGCCAATCATATCGATGCCCCACATGGCAAAAGGCAAAGGAGCTGTCAAGACATTCAGAGGAACCGGAGGTATATGCACCTTATCAGCATAGACTTGGCACTTGTGAAAAGTTCGAGAATGTTGATAACAGTCGGCTTCCATAGTAGACCAATAGTATCCCACCCGAAGGATTTTCTTTGCCATGGTATGTCCACTGGAATGGGTTCTGAAAATACCTTCATGTAACTCTGCCATAATCCTTTCTTCCTCACTTTCGTCCATACATCGCAGTTAGGTTGAATCATGGTTACACTTGTAAAGGATACCATTACTGATGAAGAATTTTTCCGCGAACCTCCTCAGAAACTTCTTATCATTAACAGATGCACCCTCGAGGTATTCCTGAGCCTCAAGATACCTCTTTACCTCATGAAACCAGGGTTTATCTGTTACCTCTTCAGTCTCGATGTCACAATAATGTGCAGGTTCGTCCAATCTCTCGATGGTAATCTGGGGAGCTTCATTGTCCCACCTGACCTTGAACATAGAAGACATAGTAGCTAGCGCGTCCGCCAACTGATTCTCCTCTCTGGGGAAGTGTTCGAAGGTTATCTCCTCAAAATGTGGAAGCAACGTCAATACATACTCTTTGTAAGGAATAAGATTTGGGTGTTTCGTATCCCACTCGCCTTTGATCTGACTGATCACTAGAGCGGAATCTCCGAATACACTCAAGAACTTAATCCTCTAGTCAATAGCTGCTCGAAGGCCCATGATGCACGCTTCATACTCCGCCATATTGTTGGTGCAGTTAAAACATAATCGGGCGGTGAACGGAGTATGAAAGCCTTCAGGAGATATGATCACAGCGCCAATGCCATTACCCAAAGCTTTTGAAGCTCCATCAAAGTACATAGACCATCGGGATCCTTCCTCAGGTCCTTCATCCGGTCCAGGTTTCTTACAGTCGGTTACCAACATGATGTTCTCATCCGGGAATTCGAAGTTCATAGCTAGTAATCATCCACTACCTGATGTGCCAAATGATCTGCTAACACACTCCTCTTGATTGCCTTTTGGGTTTTGTATTGGATGTCATACTTAGATAAGATCATATGCCATCTTGCTATTCTTCCGGACAAAGCAGGCTTTTCGAAGATATACTTGATTGGGTCCATCTTTGATATCAATAGGGTAGTGTGAGTCAGCATATAATGTCTCAGCCGGCGAGCAGCCCATGCCAAAGCGCAACAAGTTTTCTCAAGCAGTGAGTATCGGGTCTCACAGTCGGTAAACTTTTTGCTAAGGTAGTAAATAGCATGCTCTTTTTGGTCAGACTCGTCATGCTGCCCCAGCACGCACCCCATTGAATTGTCGAGTACTGTCAAGTATAAGATCAAGGGTCTTCCTTCAACTGGAGGCATCATAATAGGTGGCTCTTGGAGATATTCTTTGATCCTTTCGAAAGCGGCCTGACATTCATCATTCCATCTTACCACTTGATCTTTCTTCAGCAGCTTGAAGATTGGCTCACAAGTAGCAGTCAGGTGTGAAACGAATCGGGCAATGTAATTAAATCGTCCCAAAAAGCCTCTAACTTCCTTTTCCATTCGGGGAGCTGGCATCTCCTGTATAGCCTTCATCTTTGCAGGATCCACCTGAATACCTTTATCACTAACGACGAAACCCAGCAGCTTACCAGACCTAACCCCGAAGGTGCACTTGTTCGGGTTTAACCTCAACTTGTACAATTTCAACATGTCAAACAGTTTCTGAAGATGGTTGAGGTGTTCTTCCTCAGTCTGGGACCTTGCAATCGTGTCGTCAACGTATACCTCAATCTCATGGTGAATCATATCATGGAACAAAGCGACCATGGCACGCTGATACATTGCCCCAACATTCTTCAACCTGAAAGGCATGACTTTGTAGCAAAAGGTACCCCAATGTGTAACAAAGGTTATCTTTTCCATATCCTCGGGAGCCATCTTAATCTAATTTTAACCAGAAAAACCATCCATAAAGGAGAAGACCTTATGATGTGCGGTGTTGTCAACCAAAACATTGATATGAGGCAGAGGGAAATCATCTTTGGGACTCGCCCTGTTCAGATCCCTATAGTCTACACACATACGTACCTTACCATCTTTCTTCGGCACCGGAACCACGTTGGCAACCCACTGTGGGTAAGAAGTAACTGCTAGAAATCTGGCGTCAAACTGTTTCATGACCTCAGCTTTGATTTTCTAAGACATTTCTGGGCACATTCAGCAAACTTTCTGCTTCACTGGAGGACAGTCTTCTTTAGTTGGCAAGCGGTGAACCACAATATCGGTATCCAATCCAGGCATATCTTCATAAGACCAAGCGAAGATCTCAACATAGTCGCGTAGCATCTGTATCAACCGTTGCTTAACACTAGGCTCCATATTTGCACCTATCTTGACCTCTTTCTTGTCTTCCTCAGTACCCAAATTCACTGATTCCACTGGCTCTTCATGAGGCTGTATGGCCCTCTCTTCCTGAAGTAACAGTCTAGCAAGTTCCCCAGGCATTTCACAATCATCCTCACCTTCGTCCTCGGCTTGGTTGATCGGACTTTTGAAGTCATAACGGGCAGTAGCAGAGTCGTTATCAGTGGGATCCAGAGTGGATGTGGACCTGTATTATGATATGTGAGTGTGTGTAAGACAAATAGCTGTTTTTGATAAAGTGCAAGATAGAAAAGAATAACAAGGAGCACAAAATTTGTAATGCAAGAAAAACGTCTGATGCTTTATTAATGATATATGGAAATGACACATAATAAGCCCTCACAAATAAAGCCATAATGCCTCGGGCAAGGCACCGGGCTGTAAGGTTTCAAATTGTCTGTTACAAGTCTCAAAACAAAAGTCTATTACTATGTAATAAAAGAAACGGGCACGAAGTCCTTCGCCGTCCAATTGTTCAAGCCACCATCGGTAGTCGGGTAGATCCAGCTGTCGAAATCTGACTCTTCATCATCATCTTCAATTGCATTCACTCCCGGATTACTGATACGTAGGGGAGGTCTTCCAATTCGCACGTCGAACCGCCCTTTGAGCTTCTGCAGTAAAACCCAAACCAAACTTGTCATTCTTGTGTGCAAAGTCAGGGAGTTGGCCCCAATTCGCACACCCACCTTTTTCAATAACAGCCCTGACATCCTTGAGGGAAGCCATCTTCATCGGAGGTTTGTTAGCAGCACTCTCAGTCGACGCCAGAGTCTGGGGGACTTCTTCAAAGTTCTGGCACGGGGTCTCAATGAACTCCCAATCCATCTCCACATACCGGAAGGAGTTAAGATGACTCACCATGTATTCCTCCTCACCCTGCACCATAATAATCTTCCCCTTCACTGGGTATTTCAACATCTAATGGAGCGTAGAAGTTACTGCCCCAGCCTTATGAACCCATGGGCGACCCAACAAACAAGAATAAGATGGTCGAATGTCCATAACATAGAACGTAGACGCAAAAGTCTAGGAACCGACCTTAATAGGGACATCCACCTCTCCATGTACCATCCTTTTGGACCCGTCAAAGGTCCTAACCACAATATTACATGGCTTCAGAACCAACCCTTCACAATACAGCCGATCTAGTGCCTTCTTGGGTAAAACATTTAATGTGGACCCAATGTCCACCAGCACGTGAGCCAAAGTAGTGCCCCTGCACTCAATCGAGATATGCAGAGCATCATTGTGATTCCTTCCTTTGGTAGTTAGATCTGCGTCGGAGAAATCCAACCCGTTGTCAGTGGTCAAACTAGCCACACAGTCTTTGAATTGATCAGCAGATGTTTCCTGCGGTACATGCACAGTTTTAAGGAAAGCAATTAAAGCCTTTGCATGGGCTTCTGAGCACAACAATAAAGATAACATGGAGATCTTCAACGGGGTTTACCCCAACTGTTCGACTACGTTGTAGTCTCTTTTCTTGATAATATTCAGAATTTCCTCTATCTCGTGCCTAGAGGTTTCAACAATGACTTTTTCAGGTGCCTCCATCTGGGCAGGCCCACCTGTAACTTCTTTGCCCCGAGTGTCAGATGACTCGGCGACAGGGGTGATAACTGGAGTAAGAATTGGAACAGCAGCTAATGTATTGGCGGATGGAATGACAACAGGATTTCAAACATTCGGGGGAGAAATACCAGGAGATAAGAGTTTTCCGCTTCAGGTGACCTTGCTAGACCCGAAAATATTGCTGACATCAGTATCATCCTTTTCAACCTTCAAGTCTTGTTTGATCCCATGATAATACACATCATCCCCATAGTGCCACGGGACAACCTTATCCGAAGTGTATGGGATATGACCAGGAATAGTAATGATCAATGGAGCAACTCTCGGAACAAATGTAATCCTAACAGGCTTTCTCGAGGAAGCCTTGGAAGGATTGGCGCAAATGGTTATTATGGAAACATCTTCAACAGGAATCAACGGAATCAAAGTTTTCTCGAACAAGATCTCTTTGTTATTCATCAGGCGCGGAACACCTGACTTCAATAAATGGCAACTAGCAGGTAGGATGGAACATAGGTGGCAACCTTAGCCACAACCCGGAAATAAATCGGCCAACAATAGGTTCTTCTTAACGGTCATCAACGGAGTAGAAATGTCTTCCACGAAGGTCACAAATGAATTATCGTCCACAACATTTACTTCATGCTTGGGCATAGGAGCAGTCATGACATTAGGCTTTTCTGGTGCGTCAAACTCAATTTCTTTAGCTTCAATCAAATCTTGTACCTTATTCCTCAAGGCCCAACAATTGTTGTTATCATGCCCTGGGCTATTAGAGTGATAGGCACAACGGGAGTTCAGATTAAACAGCGGAGAGGTGGTGCTGGGATTCTTCGGGGCTTCCCTCAGAGTTACCAGGTTGGTCTTCAATAACTGCGGTAAAATTTGAGATAAAGTCATACTGAGTCGAGTGTATTGTCTTTTCCGTCTTTCTACTCTTTGTTGATTGTTGCGCTGTGGGGAAAATGTAGGTCTTGATATTACTATCGCATTAACTGCTTGTCGGTGCTCAGGTCGGTTTTGGCTCCTTGAGCTATAAACTGCACTAGATTCTTTCTTGAAAGGCTTCTTTTCTGTACTTGATGAAGCACCTTTTTGTATCTTTCCATTTCTGATACAAGCCTCTACTCTCTCCCTAGTCATAATCAATTCAGTGAACCCAGACGATGAACTACCGATCAAATGATTGAAATATGGACCAGACAAAGTCCCAAGAAACATATCCAACAACTCCCTATCAGACAGAGGGAGTTGGACTCTTCCAGCCAGATCTTTCCACTTCTGAGCGTAGTCCTTAAAACCATCGCTCGCACTCATAGACATACCCTGAAGTTGAGTACGCGTGGGAGCAAGGTCGGTATTATACTGGTATTGCTTGTAAAAAGCAGCAGCAAGGTCTTCCCAGTTGCAGACATTAGCTCCCTCCAATTGATAGAACCATTCAAGATGAGTCCCTGATAGACTATCTTGAAAGAAATGGACCCACAGGTTTCTCTCAGCAGTATAGGGTTGAATTTTTCTGATGTATGAGCGGAGGTGGAGTTTCGGATAGGACGCTCCATCATACTTAGAAAAAATCGGAGCCTTAAACTTGTGAGAAATCACCACCCCAGATGCTAATCCCAAATCTCCGAAGTCCAAACCAGGAACCTTCTGAATCTCCATGGCACTCAGACGGTCTTCAAGTTGTTTGTACCTATCCTCAGCAGGAGGGTACTGTTCATCATCAAAATCAGTGTCATTATCAGAGACCACAGGGCTAGGGCCCTTCCTTTCCTCTTGATTCTCTCCTCCTCCAGATGAATGAGATAGATCAACTTCCTCTCGCAACCTATTCCCAAATCTATGACCCATATTCAGCAGAACCACCTTCTTCTTCTTCTTCTTCTTCTTCTTCTTGTCCTTCAAGATGAGAGTCTTTAAATCCTTTTGTCCTTTGGCTAAGTTCAAGAACATCTCCTGGCATTGAGCATTCTCAGCTTGAAGAGCCTTAATAGCTTGATCGGTAGGTGTTTCAGAAGACATTTTATGCTAAAATAAACAGTGAAGAAGATAAGAAACCTGTAAGGGTACCTGTAATGAGGTGCATGGTAATGGAATGCATATGAAATGATTTTAAAGACTTTGGGAGATTCAAATTTGTAAACCAAAATAAAACACACTTTATTAGATTAAAACTTGTAACAATATTTAACAATGCCTTTAAGGTGTTACAAAAGAAATACTGGAAAGTAAATCTAAACTAGAAATAATAAAAGACATCAGAAGTCCCATTGTCGTTTTCCTTTCGTGATGACATAATCGTTGATTATCCTCTCATTCTCAAGTTGCCTTGTAAGCTTCAAGATCTTCCTCTCCTGCTCAGGATACTTCTCCCTGTAAGTATCCCTTTGTTCCTTTAACTGGATCAAAGATCTCTTCAATGCCCCAATATCAGTAGGCATATAGGGATGGAGGACTGTATAAGGAACCCCTTCTTCATTAGTATGCTCTACAATCACCGGCAAAACAGCTTCATATGGCATTCCCAACTTTTGAGCACGGGCTCGAACCCACTGGAGATAAGGTTGCATCGGGAGAGAAGTCTTCACTCCTAGATCATGCGGGTCAGACCTGTTCACCATGCCCCAAGCTCGTATAAACCTGCGGTGATGCCCATCAATGTCCCCCTTGTAGTCAAAGACAATATTTGTAAGCAGCAGCTCATGAGGACCGTCTCTCCGAGCTCGTCCAAACTGTCATAAAGCCAAACAAGGATTGTAGGTTATACCCCCTCGAATTCAAAGCAACAGAACATTAGGGTATTCCCCACATCGATCAATGACAGCTACTCTTTCCATATCTTTAGAACTCCAAAGGATGTCCGATTGAGCAAGGGACATGATTCTATAAGCCCAACCTACACCTTCCTCATTCCTCAATACAGACTTGGGGAGGTGTGAAATAAACCACCTCGCTAGCAGCGGTGTACAACACATGAGGGTTCCCCTTCTCCGCACAGTACGGGTAAAGAGAGCATGTAAAATATCACCTAGAAGAGTAGGCACTGGGTTACGAGACATGAAGATCTTAACTGCGTTCACATCTATGAAATAATCTGGATTCGGCAAAAGAACCAGGCCATAGATGAGGAGAGCCAAGATGTCTTCAAATGCTTGAAAGTTCAAACTATCCCACAACTGTTGAGCTTGATCGATCAAAAACTTAGCCAAGAAACCTTTAACCCTGCTCCGTGTCTCCCAGTTAGATATTACATCAGCCCTTTTTAGATGTAAGGCTGAAGCAATATCCTCAGGTTTAGGAACCTCCTCTAAACCTGTGAAGGGTGTCTGCTCGAGGATAGATATGCCTAGTAAATCAAAAAACTCCTCCAAAGTAGGGACTAGCTGATAATCCGGGAAGGTAAAACAATGATGCAATGGGTCAAAGAACTGGAACAGCATGCTCATCATTTGCTCATCCAACTTTGAAGTGACCAGGCTAAGGAGATGACCATGTCTTCTAACAAAGGAAGAAGTATCAGGAACTTTTGAAACTAACTCTCTGAGATGAGCATGGATTTGCACGAAGTTGACTCGAATGGTATTTCTGTGCATAGAAGCCATAATCTGCAAAACTGAACAAAGATGAATCCCCTTGGTCTTTGAAATGGTTAGTCTAATGAAATATGCATGCTATGTCATGATAAAACACACAACAGGTATAGAAGGTATCTAACATGGTAAAGGCAAACAAGTCACACAATAGCCTCTTGCAGTTTAGTTGGTTCAACTTGTCCTAATAATAGTAACCGGGTTCTAGAGGTTCTCAATATCACTGACCATCCTCCATCGGTCATGGTTTCAGCTCACGCAATCTTTTCTTGCAGCCGGAACTATCTCCAGAGTATGGTCTCAATGAGTGTAGCATCGAGTATCAACCAGTTCCCAGCTCTACACTGAGACCGGCTATCTCACCACTTCCTATGGCCAAGTTGGTCAATTATAGGTTCTAAGGTCAGTTGATGCTTAACGACCCATATAGCAGCCCCGTATTCTCCTTGTTCCTCCACAAGGGATATCAGTACCAACTAATGTGCCACATTAACGTAGCTACTGCTTCAACCGTATCGGTCTACGCTGTACAGTTCCCTCACAGTTTATTGCTACTTACCTAAAAGGTGTTCCCCAGATCCGAGTTAGGATCTATAGTAACTCCGATACAAAGCCCACAAAGATAAAGCAATCAAATTAAACAATAGAAAATAATATGATGAACTATTCCTAAGGTATACCCCACTTATTTGTCCCCAGCAGAGTCGCCAATTTTGTGATACGGTGGCCAGAACCGGGACTGTTTTAGGAATGCTGGTTTGCGTTTTAAGTTTTGTGTTTGCAAAATGTCGCGGTAAGCAAGAGTCTCCATTGAATTTTATTTTATCCAACAAGGAAAGGAAAAAAGCACAGAAAAATTCCTTTTTCGAGATATTCTGAGTACGGGGGGTAGATTATAGAAAGGGGAGGTATTAGCACCCTTTCTATCCGTAGTTATCTACGGGCTCTTAGGTACTTGCTCATCATTTTCAAAATTTCTTCTTTGTGTTTGTGTGATTTGAAAAGTTTTCGTTTTGACTTCGATTTAACTCTTGCTTCTGTCTTCAAGAGTGTTACGAAGTGCTTTTGAAAAACTTTGTTTGAAAAGAAGTGTAAGTGTGAAAAAGTTTGTTTAGATTGAACAAGTACTTAAGAGTTAATCTACCTACTCGAAAAAAGAATCGTTCTATGTTAGTTTCCTTTAGATAGCGATATCCCACTATTAGTGAGTAGGTAGCACCGTCGTTGGAGTCTTAAGGGTCAATTCGAAAGGGACGTACGGTCACTAAGGCAATGTTAGGACGTCTTAGTAATAACCCTAATGTCTTAAGATCAACATTCGAGGCAACTATATCCGAGGCAACCATTCTGAGGCAACTTTGATCTTTGAGACAAAAGGACGACCACTAAAGCATCCTATACCTAATGACCGTTTATCGAAGGCAACCGAAGTGGGAGTATACCCTAAGAGTGCGCATGTGCGAGTGATTTAATTTCAAGTTTATTATCTTTGCACATTTAGGGTTAGCTAACTATTTTAAAGTTAATCATACATTCTTGTCATGCATCCCTAATTATTCACACATCTAACAGTTTAATATTTTGCGGAATTTAAAGTGCAGAAATTAAACTACGCTATTACAAGGCTTCGGGTATTTACATAGCCAAAAATAAATCCTTAAAAAATAAAGCGATAAATGAAAATAAAAGACCTAATTAAACTATTACAACTTGTTAGCAATTACATTAATAGGATAAAAATAAATGATAAAGCGCGCACGAGGAAATTTAGATCGGTAGAGAACTAGGGTTTTGACCCCTTCTAACCTAATCGAAGGCAAAATTGTTTTTTGTTGCTTTTAAGAAAAAAATTAGGTTTTAAATTAAATACTAAATTAATTAGCTAATTAAATTAATTAATGAAAATAAATAAATGGCCTATTTTTGTGTTTTTGGTTATTTTAAGAAAAGAAAATATAATTAAGTTAAAAAAACCCTAATTGCTCTAATTAATTTTAATTTATTTATAAAAGAAATTAAAGTTATCTAAAAATAACCTAATTAATTAATTAATTTTTGTTATAAAAAATAAATCTAATTCTAATTGGATAAAAAACATTTTTTGTGATTTTTGATAAAAGAAAATAATTAATTTGTTAGTGAAAATAGATAAACTAAATTAATTAAACAAAATATAAAAGAAAAAAAGAAGAATTGGGCCTGAGAAGTCAGCAGAACGGGGGGTGTGGAAATCAGATTTCTGGGCCCAAAATGAATGATTCACGTTGACTTGCAAGATCCCATGCTTTGCGTTGACTAGGTCCCATGATGGTCCTTAAATGATGGCCTTCAGATCTAGATGGTTGGTGATCTGATGGTTATGAGATGATGCCCCATGGTGGCCTTAGTGCCTTGTGGAACATTAGATCTGTAGAGAAAAATCCAGAAAATGCAAATGTTGGAGGCAGTGGTCGAACCCCTGACCTCAAGCCCCCCAATGCCTTAACGCTTGCCTGGCCACCACTGGTCCAATTGATTCAATTGATTATTAAATGAAACAAAAATAACAAAAGGAATAAAATGACGCAGCTATAAACACGCGCGCAAATTCAAACCAGCGAATGGGATGGAGGCACGTATGTCATCTTCCTCCTTGCACCGTTGGTAAAAGTTACAGACTTTTACCTACGGCACCATGTCCGTTGCTACAGGTCCTGCAATTCTCAAAATCTAATACAAACGTGATAAATAAAAACTAATGCCATGGATAGGTTCGTCTGGACCTGCTGAGCACAATGATGCCCCTTTCATGGCCCAATTTCACCTGTATGGAAAGATCCCAAATCAAAGCAACAAACCCTAACTATGTCAAACTCTAATACAGTGCATGAAAATGAAATTAAATGTTACAGAAAGCTTGCAAATGTGATGGTGAACAAGAATATACAATTATTTCATGCTAGAGATGCCAAGATTGTGAAATTTGAATTCAATAAAGAGCCCTTGTCGTGGCTGACTTAGTTATAGGGTTGGAAACTCTTTGTTCTTGATTGGTTTAGGTTCCTTATGATCCCAGGAAGCGATTGGGATGGTCAGGAGGCTTTGTAATTGCTTGAAAGTATGAATTTGACTCAGCACATTTTTGGTGTTTTTTCAAGTTTTGTTCTTGTTCTTGCGCCTCTCTCCAGCCTTGCTTTAGGTCTGCAAATGATCCTTGTGTATTGAGGAATGAATTAGGGTTGACAACCTGGTCTCAATCTTCCTCCATCATTGCTTTTGATTTTGATTTGATTCCTTTGAATATCTTTCCAAAAATAGTCCAAATTCAATCTTTTTGTGCACACCAAGCCTTTACATGAATTCAATCTCATGCTAGCTGGTAATAGGACCTGAAACATGTGCAAAATCTTGAGATTTCAATGTTTTGGATTTTCTCATGATTTGTTTTGATTTAAATTAATTTAATTCAAATCAAAATCAAAATAAATAATAAAAACAAGATAATGATAAGTGGCGAGGGCTAGGGCTCGTGGACCATGTTTCCAACTCAAAACAAGTGCAAAAAGTTAGGCACATTAAGCAAAATTTGCAATTTTAGGCATAGTTGACTTTTGACAATTTTGCAAAAAGGGTCAACTTCACCAATGCATAACTTCCTCAAGTTTGACTCTTTGAAGGTGTTCTTGGACTTTTTAGAAAGCTTTATATGTCCTCTAAGAAATCCTTTTGGTCTCATCTCAATTTGGTATTCCATTCTCATGTATGAATATTTGACAAAAAAGGTGTTTTTGTTGACTTTTCAAAATGACCTATAATGTCCAAATTCATAACTTCTTGTGAGTGCATATTTTCAACTTGGGAGATGAGTATGAATTGACAAAATTGCTTCCTCTTAAAAATGAGATTTGGATGGGTCATTTCTCATAAAGTATGAGAAAGTTATGCTTGGTCAAAGTTGAGTTGACTTTTCCTACAAAACCCTAATTTAGCAACTTTTGGTTCTTGATGAATTATGAGAAATTATGGATGAATCATGATCAACCCTTGATCAGATGATGAAATATACTTCAAAATACGGATGTTGACCAAGAATCTTGAAGTTTGACTGTATGTGGGCCATAGTTGACTTTTGCCCAAACACAGTCGATTTTTAGGCTTTTGAGCAATTGACTGAGCAAACTTCCTCTGCAAGGCTTGAAACTTGACATGAATGGTGTTGAGAACATATTAGGACAATGGTGAGCATTTTGGGTCCCTTGGACTCAAGTATCTTGATGCAACATGAAACCCTAATTTGAGGTAGACTTCCTTAGGAGAGAGCTTGTCTGGCCAACCCTTGGAATTCCTTGAGTAACTTGAGAATTTTCTTGAAATGTCATGAGAAATATGAGAGGGAAAATTTTGGGGTACAACAAATACCTAATAATCAACATGAACCATAAAAAGCTTTAATGATACATGGACTATTTGGTTACTATCCTTGGCATTATGGAGTTTTGGAGTTCTTGGACATAGGCTTAGAAACCTTGGTCTATGTTGGAGACCTTGTGACCTTAATTGATATTTCATATGGATTTTTTGAGGTTTACCTCAAGACATTGGGTTGTTTGTTTGTTTTGTGTGCAGGTTATTGTGATTACATTCTTTTTTTGTAATCTGGAATTCACCCGTATACAGTTGTTACTCTGCTCAATTTTTGCGAAGACTTAATACATTTGCAGTTCAGTTCTCTCAACAGTTCTAGTATCTTTGCTTGCTTGGTTTCAATCCAAAGAATTGGAATTCTATCTTGACTCATAATGTCAAGTTTTGGCTTCTTGTTGGTTAGACGGTTCTTATCCCTAGCTTTTACCTCATGCTTTAGGATAGTCTCTTCTTCTCCTTCCATCTTCTTTAATTTTAAAAATCTTATCCCTCCTTTTGAAAACTCTTCTTGGTTTTAAATTTGAACCACTTTCATAATAAACTTGGACTCATATCCATGCATTTTCAAAACATTTTCATAAATAAACTTCAATCAACTTAATAGTACCTTGACATTTTTTTGAGAAGACTAAAAGTCAATCAATCTCATTTCAAACTATTTTTCCACTTTGGCTTTTTATTTTAAAACCTTTCTCAAAAGATTAGACTCTTGTAAATCCTTATAGTGATGAAAACAACTATACTTCTACAATATGTATTGAAGAGAGATATTTTCCACTTGGGTGTTGAGTGAGGCATTGCTGATTTTAAAATCCAATCCATATCCTCCACTTTGAGATGATGCAAATTCTCTTTTCTCATGATTGTGGGTAGTAAGTATGTTTTCCACATGGACAATGGCAATGATGTCTTATCTCATAAAATTAACCACCACACTTGTGTTTTAAGATTTTCAAAAGAGGAACTACGTGTATCCTGATCCCCTATTGCCCGGAAGGTGGTACGTAGGCACTAAAGGTTCACAATCATGGGCGGTGCAAAAATCATAAAAAAAATACTTCTTTTATCACCTCCACCATCTATTTTCTTTACATACAACATTTTATAGCCAAAATATACATATTTTTCAAAGAGGTTTCTACGGAGTACCATAGATGTTTAGGATGCTAATACCTTCCCTTTGCATAACCAACCCCCTTAACTAGAATCTTTCCTCCATCTTTTGGGTTATTCGCTCTTTTCCTATTCCTTTGGAAACAATAAAGTGCGGTGCCAATTTTTATTTTGATCTGTGTAAGTCTAGTCAATCCAATGGCTTAGTCTTAAACATTTCTACCGCTACACAGGATAAAATCATCTATGTTGCAGATATTTTTAACAGCAAGGTTGAAACACCAGTCTTAACACCTGGATTTTGGATGCCCTCTACACATGACGGGAAGAAAGCATATGTTTCAAAGCCTAGAATTTAAATCATTCGCAGGTTTCAGAGGCAATCAGAAACAAAAGGTTATTGGCTCTGGAACTAATGGGAACGGTAATGAAAATACAGTATCAGAAGCTCTCTAAAGAATCTCAGTTGAATCCAGAAGAGGGTGTCATAATTTTTCAAGCAACTTCTATAAAGCAAGAGAAATATAGTTTTTGCTACTTTTTGATTCTTGACAAAAAAGGGGGAGAATGAAAGATATTTTGGCTCCTATCAGAAGTTGACTCCTATCAGAAGATCTTCAGGGAAGTATTTTATTTTCTTGTTATCTATTTTCTCGTTATCTGAGTATTCTACTCAGGGGGAGTTTTTTATTCTTTGTTCTTTATATTCAATCAAAATATACAAGTTTTTGTCATCATCAAAAAGGAGGAGATTGTTAGAACATAATTTGGTAATTTGGTTCTACATCCCTGTAAGAGTTTTGATGGTAGCAAACACATGATATATATAAAGAACAAATATGCTCGCTAATCAAAGTATCTTTATATGCAGGAAAGTTCTGATGTGAAAAAGATGTTCTAATGTAAGGAGCGTAGAAGATGTGCTAGAACATCACTAGAAGTTCTGATACATCGAGCATAGAAGATGAGAGTATTATGATATAATCAGACGCATCCTTAATAAGAAGAAAATATTTGTGACATGCTTATATGAGTAAGTTCTGTTACAACTTCTGAATGCACCAACACTGTGAAATAGGATCTCTGATACTCTAATCTGTAAAGTTCTGATACAAGCAGTAAGGGACTCCCAACGGTAACATTCATCCTCTGATGTGAAAAGTTCTGAAGCATTACAGTTTATTAATGCATATCAAAAGTAAGGGCTATAAAGAGACAAGAATCTCCTGGTTTGGAAAGATCATTAATTCGTGTTATGAACTTTCCAAAAGAATCTTCTTATGTCACTGTTGCATGGCTTATATAAAGAAGATGAAAAGAAGAATTCAAGTGACGAACTACTGCGCATGAAAAAGAAATGCATATTTACCCAATTCTACCTAGCAATCTTGAATTATGTAATACATCACGGTTGTGATATTGTTTTATTTAGAAAACTTACCTGTACACTTTAATTCATACATTGTTTAGAGAATTTCCTAGAGAAAAAACGGGCTGTGGTTATACTCAAGAAGACTTTGGCAGTTGTCAAAGTAGATTTGTAATCAAGATTGATTAGTGGATTAAGACCTCGTTATAGAGAGGCGAAATCACCTTGGCTGGTGGACTGGAGTAGTTTGAGTTCAAATGAACCAGGATAAAGATCAACGTGTTCTTTCCATTAAGTTTGAAGATCCCAATTCAACCCCCCCCCCCCCCCCCCCCTTCTTGTGTTTTTCCATTCTTCACCTTAGGACTTAACTCTTGATTCATTGGAAAGATAAGACCACAAAGTTTACAATGTGCAAAGAATGGAATCAAATGAATGCTTGAGCTAAAAGTGTTAATGAGTCAAAGTTGAGAAAAAGATGCTGACTTTTTGTACTTAGAAAAATTCTATGTTTTTCTTCAAAAATGACCTATAATGTCTTGCATGCAAACATGGTCTTCCATTTGAAATTTACTCTTGACCAAAAAATATGGTATGAAGTATATCCCTTGAATGACATTTTGAGACTTGAACCTTTTAAAATCTCCAAAAAATGAAAAAGCTATGACTTGGTGAAGTTGGTGAAAATCATGAGATGACCTATAGTCTTTTGAGTCCTTAAGACATCTTTCATGCATTTTAAAGATTTTCATATGAAAGAAGGGTTTAATTTCACATCTTTAATATCATTTTGGAAAAAATGGGCTCAAGGAGATAAAAATTGACCAAGTTATAATCCTTTGAAGTCACATAAGGGAATTTGATGGCCTATCTAGAGGACTTGTAATATTTCTCAACCATTAGGCATCTTCCACATGAAATTTCCTTGAAACTTTTGAAGTGATTTATTGATTACCCTTTAAATATGAGCATGTCTTTGGAATCACTCAAAAATACCAAAAAATGAGAAAGACATAGCCTTTAGAAGTTTAAAACCCTTGCTCCTAGAGCAACAAAATGCTTTGGAAACCCTTTTCAATTTTGACAAAATTTCTTGCACAAATACTTTTTTCATGTAAATAGAAGTTGTTGAGGATGATAATGAAAAACCATGGAAACCATAAACACTTCCAAATATTTAGAATTGAGGGGAAAATGCACTTGTGACCAAGAAATCAAGAACTTGTCCAATTAGGTCAAACCTCTTCAATCAACCTTTGCATCCTTTGACTTTCTTTGACAAATTATGGAATGATGAATCATAGTAGGCCTTGTCATGATGTCACTTGAAAGCATATTCAATGATGAATCTTGAACCTCAAGGAAATATTGTTGAAGAAGGCATGGAAATAAACTCATGAACCTATAGATCAACCTGATGAAATGTGTTGTGCTTCCACTTATAACATCATCAACTAAATAAATCATTCATAGTATTAATTAGTTAAAAGTTAATTAAAACAAAACCTAGATGATCACAATATACAAGTCAAGGTGCTTGGTGATTCCTCATGAGAAAACTTAAAGACAAGGAGAAAAAACCAAACCCTAATGTGATCTTGTTGTGATTGATTTGATATGAGATTATATAGGGATGTTAGGGGGAAAAATTAGGGTACAACATAAGATGAGTTTGGATATCAACATATTGATGAATGAATGAAATGAGGGCTCTATTTATATAATTTAGGCTTGGGATTATTGGTGGTTAGGAACCAAAAATACGCTTGGTAATTGATTTTGGAGCCAAAATTAAGATCAAGTGGTGCACATGTAATGAAATGAGGGTGCACGATGGAATTTAATTATGATGAGATACATGAACTATTTTTTGGTAATCAATAATAATCTCAAAAAAATAAATTGTAATCATATGCTTCAAACTTGAAAATGCTCTTTTTTTTTGCCAATTCCACGCAGGAAACCAATTTCTCCATATAGGGAAACCAGTTACTGCTGCAAAAACTGGAGTCCAGGTGCAAAAATAGTGAGGGAAACCGATTTCTTGAATATGGGGAATCGGTTTCTACAAGAAAAAAGTGGCAAAAAGCACTGTTGGTTGGATGCTTTGGCTTGATACCTACAAAACACAAATATACAAGAAAACAAAACAAATATTTTTGGTATTTTGGGTTAGAGGTCACTAAAACAAAATGAAACACATACATACAAGATACACAATCAGGGTGCTTGATGATCCCTCAAGGGAAAACCTAAAGATAGAAATGATAGCCAACCCAAATGTGTGATCTCGATGTATTGTGATGATATGAGATGGTAGAGCATCTTAGGGGAAAATTTGGGATATTACAGATACCCTTATTTAAATGTCTTCTATCCAGAGATATGAAGGTTAAAGCCTTGGTTTCAACACGATTGAAGATACTTAAATATAAAACAAGCCCTTTTTAGGCCCTAAGATGCCATTCAACGTTCATGATTATGAATGTAAAAGATGAACTCCATAGGGGAAACAAAACACCACTGGGAAAAACAACAATAATGTAGACAGACTAAGAAAGAGAGTTCAATCAGAAATATAATGTTGGATCAAGCGCTTACCACTGTGCTAAAAGCAATTTCTTGTAGCCAAGGTGCAACTTTATTTCCATATAGTACGAGCATTTTCAGGGGATGCACCTAGTTTGCTAAGCGTCCATGGGTGGGATGTTAAGACCTTTGAATCCCTAAGGTTGACGCTAGATATTTTAATCCAACAATCTCCCCCCCAGTTTCAGCCGGGGGGATTCGAACCCATGACCATGCTCTGATACCACTTATAGGATCAAGCACTTACCGCTACGCTAAAAAAATTTGCTTGTAGCCAAGGTGCAACTTTATTTCCATATAGTACGACCATTTTCAGAGGCTGCACCTAGTTTACTAAGCGCCCATGGGTTGGATGTTAATCCCTTCGAATCCCTAAGGTTGACGCTGGATATTTTAATCTAATAAATAAATCACTGGGGATTGATACGACTCTAGGGATAACTAATGAACATGAAAAGCCAACTTCACAGTTAAAAGAACAAAATGCAGAGTAAGAATTTTACTAGGGAATCCTTAACAATGCAAGCAATAAACCGACAAGGACGTATACTTTGAAAGGATTACCCACTCGAGTGGGGTAAGAAACTTAAATCCGTTGGAGTAAACTCAACTCCGTGGGGGAAAAGAGGACTCAACTCTACTAGGGTAAAGCCCAAAGAGGAGAC
The DNA here is from genome assembly GCA_948472305.1 of Vicia faba. Taxonomy (NCBI): domain Eukaryota; kingdom Viridiplantae; phylum Streptophyta; class Magnoliopsida; order Fabales; family Fabaceae; genus Vicia; species Vicia faba. The sequence continues at coordinate 1,481,949,315 of OX451737.1, forward strand.
ATACGAATCAAGATAACATCATTTCAAAAAATAAGGGTAATACTAACTCAGGGATGACAGTTAAAAGCTGTACTCTATTGGGGTAAAGTCTAATGAGGAGAATGTAATACAAGCCCTATTGAAGACATAAACCTAAATGGGTAGTATATGTCACAGGAGGTGAGTACCATTCTACCGAAGATCTGATAGGTTAACGATGGTAAACTACAAAAGGACACGAGAATAAATACCATCTATCAAAGGCATGTTAGGATAACAATGGTAAACAAAAAAAGTGGACTGAACACCATACTATCAAAGATATGATAGGATAACGATAGTGAAAAACCAAACAGGTGGATTGAGTACCATTCTATCGAAGGTCTAATAGGTTAACAACGGTAACCAACAAGAAGTGGACTGAACACTATACTATCAAAGGTCTGATAGGATAACGATAGTGAACAACCAAACAAGTAGACTGAATACCATTCTATCAAAGATCTGATAGGTTAACAAGGGTAAACAACAAGAAGTGGACTGAACACCACTCTATCAAAGGTCTGATAGGATAATGATAGTGAACAACCAAACAGGTGGACTGAATACCATTCTATGATACGGTGGCAGAACTGACTGTTTAATATTGGTTTTGTGTTTTTTGTTTGCAAATGTCGCGGTAAGCAAGATTCGCCACCGAATTTTCTTTTATCCAACAAAGGAAAGGGTGAAAAGAACAGAAAAAGACCTTTTTCGAGATTTTCTGAGTAAGGAGGGTAGATTATGGAAAAGGAAGGTATTAGCACCCTTTCCATCCGTGGTTTTCCACGGGCTCTTAGGTACTTGCTTGTTTTTTGAAAACTGTTTGTGTTTGTGTGTTTTGAAAGATTTTTTTGTTTGCTTTATGGTAACTCTTGTATCAGTCCTCAAGAGTGTGATAAAGCATTTTTGAAAATAGTTTTTGAAAAGTGTGTAAGTGTGAAAAATTCAGATTTGAGCAAGTACTTAAGAACATTATACCTACTCGAAAAAGGATGTTATTTTCCTCCTATCCTTTAGATAGTGCTATCCTACTATTAGTGAGTAGGTAGCCCTATCGTCGAATGTTGAGGGACAATCGAAGGGACATTTTACAATCACGAAGGCAATTTATGGAGACGCTTCAGCAATTTTCTTTTAGGGACTAGATCATTTACTGAAAGGCAAATGTAGGGTCATCGAGGGACTATGATCTTTTTTTGATTTATGGGTCTTTACTAAAGCGTTCCTGCCTCATGACTGTTTTATTTAAAGGCAACCAAAGCGGGAGATACCTTAGAGGTGCGAGTGTGAGAAGTGTTCGTTTTCCAGTTATATTATCTTGAGGTTAGTGATCTAACAGTTAATTGACTTTATCTTGTCATGCACGCCTAAGTTACTAGCAGTAATATATACAGAAAAATAAAATTGTGAAAATATAAATCTAGACTATTATATGGCTTCGGGGAGGGGGATTTACATTTCAAACCAAATAGGGAAAAGAAAATAAAGCAAAACAGTACATTCTTATTAGCTATTACATCACGTATCACAGTTGCATGAATATAAAATGCAAAGGGAAATAAACGCGCGATAAAGAAATATTACGTCTAAAAAATCCTAAGAAAATGCTAAGTAAAAAAAATCTTTTTGGTTGTTTTTGTTTATTTCAAGAAAAATAATTAAACTAAATCTAACCTTAATTTAAGAAAATAAATATTAAATGAAATTAATCTAATTCTAATATTTTTTTCATTTTTTATTAAGAAAACATTTGAAACATAAATTAAATCCTAAATTCTAGTTCATTTTAAAATAAGAAAGTAGTTAAAATTTAGTTAATTAATTAAAGAAATTCATTATTAATTAAAAAAAAGTCTAAGCCTAATTTTTTTGTGAGTTTTTTTTATTATTTGCTTAATTAAGTAAAGAAGATAAAAGAAATTAAAACATTACAAAAAAAACTAGATGGGCTTGAGATAGTAAAAAAAAAGGGGGTGTGGTTGTTGAATTCGCTAGCCCATGAAGGGAGAGGCCCATATTTGCTTCTGGATCCAATGTGGATTAGTCTTGATGGCACATGGTGAGCCCGTAGATGGAGTGTGCTAGATCTGATCAGATGGACATCTGATGGCACATGTCTGATGGTGTATAATGCACATCTAGCTACGAGGAGCACCAGATCTACATGAAACAAGTTAGAAAATATAAAAATGGAGCTTACTGAGGCGTTTTGTGATGTTTCAGGGCTTGGTAATGATTGCAAAAGTTTCAGGGAGCCTCCAGGAATGTATTTGGATCTTTTGTTTGGACTGAGGAAGGCTGAAACCTAAAATGCAAATTTTACAACTTTGATATTTTTTACAAAATTTTTAGAGCTTTTCCAGGCTGTATATCATATGTTGAAGCTTGCTAATGTGTCCTTTATATAAAGAGGAGGGAGGAGACAAGAGAACAAATGTAATAACAACCATAAACATGTGTTTTTAAAGCCATGAATGATATTTTGTAACTTTTCCAAAGACATGGAATTTTGTCCTTTTTGAATTTGAATGAATGTGGACATTTCTTGCACGAAATTTTATTGGCCTAGGCTGTCCAAAACATCAACCCAAAGCTCAAAGCCCATTTCCAATTATTTTATACATTTTATTTTATATTTATTTGAAATAAATTAAAATAAAGATGAATAAAATAGTTAGAAAATGCAAGGTATGTCAAGAATAATTTTAGAGGTCCTCTATAGGCTTAGGAAGATGTTTGAAGTCAAAAAAATTAAGTCATTGACCTAAAACTTCAAGTTTTCTCAATGCATAATTCTTGAAAGTTCCCAAATTTTCCCAACTTGGGCAAGCCATAAATTGCTCAATTTTTATCTCATGATGATGATCTTGGACTTTTTTTAAAGCCCAAGATGTCTAATTCAACCCCTATTTTGATCAATTTTGCATTTGAAGAATTTATCTTGATGTAAATGGTCTTGACAAAAAGTGCCTTTTGTTGATTTTCTAAAAATTACCTGTAATGTATAAGCTTGTATCTTTCAAATGGTGTATTTCTTGGGCTTGAGGGATAAGGAGAAGTTGTATGGAATTAGATTCTATTCAAAATGAGCTTTGGTTGCGGGAAAATGGATGAAGTATGTGAAAGTTATGTCTGGTCAAAGTTTAGTAGACTTTTCTTATAGAAACCCTAATTTAGCAACTCTTGACTTTTGATAGATTAGGAGCATTTCTTGAGGAATCATGATCAACCCTTGATAAAATGATGGATATCACTTCAAAAGGTTGATGTTGACCAAAAATATTGAAGTTTGACTGCATATGGGCCACAATTGACTTTTGCCCTAGCATAGTTGATTTTCCAACACTTGAGCAATTGACTGAGCAAACTTATTTTGCAAGGCATGAAATTTGGCATGGATGACTTTGAAGACATATTAATACAATGGAGAACATTTTGGACCCTTGGAGCTTAACCATCTTGATGAAAATTGAAACCTTAGTTGGGGGTTCATTGCCTCTGGAAAAGATGACAAAAGACTGTCGGAGATGGGCTTAAAGATGCCATCAAAGGAATATGACGGAGAGTCATCAGAGATGGGCATAAAGATGACATCCAAAATAGATTCTTACTTTGTAAGAAGTATCTTTGTGGGGATTCTTGTTCCTTTTGTCCAAGGAGGAGTCCGCTAGGGAATGTTTTTTTAGAGGAATAAAGTCTAGGAGCTTCAGTTGTCCATTACTCTACTGAGGAGTCATCCCTTGACTGAAGAGACGGAAGTGAACTGCTATCTAGTCAGGATCCAGGCTTCGCAGTGACTTGCTAAGGATGATAAGGCTGACTACTATCTGGTCGAATTCCAGGCTTCACAATGACTTACTGGGGAAATGAGATTAAACTATCATCTGGTCATAGTCTAGGCTTTGTAGTTTCTCAAACTGGAATAGAAATCAGAAAAATCTTAGTGTCGATTTAACTGAACCAGAGAAAGTATCTACCAGAAAAGAATCAGTAACAAATCAAAAGTCGATTCGAAATTTATTGAATACTTGAAGTATCCCGAAATTTGTCCAACAGACATAAGGTTACCCTGATATAGCATACCCTTACGACTCTTTGGGAAAGTAGGCAAGGCTGATAATGTAACGCTTACTCGGGTTTGATAACGAGGCAGATGGTTTCGAACTTAAGAGCATAATTTTGTATATCTTGGTTTGTTCACCCATTTGGAGGATGAATACAACAATAATTGATGATGCATGGCTACTTGAAGACTGAGGCCATGGGTTATGTTCGCGAATCGTTGTGTGAAGTCTGATGCGATAGGCTGGATTTTGTGGAATAAAGGAACACATTTCTGCATGAAGTCCAATGCAATGGGTTAAAGTTTTTTTTTCTTTTGAGCATCACAGTATGAAGTCTGAGACGATGGTCTGAGTTTGGGTAATGCATTACGGCTTAGAGGCAACGTGTTGAATTTTGAGGATACATTGCGGCTTAGAGGCAATGCACTGAGATTTGAGAATTCATTGCGGCTTAGAGAAAATGTAATGGGTTTTGAAAATGTGTCACGGCTTAGAGGCTACATTTTGAGTTTGTGAATACATTGTGGCTTAGAGGCAATGTGTTGAGTTTTGAGGATGCATTGCTGCTTAGAGGCAATGCCCTGAGTTTGTGAATACATTCCGAATTAGAGGCAATGTGTTGATATGGATAATACATTGCGGCTTAGAGGCAATCTGTTGAGTTTGCGAATACGTTGCGGCTTAGAGGCAATGTTTTGAGTTTCGAAGATACATTGCGGCTTAAAGGCAATGTTCTGAGTTTTGCGGATACATTGCGGCTTAGAGGCAATCTTCTGGATTTTGCAAATACATTGTGTCTCAGAGGCAATGTACTAGATTTGTAAGGAACTCATCACTGCGGGAAGATTTAAGTGATGGGATGAATGTGTCACGGCATGAAAACTGAGGTGACGGGTTGAAGCATAGGAGGTGTATTGCGTTGGTCGACCCTTAGATAGTTAAATCGAGGGTGAAATCATTTGTCTGTTTTCTATGTGATATATGTGTACGTATGCGTATTGAATGTTGTATGTATACGAATTGTATAATGTTTGACACTGATATGGAACCCTGAGTGTATTGAATATTGAATTGTATAAGGTATGTATGCTTGAGATATGCAAAATGTGCGTATGTATGAAATGTGCGTAAGATGCGCGTATGCCTCGACATGTTATGCAGACTATTTCCGGCATTCTCATCATTAAACCATTGGTTTAGAGTTATCAATTATTGGCGTTTCATGTGGTGTCATCGTGGCATTGTTGATCTTGAACATAGTGGACCACGTTAGCAAAGTTTAAACATTGGTTTCGTATTGTGAGGGCGTGGACGTGGATGTAGACGTAGGTAATGGCTTGTATGGTCTCTGTAAACGCGGGCGTAAGTGTAGACATTGTAAGTCAGACATAGGTTCTGACATGGACGTAGCCTTTGCGTAGGGATGCGTAGATTTATGTATAGACTTTGTATCCTTCAGTGCAAGCATAGGCGAAGACATGTGCGTGGTCGTAGACTTCATGTACAGGCGTGTAGATATGCATAGGTACAGATGTAGACATGTGTATAGATTTTTTGTGTTGCAAGACGTAGGAGTAGTTGTGTGTATGGATGTAGACGTGGATTTTCCTTCGAAATTTTTCTAACCAAATCCTTTTTTTGATATTTTGTCAAATGCTTTTATTCTGTTAATTCCCCAAAATGATTTCATGACAATATTCATAAGCAATAATCGTAGTATTTTTGTAAACAAATCTGAGAAAAGAAAAAAATAATTTGAAAGATATAAAGAAAACGAATGTTTTATTGATATGCCTCAGAGTAGGCGAGAATACAAGATGCAATTCCTAGAAAGAGGTAATTACAGAAAGTCTTAAAACAGTAAATGGCAATGAAAAAAATGATAATCGTTATTGTTGTTCCCCCATAACTTTTGATGATCTTATCTCCTTTGCTTCTGAGTTGTATGCTTCCAACCTATCCTCCCGTCAGTGGTTCATAGTCATAGCTCTTTAGATCGCAATCTCTTTGTTCTTTATTTCTTTGTAGGAAATCCTTAACTTTTGCCTGGATTACCCTTTCGGGTTTTCAATCCACCGGGATAATTTTCTTGTTATATGCCTCTAATTTTTGCCTGGATCTCCCTTTAGGGTTTTCGATACACCGGGACGCTCCTTTTTGTCAAAGTCTTCTTTTTAGGGGTTCGAGCTTAGCGAGCTTTTTATGCATAGTATTTTTTGATTGCGTCTGAATTGGCCGAATGCAGTAGTTCTTCCCCATCCATTATTGTGAGGACGAGACCACCCACATAGAATATTGTTTTGACTACGTATGGACCTTCGTAGTTGGGTGTCCATTTACCACGTGAATCAAGGCGAGGTAGGAAAATCTTCTTGAGCACTAGATCCCCTTCCTTGAATATTTGAGGGCGTACTTTCTTGTAAAAGGCCCACTTCATTCTCTTATGATGTAACTGACTATGACACAAAGCCGTTAATCGTTTTCCTTCAATGAGGTTGAGCTGGTAAAGTCGAGCCTACACCCACTTTGCTTCTTCCAGCTTTGTTTCCCTCAGGACTCGGAGTTAGGGTATCTCAACTTCCACTGGGAGTATTGCCACCATGCCATATACTAGTGAGAAAGGAGTCGCGCGTGTTGATGTGCGTACATAAGTGCGATAGCCATGCAAAGAGAAGGGAAGAATTTCGTGCCAATCTTTATATGTCTTTACCATTTTCTGGATGATCTTCTTGATATTTTTGTTGGCTTCTTCAACGACCCAGTTCATCTTTGGTCTGTATGGTGAGGAATTATGATGCTTGATTTTGAAGTCGTCGCATAGTTCCTTCATCATCTTGTTGTTTAAATTAGACCCGCAGTCTGTAATTATCTGACTTGGGACACCGTACCTGCATATGATGTTCTGTTCGATGAAGCGGGTAACCACTTGACTTGTTACGATGGCGTAGGACGCTTCTTTTACCCACTTGGTAAAGTAGTCGATGGCTACCAATATAAAGTGGTTTCCGTTGGATGCTTTCGGCTCGATCATGCCAATCATATCAATTCCCCACATTGACAATGGCCAATGGGAGCTCATGACGTTTAGAGGAGTCGGGGGTACATTTATCTTGTCGACATAGATCTGACATTTATGACACGTCTTCGTGTAATGATATCAATCAGCTTCCATTGTTAACCAGTCATACCCTGCTCGCAGAATCTTTCTAGCCATGGCGTGCCCGTTTGTATGGGTTTCGAAAGTGCCTTTGTGGATTTCTCTCATGAGCGTGTTTGCTTCTTGCTTTTCGACACATCTGAGTAGTACCATGTCGTAGTTTATTTTATATACCACTCCATTACTCAGAAAGAATTTTGAAGCTAAACTTCGCAAGGTTCGCTTGTCAATGATAGAGGCATTTTCTGGATATTCCTGTCATTCCAGGTACTTCTTGATGTCGTAAAACCAAGGTTTGTTGTCAGGTCCTTCCTCAATAGTAAGGCATTGTGCAGGCTCTTCGAAATATCTGATCGTAATACGTGGTTCATGATTTGGCTAAGTCACTTTGAACATAGCTGATAGGGTTTCCAGAGCGTCTACCATTTGATTTTCTTCTCGTGGGATATGACTGAAAGTGATTTCTGTAAATTCTACGGCTAACTTTAAAACATGATCTCGATATGGAATCATTTTAGGGTGTTTAGTATCCCATTCGCCATTAACCTGGTATATGACTAACATAGAATCCCCAAACACTTCAAGGTGCTTTATTCTCAAATCGATGGCAGCTTCTAGTCCTAGTATACAGGCTTCGTATTCGGCGACGTTGTTGGTGCACTCAAAACATAACCTTGCAGTGTAGGGTTTGTAATAATTCTTAGGGGATGTTAATACTTCCCCTACACCATGACCTAGCGCATTTGAAGCCTCGTCGAACATGAGTGTCCAACGTGCCCCTGGCTCGGGCCCTTCATCAGGTCCTGGTATTCCATAGTCAGCTATAAATATGACATCATCTTCGGGTAAGTCGAACTTCATGGACTGATATTCGGATAGCAGTTGGTGAGCTAGATGGTCAGCTAGTATACTACCTTTTATTGCCTTTTGTGTGACATATTGGATGTCTTACTCTAATAGTAGCATCTGCCATCGTGCGATTCTTCCAGTAAGAGTTGGCTTTTCAAACATGTACTTTAGAGGATCCATTCTTGCTATTAACCATGTAGTATAGGTTAACATATATTGCCTCAACCTTTTGGTAGCCCAAGCCAATGCGCAACAGGTTTTCTCAAGGAGTGAGTACCTGGTTTCGCAGTCAGTGAATTTCTTGTTGAGGTAATAGATCGCATGCTCCTTTCTACCTATTTCATCCTGTTGTCCCAAAACACAACCCATTGACCCTTCGAACACTGTCAAGCACATGATGAGTGGCCTTCCGGGGATTGGTGGCATTAAGATTAGTGGCTCTTGCAGATACTGTTTTATCATCTCGAAGGCAGTTTGACAATCATCATTCCATACTTTTGTCTGATATTTTCGTAATAATTTGAATATTGGCTCGCACATAGCTGTTAGATGCGATATGAACCTTTAGATATAGTTTAATCGCCCTAAGAAACCACATACTTCTTTTTCTGTCTTTGGAGCGGGCATCTCTTGTATAGCTTTTACTTTGTCGGGAGCCACCTTGATACCCCGCTGGCTTACAATAAAACCTAACAATTTGTCTGATCTGACGCCAAATGTGCATTTATTCGGGTTTAACCTTAATTTGAACTTACGCAGACGCTCAAATAACTTTTGCAGATGTATGATGTGTTCCTCCTCTGTATGGGATTTGGAAATCATATCATCTACATATACTTCAACCTCCTTGTGGATCATATCATGGAATAACGTGACCATTTCCCTCTGATAGGTTGCCCATGCATTCTTTAGATCGAATGGCATTACTTTGTAGCAGAAAGTTCCCCAAGGTGTCATGAAAGTGGTCTTTTCCATGTCTTTAGGTGCCATTTTGATTTGATTATAGCCTGAGAAGCCGTCCATAAATGAGAATATTGAGGCTTGAGCTGTATTATCCACTAGGACATCTATGTGGGGTAACGGGAAATCGTCTCTGGGGCTCGCCTTGTTTAGGTCTCGATAATCTACGCACATGCGCACTTTGCCATCCTTCTTGGGTACTGGTACAATGTTAGCTATCCAAGGTGGATAATCTACCACTGCTAGGAACCCTGCATCAAATTGTTTGAGAACCTCTTCTCTGATTTTACTGGACATATCTGGATGAGTTCTTCTGAGTTTTTTTCTGACTGGAGAATAACCTTCTTTGAGAGATAGTTTGTGCACCAAGATGTCTGTATCCAACCCTGGCATGTCCCTGTAGGACCAAGCGAATATATCCACATACTCGTGTAATAGCTTGATTATTTTATCTTTGACGCTCTGCTCCAACATTTCCCCTAGCTTGATTTCTTTCAGATCTCCCTCTGTGCCCAGGTTAGTGGTCTCAATATGCTCTCGATATGGTTGTATACTGTTAGCCTTTCGCTCTATTTCCCTTTCCATTTTCTCGGATAGTTCAAGATCTTCATCATCTTCCTCTCTGACTTGGTGGATAGGAACATCAAAATCGTATTGGGTCATAGCAGTAACGTTATCGGTAATTTTAGGCATGGATCTTCACATTTATCATGTTTTGGTGCATATTTTAGTGCTTGGAATTTGAAAATGCGTATGCAGAGAAAGTATTGCCATTTTTAAATTTAATAGATAAATGCAAAACGAAAGACTAGGATCTTAATTTAAAACAAAATATACCTTTTATTATTTATAAATATTGTCTGAAATAAGAACAGGGAAAACCCTTACAAGCAACCCTATGCCTCAGGTTTGACATAGGTTCTTTCAAAACAATAAATATTACTTAGAAAAGAAAAATATCTCAGGAATCTCCACAGCAGTCCATCCTTTGAGCTCTTCTCCCGAGGCGCCCTCTCTGATGAAGTTGGTTGCCCTTTTGGTATTGATTTTGCTTGATATTATTCCCACGTGCCTGCCATGCTCTGTTCCTTTGCTGACGAAAGTTTCTTGGATTTGAGGGAAACATGCTTTTGCCTTTCAGAGTGGCCTTCGGCGATTCATAGCCCAAACCAAAGCGATTCTTCTTCTCAGGAATTTCTGGGAGCTTTCCCCAGCGTTTCAAGGCATTACCTCCCATAGTCATTTTCAAATTTCTCCATTATGTCACTTTAGTCTTGTTACCCTTCCCAAACGGTAATGTTACCATTGAAGCAATTTCCAAGGCTTGGAACGAGGTAGCTATGCAGTCTTCATCTGCACTGATATACCTACCTGTATGATTCAATGTGGCTTACAAAAATGTCTTCCTCGCCGTCGATTATGATTAACTTTCCTTCCACTAGGAACTTTAATTTTTGATGCAGGGTCGAGGTTACTGCCCCTGCCGCATGGATCCAAGGTCTCCCCAGTAAGCAAGTGTATGCTGGTTCGATGTCCATGACCTGGAAAGTGACATTTAAGATATGCGGCCCAATCTTAACTGGAAGGTCCACCTCTCTTAACACCGAGCTTCGAGAACCGTCAAATGCCTTTACTATCGTAGAACTTAGTCTCATTATCACATCGTATATTGTTAACTTTACGAGACTTGACTTCGGAAACACATTAAGAGCGGAACCGGTGTCAGTAAGAACCCTGGACAAATGGGTAGTACCTATTTTCATAGTAATGTGAAGTGCTTCGTTATGGGCCCGACCTTGTGGCGGTAATTCACTATTGTTGAAACCCAGGTAGGATCCGGACGTGAGATTTTCTACGACATTGTCAAATTGATTTACTGAAATTTCTTTTGCGACATGAGCGGAACTTAACACCTTCATCAAAAAATCCTGGTGTGCTTCAGAGTTGATTAGTAGCGAGAGTATGGAGATTTTTGTTGGAGTTTGATGGAGCTAATCCACCACTCTGTAGTCACTCTTTTTGATTATTTTCAAAAATTCTTTTTCCTCTTGATCAGTAAAGTCTTTGTTTGGAGATTTTGTTTCTTGATTTGTATCAACCACTGATTTTCATTTGTCCTTCATTGGAATCACATCCATCTTTTTTGATAGTTCGGCTCCAAAAATTCGACCACTTCGGGTCATACCCCCTGTCCCTGCTATGTTTGAAATTACAGGTCCCTGAATCGGGGATGGCCCACTTTCCTGCTTCACTCCATTGATGTAAACGGTTGAGTCATAACTCCATGGTACTTCCTTGTTATTTTCATAAGGGATAGGTGACAGTCCCTTAATTACCATCGTGACTTTTGGAGTGGTGGGTATTAAGAGGGTCTTCTTAGGTGCCCTTCTTGTAATCTTTGTTGATTCTCCCCATGGGATGACTAGAGTCTTCTTAGTAAAACTTGGGGCCTGGAAAGGGATTACCAGTGGATTTTTCCCTCCAATCGTGGCTACATATTTTTCTTCAGGGTACAGTCTGAATTGGACTATCCCCGGATCCACCAGATTTTCCAGAGTTGTTTCAAAAGCTTTATTATGCTCTAACAAGAATCCTCATTCGAACAGATATTCTTTCAACAAGTTCATAGAGGTTTTCGCCTTTATGGTTGCCCCAAAGTCAGTGACCACCTCAATTGCATTTATTGTTGGTCCATCATGCGGAGGCATAGGGTTTTATTTGATGTTAGGCTTATCAAAGGTGATATCTTGAGACTCTAACAGATCCTGAACCTTATGCTTGAATGCCCAACATTGTTCTATGGTGTGCCCTGGAGAATTATCATGGTACTCACACCTAGCGTTGGCATTGTATCTTTGCGGGAGTGACCCGACTGGAGGAGCTAAAGGCTTGATTTCTACCAAGGATGCCTTAACCAAGTGTTGTAATAACTGGCTTGGTGGCATGGGTAGTGGATCAGAATTTATGGCTGGCCTTTTAAATTTGTCTTTCCTTTGTCCTTGTGGGATCACCAATGGCTGAGATGTCCTTGGTTGTGAGGCTACAACATTGACTTCTCCCTCCTTCCTACTTGGGAAATTTGAAGCCGATCTTTTTGAATTGTAAGGGGCATTTGATGACCCCCCCTGATATCTTCCCACTTTTCAAACCAGTTTCGATTCTTTCGCAAATAGTATCTAGGTCTAAGAATCCTGACGAGACACTTCCCACCATTTTCTCATAATAAAGCCCTTGTAAGGTTCCCATGAACATGTCTACAAGTTCTTTTTCCAGCAATGGTGGTTGTACACGGGATTCCATCTCCCTCCATCTTTGAGCATATTCTTTGAAGGGCTCTTCCTTCTTTTGGGAGAGATTTTGGAGTTGCAAGCGAGTAGGCGCCATGTCCAAGTTATACTTGTAATGCTTCAAGAAAGCATTATCAAGATCCACCCAAGTTTGGATATGAGTTCGTTTCAACTGCATGTACCAGTCTAAAGATACCCCACTTAGACTGTCTTGGAAACAATGAATCATTAGTTTTTGATCATGGGCATGGGCGTGCATCTTTCTGCAATACATACGAAGATGATTCCTTGGGCAAGTGAGCCCTTTATACTTTCCAAAATTGGTTACTTTGAATTTTGGCGGTTCCACCACATCAGGGACTAAACCCATTTCTAGAGCATCTACTTCGAAAGCATCGAAACCCTCCAAAGCTTTTAGTCTTTCTTCCAGGGCTTTATACAGATTCATTACCAGTGGGTTATCTGCAACATGAGTACTAGTTGTCTTTGTTAGAACAATGTTTGAATCTAGTACCCTATATTTAAGTTTTGATGATAACAAAGTGAAAAGATATAGTAGTTAAATATTTTATGAGTGAATTATATGCTGCCTAAAATTACTATGCTCTGACTTGCAGATATGCTGATTAAAATAAGCAAGATCACGTTTTCAGCATCAGAATATGAGTTTGCACATCAGCATCAGAAGTTGCTGAATCAGAACGTCAAGATCAGATGATCAACGCTTGCACATGCTGAAGCTTGATGAACAGAACTGCGCGTAAAACACTCTGATACAGAAACAAATTAGTTCATCAGCAGCGAAGCAGAATCAGAATGAGCCAAGCCAGATCGTGCATTGAAGAAGCAACGGTACTGTGCATTGAAAGCTAATCAATACCAACGGCATCATTCTAGACAAGATCTGCTCAAAAAGGAAAGCTTGTTAATAGCATTGAATCAAGAATATTTGCTTCAACGTACATCTTCTCAAAGTGCTATATAAACCAAGCTTTGAAGATTATCACGGCTAATGCTTCCAAACTCTCTACACGCACAAAGCTGAACAATAATCTTCACTCTACAAGTTTTGCTAAACCAACAAACTCTGATACTTTATTAGCGTTTAGCATCCTAGTATTCTAAGCTTCATTTGTGTAAACATCACAGTTGTGATATAGTTTTGTAGAAACATTCACACACATTTGATTATACCTTTGTAAGAAAGTGTTGCCTTGACAAACCGGATTGTGGTTTGAATCAAGAAGGTTTTAGCAGTTGCTAAAGCAGATTTGTATTCAGTTGAATATAGTGAATTAAGACCTCGTTGGAGAGAGGCGAAATCACCTTGAACGGGTGGACTGGAGTAGTTTGAGATCAAACGAACCAGGATAAAAATACCTTGTCATTTGCTTTAAGTTTCCAGTTTTACAATTCAACCCCCCCCCTTCTTGTGTTTTTCACCCCTTCAGTCTTCAAGGGTTCCTGGTGAGCATCCGCTGGGTCATGATCTCCGTATTGCAAGTCTAAGTAATTATCTGCATTATTGGTTGGAATTTGTAGGGTATGTGATGCCCCTAATTTTAATGGTGGTGGGATAAATCCTTTAGTTTCAACCTCCTTCTGGGCCATGGCGGACTTTTGGGGTCCTGCTTCCGGCTCTTATCTCAGTTGGTGACCGCTCGATGCACCAATGGTTTGGGCGACTTCTTCAAAAGCTACTATGGGGATTTGATCCTGCCTGTCAATAATGTTCTTCAAAGCTAGAATAAGTTAGCTCAAATCTCCTTTCATAGAGCTTACGTCACCCTCCACTTGGTCAAGATCCTCTTTTAACATAGCTTGAGTCTCCTCGATCTGTTCCATTGCTTTTTGATGATGGGCCCTTGTTTGATATGGATGCCAAGGAGGTGGAGGTCTTCTTTTACCAATGGCTTAACTGGAGAGATTTTTAAAGCAAATGAGTTTTGATATGACATGCAGGTGTTTTATAAATGCATGCGTGCAAATGGATGTGCATGAACATGAAATGATTTCTTGTTTTAACTGTCTTATTCACTTGGTTACATGCTTGTATTTTTAATTATTATTTTATTTGGTGACTAGCTTTAAAATAGACACACCTTATAGATAGGAAAATGAAATTCCTTTATTAAGAGTAACATATTCCAGATATTGAAAAATATTACAACTTGAAATCAAAACTTGTTTGCATAAACATAATTAAAAGGAACTAAATTTCCTAGGCGCGCCTGCATATGTGTGCTCTGAAGCCATAAACCATTACTCGACAAAGCTGTAGAATGTCTTCAACGTCCTTCGAAAGAGGAACCATTACATTCTCTGCTTCTTTTAAACTTCTAGGGATGTCCTCGATGAGATTGCTGGCTAAGAAGACGAGCTTTTCATGTTTGTCTTTGTAGTACCTGTATTCCTAATAAAGATGTGGGATTATCTTATAGTTATCCCTCCCAACTTGGGCGATCTTGGTATACTGCTCTTCCCAATACATCTTTTCACCCCTCATTTCTTTGTAAAGCCTTAGTTGGATGAGGAAATCCTTTTGAAGACCATGCAACTCTCAACATACATGCTCATATTCACGAGTTCTCTGAGTCAGGAGTTTCTTTGCTTCTACCCTTTCAAGGCGTGCTTTGACCTCCGATTTGTGGATGTCTTAAAGTTCAATGGCGAGGTACTTTACTTGCTCTTATTTATCTAGGGAAGCTTGTGCCAAACTTTGGATCTGGGCTCTTAGATTTTCTTCTAGCACCTTCTTGTCATGTGTTGCTTTTTCGTACTACCTGGTTAACCTCCCGATTTCAGCAACGGCCTCTTCTAACCTTTGGTTTTGAGAATCTACGTTGAACGTTGCACTCAACAGTCCTTCGGTTGTATGCTTTCTTTTGAGACTTTCTTTCTCTAATTCCTTTTGACTTTTATCAATTTGCTCGTCCTTTGACTCAAGTATAAGCTGCATTTGTTTCTTTTCCTTGGTCAGATTGAGGAGATTGAGTTCCAATGCTTCTTTCTCCTTTTGAGCTTTCTTCAAGGCATTTTTCAGGTTGTCGACTTCTTCCAAAGATATGGGTGTCATCTCTGGGACCTCTGACTTGTACTCTGGATCTTTCTCGAATGGCATCTTGATAATTTGTACCCTATCATGGATCCACTTGGTGTAGGGTTTTCTTGCTATGGCATTCTTTCTTCCGGCCTTCCTCTTGTTAACCTTGTTCCAGGCTCGAATAACCTTGTTGAGAAACCCTTGGTCTTTTATACCCATATTGTGGATGATAAATTGTTATAGTTATTCGTCTGAAGGTTTGTCTTCCAAAGGATACCCTAGCTGTCGTAGGGCCAAAGTAGAGTTGTAGTTAATACAGCCTTGCGATCTAATCAAAGGGACATTAGGAAAGTCCCCACAACTAATAGTGATGTCACCAATATCCAACTTCCTTGCATACCATAATATGGAGTTTGCAGTGAGGGATCTTAATTTTTGTGGCCACTCACATCTGGTCAATTATGGGATCATATAGTCTTCCTTGTAGAGATGGGTCATGAACCAAGTATATAGAAGAGGGATGCAACAATTTAGCATGCCTCGTCTCTTTTCATACATCATATGCAAAGTGTAATAAATGTCAGCAAGCAAGGCGGGAGTAGGATCCGCATTAAAGACTTTCTCCCCCCAAAATATGCTAATGGTCGCGGGGTCAATATAGTCCACCATCCGAGGAAATAAAATTACACCAAATACCAATAGCCCTAAAAATCAACACAAGATTCCCACTCTTTATAATTAGAAAATTCTAGTTCCTTAGCTTCCAAATATATCCTTTTGATTCCTTGTATTGGGCCTTCTCTTCTATAATTCTGCACCAGTTCAGGGTAGGGGATCCCTATGCCTTTTGCCAAATCTTTAACTTCCACAGTTTGTCCAATACCTACATAGGCCTTTTCTTTGGAAAAATTCAGGATTCTGTCAAATTCTTCCTGAGTCGGTGCTAGCTGGAAGTCTTGGAAGGTGAAACATCTCAATGGAGGGTCATAAAACTGAATTAGGGTAGAGACTGCATCCATTTGAACCTCTACTTTATTCAAGTCAAGGGTATCCCCATAGCGGCGAGCATACATCTTCAGAGCTCTCTCATTTAATTTATCCTTTATAGTTTTGATTTCAGAAAGGTCAGGCTTGCAGGCATTGACGCAGACAAGTTGTTTCCATTTGGTATCCATTTTTAAGACAGTCACCAAAAATATTGATTTTGTTATCTTTTATTTTTTACCCTGTGAATAAGACAGATAAAAGAAACACATGATGAACATGAGATACATATGAATGCATGAGTGTATAAGTGTTGGGTTGAGTAACGGGATTTTGTGACAGGTTTTTTGTGATGGGTACCCCTATAAGGTAGGCTCCTTAATTTTGACCTACGGTAAATCTACCCTCCTAGGAGGTGGTTTCCTTATGGGTATCATGAATAACACCAGATGGAAAAGGCACAAGGGCCTCCCTTAGGCGGAGCCTCTTTACGGACTGAAACTTTCGTCTCAAAGTTGTGAAAGGTCTCGTCATGAGATTTTGGGTTAAGGTCGTTACAAAGAGTCATAGGTGACCTTCCAAAGTCCTACTTGTCTAGAGGATATCTCTCGATACATATTCCTTTTTCGGAAGTTCAACGACTCTAGGCGAAGTTTTCACATAAACTCGCAGGGATGATGTACCCCCTAAGCTAATAGATGAACCTTCTTTTTAAGGTTTATTGAAAATATTTTTTTGAAATAAAAACCCGCCACATAGAAAATATATGATGATAAGAGAATTTGACAGTCAATAAATAAATGCGATAAAATAGATAAATGCAATAAATAAATAAAGAAAAAAAACCCCAAACAAAACATAAACCTAGGGTTAAGAAGAGTCCCTAGCAGAGTCGCCAGCTGTAGCAACTGGTTTTTTATATCAAGATTTGCCACTATTATTTTTTATCCTAAGGAAGGGAACCTAACAGAAAACCCTAATTCACGGTTAGAGATTCTAGGTGTTAGACTCAATTGGACGAAAGGAAGGTGTCAGGCACCATTCATCCAACTTGTTCACAAGGATATTAAGCTCTAGGTTTAGGTTTGGGATAAACAAGGTTTTAAGTTTTAATTAGCAAGACTCGCCACGATTTTAGTCGTATGCCTACGTATCTTCTTATGAGGAATCAGAGTCACAATTCGTAGTTTGTAGTGGTTGGTGTTTTTAGGGGTTTGCAAGCATATTTTGAATCACTTCACACTCGGTCGGGAGTAGTGATTGTGGAGATTTTGACTGAGTGCGAAGTAAGCCAAAACTAGTTGAAACCCATTTTCAAAAAGACTATTGATTAGCTTAGTTTATTACGAAAAATAGTTTGAGATTTGTTTGTGTTTTTTAATTATATTAGTTGCGAAAATCTTGATTAATGCATGATTAGAAAGGATTTAATGCAAATAATATATGAAAATAATATATGCAATTTTAACATGAAAATAATTTATTTGATCATATAATAATATTTACATATAATAAATAATAATAATAATATTTAAAACATGATAATAAAAATTAATAATAATAATAATTATAAATGAAAAAGAAATAAATAATTAATAAAATATAGCATAAAAATAATATAAAAGAAATAATAAAAAAATCACGATAATTTAAGTAAATCTGGGGGGGGTGCGATTTATTATTGATAAGCAAAAGAAAGGGGGTGCTAAAAGGAAATTGGGCTAGGCCCAGAATGGTCCAGGAAAAGGGGGGTATAAATGGTTTTGTGATTTAGGAAATTATGGAATGGGAGGTGTGGTGAGTAATGGGCTTGGCCCGGATGATCATGTGTAGTGACGGCGCACGACATTACCATGCGGCTTGGCCTTGTGGCCGCCTGATGTGCATCTCGATGACGTTTAAGGGAACATGGTCATTACAGTGGATGCGTTGCATACGATACAAACGGATAATAGATTTTGTTTTTTATTCATTTTTTACTTTCATTTGTTGTTATATTTTATAGAACAACCCTATCCTCTCTCTCCCTTGCTATCCTCAGACCCTTCGCATTCTTTTCTTGCCCAAATCAACAACCCTAGTTTACCCTTAGGACCTCCGGCGGCGCTACCGTAACCGTAAACACAAATCCGACCACCCCAAAACCCTCCCCAAATCAAACAATCAAAAGGAAACGAAGGCTAAGTGTTTTACCCCTTTCGCGATTCTAAGATTCTGACTTTACGAGCTTCTTCCGATTTGGGTACTGATTTGTTCGCCTCTTCTTGTTTGTAGGTAATGATGGGTTGAAGATGGTGACAGTGAAGGTGGTTGATGCGCACGATCAGGGCTTCCAACCTGGAAGCTCTAATCGCCTCCTCTTCTAGGTCTTCAACAGCAAGGGTTTATTTCAAGATTTTATTCTCTCAATCTCTCCGTCTCAGAATTTCTTCTCCCTATTTTCTGTGAAGAATTTTCCTTCTCCTCGTTCCTCTCCTGTTTATTTATATAGTTAGTATTTTAGGGTTTTTAGCTTTTTCAGTTACAATTAGCTTCAATTAGGGATTTATAAACTTTATTGTTGATTGATTGTAATTGGAGATTTCGTTCTTTATTGGATTCTGTAGTTGCCAATGTGAATAAGATTTTCCAGATTTGGTTTTCTAGATTTGATTTGGTTTCCTGTTTAATTTTAGACTTTGTTCGTAATATTTATATTGATGTGATACTGTGATTTTCTAGACTGCAATGGATTTGATTCGGTTTGATAATGTTTCCAGATTTGATTTGGTGAGGATTGGATATGAGATTTAATTTACTGTTAAATATACACAGTACTTGTTAATTAGAAAATGTGTATAAATTTGTTTTAATTAGCACAGTAATTATTAATAGACCATGGACCTTACGCTGCTATATCACTTGGGCCTAAAACTCTTTTTTTAATAAAGATCCAACAACACTTTTTGAACAAGAACTCTTAATGAAATAAGTAATATCAGAGCTAAATGTCTTTTTAATAAGTGAAAACATTATCACAAGCAAAAAATAAGAATAAACCATATTTTCTTATTATTAAAATAACAACGAACAGTTTTTAATAGCAATATTCCTTTTCTTTCCTAAACAAACAACAACACAACATCTAATGGTCTTAAACACCTAATGGGCCTGCAGTTCGTATTCGTGCCTTACTTTTTAATGACCAAAAATGGAATTGGTCCAAACGAATTGAACTCTAACAGGCTTTGTAATTGATATTTCACACCCCTTCTTTATTAAAAACATCTTTAAATGGCTTTAATTTGACTTCAAACCACCTTAGACTTAAGTTATCTTTAAGAATTAAGGACTTTATAGTTTAATAACTTAATAATTATTAACTTTGAAAAGAATTTCTATTTTTGAATCTCATGGGCCATAGGCCAACATGCTTCACAAATAAGTTTATGGGTCTTTTTGATTCAAAAAGCCCCACCTTCCTGAATTAAAATACACCCCCTAATCGTCTTGGATAAAGATGGGCCATCAGATACTGCTGTACCATCTTTAATTAAATACTTTTCTTTCTTAATTTCAAAAGATAAAATCATCTAGGTAGGACAAATTTGGGGTACGACAGTTGTGCACTACAAACAAGATATTTTTATCACCTTCATCTTACTAAAAGTAATTTGTGTAAAACATCACTTGTATGATACTGTTTTGTTAGAAAACATATATTGTACACGCTTTCAAATATTGTATTGTGTAATACCTTGAGAAAACCGGGTTATAGTTTAAACTCAAGAAGACATTGACAATTGTCTTTGTATCTGTGTAATCAAGTTTGATTAGTGGATTAAGACCTCATTGAGAGAGGCGAAATCACCTTGGCAGGTGGATTGGATTAGTTTTAGTTCAAATGAACCAGGATAACCAATGTGTCCTTTCCTTCAAGTTTTTAAAACCCCAATTCAACCCCCCCCCCCCCCCCCCTTCTTGTGTTTTTCCATTCCTCACACTCATCATGTATCTAACAATGCTTGAAGGGTCAATGGGATGTGTATTGGGATAACATGACGAAACGGGTAGAGAAGATCATGCAACCTACTACCCAGCAAAAAAATCACCGACTGCGAAACCAGGTACTCACTTCTCGAGAAGACTTATTGTGCATTGGCTTGGGCTACTAAAAGATTCAGGCATTATATGTTAACTTACACAACATGGATAATAGCAAGAATCAATCCTTTAAAGTATGTGTTCAAAAAACCAGCTCTTACAGGAAGAATTTCCTGATGGAAGATGTTACTATCAGAGTAGGACATCCAATATGTTACTCAAAAGGCCGTCAAGGATAATGTACTCCCTGGCCACCTAGATCATCAACCATTTCCAGAATATCAACCAATGAAGTTCGACTTTCCAGATAAAGATGTCATGGTACATGTGACTACGAAATACCAGGACCCGACGAAGGAACTGAACCAGGGGCACGTTGGACACTCATGTTTAACGGAGCTTCAAATGCAATAGGGCAAGATATTGGGGGAGTTTTGACTTCTCCGAAGAATTTTCACAAACCTTACATGGCAAGGTTATATTTTGACTACATCAATAACATCACTGAACACGAAGCTTGTATTTTGGGTTTGGAACCCGCCATTGATCTAAGAATTAAACGTCTTGAACTGTTTAAAGACTCAGCGTTAGTCATATACCAAGTCAAACGGTGAATGGGACACCAAACATCCTAGATTGATTCCATATCGGGATCTTGTTTTGAAGCTAGCTATGGACTTTACAAAAATTACCTTTAGCAATATTCTCCAAGAAGAAAATCATATGGCAAACGCCTTGGCAAATTTATCAACCATGTTCAAAGTAACTTGGCCAAATCACTAACCACGCATTATGATCAGACATTTTAAAGAACCTGCACATTGCCTTGCTATTAAGGAAAGACCAGATAACAAGCCTTGGTTCTACGACATCAAGAGGTATCTTGAGAAGCAATAATATCCAGAAAATGCCTCTATGATTGACAAGCGAACTTTTCGGAAGCTAACTTCAAAGTTCTTTATAAATGGTGATGTTTTGTACAAGAGAAACTAGGATATGGTGTTACTTAGGTGCGTGGAGAAATAGGAGGCAGATACACTTATGAGAGAAATCAATAATGGAACTCATACAAATGGACATGCCATGGCCAGAAAGATCTTATGAGCAGGTTATTATTGGTTAATAATGGAGGTCAATTGCTACCATTATACAATGACATGTCACAAATGCAAAATCTATGCTAACAAAATGCATGTTCCACCAACTCCTCTAAATTTCCTAAGTTCTCCTTAGCAATTTTCGATGTGGGGAATTGATATGATAGGAATGATTGAACCAAAAGCTTCAAACGGACACCGGTTCATACTAGTTTCCATTGATTACTTCACCAAGTGGGTGGAAGCTACGTCGTATGAAAATGTGACAAGACAAGTGGTTACTCATTTCATCAAACAAAATCTTATATGCAGATATGGGGTTCCTAGAAGGATCATTACAGACAATGGGTCTAATTTGAACAACAAAATGATGAAGGAGTTATGTGATAACTTCAAGACCAAGCATCATAATTCCTCACCATATCGACCCAAGATGAACGAAGCCGTTAAAGTTGCCAATAAGAATAACAAGAAAATCATTCAGAAAATGGTGAAGACATACAAAGATTGGCATGAGATGCTCCCTTTTGCTCTACATGGATATCGTACTTCCGTACGTACATCAACAGGTGAAAATCCTTTCTCTTTAGTATATGGCATGGAGGTAGTATTCCCGGTTAAAGTAGAGATTCCATCACTTCGAGTTCTAATGGAAAGAAAGCTTGAAGAAGCGGAGAAAATTCAGACACGATTCGACCAACTTAACCTCAGTGAATAAAAATGTTTGACAGATTTGTTCCACGACCAGTTGTACCAAAAGTGGATGAACAGGGCATTCAGAAAAAAGGTTTGTCCTCGAGTGTTCAAAGAAGGGGATTTAGTTCTCAAGAAGATTCTACTACCTCTCCTTTATTCACATGGTAAATGGACACCCAACTACAAAGGTCAATATGTGGTAAAAACAACATTCTCGGGTGGTGGTCTCATCCTCACAACAAAGGATGGGGAAGAACGACCACATCTGACTAATTCAGACGCAGTCAAAAAATACTACGTATAAAAATATCATTAAGTTTGAACCCTAAAAGGGCGACTTAGGCAAAAAGGAGCGTCCCAGTGAATTGAAAACCCTAAACAGTGATCTAGGAAAAAATTAGGAACATACGAAAAAATTTATCCCAATGGATTGAAAACTAGAAAGGGAAATCTAGGCAAAAGTTAGGGATTCTACTAGGAAAGGAAGACAAAAAGATTGTGATCTAAGAACCATGACTATGACCATGAAGGAGAGGGATTGATCTAAATAATCCGACTCATAAGCAAAGGAGATTGGATCTATCAAAAGAACATTGGATAAACAACAGTAGTAATTATCATTTTTCATTGCCATTTTCAATTATTGTTAAACTTTCTGTAATTACCTCCTTCTAGAAATTGCATCTTGTACTATCGCCTATTCAGAGGCATAATTATTAATAAAACATGTACTTTTTCAATCTTTCAATTATGTTTTTTTCCTTTTTGGACTTGTTTGCAAATACTACGATTATTTCTTGTGAATGTCGTGTTGAAATCATTTTGGGTATTTAACAAGTAAAAGCATTTGATAAAACATCAAAAAGCATTTTGGTTAGACAAATATCGAAAGAAAATTCGCGACTACGTCCACGCCTGCAATCATAGCCACACCCATGCCTATGTCCACGCCAGCGTCCACGCCTGCGCCTGTGATACAAAATCAAAATCTTGCTAATACCATTCATCTTATTCAAATCAATTCAAAATACCATGACAATGTGTGATCGGTGGATTTAGAACTGACTGTTTAACGCTGGTTCGCAAAATGTCGCGGAAGCAAGAGTCGCCACCGTCTTTTATTTTCTCCAACATGGACAGGACAAAAGCACAGCAAAATTCCTTATGAGATAGTTTCTCGGTTCGGGAGGTAGATTTATAGAAAGGGAAGGTGTTAGCACCCTTTCTATCCATGGTTATCCATGGGCTCTTAGATACTTGCTCATTGTGTTTTCAAAAGTGTTTGCTTTTCAAAGTGTGAGTGAGTTTGAAAAAGTTTCGTTTTAAAGATTTCAGATCGACTCTTGTATCAGTCCTCAAGAGTGTTTGAAAAATTATTTTGAAAGCTTTTTGAAAAGTGTCGGTGTGAAAAGAGTTGGATTTGTTTTTGAATAGAGCAAGTATCTACGAGTCATCTACCTACCCTAAGGAATTAGGCTGTGTAAATGTCCTTAAGGTAGTGCCATCCCACCATTGAGAGGTAGGTAGCACCACCATTGGAGGTGTTCGGGTCAATTCGTTTGTAGGGACAGTGTGGTCACCAGAGCAACAGTATGACACTTTAGAAGCTACCCTTATGCCATTGATCCTTTTTTAATTCCGAGGCAACCGTTTCGAGGCAACTGGATCATGTCATGGACATAAGGACTTACTAAAACGTCCTATACTCGACGACCACGTTTCGAGGGCAAGGCAACAATGAGGCGTACCCTAAGAGTGGTGTGTGAATCTGTGTTATTTTCATGTTAATATTTGTCTTTGATCATGCATTTGGTGAGCTACGCATTGTTTTTAATTTAGGCCATACATTCTTTCATGCAATTATAATTTAAAAGTGCGGAAATTTAAATGCAGAAAGTAAAAGTCCTACGCTATTACAAGGCGCGGGTCTATACATCGCCAAATTAACAAAGACCCGTTTTAATAAAAATGCGGAAAGTAAAACCTAGTTACTATTACATGGCTTGAACAGTTACATAATATTCACAATAAAATAAAATAAATGCACGAAAGAATAGAAATAGAACGTTCGAGGGCGTTGGACCCTTTTGAGAAATTAAATGAAATTAAAAAGCTAATTAATTATTTAATTAAGAAAAGAAATGTTTTTAGGTTTTTGTTTTGTATTTATGAAAAAAAGAAAATTAATTAGAAGTTAAATGAAACCCTAGTTCTAAGTATTTTTGATTATAAAAGAAAAGGTTAAAGTTTAAAACCTAATTTACACTAATTATTTTACGTATATATTTACAAAGATATTTAATAATTAATAGTAATAATAATGAGAAAATTATTTATTTAAAGAGAGAGAAAAGAAAGATAAAAAAGTTAGAAACCCTAATTTCTACATATTTTATTTATTTAAGAAAAAGTGTTAAAATTGAAAAACCTAATTTATTAAACTAAATTTATTATTTAAAGTTTATTTACAAAAATATTTACTAAATAAATTAATTGACATATTTTAATTTCTGATATTTTTATTATGAAAATTAATTTTATGGATTAAATAAAACAATTAAAATGAATAATTGAAAAGAATAAAAGAAAAGAAAATTAAAAGAAGGAATACAAACAAGGAGGGGTGTCTGGCCCTTTTTGGAGGTTTTTGTAGAGTAATTTGGCCAATTAGACAAAAAGCCTTGTTTGACTTTCTGGCATCACGTGCGTGTTCATTGACTCCTGAGTACCGTGGTCTGCATTGTTTGGCCATTGGATTGGGTTTCATGGCTATTTGTGTTCTGGCTGATGGTCATTTGTGTTCTGGCCTCAATGTTCCTTAATCTTCTCAGGATGTATGTCTCGCCATGTATTGGTGTCATGCATAAGTTGTTCTTTTGGCCATTTGACTTTTGGCTTTTGGCTTTTGGCTTTTGGCCATTTGGCTTTTGACTTTTGGCCATTTGGCTTTTGGCCTCAACGTTCCTTAATGAACCTGCATGGAATCCTGTCTAAATCTGCAGTGTTGAATCTCACGAACACATTAAATAAAATCATAAAATACAAATAAAGCCAATATATGAAGAAATTTAATGTTTAGGCACAATATGGCATGTATGAATGATTATACCCTTTTGATCATGGAGATCAAATCAATCTTACCCTTACTGGAAAATTAGTGACATGAATGCTTTTATGCCTTTTAGATCATGGAGATCAAGCCAGCCTTACCCTTACTGAAGAAGTAGTGAGGTGTTGGTTTGTAACTGTGATGGCTTATTTGTAGTGAGAGAGGGATTTGTAATAAGGATTTCAAGGTTTTAGGGTTCTTGAAAGAATTTGATATTCTAACAGTGTTGTGGCAAAGTTTTTTCTCTCTTTTTCTCCTCCCTGGTTTGTGTGAAAAGAAGGTGATTATATAACGGAAATTAGGGTAAAGAAAATGGGCTTTGAATGTGCAATTGGGCCTCCAATGTTCACTTGAGTTCGTCACTTTCCAGGCTAAATCGCAGGGACTTAAGTGCAATTTTTGAAGTTGAAATGTGAAACCAAAATGTAGCCGACATCGATAACTAACTCCTGTCCGAAAATCGGCTCAATCGGATAAACGGTGAATTAGTTATGAATTTTTGAAGTTTCAGCTCAGACAAACTTATTTTGGGCTCCAGTGTCAACTCTGACACATTCTTCAATAAAAAACTGGTATTGATCGGAGCATAATCCGGTCTCGACTTTTGAAGCAAAGTTGTAGATCTATGAGTCAGAGACCTTGTGTAAAAATATGAGCCCAATCCGATAAAAATTGACCGAGTTATGAATTTTCGAAGTTTCGGCCCAGATGAAATAATATTCAGCATTCAGGATTTTCAGCGTGTCACGCACTCTGAGCAAAAAACGAAGGCCTTTTGAATACCGTTTGAACTCAATACCTTCTGTGAAAATGTAGTCAACTCAATTTGTGAAATTTTGGTGCCAGAACCAGCTTGATACGATGAAAATTGACCAAGTTATGATTTTCTGAACATGACGCAAATAAACTTCTGTCACAAATTTTCTGTGCGAAAATACTTGATAAATCCACATTTTTGAAGACCTTCTGATCGAAATTGGCTTCCAGCCGTGAGAGATGAAAACGTAGATAATGTCAAGACGGAATTTTGGCCACTGGAACGGGTTCAAAACGAGTCACGATCTTCAAGTTATGAATTTTTTAGCGCGTAAAAACTGCACTTTCAGCACACTTTTTCACCATATTTCTTCGAGAAAACTCACACAGTCGGATACCTTCTTTAAAGAATTGACTCTTGAGCCGAACCTGAATTTGAGCATAAGTTAGGACATTAAGGAGCACTTGAGGTCATTTGGATGTAAGGACCTTGATGCAACACAAAACCCTAATTTTGACTTGACTGCCTTAGGAGGTGATTTGACTGTGCAACCTTTGAGAAATCTTGAGGAATATGGGAGGGCAAATTTTGGGGTACAACAGTTGCCCCTGTTCAATCTTCTTAGACCTGAGGATGCAGATTGGCTTGCGTGCCTTTCGTAATCCGAAGGTGGAAGATGATTGAACACTAAAGTGCCCAGAAATTTGCACTCACATAATAGAGTATCAGCAATGTGATGACGGGAATGGGCTTACATATGCCATTTGGAGAGATGATGGATAGGGGGATGGGCTTATAGATGCCATCTCGAGGTGTGACAGAACTTTGTCGGGAATGGGCTTATAGATGCCATTTGGAGACTGTTGGTATATGGATGGGCTTATAGATGCCATCTAGGTGTCGATCGCGTAAGAGATTCCTTAGCGAGAACTTGCGTACCTGAGAAAGAAAAATAATTACCTGGCCTGTTACAGGAGTTGATCTTCAAACTCTTTATGTAGATGTGCTCTGGCCAGATACAAGTATCGAATCTTTAAACTCTTCAGACGTGCCCTGGCAAGATACGGGAATCGAGTCTGGAGAATATAGTCGTCAATAGATACACCCTGGCAAGATACAGGAATCGGATCTTCGAACTCTTCAGACGTGCCCTGGCAAGATACAGGAATCGAGTCTGGTATTCAGAAAGGTTGGTGAGTTGTCTCTACTGTCAGGTTATTGCCATGGACGGGTGGTCTTTAACGACGAGTGTTTATAACGACGAATGTCTATAACGACGAGTGTTTATGACGACGAGTGTCTATGACGACGAGTGTCTATGATGACGAGTGTCTATGACGACGAGTGTCTATGACGACGAGTGTCTATGACGACGAGTGTCTATAACAACGAGTGTCTATAACAACGAGTGTCTATAACGACGAGTGTCTATAACGACGAGTGTCTATAACGACGAGTGTCTATAACGACGAGTGTCTATAACGACGGGTGTCTATAACGACGGGTGTCTATGACGACGGGTGTCTATGACGACGGGTGTCTATAACGAACGACGGGTGTCTATAACGAACGGCGAGTGTCTATAACGACGAGTGTCTATAACGACGAGTGTCTATAACGACGAGTGTCTATAACGACGAGTGTCTATGACGACGAGTGTCTATGACGACGAGTGTCTATGACGACGGGTGTCTATGACGACGGGTGTCTATAACGACGGGTGTCTATAACGACGGGTGTCTATAACGACGAGTGTCTATAACGACGAGTGTCTATAACGACGAGTGTCTATAACGACGAGTGTCTATAACGACGAGTGTCTATAACGACGAGTGTCTATAACGACGAGTGTCTATAACGACGAGTTGTATCAGAGAAATATTTAGGCATTGATTTAACTGGATTTGTATTCTTTGACTGGGTTTGTCTCTTTTGACTGTATTCGCCTACATAGCTGATCTTTTAACTGTATCCTTCCTGAAAGGTAAAGGTCAGTCATATGCAATGCATGATATGAATCAAGCAATGATGTTCGCAACGCATGAGATTGTATGATATGATGCGTATATACATGTATCATGATGTATAACAATGTGATGTTTGTGAATGTATCTTTGTCTGGGAAAATAGATCCTTGACGGGTGCCGGGAAGTCAAATCCTGGGCTGATGTTTAAGAGTGAGATTCTTCGTTTCCGTTGGGGATGATGATTGCAAGAATACCGGTAGGAGAAGATGACTCCGTTGGGGAATAAACTTGGCGAATAGATTACTCTGCGGGGAGGTAACTCTGTGGGGAAAGAGAGGTACTTTGCTGAGGTTGATGAAGATAACTCCGCTGGGGATACCGTTGATAAGTTATGTTGGGAGATTTGATGAACTCCGCTGGGGATAGGAAGACTTCGTCGAGGACGATCTTTCCGTGGCTTTTAGCTGAGGATAACCCAGTTATAAGCTCTGGTGGAGAAATAACCTTTGAATAAAAACTGGGGAGACGCGTTCGCTCTGCAGGGAGTGAAGGTATCTTGGTCGCATTCTTCAGCTGAACTTACCTTGGCACTTCGGTGGACAGAGCAACCGGATCATTTAGACAACTCATTATTGCCCCAGTTTCTGTTGGAGAAGAAGGTACCTGTGAAGGTGTTTGATGACTGCCGATTGACAAATCTTCTTCTGGTAGGCAAGTGACGAGATGCCGGGACATAATCGTATGCTTTGATCCCTAACTTTTTCCTGGACCGTCCTTTCGGGTTTTCAGCCCACCGGGATACCCATTTTTGCCCAAGCCGCCTTTTCAGGTTTTGGACTTGCCGGGTGTACAAATTTTTTCATTTTCATCCCTTATTTTTCCCGAACACTTTTGGTTCGCCGGGAAGCCCTTATTTTTGCCTAGGTGTGTCAACCTAGCGGGTCTTTGATTTTGCATAGTATTTTTTCGACTATGTCCATGCTCTCAGGATGTAGGGAGGTGCCCCTGTCAGTAGTGTAGTGTTGCCATACCACCAGAAGATCTTCGTTTGATCGTCCAATGCCCCAAGTGATCCAGATGGAGATTTGCCCCAAGCTGGTTGGCCTTTTGAGAGATTCTCCGAATCTTGACTCAACTGCCCCAGATGATGGACAATGATCATGCCATGCCCCTTGATTGGAAGTGCTTTTGTTCACTAGATATTCTTTGTGCGAATTTCTCTGTTGTTCGAACAAATAGTCATACGCAAACAATATTATATCAAGAATGCAAAGCTTACGTCTGTTTCGAAGTTTTTGAAAATGCATCTTTTAGTAAAACAAGCAAATTTTGTAAAATGTGATGTCAACTCGTTATTTTACCGCAAGCCTTAAGGAGTCAGGATACCTTTCGTAACAGTATGCTTTCGAACTAACCCATGCTTCAGCTAGGACTTTTTAGGGTTGTAACGTGGCCTGGTTCACGGTTTAAGAAACAAAGGATAAAGGCTCAAACTTTTTTTTACCCACCCGTTCTTCGTGATGTTCTTCAATCCTAAACTCAGCTAATCGTGCGTTAGACCTTGTTGAGTCTTTGCTTTGATATTCTAGTGATGGTTCGGATGTTGACAATTTATTTTGAATAGGCAGTCATTTTTTGTCGAAGGTTTGTAACACCTCCTTCTTTTTTTTGATTTTGTTATCCCTGTTTTTTGCCTGAATTGTTTCTTTTTGTATTTACAGTCAGCGGGATGCCCCAATTTTGTAAGTCTCCTTCATAGTTTTTTGACTTATTGGGCTTTAGTTTTTTTTTTGTTTTGGTAATGATTGCCTGTCTTTATGATTGTTCGGAACCATCACTGTCTTTTTTGTTTTGTAAGGATTCCTTTGATGCCATTCATCGTGCACCTAGATCAACTGAGAGAACTACCCTGCCCCAGGTTATGATTAAGGGTTTTAATTTCGAAAAAGAAAAAACTCCAACTTCTTTGGCTCAGAGGGGTTGACGAGGGATTATCTTCCTTATAACTCCAGTGTTTAGGTATTGAAACAATGCTTGTACCTCATCAGCGGGGTCTGTTCAAAAGCATACTGTAAAGATCGTGGTATCGTTTTCGTCATCCTCCCTCAAGAGGCTTAGAATTATTAATTGAGAGTTGATCATCACAAAAATGAAAGCAATTTGCATATAGTGAATACGAAATAATTACTTCAAAACAGACATGTGTAATGCATTAATGAAATAACCAAGTTTGACATGAATAAATGTTTGAACAGTCAAAAGAAAGTTATAACTTGAAAATTCTAATAAACAAAAGTCTTCTCATCTCAGGGCTTGTTACTTCAAATGGTGAATCCTGTAGGGATGGTAGAAGCACTCAGCCTGGCCATCTTGGGTGAATTCCACAGCTCCTTCATCAATCAGGTCCTGGATCTTGTTCTTCAAGGTCCAACAATCATCTGTAGCATGCCCCGGGCTGTCAGAATGATAAGCGCAGCGGGCGTTGGGGTTATACCTTGAAGGTGTCCTGTTGGGATTCCTGGGAGGGTCCATGAGAGTTACCAAATTCAACCTCAACAGTTGTTGTAAAGCTTGAGGCAATGACACGTTGAGCTTGGTGAATTGCCTTTTGGGCTTGTCTGGCTGAAGCTGGTGAGGTTGATGCTGAATTTGTGACACTGAAGCCATTCGAGGAGCTCTTCCCTTATCTTCTTTTCTCAAAGGTGGTTGAATGATGACTGGCTCTTCACCCTTAGATGTTTTCCCCAGTTGGTTACCCCGAAGCAGTTGGTTGACGAGAACCCCGAGCTCCTCTTGTCTTTGAGCTAAGTCTTGAATGATAGTCACCTGCCCCAGCATCTGGGCTCTCATTACATCCATCTCAGCTTGCAGATGTTTCAGCCGTTCGTCCTTATCATCCTCAGCACTGTTCCTGACCAAAGTCCCCATGAGAAGTGTTCTCAGCTCTTCCTGTCCCTTGGATAGATTCAGGAGGATTTCCCCGAACCGAGTCTCTTGAGCATGAAAGTCCTGGTTGTATTGTTGGGAATCCATTGCTGAAATAAACAGCGCAGATGGTAAGTGACCTGTAACAAGGATACCTGTTATGCAATGATGTGTATGATATGCATGTAATGTTTTCAAGGATCTTGCGGGGTAAGCAAGGAAAATTGTTAGAATTTGAATCTGGTAGCTTGATTGAAGGAACTTCACGTCGTTGAGAGTCCTTCTTCAAGAGTCAAGGCTCACCATATCGAGTGGGTCATAGCCCCTGACTTTAGTCATCATGTCTGGTTTTGATTTCCAAACAACCTTGGTTAGGGGAACCTTCTTCAAGAGTCAAGGCTCACCATGTCAAGTGGGTCATAGCCCCTGACTCGAATCATCAACCTGGCTAGAGGAAAATAAATCCCCTTTTCCCCTTGCTAGACATTTTGGTTCATCATGACCTGCATCACAAGCCCTTGAGATCCTTGAAACGGATTAGTCCTTATGCGGGATGTATGCAATGGTATGATGTTATGCTATGCATGGGGTAATGTAGGTAAACCCTGTTATGAGTCCCAATTAAGGACTGTAAACAAAACCTGCCAGAAACTCAAGTGTCAGATAACAAGCATGCAAGTAGTCAAGTATGAAAGCACACAAGTCACACAAAGAGCCCTTAGAGTTTAGGCCAGCACGGGGTCTAGGTATTACCCTCTTTCAGTTTGTTGGCTCAACCTGTCCTATCAGAAGTAACCTGGTTCTAAGGGTCCCAATATCATGGGATTGTTTTCATTGTTCATCGTTTCGATTTAGCCACTGAACTGGCGACCGAAATATTCCAAGAAAACAACCCTCAACTGAGTGTAGTATCGAGTATCAACCAACCTCGGACTGCACCAAAGTCAGTTATCTCACTACCCTAAAGAGGCCAAGATGGTTCAATTAAGGTTCCTAAGGTCAGTTGATGCTTCACGACACCACGCGGCGGCCCCGTACTCTCCTTGACTTGACTCAAGGGTTACCGGTACACACCAAAGTTCCACATCAACGTAGCAGACTGCTTCAACCATGTCGGTATACCTCGCACAGTTCCCTCACAGCCTTGTTGCTACTTTCTAAGAAGGTATCCCCCAGATCCGGGTTAGGATCTATAGAACTCCCAAGACAGACCCACAATTTAAAGCAAACAATTCAGACAATTGAAAACACAAGTGATCTTAGTCCTAAGGTACACCTCACTTTAAAATATTTCCCTAGCAGAGTCGCCAGTTCTATGATCGGTGGATTTAGAACTGACTGTTTAACGCTGGTTCGCAAAATGTCGCGGAAGCAAGAGTCGCCACCGTCTTTTATTTTCTCCAACATGCACAGGACAAAAGCACAGCAAAATTCCTTATGAGATAGTTTCTCTGTTCGGGAGGTAGATTTATAGAAAGGGAAGGTGTTAGCACCCTTTCTATCCATGGTTATCCATGGGCTCTTAGATACTTGCTCATTGCGTTTTCAAAAGTGTTTGCTTTTCAAAGTGTGAGTGAGTTTGAAAAAGTTTCGTTTTAAAGATTTCAGATCGACTCTTGTATCAGTCCTCAAGAGTGTTTGAAAAATTGTTTTGAAAGCTTTTTGAAAAGTGTCGGTGTGAAAAGAGTTGGATTTGTTTTTGAATATAGCAAGTATCTACGAGTCATCTACCTACCCTAAGGAATTAGGCTGTGTAAATGTCCTTAAGGTAGTGCCATCCCACCATTGAGAGGTAGGTAGCACCACCATTGGAGGTGTTCGGGTCAATTCGTTTGTAGGGACAGTGTGGTCACCAGAGCAACAGTAGGACACTTTAGAAGCTACCCTTATGCCATTGATCCTTTTTTAATTCCGAGGCAACCGTTTCGAGGCAACTGGATCATGTCATGGACATAAGGACTTACTAAAACGTCCTATACTCGACGACCACGTTTCGAGGGTAAGGCAACAATGAGGCGTACCCTAAGAGTGGTGTGTGAATCTGTGTTATTTTCATGTTAATATTTGTCTTTGATCATGCATTTGGTGAGCTACGCATTGTTTTTAATTTAGGCCATACATTCTTTCATGCAATTATAATTTAAAAGTGCAGAAATTTAAATGCGGAAAGTAAAAGTCCTACGCTATTACAAGGCGCGGGTCTATACATCGCCAAATTAACAAAGACCCATTTTAATAAAAATGCGGAAAGTAAAACCTAGTTACTATTACATGGCTTGAACAGTTACATAATATTCATAATAAAATAAAATAAATGCGCGAAAGAATAGAAATAGAACGTTCGAGGGCGTTGGACCCTTTTGAGAAATTAAATGAAATTAAAAAGCTAATTAATTATTTAATTAAGAAAAGAAATGTTTTTTAGGTTTTTGTTTTGTATTTATGAAAAAAAAATTAATTAGAAGTTAAATGAAACCCTAGTTCTAAGTATTTTTGATTATAAAAGAAAAGGTTAAAGTTTAAAACCTAATTTACACTAATTATTTTACGTATTTATTTACAAAGATATTTAATAATTAATAGTAATAATAATGAGAAAATTATTTATTTAAAGAGAGAAAAAAGAAAGATAAAAAAGTTAGAAACCCTAATTTCTACATATTTTATTTATTTAAGAAAAAGTGTTAAAATTGAAAAACCTAATTTATTAAACTAAATTTATTATTTAAAGTTTATTTACAAAAATATTTACTAAATAAATTAATTGACATATTTTAATTTCTGATATTTTTATTATGAAAATTAATTTTATGGATTAAATAAAACAATTAAAATGAATAATTGAAAAGAATAAAAGAAAAGAAAATTAAAAGAAGGAATACAAACAAGGAGGGGTGTCTGGCCCTTTTTGGAGGTTTTTGTTGAGTAATTTGGCCAATTAGACAAAAAGCCTTGTTTGACTTTCTGGCATCACGTGCGTGTTCATTGACTCCTGAGTACCGTGGTCTGCATTCTTTGGCCATTGGATTGGGTTTCATGGCCATTTGTGTTCTGGCTGATGGCCATTTGTGTTCTGGCCTCAATGTTCCTTAATCTTCTCAGGATGTCTGTCTCGCCATGTATTGGTGTCATGCATAAGTTGTTCTTTTGGCCATTTGGCTTTTGGCTTTTGGCTTTTGGCTTTTGGCTTTTGGCCATTTGGCTTTTGGCCTCAATGTTCCTTAATGAACCTGCATGGGATCCTGTCTAAATCTGCAGTGTTGAATCTCACGAACACATTAAATAAAATCATAAAATGCAAATAAAGCCAATATATGAAGAAATTTAATGTTTAGGCACAATATGGCATGTATGAATGATTATACCCTTTTGATCATGGAGATCAAATCAATCTTACCCTTACTGGAAAATTAGTGACATGAATGCTTTTATGCCTTTTGGATCATGGAGATCAAGCCAGCCTTACCCTTACTGAAGAAGTAGTGAGGTGTTGGTTTGTAACTGTGATGGCTTATTTGTAGTGAGAGAGGGATTTGTAATAAGGATTTCAAGGTTTTAGGGTTCTTGAAATAATTTGATATTCTAACAGTGTTGTGGCAAGGTTTTTTCTCTCTTTTTCTCCTCCCTGGTTTGTGTGAAAAGAAGGTGATTATATAATGGAAATTAGGGTAAAGAAATGGGCTTTGAATGTACAATTGGGCCTCCAATGTTCACTTGAGTTCGTCACTTTCCAGGCTAAATCACAGGGACTTAAGTGCAATTTTTGAAGTTGAAATGTGAAACAAAATGTAGCCGACATCGATAACTAACTCCTGTCCGAAAATCGGCTCAATCGGATAAACGGTGAATTAGTTATGAATTTTTGAAGTTTAAGCTCAGACAAACTTATTTTGGGCTCCAGTGTCGACTCTGACACGTTCTTCAATAAAAAACTGGTATTGATCGGAGCATAATCTGGTCTCGACTTTTGAAGCAAAGTTGTAGATCTATGAGTCAGAGACCTTGTGTAAAAATATGAGCCCAATTCGATAAAAATTGACCGAGTTATGAATTTTCAAAGTTTCGGCCCAGATGAAATAATATTCAGCATTCAGGATTTTCAGCGTGTCACGCACTCTGAGCAAAAACCGAAGGCCTTTTGAATACCGTTTGAACTCAATACCTTCTGTGAAAATGTAGTCAACTCAATTTGTGAAATTTTGGCGCCAGAACCAGCTTGATACGATGAAAATTGACCAAGTTATGATTTTCTGAACATGACGCAAATAAACTTCTGTCACAAATTTTCTGTGCGAAAATACTTGATAAATCCACATTTTTGAAGACCTTCTGATCGAAATTGGCTTCCAGCCGTGAGAGATGAAAACATAGATAATGTCAAGACGGAATTTTGGCCACTGGAACGGGTTCAAAACGAGTCACGATCTTCAAGTTATGAATTTTTTAGCGCGTAAAAACTACACTTTCAGCACACTTTTTCACCATATTTCTTCGAGAAAACTCACACAGTCGGATACCTTCTTTAAAGAATTGACTCTTGATCCGAACCTGAATTTGAGCATAAGTTAGGACATTAAGGAGCACTTGAGGTCATTTGGATGTAAGGACCTTGATGCAACACAAAACCCTAATTTTGACTTGACTGCCTTAGGAGGTGATTTGACTGTGCAACCTTTGAGAAATCTTGAGGAATATGGGAGGGCAAATTTTGGGGTACAACACAATGCAACATACAACATTGGAGAGTTAGTGAAATAAAACCAATGGTTTAAAATGAGAGAACATTAAAAAATTCACAACAAGCATTTGGGGCATATACAAAAACTTGGTGCATATACATTTGGGGCATATACAGACAAATACTCGGTGCATATACATCTTGGGTTTCATATCAGCTTAGGACATTGTAGATGGAATTTTACGAAAACATCTTTGGTTAAAACTATGAACTTTCTTAGGGCTCATCATTGGATTATTTGGTCCACAAAACAAATGAATACCTCGGTTGAGAATAAACACAATTGGAAGACTCCAATCTTATCTTTGGTCTACTTATCTAAGATTTGGTTACCAAAAAAATTTCAATCATATATCCCCTAGGATGTGGTAGATGTGAGAATAATAAGATTTTATGTTATTCATTCTCTAGGTCGTACTGAATACATAAGTCTATCTTTGTGTCGTTTTTCTTCTAGGTCATGATAAACACACAAAATCTTCAAATATATATCCTCTAGGTGGTGGTATTTATGCAAATTTTTAGGGTTACATTATTTATCCTCTAGGTCGTGAAAAGTACGTAAGACCACCCTCGGGTCGTTTATCCTTTAAGTCGGGATAAACACACAAAACTTTTCAATCATCTATCCCCTAGGTTGTGGTAGGTGTGCAAATTATCGGGTTTATGTTATTCATTCTCTAGGTCGTAATGAATACATAAGTCTATCTTCGTGTCGTTTATCCTTTAAGTCATGATAAACACACGAAACTTTTCAATCATTTATCCCCTGGGTTGTGGTAGGTGTGCAACTTATCAGGTTTATACTATTCATCCTCGTATTGTTTACTCTCTAGGTTATAGTAAACATAACGAAATCTGCAACATAAATCCATTGTGTTAGTCTCTATGCGGAAATGTTTTATCAAGCTCTATTTTATTCATCCCCTAGGTTGTGATGGATATACAAAATATACGTTAAGCTTACTATATTAGTCTCGAAGCGTTAGTAAGTCGATTTTAAAACTTGTGTTATTTACCTCCTATGTTATTTACCTCCTATGTCATCGCACCTAAGTGAGATCAAAACTTCTGGTAAGATGATACATCATCATCCTTTCTTATTTCTTTCGTACTCTTGGGGAACGTTCTACAGCGTATCCTTATCTAGCCAACCTTTGATCAAATTTTGGGGTCTTCCATTATTTAATAAACCTCTAATTCGAATGTGCGAGACATGTGGTTTCTCGCACCCTCAATCAAAGGGTAATTAAATAGGGGAAGCTTTCATCCCCTAAATTTTACCCACCAAATAATCATTTTATGTTACTATCTTTAAATCATGCGGTTCAAATTGTTTGCTTTGGATATTATAAGTTGGGGATTCAAATAAAAATAAGAAGGGGGTGTGTTTTTAATCATTTATCCCATTAAAATATTTTGTTATTAAAACTAATTTTGAATTAAGAGAATTAGTAGAAAGGGGGGTGTATTGTCTTAAACGAACCATCAAAATATGATGGCCCATCAATACAATTGTGTGTTGGCCCGATTCAAAATTATAAAGGGGTGGTGTTTTGGGCTATCAAAATCTAATTGCCCATAAAAGGGCTCATACACTTTAAACAAGAGGTGTGTGTTTTTAGTTGGGCTAGAAACCTTGATTAGAGGCCCAGATCGGGTCATCCTTTTTGAAAGGGCCCATTATAATTTTAGGAACAATGGGCCATCCTCATTGTACTGGTTTTGTTACGTTCGTTTTTTGTTACTATTTTTATAAATTATTCAATTTATAATATTAAGTTATTATTATTATTATTATTATTGTCAGTTTTTTATTTTGGTTGACCGAGTCAACCCAAAGGGTTGAAACCCTAATGCAAACGGCGTCCTTTTTCTCCTTCAAACCTAGTCATCAGGCCTAAACCTAATGAACATGAACTGTAAAGATAGAAAAGAAACGCATATTCATCAAAAATTAAAACGAATCAAGATCTTGACAAATCAAATCTGGAAATTAAATATTTATTTTTATTTACTGGAAATGAATTACAAATATATAATAGTCTATGTTCATTAAAAAGATTACAAACCCTAATCTAATTACAAATAGAATCAATTACATGATCAAATTAGGTCACATCGAATCACTAATTGATTCAATCACTAGAATATAACCACAAACAGACAATAATTTCCTAATTGAATTTAAAACCTAAGCTATATAAACCTAAGATTTCTAAGAAGAAGGGGGGAAGAAATTGGGAGAAGAAGATTGTGACACTGAAGGAGCCAAAACCACGAATCAATCCTTCAGCTTGTGATCTGGGTTTCAATTTATGAAACCCTAGATTTGTGTTGCATCATCACTGCC
This sequence comes from Vicia faba, assembly GCA_948472305.1. Taxonomy (NCBI): domain Eukaryota; kingdom Viridiplantae; phylum Streptophyta; class Magnoliopsida; order Fabales; family Fabaceae; genus Vicia; species Vicia faba. The sequence continues at coordinate 1,481,987,405 of OX451737.1, forward strand.
GCGTAATCATCATACTTGTGAACAGAAGAAAGGTAAAAGATCATAAGTCAGGTGAGGAGAAAACAAGATGATTCACGACAAGGATCAAGTAAGCCTAATCAATAAGCTTAAGGTTTGTTGTTATTTAAATTTTCCATTCGTGTGGGGTTTTCTGGAAACTTAGGGTTAGGTTTAGGTCTGGTTAGGGTTAGGGTTCCTGGAATCAGGGTTAATGCTCTTAGTGTCTAGGGTTAGGGTTCATCTGGGTAGACGGTTCTGGGTTGAAGATTGTTAGGGTTCATGTAAGAACACTAAGGTTGGGGTTTGGATTCATAGGGTTCATAGTGGTTTCTGGGTTTGGGGATGAAGGATTGAATGAAGGTGGTGGTGCCCAGATGCAGCCGTCAGTGGAAGCGATTTTTGGTCTGTGGCGCTCTGAGTGAGGCGATTTTCGGCATGGTGGATTTATAGAGAGAGGTCAGAACTTCTCTCTCTAGAAATATAAGAGAGATTTTTGTTTTGTTGTAAAGAGAGGAAGATAAGAGAGAAAAATGGGCCTTCGGCCTAAGGTTTTGCTTATATAACACTTCTTAATTCAGTGTGTCTCCCCTTACCATGCACTTCCCATCACAACCCTTGGATCATCATCAGACGTCCCTGAAGTGCATGTCCACCACAACTCCGTGAGCTCTCCCGCACCTTGCCTCATGGATTAGACATCTGTTTTGGGCTTAGCCCATTACTGAACACACCCTTCGTTTTACTTCGCTAATGATAATTTAGACACCTCTGCCCTACTGGGCCCAGTTCAATATCTTAACTTAGGCCATTGCTTCACGTACCCACCATTTTTACTTCCCTGTTCAACAGCATATATCCCTCCTGCATTTTGGCCTCAATCCAATATCTAGATTTAGGGTCCTGTATTTTACACCCCCTGAAGTTACTCACCAAGCACAAAATACACCCCCTGGCTTTTTAAATGAATTTTTTATATATTTTATTTTATTATTATAATTAAAAATTTTATATTTAATATATTTGTATAAGTTCTAAAAATTATTTTATTATTATTATAAAATTAAATTTTTACTAACTCTTTTTTTTTTTAAATTGCATTAATATCCTTTTTATCATGCATTAAAATGATTTTTCTTATATTTATTAATATAGTTAAAAAAATATCTAACCAATCAAATTACTAACAATTTTTCCACTAATATAATTACAAATTCAAGATTACATTCAAAAGGGATTATGAAAATATTTTTAATCTACTATGAACTTCGTCTAACAACTCCGCTATTCACACACCCATACTTGGTTCAAGGAGAATTCAAAATATCTTCGTAATCCATATAAAATACCAACCAACTACGAAGTACGAATCTGGACTCTGATTCCTCATAAGAGGATACAAAGGCCTACGACTTAAAACTGTGGTGAGTTCCCCTAATAAAAATTAAAATCCTATTTCCTAAAGCCATAAAATCTAAACCCTAGTATCCTTGTGAACAAGGTAAATGAGGGGTGCCTAACACCTTCCCTTCCTCTAGAAACGAGTCAACAACTTAGAATCTATGACCAAATTATGGTTATCCTTTATATTCCCTTCCTAAAGATAAAAATTAATGGTGGCGACTGTCATTTCATAACCAATTACAACAATGGGTGACCGTGTTGGTCTTCTGGTTTTTCTTCTTTATGTGTTCCTCTGCCTGACACGGCACGTGTAAGTTTACACGGGTGGCCGTGTTAGGATTGCTGTAGCTTTTGAAAACTTATCTAAAACTCCCGGTTCCTTGACTTTTCTTGTCTTAAGTTTCTTAAATCCTTCATCTGAACCTAAAATAGTCACAACAACCAAGCGAAGCATAAAACAAGAAATAGCTTAAAATAAACTTGCAAAAACATAAAATGCAGTGTTTTACCGGTGTCCCACCCCAAACTTAGAATATTTCACTGATTAAAGAAAAACATCACTGAACTGACTAGAGTAGGAAGTTTTTTTCGATGTGTTAACATATGAGGTGATAAAAAAAAGGGATGCAAGCTCAACGGGGATAATTCAGGATAATCATTATAATGGGATGGCTATAAAGGCTCAGGGGTAAAAATAAACAATGTGCCTCAGTGTGAGTCATTATGTAGTGATATTCAAATAGAACATACACAAACTCAGAGTGATAGAGACATACCTGCTAGCTCTCATGATGAATCAATATGTGTTTGGTTTTTTTATGTCCTCACCATGTCGGGTAAAGTTGACAGATTCCATAATACCTTTCAATTTGGTGTATCTTTCCACTCAGCTCGGGATGCACATGATACCTTTATCGATCAACTTTTGATGATTACTTCTGATCACTCATTCGCAGTATCAACTTTTGGGGGTTGTTCGCAATAAGCACCATACAGGAGGAGATCTATTCATCCACTATCATTGATTCTCACCACGTATCAAGACAAAAAATTCATTATCATGCATGCACGATTTAACACACAAATAATAATAATAATAACAAACAACACACGAAAGAAACAAAAACGCAATCAAAACTAAAAGAACCAATAACAAAAACAATAAAAGTTATAACCCCCCACCCCACACTTAAACCAAACAGTGACCTCACTATCATAGTACAAGATATAAAGAGGGGCTCACAGCGCCTCACTACGAAGGAGAAGAAGGATGGTACCACAAGATGCAAAACAAAAATTAAAAAAAAATCACTTGTAACCCTGACACGGGCCGTGTCAGTCCACACAGTCGGCCGTGTCATGGATCTGTAATCCAATTAAATCAAAAAATTTCTTGCACACACTTCAGGCAAGCTGACACGGTCCATGTCAGATGATAGGAACCGTGTCAGCTGACACAGGCGACCATGTCAAGGACCTGATTTTTCTTCAAATTTTTTTCTCTTTTGCCAAATTTTCTCGCTTCTCCCGGTACAAATTTCTTCCCTGATGCTTGCTCAAGTTTCGCCTTCTCTTCCTCATATAGGGCACTTTGTAAACCTGAACACAACCTACAAAAAAACATAACCAACAAAAAAGGAAATCATTAGTAATTAAATGCATGGGTTTCCTCCCACGAAGCGCTCCGTTTAATGTCGCATGGCTCGACGGCTTATCCCCTTTATTATGGGGGATACTTCCTCTTCCACACCTTGTTGCATGTCCTTTCCGCAACCCAGAGCTTATCTAATCCAACAACATGGATCACTCTTTTCTTTAAGTCACTTCCAATCTCACCTTGGTGTTCCTTTGTCTTTCTCTGCTTGGCTACTTGACTGAACTTGGGAGTTTCTTTTGGGAGTGATTTTGACATTTTTCTTCCTCCTTTTAGTTTTATCATTCCAACTAAAGATTTATTCTTTCCACCTTCACCTTGCTTTTTGATCTCCAACACTTTCAAAGTTATCTCATCATCAAATGATTTTGATATCAGAGTACCTGTCTCAATATCAAAATTGCACCGACTAGTCAGGAGAAACAATCAACCAAGAATGATAGAAGTCTCTTCATCTTCAGGAATATCCATGATCTAGAAATCAACAGGAAAGACAAAATTGTCAATTTCCACCAATACATCTTCGGCTATCCCGTATGACTGCTTAATGGTGTGATCAGCAAATTTCAATTTTGTCTCGCTCTCGCTTACATTTTCAATACCAAGCTTTTTGAAAATAGATAAGGGCATTAAGCTCACACTCGAACCAGAATCAATTTGAATCCTCTTGAATTTTCTATCTTTTATTATGCACAGTATTGCAACTAAACCTAGATCCTTTTGCTTGATAGGAATTTTTCTCTCAAGCGTGATTTCACATAATTTCTCATTAATGGGTACTTGTTCATCTTCTGTTGGTCTCTTTTTTGAGAGTACCTCATCATGAATTTTTGGTACAATGGAATTTTCTCGAGTGCTTCAAAGAACGGTATGTGGATCTCTAGCTTTTTGAAAATTTTGTCAAATTTCTCAAAATCTTTTTCTTTCATGTCTTTCTTTGACACACAAGAGGGATATGGCAACTTGATCACTGGTTTAGCATCCTTTGCAATTTTCTCTTCAGTAGGCTTCACAGGTGATACCACTTCTTCCGACTCTTTCTTGCTCTCTCTCACTTCTATATCTACTTCTATGATACTATCATCAAATTTTACCTCATCTTATTTTTCTTCTACAACTTTATGACTCCTTGTTGTGACAACATTAACATTCTCATTATTTTTTTGATTTCCTTATGCGTGCATAACTACTTCTTGTGCAGTCTGTCCCATTTGAACTTCCAAATTTTTTACTCCAGCTATGGTATTTCTGTGATTGATGCTTGTCTCTTCTTGAAATTGAGAAGTGTGGGCATCCATCTTTTTAATAGCCACCTCTCAATTCTGATTTTTGTAGAGCTTGTTGTTGCTGATCTTTCCAGGAGAAGTTAGGATTGAAGAATGGTAAAACACAAGAAGGCGGGGTTTGAATTGGGGTTTTTAAAACTTAAAAACAAAAGACACATTGGTTATCCTGATTCGTTTGAACTCAAACTACTCCAGTCCACCCGCCAAGGTGATTTTGCCTCTCTCAACGAGGCCTTAATCCACTAATCAAACTTGATTACACATATACGATGACAATCGTCAAAGTCTTCTTGAGTTTATACCACAACCCTGTTTTCTCAAGGTATTACATAATACAATATTTGAAAGCGTATACAAGATGTGTTTCCTAACAAAATAGTATCACACAAGTGATGTATTATAGAAATGAAGTTCAATAGATTGAAGGTGATGATATATCTCATTTGTAGTGCACAACAAAATCATAAACGATTTCTCCTCCAGATCTTGTTTATATAGGCAACACATGTGAGGTCCTTTTGGAATGTTGATAAATAATAGTTAATGACTTTTCAAACATAGAGATTCTTGTCCTCTTTCAGCCGTTACTTTTGAATATCCATGAATGAAATGTAAAGCTTCAGAACATGCATGCTAAAGATTACACCAGAAGATGAATGTTACTGTTGGGACTCCATTACTTATTTCTAGAACTGTATGAAACAAGATAATGGAGTTCTTGCTTGCAGCATTTAGTGCACTCAAAATTTGTAGCTTTAGAACTTCTTTATATAAGTGTGTTACACAGATTTTGATTTCTACGTCAGATGTGTTGAATCAGAGTTTAAACAATAATCTAACTCATCTTCTGTGCTTCTTACATCAGAACTTCCCTACAAAATAAAATACTTATTTAGGGAGCATAATTGTTCTTTGAGTGTTTGTTATCATCAAAACTCTTACAAGGGTTGTAGAATCAAACTATGTTCTAACAATCTCCCCCTCTTCGATGATGAAAAAACCTTGTATATTTTGATCAAATACATAAAGAACATAAAGCATTAAAGTCTCCCCCTGAGTTAGACACTCAGATAGAGAAGAAATACTTCCCTGAAGATTGTTCTAATCAGAGTTTTTGAGAAGAAGATTTTTGATGCGTCCACAATTGTCCTCAATAGAGGATGTTCCTATTTTTCTTTCATATGAAAAACAATAGAAGTTATGATATTTAAAATGTTTCAGACTGAGTCTCAATACTGTTATATTCGAAATATCTTAGGTGACATGGGTGGCCATGTGAGGCTTGTTGTAGCTTTCTGAAAACTTATCTGAAACTCCTGATTCCTTGACTTTTCTCATCTTGACTCTCTTAGATCCTTTATTTGAACTTGAAACAGTCACAACAACCAAGCAGAGCATAAAACAAGAAATATCTTAAAATAAACTTGCGAAAACATAAAATGCAGAGAAAACGTGAAGAGAATCAAATCAACTTAAACGGTAACAAAATGGGAAACAAAGTGATGCATAATACCTAGAGTATCATCGAACAAGCGACAAAAACACAGTGAAAATTATGACCAATCAATGAAGAAAGAAACTTCACGGGGATTACCATAGTAAAGTTCATGGAGATAACAATCTTAAAGGGAAATATAAGTTCCTTAGTTTTAAGGTTGGCATTAATTTTTGTAAAATAAATAAGACAACAATATGTTATATAGGAGATGTTAACTTTCTAACAGAAACATGTTAAGCAAGAAGTCTTATCTTATGTTAGGAGATGTTGAGTTGAAGTGTTTCAACATCTGGAACAACATGTTGAATAAGATGTTCTATGAAGGAGCATACGACATTGCGCCTGAGCTGAGCTGAATTAGTGGATTCAATTATAATTTAACATATGCAGAATATTCTAGGAATATTATGCAATATTATGTGGTACTGATTTAAAGGTCAAGAAGAATCAAGTCAAAATATTGAAAAATATGTAGTTTCTAAATATCGAGATGTTTTAGGAAACTAATGATTGAAGACCTTGTTTGTAGTAGAAGTTACTGCTGATTTGTAATAGAGAACGTGATATGTTTGGAAGGCCCAAATCTAGTTGGGTATAGGTTATAAATAGAAGCTTTGAAACCTAGAAAATGGTACTCGCCGATAATTGTAAAGATGTAATCATTAGGGCTGGGTATCCCATATCCAAAGTCTGATATTTGTTCTTCCAAGCATTCTTTTCTTTCTCCATTTTGGACAACACAAGCTAGAGTTCTTCCACATTAGTCAACATAAAAGGAGAAGGTTCAGGAAAGACCATTGGTTCATGATGAGGATAAGACATCTTGAGCTGAATTGCTCTTGCTTGCACCACTGAAAATAAGGTTCAAAAGCATCATTTCCTCTTTTTCCTAACTCTCTTCTTTGTTTTCTACGGATAGTAAACCATGCTTTGTTGATATTTTCAAAAAATGCCTTATTATCATCGCCCTCCTTGAGAAAGAAAGTTGCAAATAGCAAATTTTTTGGCTTATTAAACATAGGATAACCAAATTGACGACAAGCTAGAATCGGATTATAACTGATACCTCCCTTTGTACCAAGAATGGGTACATTATGGAATTATCCATAACCATCAATATTGTTTCCCAATCATAAATATAATTGATCCAATAAACATAAGAATGACTAATAGACACAATCTTCTACCACCACCTTAAACCATCTTTGGTATCCGAAAAGAAGAACCTCGCGGTAGGTGAGAAATAAATCACCTGTACAGTAAAGGTGCACAACAGAGGATCATTCCTCCAGTCTTAGAATTCTGAGAATGGATAGAGTAATATGTCTCTCCGAGCAATGTTGGGACTGGATTCCCATTCAAGAAGATATGCATGGCATTCATGTCAATAAAATCTTTAACATTGGGAAATAAAACCAATCCATAAATAATCAAAGCCAACATAGTCTCAAAAGCAACCCTATATTTATCTTTAGCATATGCACGAGTCCTTTCCATGAGAAACTTAGAAGGGAAACCTTTAATACCACTCTTGTAAGTAAGATGAACTTTAATCTGATCAAACATCAAACGAAATATTCTAGCAATAACAGGAGGCTCAAGATCCTTCTCCAAACATGAAAAGGGAACCTTATCAGTCACCGGTAATCCAAGCAGACAAGAATACTCTTCCAGGGTAGGCATAAGCTGATAATCCAGAAAAGTGAAGTAATGATACAAAGGATCATAGAACTTGACCAAAGTGTTAAGAATCTCGTCTTCCACTTTAGCATCCAAGATACCCAAAATTCTTCCATAACGATCTCTAAAATTCTCAAGATTAACCACCAATGATGCTAGCTTCTTTAACTCTTCTACCTCAGGTTTTCTAAAATTATACTTTTGGGTGCTTCTCATTCCAACATCCATGATCAAATATCTATGAAATTTGCAAATAGATCATTTTAAGTTCCTTAAAAACCATGAAGTGCACATGATTAATGATAGTTTTATAACTTGTCAAGTTACTGATGTGAATTTGATAAAGAGATCATTGGTAGAACATCATGTTGAGTTGTGTGTGTTGAGATACTTTGAGCACGATCATTCATCTTTTCGAGTTTGTTCCAAAGATCCTAGAGGATGTCATGTTTTCAGAAATGATCTATAGGATATGTTGAATGCAGAATCTCTTTGTGTTACTAGATTGAAAAGGAATGGTGAAGGTCGTGATGTGAATGTCATAGTGCCTCACTTTGACTTTCCTAAACCTATGAAAATTGAGTATCAAAGTAAGCTTGCTATAACTCCTCTTGTTATTTGTTTTCCTGGACTCGTACCTTACGAGTCGGATAAAGAGATTCCTTATAAGTATAATGAAACTATGTTGTAAGATGGTATATAAGTGTCAACTTATCCTTTTCATCTATTGTAAACATTGTTGAATCTTGTCAGATGACCCGCAGTTGTCGATTGTTTGCTCCGATACCTCAAAATTTTGTTTACCTTGGTAAGTAATTTGTTGAAACTAGTAATGAACCTAAGAAAGTGGAAAGTCATATTAGTGGTGCTTCCTCAGATAAAGATGCTGACGATTTGCTGAAGATTATAAAAATGAGTGATTACAAAATTGTAGAACAGTTGTTAGAAACTGCCTCAAAGATTTCTATCTTGGCTTTGTTAATGAATTTTGTTTCTCATAGAGATTCCCTTATGAGAGTTTTGGATCATGCTTTTGTTGAAGAATATGTGACAATTTATCTTCTCATCAGTGTCGTAGGTAATATTACAACTTGTAATAACCTCAGCTTTTGTGATGATGAGTAACCAAAAGAAGGAAAGAACCACAATCTGGCATTTTATATCTCTTTGAATTGTAAAGAAGATGTCTTGTCCAATGTGTTGATTGACAATGGCTAAGTTTTAAATGTTATGCCAAAATATACTCTATCAAAGATCGCCTATTATGGGACCCATATGAGTTATATCAATGTTGTAGTGAAAGCTTTTGATGGTTCCATAAAATATGTTACTGGAGAGGCAAATTTACCTATGTGGATATGGTTACATATGTTTCATATTATGTTTCAGGTTATGGATATTTTCCTCGTCAATAATTATTTGTTGGGTCTTCCTTGGATCTATAAGGCAGGTGATGTTACCTCCACCCTGCACCAAAAGCTGAAATTCGTCAAGAATTGAAAAGTGGTCATTGTTAATGGTGAGCAGGCCATGTTATTATCATATTTATCCTATTTTAGTTATGTTGAAGCAAATGAAGCTGGTGTTGGAACTTCGTTCTAAGCTTTATCGATTGATGATGTTAAGAAGAGTAAAGATTCCATCTCCTTGTTTAAACATGCTCATCAGGTTTTTTAGAAAGGTCCTAGTAGTTTTTGGGGGAAAGTCATCGATCAACCAGAGAATAAGAACAAGATTGGTTTGGATTTCTCTCCTCCAAAAGCTGAAGCTTCAAGGCCGAAGTCTGCATTTCAACCGTATTCAGATATATTCCTCAGTGGGGGCTTTATCAAACTAACTCCTCCAGAAGTTGATGATTTTCTTTAATATGAGCTAGAGCTGGAAATGCCAAGCTATGTTACACGCGGAAGAAGAGTTAAAAATTGGACCTCTGTTGATATTCATAGTTGTGTTCATGTCTCAAAGTAATTTGTTTTTCTTTTTTCGAAAATAATCCTTTCACTCTACTCGAGGTGAAAGGGATGTTGTTCGGGCTTATCTTTGTTTCAATTTTTAAATAATTAATAAAAGTTATTTTTATCATCCAATTGTGTTTTTATTTCCTACTTTTTCTTGGAAAATGGTAATAAAAAAAATCCTTTAAAAAATAATTTGTCAATAAATATGCATAATCACTTGTTGCATTTATCCATTTCTAAAATCGAGCATAATCATGTGTGAAGATTAATTAATAAAACCTTTGAAAACAATGACCCTATGGAAGGTGCGAGAAACACAAGAAATGGGGATTTGAATTGCGTTGTAACAAATATAATCTTTTTACAACTAAAAACTCAAAGATAACAAGTGAATAAAAATATATGAACACAATTATTTTTATCCCGATTCACTGTTAACTAAGTTACTTCAGTCCACCCCACAAGGTGATTTTCCTTATACAGAAGGACTTAATCCACTATAATCAACTAGAATACAGACAACCATAATAAGTCGGACCAACCCTATTAGAACCCCCAATAAGTCTGCGGATCCTTATTGCAAACCATTATGACCATAGCCAGAGTATTCTTGAGTCTTCAGACCTTCACTCAGTCACTAAAGGAATATATCAACAACAGTTGATTACAAAGATGTGTATACAGAGATGGTACTACACAAGAATATTGCATAATGTTTAAGTACAACAACACAAAATTGTTGATATCAATATACAAGCAACAACTCCTTGCTTATTTACAAAATTTTACAAAAAGATATTTCTCTACATAGTTATTGTGCAGCGGTTTAGTATAAATTTATTGAGTTGATTCTTTGATTTTAAATTCTTCCAAGTACTTCTTTTATAGCTGAAAAGAAGGGATCTGTTGGAGGGTGGAATAGGAAATACAAATACAATTGTATTGTTCCCAACGGTCATGGTGAGACTGGTAGACAATAGTACAAAAAGGTTTATCGTTACGCCACTCTAGAGAGTAGTAGTGTACGTTTGTACTTTTATACTCACTATCACACAAAATCCATTTAGTCTTGATCTTCATCTTCTAAATCTTCAAAGGGTTCTAATATAATTGTTGATGAAGCATGTTGTAGAAGGACCAGAACTAATATCTTCTAGATCCTATGTCTTTGGAACCTTTTAGGGCTTGTTCAGAGAATCCTTGCCTTAGTTAGTTCTTCAACAACTAGTCGTCAAAAGAATGTTTTCAAATCTTCAGAACTTTGTTCAGTAAAACCTTTGTCTTCAACATCTTTAGAACTTGGAAAACCAGAAGTAAAGCTTTAGAAGGCCTCCAAAACTTCCTTAAATAACTCACAATCATAAGCTTTTTTACTAACGTTCTTTAGAACCATTGCATAAGACACATTCATTTATCTTGACTTAACTTGTAACACACCAAATGTATTCTTCCAGAGTGTTGTGTTCAGAACCTGATGACGTCACACACCTTCTTACAATAATCATAACCTACTTGACAAAAGCCACAAACTAGACAGAAACCTATTAGAGTATACAAGTGTTCTTAAAGATAACATATAAATTTATCATCAAAACATAAGGCCATATATAGAACAAACTCTGTTCTCACACTTACACCTTCTCCCAATCTTGAATATCGTGTGTATGAAGTTGACAAAGAGAAGTTGATTGAAATTCAGGATGAGGTCTCTCGGTTTCTTGAGCACAAGGAGAAGACCATTCAACCATATAAAGAGTCGTTGGAGATGATTAATTTGGGTTCTAAAGAAGATCACAAAGAAGTCAAGATCGGGGCACTGCTGCATCCAGATGTAAAGAGTAGGTTGATTGAGTTGTTAAAGGAATATGTTGATATCTTTTCTTGGTCATATGAAGACATGCCTAGTTTACATTTTCATATTGTGGAGCATCATTTACCGTTGAAGCCGGAATGCCCACATATCAAGCAAAAGTTGAGAAGGACTTGCCCTGATATGGCATTTAAAATTAAAGAAGAAGTTTTTAAGCAGATTGATATCGGTTTCCTTATGACGTCAGTTTATCCTTAATGGTTCGCCAACATTGTTCCCGTTCCAAAGAAAGACGGAAAAGTTCGCATGTGCATTGATTACAGAGACCTGAATAAGGCTAGTCTAAAAGATGATTTTCCTCTACCACATATTGATATATTGGTAGATAATACATCAAAATTCAATGCTTTTTCCTTTATGGACGGATTTTTCATATATAATCAGATTAAGATGCAAGGACATGTAAAAAAACAACATTTGTCACACCCTAGGGAACATTCTGTTAAAGAGAGATACCCTTCGCGTTGAAGAACACTGGTGCAACGTACTAGAGGGATATGACAACCCTATTCCATGATCTGGTGCATAAAGAAATTGAGGTATATGTCGATGATATGATTGTCAAATCTTAATCTGAAGAGAGTCGTGTAAAAGCCTTGTTGAAGTTGTTTCAGCGTTTGAAAAAAGTATTGTCTCAGCTTGAATCCGAACAAATGCACTTTTGGTGTCTGTTTTGAAAATTGTTGGACTTCATTGTTAGCCAGAAGGGCATTTAGGTTAATTTTGATAGAGTTAGGTGTGATACGGTGGGAGAACTGACTTGGGATTTGCGTTTGTGTTTGCAAATGTTTCGGTTTAGCAAGAGTCGCCACCGACTTTTATTTTATCCAAAAGGAAAGGTGAAAAAGCACAGGAAAGACCTTTAGATATGTTTCCGTGGGTCGGGGGGTAGATTATGAAAAGGGAAGGTATTAGCACCCTTTTCATCCATGGTTTTCCATGGGCTCTTAGTTACTTGCTAGATCACTAGCTTTTGTTTGAATGTGCTTGTGGTGTTTGTTTTGAAAGTATTTTTGAAAATGGAACTTCGTAATGGTTCTCGTTTCTATAAGAACGCCAACAAAGTGTTTGTTTCGAATAATAGTTCAAAAGTGCATTTGTGGGTGTATAAAAATGTTTTTTTGTTGTGAGCAAGCGAGTAACTAGGAGCGAATTACCTACTCGAAAGGTCTTAAATGTGCTTTTCCTTCTCCTTTAGATGTGGCTATCTTACCATTGATTTGGTAAGAAGCCCCACCATTGGATGTGAAGGGACGGGCATTGGGAAGTTTGTATAGTCATAGAAGGCAACATATGGGATGTTTTAGCAATGTCGTTTTAGAGACTAGATCGTTTACCGAAGGCAACATCGAGGGTCATCGAGGGACTACGATCTTTTATTGAGGGTCTTCGCTAAAACTCTCATGCTCGAGGGACATGACTATTTTCCGAGGTAACAAGTGAGATTACCCTAAGGGTGCACATGTGCAAAGTGTGTTTTATTGCATGCATTTGTCTTTGATTAGGGGTTGTCTACTTGTTGGTTTTATCTTGCCATACACACCTAGTTACTAGCATTTGTACAAAGCAATAAAAATGCAAGAAATAAATATCCTACACTATTACAACCATATTGAAAGGCAAGAAAATATAAAGGCAAAAAAAAACAAAAAAACAAAAAACAAGGAAAATGAGCTTTTCGACCCAGGCAGCAGCACCCTTCGACTTGCATTCTGTTGGCCTCCTTCGATTGGGGCCAGCACCAGTGAGGTTCTGTCCTTCGACTGGCTTGGAAGTCAGTGTATGGCGAAGCCTTCTGGTTCTGCCTTGTTGTCTTCTTCGACTGGAGGTTGAAAGCAGTGAGGGAATGCCTTTCGACTGAGCCTCGAAGTCAGTGTATAGTTTTCCTCCTGGTTGTCTCTTTCGTTCGACCTGGAGAAAGAGGATAGAAGCCAGAAGCTTCATTTCCTATTTCCTGTTTCTTTCATTTAAAGCATTAAATGGCAACATGGCCTGAGGCCATGCTAGTATTTGTTTGGTAAATAGTTTAACAGTTAAAGCAAGTTCAGGTAAACAGAAAGCAAAAACGAAAGGGTTAGCTCTGAAAAATATGTTAAAATGGTGGAAACGAAAGGAACAATGGTATGTACATGTTTCAAACGAAAGGGAAAATTATTATGCCATGAAACGAAAAGTTCAAAGGTAAGAATAACTTACCTTGCTTCAGGCCTTGAATGGATGTGGGATTCGAACATGAACTGCTACCTGGACGTTTATGGAATTCGAAGAGTAGTCACAGGGGGTTTGCTTTTGGTTCGAAGAGTTATCACAGAAGGTTGTCTTTGAGTTTGAACAAACTTCTATGTGTGGGGTGTTCTTCAGAATCGAAAGAGGTGAGTGTTTGGGATTCTGGGTTTTGATTTCTCAAGTGTTGATGAACTTGAGAAGTTTTGTTGTGCTTGAGAAAATTTGGGAGATTCGTTCCTCTGGTCCAAAGATCCTCCTTAAACATGTGTTGGAGCCTCTTATTTATAGGCAAAGTTGGCTGAAGTTTTTGGAGGGAAAACAAAATAATTTGAACAATTTAAGTAAACAGCTCTTTGTAGCCTTCGAGGGACAGTGCTTGTAAGCTATTTCCGTGCAAGAATGGGGCAGTGTTTCAGGACTGCTGTGCAGCAGTTTTGGCAAGTGTATCATGCCTGAACTTGGCAGCAAGCATCTTTGAATATCTCATCCTTTCATTTTGACCCTCCTTCGACCAGATTCTTCTTCCAAACATATTGTTCGAATTTCCTCTAACAAGTGTCCTTCGAACAAATCACCTTTGTGCATCATTTGAAGGGGCCATCAACCATGTGCTGAAGTTTGTCAAGGATGGAAATGCAGGACACTAAAGAGAAATGTTGTCCAGTCGAAGCTAGTACAAACATAGTCAATGTCTTGTCGAAGCCTTGTGGTCAAAACAAGCTAATGCCCAGTCGAAGCTTGTATCGAAGAAAACATATTGCCAAATCATAAACTCATGCTCGAAGGAAGCATATTGCCTAATCGAAGCTTGGGTCGAAACAAACATAAAGGGAGTCATTGCCTTTTAGCGTGAGGGAAGTTCTTGGCTTCTGAGTCGAAGGGTATTCCCAAGTTGCATTCGAAGGAGGCTCTTGCTCAAATCGAAGGATGTAATCCAAGTTGCATTCGAAGGAGGCCAAGAGTCAATCGAAGGATGCTAAATCGAAGGAGACATGTTTTCCTCCAAATTTGTCAAAATGTTATTTTTATCTGTTTTTTCCCTTTTTGACAGTCTCCTTGTAATTTTGGTATTGGAAAATCCCAATACACTTGTTCAAGCTTGAACCTTGAAAATCCTTGTAAGAAAGGCCTTGAGAATTGAGAGGGAAAATTTTGGGGTACAACAGCTGCCCCTGTTCAATCTTCTTGAACCTGAAGAGTTAGATTGGCAGTTTTATCGTTCGCGACTCGAAGGTAAAAGATGATTGGACACTAGAGTGCCCAAAAAATTTTCACTCGTCAAAGTGTAGTTTGAGGGAATGGGCTTAAAGATGCCATTTGGAGATGTGACAGAATCTTGTCGGAGATGAGCTTAAAGATGCCATCCAAGAATGTTTGTTATAAGTGCAATGTTGTAGGTCAGAAGAATGAGCATCAAAATGGTATCCATGTCTGGAATGCATTTGAACTGTATCTGGAGACTGAGTCTATATGAGCCAAAGAATGGCGTCCGTGTCTGGAGCGTATATGAAATGTATTTGAATGAGTGGCAGAATGACATCCGAATCTGGATCGTATCTGGACTATATTTTGAATGAGTGACAGAATGACATCCGAATCTGGATCGTATCTAGACTGTATTTTGAATGAGTGACAGAATGACATCTGAATCTGGATCGTATCTGGACTGTATTTTGAATGAGTGACAGAATGACATCCGAATCTGGATCGTATCTGGACTGTATTTTGAATGAGTGACAGAATGACATCCGAATCTGGATCATATCTGGACTGTATTTTGAATGAGTGACAGAATGACATCCGAATCTAGATCGTATCTGTACTGTATTTTGAATGAGTGACAGAATGACATCCGAATCTGGATCGTATCTGGACTGTATTTTGAATGAGTGACAGAATGACATCCGAATCTGGATCGTATCTGGACTGTATTTTGAATGAGTGACAGAATGACATCCGAATCTGGATCGTATCTGGATTGTATTTTGAATGAGTGACAGAATGACATCTGAATCTGGATCGTATCTCGACTGTATTTTAAATGAGTGACAGAATGACATCCGAATCTGGATCGTATCTGGACTGTATTTAGAAGGAAATTAGAATAAGTATCAGAATGTCAGCCATATCTGGATCGCATCTGAACTGTCTCTAGAAGGAATTTAGAATAAGTATCAGAATGTCAGCCATATCTGGATCGCATCTGAACTGTCTCTAGAAGGAATCTGGAATAAGTATCAGAATGTCAGCCATATCTGGATCGTATCTGAACTTTCTCTAGAAGGAATCTGGAATAAGTATCAGAATATCAGCCATATCTGGATCGCATCTGAAATGTCTCTAGAAGGAATCTGGAATAAGTATCAGAATGTCAACCATATCTGGATCGCATCTGAACTGTCTCTAGAAGGAATCTGGAATAAGTATTAGAATGTCAGCTATATCTGGATCGCATCTGAACTGTCTCTAGAAGGAATCTGGAATAAGTATTAGAATGTCAGCCATATCTGGATCGCATCTGAACTGTCTCTAGAAGGAATTTAGAATAAGTATCAGAATGTCAGCCATATATGGATCGCATCTGAACTGTCTCTAGAAGGAATTTAGAATAAGTATCAGAATGTCAGCCATATCTGGATCGCATCTGAACTGTCTCTAGAAGGAATTTAGAATAAGTATCAGAATGTCAGCCATATCTGGATCGCATCTGAACTGTCTCTAGAAGGAATCTGGAATAAGTATCAGAATGTCAGCCATATCTGGATCGCATCTGAACTGTCTCTAGAAGGAATTTAGAATAAGTATCAGAATGTCAACCATATCTGGATCGCATCTGAACTGTCTCTTAGAAGGGATCTGGAATATGTATCAGAATGTCAGCCATATCTGGATCGCATCTGAACTGTCTCTAGGAGTTTGGAATAAGTATCAGAATGTCAGCCATATCTGGATCGCATCTGAACTGTCTCTAGAAGGAATCTGGAATAAGTATCAGAATGTCAGCCATATCTGGATCGCATCTGAACTGTCTCTAGAAGGAATATGGAATAAGTATCAGAATGTCAGCCATATCTTGATCGCATCTGAACTGTCTCTAGAAGGAATTTAGAATAAGTATCAGAATGTCAGCCATATCTGGATCACATCTGAACTGTCTCTTAAAAGGGATCTCAGAAGATGATGATCTTTGCCTGTTGATTGATATTTCCTGAAAAGGTAAAGAGTTAGTTGTATGCAATGTCATGATGTATGCATTGTGTAATGATGTTCTCAAAATAAAATGAGATTTGTGTTATATGTATTTTGTATGCATATGTTATGGATGTTGTTGAAGTGTAATTTTGTCTTGGACTTTGCTTAAAATGTTTCCACCGAGGATCCCTGCTTTGTTGTTTGAGGAGAACTCCGTTGGGGGATATTGAAAACTCTGTGGGGAGTATGTTTATTTCTGCTTGGGAAAAGAGTTTAGGAGTCTTAGTCGTCTGTTGCTCTACTGGGGAGTCGAAGTTGAACTGATATCTGGTCGGGTCCATGTTTCGCAGTAACTTGCTGGGGATTGTAGAGTAGTCTACTGGGGAAGAGGAGTTGTGGTCCTTTGATTTGTAGTAGTCGGAGAGGCAAACTCAAGCTGGGGAATCCTGGTGTTGTTGGGGAAATAAACCATGTCGTCAGTCCGCTAGAGAGGTGACATCTTCGTTGGGGGAAGTCCTTGAGGATTCTTGAGGTTGATTCAGCTGGGGAAAGGGGGTCAGAGATTATACTCTTGCTGGGGAATCATCCTATGAGAAGGACTTTGGGGAGACTTGTCATTGCCCCTAGTAGCAAATGTTCGTGGCACTGCCTGGAAATGTTTGACTGTATGTAACCCTTTATTGAGATTGACGTTTTAATGCCCCAAGTGATGGTGAGGGAGACTTGCCCCTAGGTTAACCTGCAATTGAGAGATTTCCTGGAATCTTGACTGGACTGCCCCAGGTGTGCTGGATAGTGACATGTCATGCCCCCTTGTTGATAGGAGATTTGTCAATGGAAGTGTCATCCTTTTTGAAGTGATTTTGTTCACTGAGAGGGCTTTCGTTCATCGGATATTCGTTGTGTGAATTTCTCCGCTGTCAAACAAATAGCCAAATGCAAACAGTGATATTCAAGTGATGCAAAGTTTATGCTTGTCTCAAAGTTTTGAAAAATTCGTTTTTTAGCAGAAAACTTTTTATAAGACAAATTCAACACAAGATTTAGGGCAAAGCCTTACAGGAGTCAGGATACCTTTTGTAACAGTATGCTTTTGAATTAACCCATGCTTCAATTAGGACTTTTGAAGGGTTGTAACGTGGCTTGGTTCACGGTTTAAGAAACAAAGGATAAAGGCTCAAAGTATATTTGTACCCACCCGCTCTTCGTGATGTTCTTCAATCCTAAACTCAGTTAATTGTGCGTCGAACTCCAAATGAGTATGGAACGACGTTTTTGGTGATGGTTCACACAAGTTGAATTTGTTGGAAGGCAGTCATTTTTGCAACATTTTTCATGTTGTTGAGGATTTGTAGCGACCTCGTTCTTTTGATTTGTTATCCCTAACTTTTGCCTGATTGTTCCTGTTTTCGAGATTACAGTCAGCGGGATGCCCCAGCTTTCTTAAGCCTCCTTTGTAGATTTTGGCTCAGTGGGCTTGTCTCTTTTGAGAGATTGACTGCCTATGAGATAAGGAACCACCACTGTCTTTTGATTCCAGAGGAATGCTTTTGATGTCGTTCATTGTATTATGAACTGAGAGTTTTGCGACTTTAATGCGCATCTTTTTTTGAATTAACTGAAAGACTACCCTGCCCCAGGTTTAATCAAAGGTTTCAATTTGTTTTAAAACAGAAAACTCCTACTTCTTTGGCTCGAAGGGGTTGACTAGGGATTATCTTCCTTATAACTCCAGTGTTTAGGATTTGAAAGAAACGCCTGTACATCGTCAGCAAGGTCTGTTCAGAAGCATATTGTATGAGATTATGATATTGTTTCGTCATCCTCCCTCTAAAGGCTTGTAACTTTTAGCAAGAGTTGAATGTCATAAAGTGAGTAAAAAAACATAGTTTAAATGTAATGAAAATGAGTGGATCAAATCCAGACAAACATATGCAATGCATTAATGAAACAGAGTTTGACATTAATAGATAATTGTTTGAATAACAAAAGAGAAATTACAACTTGAAAATTAAAAATGAACATAAGCCTATTAATGATTCGTCATAGGAGCAGTGATTATGTTTGGAGTCTCCGGAGGATCAAACACGATCTCCTTGGCATCAATCATGTCTTGGTCCTTGTTCTTCAGAGCCCAATAGTTGTTTGTGTCATGTCCCGGACTGTCAGAGTGGTATGCACACCTTTCATTGGGATGATAGGTAGGAGCGGAAGTATTTGGGTTCCGGAGAGGAGCCTTTAATGTAATCAGCTCTGCCTTCAACATGCATTGTAGCGCTTGAGTCAGTGACATGTTGATCTTAGTGAAATGTCTTTTATGCACGACCTCCTTACGCTGATGCCCCTGTCTTTGTTGAGCAGGCGTAGGATTAGAGATCAAGATTTCTCCTACGTGTTGGTCATGATGACTCTTTTGACCGTACACAGCATTGGACTCTTTCTTCCCATTGTAGGGCTTTTTCTGAGCATCAGAAGGTGTAGCTTCTTGAATCTTCCCACTTTTAATGCCAGCTTCGACCCTTTCGCCGGTCAGTATTAGCTCGGTGAACCCGGCTGAAGAGCTTTCGATCAAGTGTTTGAAGAAAGGCCCTGTCAATGTTCCCATGAAGATGTCAATCAGCTCCCTGTCAGTTAAAGGGGGTTGCACCCTACCAGCCAGATCTCTCCACTTTTGGGCATATCCTTTGAAGCTCTCGTTGGAACCCATGGTCATGTTCTGCAATTGCACACGAGTTGGTGCAAGATCAGCATTATACTGATACTGCTTATAGAAAGCAGCAGCTAAATCCTCCCAGGTGTGGATGCGAGAACTCTCCAATTGATAGAACCATTCGAGTTGAGTCCCTACTAGGCTTTCTTGGAAGAAATGGATCCAAAGCTTTGGATCAGTTGTGTATGGTTGAATCTTACGGACATAAGACTTTAGGTGCATCTTAGGGCAAGAGACTCCATCGTATAGGGCAAAGGTAGGGACTTTGAACTTTGGAGGGATGACTAATCCAGAAACTAAACCCGTGTCTCCTAAATCCAAGCCAGGTATCTGTTGAATCTCCATAGCACTGAGGCGATCCTCCAACTGTTTGTACTTGTCATCATTGGGAGGATATTGTTCCTCGGAGTAGTCAGCTTCAACTTCATCAATCTTAAAATTGTGGTCTTCTTCAAGACTATCCCCTATGCTGGATGGAGTTGAAAGATCTAGGGCTTTAGGTCTTCTTCTGAAGTTCAAGACGCCTACTGACTTCTTGGACTTTTTCTTCTTTTCTTTGAGAAGGAGAGCTTTCAGGTCCTCTTGCCCCTTATCCATAGCCAGAAACATTTGTTGGAATTGAGCGTTTTGAGCTTGGAGATCTTTCACCGTTTGTTCCATCTTACTGAAATAAACAGTAGGAAGATAAAGAGGCCTGTATGGGAGAAACCTGTCATGATATGATGCATGATATGTGGATGCATGTTTTCAAGGATCTCGCGGGGTAAACACAAGAAAATGTTAGAAATTGAACATCCTTGATTGGAGAACTTTGTATCGGTGGATGTCTTTCCACGAGAATCAAGCTCACCATGTCAAGTGGGTCATAGCCCCCGATTCAAGTTTTTGTACTTGATCTTTGACGGTGTTTGTTTAGAGGCAAACCCTCTTGTCCTTTGGTAGACATCTGGTTCAACACGACCCTGCATCAAAAGACCCTCAAGATCCTTGAAATGGTTATTGAAAATGCTATGGTATGATGTTATGATGTTATGTACATGTATGCAAAAGCAAGCAAGTCCTTAGGTTTAGGCTTGCATGGGGTTTGTAGGTAAGTACCCTTTTGAAGTTAGTTGGCTCAACCTGTCCTAAAATAGAAACCGGGTTCTAAGGAGCTCAATATCACTGGATTATTTTCTATGTTCATTGTTTTGGTTTAGCCACTTAACTGGCGACCAAAATATTCCAAGAAAACAATCCTCAATGAGTGTAGTGTCGAGTATCTACCAACTTCAGACTGCACCAAAATCGGTCATCTCACTACCCCTAAAAAGGCCAAGATGGTCAAGTAAGGTTCTAAGAGTTCGTCAGTGCTTCATAACATCACTCAGCGGCCCCGTATTCTCTTTGATTAACTCAAAGACTACCGGTACCCACAAATATGTCACACTAACGTAGCTACTGCTTCAACCATGTCGGCATACCCCGCACAGTTCCCTCACAGTTTATCGCTACTTACCTAAAAGGTGCCCCCAAATCCGGGTGTAGGATTTAAAACAAACCCAAACAAGGAACCCAAAAAGTAAAGCAATCAAAGCAATCAAGGTAAGCATGTAAAGGTGATCTAAAACCCTAAGCTAACCCCAATTTTAGAAATGTCCCCAGCAGAGTCGCCAGTTCTGTGATACGGTGGGAGAACTGACTTGGGATTTGCGTTTGTGTTCGCAAATGTTTCGGTTTAGCAAGAGTCACCACCGACTTTTCTTTTATCCAAAATGAAAGGTGAAAAAGCACAGGAAAGACCTTTAGAGATGTTTTCGTGGATTCGGGGGTAGATTATGAAAAGGGAAGGTATTAGCACCCTTTTCATCCATGGTTTTCCATGGGCTCTTAGTTACTTGCTAGATCACTTGCTTTTGTTTGATTGTGCTTGTGGTGTGTGTTTTGAAAGTATTTTTGAAAATGGAACTTCGTAATGGTTCTCGTTTCTATAAGAACGCCAACAAAGTGTTTGTTTCGAAAAATAGTTCAAAAGTGCGTTTGTGGGTGTATAAAAATGTTTTTTTGTTGTGAGCAAGCGAGTAACTAGGAGCGAATCTACCTACTCGAAAGGTCTTAAATGTACTTTTCCTTCTCCTTTAGATGTGGCTATCTTACCATTGATTTGGTAAGAAGCCCCATCGTTGGATGTGAAGGGACGGGCATTGGGACGTTTGTATAGTCATAGAAGGCAACATATGGGATGTTTTAGCAATGTCGTTTTAGGGACTAGATCGTTTACCGAAGGCAACATCGAGGGTCATCGAGGGAATACGATCTTTTATCGAGGGTCTTTGCTAAAACTCCCATGCTCGAGGGACATGACTATTTTCCAAGGTAACAAGTGAGATTACCCTAAGGGTGCACATGTGCAAAGTGTGTTTTATTGCATGCATTTGTCTTTGATTAGGGGTTGTCTACTTGTTGGTTTTATCTTGCCATACACACCTAGTTACTAGCATTTGTACAAAGCAATAAAAATGAAAGAAATAAATATCCTACACTATTACAACCATATTGAAAGGCAAGAAAATATAAAGGCAAAAAAAAAACAAGGAAAATGAGCTTTTCGACCCAGGCAGCAGCACCCTTCGACTTGCATTATGTTGGCCTCCTTCGATTGGGGCAAGCACCAGTGAGGTTATGTCCTTCGACTGGCTTGGAAGTTAGTGTATGGCGAAGCCTTATGGTTCTGCCTTGTTGTCTTCTTCGACTGGAGGTTGAAAGCAGTAAGGGGAATGCCTTTCGACTGAGCCTGGAAGTCAGTGTATGGTTTTCCTCCTGGTTGTCTCTTTCGTTCGACCTGGAGAAAGAGGATAGAATCCAGAAGCTTCGTTTCCTATTTCTTGTTTCCTGTTTCTTTCATTTAAAGCATTAAATGGCAACATGGCCTGAGGCCATGCTAGTATTTGTTTGGTAAACAGTTTAACAGTTAAAGCAAGTTCAGGTAAACAGAAAGCAAAAACGAAAGGGTTAGCTCTGAAAAATATGTTAAAAGGGTGGAAACGAAAGGAACAATGGTATGTACATGTTTCAAACTAAAGGGAAAATTATTATGCCATGAAACGAAATATTCAAAGGTAAGAATAACTTACCTTGCTTCAGGCCTTGAATGGATGTGGGATTCGAACTTGAACTGCTACTTGGACGTTTCTGGAATTCGAAGAGTAGTCACAGGGGGTTTGCTTTTGGTTAGAAGAGTTGTCACAGAAGGTTGTCTTTGAGTTTGAACAAACTTTTATGTGTTGGGTGTTCTTCAGAATCGAAAGAGGTGAGTGTTTGGGATTCTGGGTTTTGATTTCTCAAGTGTTGATGAACTTGAGAAGTTTTGTTGTGCTTGAGAAAATTTGGGAGATTCGTTCCTCTGGTCCAAAGATCCTCCTTAAACATGTGTTTAAGCCTCTTATTTATAGGCAAAGTTGGCTGAAGTTTTTGGAGGGAAAACAAAATAATTTGAACAATTTGAGTAAACTGCTCTTTGTAGCCTTTGAGGGACAGTGCTTGTATGCTATTTCGGTGCAAGAATGGGGCAGTGTTTCAGGACTGCTGTGCAGCAGTTTTGGCCAGTGTATCATGCCTGAACTTGGCAGCAAGCATCTTTGAATATCTCATCCTTTCATTTTGACCCTCCTTCGACCAGATTCTTCTTCCAAACATATTGTTCGACTTTCCTCCAACAAGTGTCCTTCGAACAAATCACCTTTGTGCATCATTTGAAGGGGCCATCAACCATGTGCTGAAGTTTGTCAAGGATGGAAATGCAGCACACTAAAGAGAAATGTTGTCCAGTCGAAGCTAGTACAAACATAGTCAATGTCTTGTCGAAGCCTTGTGGTCGAAACAAGTTAATGCCCAGTCGAAGCTTGTATCAAAGAAAACATATTTCCAAATCGAAAGCTCGTGCTCGAAGGAAGCATATTGCCCAATTGAAGCTTGGGTCGAAACAAACATAAAGGGAGTCATTGCCTTTTAGCGTGAGGGAAGTTCCTGGCTTCTGAGTCGAAGGGTATTGCCAAGTTGCATTCGAAGGAGGCTCTTGCTCAAAACGAAGGATGTAATCCAAGTTGCATTCGAAGGAGGCCAAGAGTCAATCGAAGGGTGCTAAATCGAAGGAGACATGTTTTCCTCCAAATTTGTCAAAATGTTATTTTTATCTGTTTTTTCCCTTTTTGAAAGTCTCCTTGTAATTTTGGTATTGGAAAATCCCAATGCACTTGTTCAAGCTTGAACCTTGAAAATCCTTGTAAGAAAGGCCTTGAGAATTGAGAGGGCAAATTTTGGGGTACAACATTAGGGCTACTCTAGAAATGCCTGATCCAAGAACTAAAAAGCAAATCAAGGGTTTCCTCATACGTTTGAATTATATATCCAGATTTATTTCCCACATGACTGCTACTCGTTAGCCAATCTTCAAGCTTCTGAAGAAAGATCAAGGTTATTTATGGACTGATGATTTCCAGAAGGCTTTTGATAGTATCAAAGAATATCTTCTCGAACCACCTATATTGCTTCCTCTTATTGAAGAAATACCTTTGATTATGTATCTTACTTTGTTGGACAGCTCAGTGGGTTGTATTTGTAGCGGTAAAAATGTTGAGACAAAGCCATTGGATTGACTTGACTCGCACAGATCAAATAAAAATCACCACCGTGCTTTATTATTTTTAAAGGAATGGGAAAAGTGAGAATAACCCAAAAAAAGATGGAGAGAATCTAAGTTCGTGGGTTGGTTATGTAAAGGGAACGTATTAGCACCCTAAACATCTACGGTACTCCGCAAGAACCTCTATGAAAATTTGTATATTTTATCTATAAGAGTTATATAAAAAATAGATGGTGGAGGTGAGAAAATAAATAATTTTTACAATTTTTGCACCTGTCGCGGTTGCGAACCTTTAGTTCCTACGTACCACCTTCCGTGCAATAGGAGATCAGGGTACTCGTAGTTCACCTTTAAAAATTTTAAAGCACAAATGTGTTGGTTAATTTTAAGAGACAAGACATCATCGTTTTATCTGAGTGGAAGAACATACTTACTACCCATGATTATGCGAAAGGAGAATTTGCGTCATCTCAAAATGGAGGGTATGGCTTGGATTTTAAAATCAACAAAGCCTTGCTCAACACTCAAGTGGAAAATATATCACTTCACTATATATCATAGAAGTATAGTAGCTCGCATCACTACAAGGATTGACAAGAGTCTATCTTTTTTGAGAAAATTTTAAAGCAAAAAGCCAAAGTGGCAAAGATGGTTTGAATGAGATTGATTGACTTTTAGTCTTCTCACAAAAAGGTCAAAGTATTGTTAAATTGTTTAAAGTTTGACTAAAGAAATTTTTTTTAAAAATGCGCGGACCTAAGTCCAAGTTTATTGTGAAAGGAGTTCAAGTTAGAAAACAAGAAGAGTTTTGAAAATGAGGGAGAAGATTTTTGAAATTAAAGAAGATGGGAGGAGATGAAGAGGCTATCCTAAAAATATAATGTAAAATTTAGGGAAAAGAATCATCTAACCAACAAGAAGCCAACACTTGTCACAATGAGTCAATGTAGAATTCTCATCCTTTGGATTGAAACCAAGCAATCAAAGATAACAAACCTCTTAAGAAAACCAAGCTTCAAAGGAATTAAGTCTTCATAAAAATTGGACAGAGTAACGACTGTATACAGATGAATTTCCAATCACATACAAAGTACATAATCAAAATAACCTGCACAAAAAAAAAACAAACAACCCAATGCCTCGGGGTAAACCCCAAGAACTCCGGACAAAATAACATTAGAAGTCACAAGGTCTCAAGGTAGGCAAGGTCTCTAATTCTAAGTCCAAGAAGTCCATAACTCCAAATGCCAAGGATATTAACCAAATAGTCCAAGTAACATTATAGTTTTTTATGGTTTAAGTTGATTATTAGGTATCTTCCAAAAGAAATGAAAAGCTCAAGTGAGAAAAATAAAAATGACATAAAGATAAATAATCAAGTGAGCAAAGATGAAAATAGCATAAAAAAAAGGTGCTAAAATAAATGGGCTTAAAGTAAAAAGCATAAAGTAAAAGCATAAAATAAAGCCAATTGTTAGAAATTAGAGGTTAGTTGCATGAACATCTTGAAACTTGCATTTGAAAACTCATTAGAAGATTGATAAAATCAAATCCTCTCAACAACAAGTTTCATTTGCTCTTTGTCAAGTATATCATTCATTTCAAAATCTCAAGGCAACAATAAATGATCAACGACGTTTAAATGATTCACTAAGTTACAAAAGTTATGAAGATTCATTAGAGGATTGATAAGACCAAAGTATCCTAACAACGAACCTCAAGATTATTGGATCAAAGGTTTCAAATTAAACATGCTTGGGCTTGCAAACATAGGTTTGGGCCACGAATGATCATTTCTCGAATCGGGACAAAATTTAATGCTATATTAAGCAATCGTAAGTGGACTTATATAGAAATCGCACCTATTTTGAGGCTGGTCAATAGCAATCTATGTGCCGTATGTTTGGAGTGATGATATGTAGATCATCCTCTAACAACATGTAGCCCAAAGAGAAGAGGATGAGATGAAGAGGGATGGGATATATTTGAATTAAATATTTTAATCAAACTATTATTAAAATCATCCATCCATTTTAGTGGAGTTAAATTCAACACTCAAGATCCAATGATGTTAATGAAGTTTATGATCAACAATCACATAGCCAGAATATATTAAAAAAATTAAATTGAATTTAATGAATAAAGTACAAAGGAAAAATGATTTTTAAATTGTTTTTAAAATGAAAATAAAAGGTAAAATAGTAAACTATATTCAAAGTATCAAAGAAGATTTTAAAAGGACCATGGAAAAATCAGAGCTTACCTCAAATATTTTTTATAATTTTTTGGTAATTTTTTAAAATAGAAAAGTATTTTAAACTAATTAAAATCACTCAAATAGGTGAAGAAAAAGATCAAAAAAGTAGAAGTCAAAATAAAATTCTAGAAAAATTTTAGAAAATTAAAAATGAGTGAAATGATTTTTATAAAAATTTTCAGAATTTAAAAATATTAAAAAGTATTTTTAAATAAATAGAAATAAGTCAAAATAAAGGAAAAATTATAAAAATATCAAATTTGAAAATAAAATCTTGAAAATTAAAAAATCAGAAAGAGAGTATTTGAAAAAAATTGTGAATTGTTTCATAATTTTTGAGTCAGAAATGAATTTTCTATGATTTTTTAAAGTTTAAATCAATTAAATTAAAAAGCAGAAAATAAAATAAAAAACCAAAAAAATGTGGACCATTGGATAAGAGTCAAAACGTGCTAGTAATCAGATCCAAAAGATCAAGCATGTTGTCCATATCATGGTCAACTTTGAAAATTGCACCAGTTCACCTTTTAATAATTTAAAACAACTAAAATTCCGGCGCATTAGATGGAGTCTGACTAATGGAAGTAATCATATCCAAAGGCTCTCAAAGCACGCGTATGGTAAAGCAAATACACTGGATTGAATTCAAAAAATCACATGTCACGCTTTCATTGGTTAAAGCACGACATATAGATCATCTTCGACATCCAGACGCCCTAGATTGGGATTCCTCAAACTATAAAATTAGAGGACTAGACCAGTACCATTAGATTCGTCTCTTCAAGACGATTCTAATGGTACTATCGCACCAAATTTATATAAACTGAGCAAGGCTTAAATTGATAAAATTCATAAATAATAGCGAGCACGAAATTTTGGAATATCTCACTCAAATCTCAATGAAATAAAAAATTGTAAAAAGCATGAGAATCAGAAGGATGCAGAGAGTAGATTAGTCTTTTATTTGGGTTGATTTAACCAAGAAATCTACCTGAACGAAGTAGCACAAGATGGATCTGAAACTGAACTTCTATAGATCAGTATAGGTTACAATTCTTAAAGGTGAGAGTGTGGTTAGCTTCAGAGAAGTTCAATGAAGCTAACTGAATGGAGCTTTTGGTGTTTTGGAGTGAGAAATCAAGAAATCAGAAATTCAAATTCAGAGTTTGTGTTGGATCTGAACAGGGGTAAATTGGCTATCAAAAGCTTGTGTAAATTAGTGAGATATAACCCTCTATTTATATGGAAGAAAATGGGATGCTCAAGCGTGTGGAATGATAAAGTTTGGAGGGAAATCGTGTGAAGTTGCAAGCAAGAAAAGTGTGACTCGTATTTTTCTTAAAACTCAACCAAAACTTGCGCTTCAAGGTGCTAATAACTTATGGAAGATTTTTAAACATGATTAGAAGTAAAAACACGAAAAAATTTAGTGATTAGAAGCTGAATTGTGCATTTCAAATTCTGACTTGGAGGAAAAAGTCAATTTCAAGGTACTACCTTTGAATCAATGGCATTCACAACTCAAAGAGTCTTAGGGCATGATTCTTAAAGCAATTGAAAGATAAGATCACAAATTTTACAATGTGAAAATAATGGTATCAAATGGATACTTGAGCTAGGAGTTGTGATGAGTCAATGTTTAGAAAAAGATGCTGACTTTTTGTACCTAGAAAATTCTAAGTTTTTCTTCAAAAGTGACCTATAATGTTTTAATTCTAAACAATTCCTTTCTTCAAAATTGAGCTTTGATAAATGATATTAGCTTGAAGTAGACTTCTCAAAGAGCATTGTGAAACTTGAATCACTCAGAAATACCAGGTATTGAAAAAGTTATGGTCTTGCGAAATTGGTGAAAATTCATGAGATGACCTATAATTTCTTACATTCTTAGGGCATCTTCCATCCATTTTCATGCTTTGAACATAAAATAAGAGTTGAAGATCACATTATTAGGATCATTGTGGAAAATGAATGGGCTCAAGGAGATAAAAATTGATTAAGTTATGATCATTTGAAGCCACATAAGGGAATTTGGTGGCCTATCTAGAGGACTTGTAATCTTTCTTCATCATTAGGCATCTTCTACATAAAATTTTCTTGAAACTTTTGAAGTGATTTGTTTATAACCCTTTAAAGAGAAGCATGTCTTTGGAATCACTCAAAAATACCAAAAGATGATCAAGATATAGCCCTTAGAAGTTCAAAACCCTAGCTCCTAGAGCAACAAAATACCTTGGAAACCCCTTTCAATATTGACAAACTTTCTTGCCCAAATACTTTTTACATGTGAATAGAAGTTGTTTAGGATGATAATAAGAAACCATCGCAACCATAACCACTTCCAAATATTAAGAATTGGTGGAATTATGCACTTGTGATTAATGAATCAAGAACTTGTCCAATTAGGTCAAACTTCTTCAATCAACTCTTGCATCTTTTGATTTTATCTTGACAAATTGAGGCATGATAAATCATAGTAGACCTTGTCATGATATTAATTCAAATAACTCTCAATGATGAAGCTTGAATCTCAATGAAGCTTTGTTAGAGAAGGCATGGAAATAAACTCATGAACCTATGAATCAACCTGATGAAATGTGTTGTGCCCTTACCTATAATATCATCAATTAGAGCAAACATTAATTGTATTTATTAGTTAAAAGTTAATAAATACAAAACATAGATGATCACAATATATAAATCAAGGTGCTTGGTGATTCCTCATAAGCAAACCTATAGATAGGGAGAAGAAACAAACCCTAGTGTGACCTTGTTGTCATTAAGTTGATATGAGATGATAGAGGAATCTTAGGGGCAAAAATTGGGGTACAACAACTACCCTTATTTAAGTGTCTTCTATCCGAAGATACGAAGGTTAAAATCCTCGTGTCGACACTATTGAAGTTACTTAAATACAAAACAAACCCTATTTTTGGCCCTAAGAAGCCATGCAATGCTTATGATTGTGCATGCAAATAAACAGATCCAAAGGGGACATGGGATACCACTGGGGAAATAGAAAATACAAGATCAAAAGAAAAATACACCAGGAAAATAAATCACTAGTGAATAGAATACTTGATTCTATTGGGGTAAAGTCCAAGGAGGAGACAAAGTAACATCAACTCAAACAATGAGGATAGAAAATAAAGGATAATAGTGATCGACAGATAACCGCAAACTATACATTCTCAAACTCGGTCCTAAAGCCTACAGAAATCAGAAAGACAATGTTGCAAGGTGTCATACCCTAAATTTGTCCTACCTTAGCGATCCTTTTTCTTAGAATTATTTAATTAAAGATGGTACAACAATATCAGATGGACTATCTTTATTCAAGATCAAGGAGGGTGTATTTTAAAACAAGAAGATTTAGTTGTGAAAATCCGGGAGTATGCAAAAGAAAGGGGAAGAATTAATGCAAGGCCCAATTGAATTAAAGGAGAAGTTCTGGCTGCAAACAAAGAAATGCTAGGTTGTATGGATCAAGCACTGAGCCAACACAACTTCTAAAACAAATCCCATAAGTTCTTCTTTACAGAAACAAACACAAAAAGTTGTGCATATTAGAGCCAGAATCACGCTCAAGTTAGTGCTGGTACAGAACTGGAATATCAGATCTTCTAGCAGAGTCAAGCAATGGCAGAATCAAATTATCTTCCAAAGCCCAAGCCCAGAGTTTCAGAGGCCAAGCAACCCAAGCCCAAATCTGTTGGACGTGCATTGTATCAATTTCAATCAAATCTTCCACAGAGAATCAATTTCAATCAAATCTTCCACAGAGGATCAATTTCAATCAAATCTTTTTAATTTTATCCTTAATATTTTCTCTAGCCATAGTCCAACCCAAAAAATTTAACATTATAAATAGAGGAGCAAATTAGCAAACGTGGGGAGGAGGAGAAAAGAATAGGAGGAGAGAGACGAATTTGCAGAGAAAAGAAATACAATAACGCTTGAAGAAAGAGCAAGGAGAGTAGAATTTATGGAAAACCCAGAAGTAAAAAAACACGCAGAAGAGTAACTGAGGTTCCAATATCTGGAACCCTAGTTTCAATCGCCGTCGCTCCATCTTTCGTCGCTGCTGTCACCAGAATCTGCAGAAGAAGAAGGAAAGGACAACAAAACACGCACCAGAATCGGAAGTAAAAGCACCAAAGGGGTAACAAATTTTAATTTGTTTCTTTACTGTTTTCATGTTGGGTAGGGTCAGAAGAACATAGGCAGGGCTGAAACCATAGAAAGGATCTGTAGATAGTATTATACTCTGATTGCATAGATTCACGCTAATTTCGTATGTTCAGGTGTAATTCTCCTTTTAGAAATTCTGACTAGGCTTAACCCAGGTTTCAGATCTTTCCCTTGTCCAGAATCAGCATTAGACTTATATACTTTTTGTCTGCCCTTTTTCCAGAAACTCTGAGTAGTGGGCTTAGCCCATAATTTAACATCCTTATTTTCTGACTTTGCTAACTAGCTTACAGCGCCCCTTCCAGAAGTTCTGCGACTGGGTCAAAACCCAGTAAATTTCCTTGCATACCCTGCAGAACTTCTGCCCCTTTCATAACATCCCTTTTTTCCAAAATTTTCGCTAGGGCTTAACAACCAGAAGATACACCCCCCTGTTCATAAAAAAAAATTTCTTTTACTTTTCTATTTTGTAATTTTTTTTCTATTATTGTGATTATTAATTTTTATTGTGAATATTATTTATTATATCACCTAAATTATTTTTTACATCAAAAATTGCATATTATTTTCTTATATTATTTGCATTAAATACTTTTTATATGCCATGCATTAATAAGATTTTTGCAATTAATATCTATAAAAAATACTCAACAAATCTCAAACTTTTTTTCGCAATCAACAAATCTAAACAACTGTTTTTGCAAAAGGGTTTCAAGAAGATTTTGACCTACTGCGCATTTAGCCAAAATCTCCGCAATCATTACTCCCGGCCAAAATGCGAGGTGATTCAAAGTAAGTTTGCAACCCCTAAAAAACCCAAACCCATACGAACTACAAATTGGGACTCTGATTCCTCATAAGAGGATACGTAGGCATACGATCAAAAATCATGGCGAGTTCGCCCATTAAAAAATTAAACCCTTCCTCCTAATTATAATTTAAGACCATATTTTACCCCGAACCTAAACCTAAAACCTAATATCCTTGTGAGCAATGTAGATGAAAGGTGCCTAACATCTTCCTTTCATCTAAAGAAGTCTGAAACCTAGAATCTTTGTATGCAAATTAGGGTTTTCTGTTAAATTCCCTTCCCTAGGATAAAAAGTAATAGTGGAGACTCTTGATTTAAAAACTAGTTGCTACATATGGGACCACAAATTCAAACCAGAAATAAACCGAAATGAAACAGCCAACCAAGATAGCACCTGATGAGGACTAAACTCAAATGGGAAACACGTTCCATCCAGATAATGAGCTAAAAAGGAAGGCTACAACAAAATTCTTCCATGAGGGGTAACTCAGTAGGGAAACTAGAAAGAATATACATTTTCTGCTTAATGTTGACACTCTATTGGAGAGAGAGTAACATGAATCTGCAAAATAGGGTAATATGCCAACAAAATATTAATGAATGCAAATTAGCAATGAATTTTAATTCAGCTATGCATGATGTATGTGTAAATGTATGAATATTATCATGTATATGCTAACAAAACAGACACATGACATTGGGAATAACCAGACAAGACCAGCTTGAGTAAAGTAAACACTCGGCTAAATTAGTTCCAGGATGAAAATTTTATAAGAAAGCAAGAACCAACTGAGGAAACAAATTCGTATTCCACGGATTAACTTCACTGGGAAGAAACACAATCCGAAAGTAATCAAATCAAAGAGAAGAGGATAAGATGAAGAGGGAGGGGATACATTTGAATTAAAGATTTTAATCAAATTATCATTAAAATCATCCATTCATTTTAGTAGAGTTAAAGTCAACATTCAAGATCCAATGATGTTAATGAAGTTTATGATCAACAATCACATAGCCAAAACATATTAAAAAAATAAATTTCATTTAATGAATAAAGTACAAAGGAAAAATGATTTTTAAATTGTTTTAAAATGAAAATAAAAGGTAAAATAGTAAACTATATACAAAGTATCAAAGAAGAATTTAAAAGGACCATGGAAAAATCAGAGTTGACCTCAAATATTTTTTATAATTTTTTGGTAACTTTTTAAAATAGAAAAGTATTTTTAAATTAATTAAAATCACTCAAATAAGTGAAGAAAAAGATCAAAAATAGTAGAATTAAAAGAAAAATTCTAGAAAAATTTCAGAAAATCAGAAATGAGTAAAATGATTTTTATAAAAAATTTCAGAATTTTAAAATATCAAAAAGTATTTTTAAATAAATAGAAACAAGTCAAAATAAAGAAAAATTATATAAAAAAATATAAAATCTGAAAATAAAATCATGAAAAATTAAAAATTAGAAAGAGAATATTTGAAAATATTTTTGTGAATTTTTTCATAATTATTTAGTCAGAAATGAATTTTCTATGATTTTTTGAAGTTTAAATCAATTAAAATAGAAAATCAGAAAATAAAATAACAAACCAAAAAATGTGGACCATTGGATGAGAGTCAAAACGCGCTAGTAATCAGATCCAAAGGATCAAGCATGTTGTGCATATCATGGTCAACTTTGAAAATTACACTGGATCACCTTTTAATAATTTAAAGCAACTGAAATTCGGGTGTGTTAGATGGTGTCTAACTAATGGAACTAACCAGATCCAAAGGCTCTCAAAGCGCATCTATGGTAAAGCAAATACACTGGATTGAATTCAAAAAATAACATGTCACGCTTTCATTGGTTGAAGCACGGCACGTAGGTCATCTTCGACCTCCAGATGCCCTAGATTGGGATTCCTCAAACTGTAAAATTAGAGGACCAGACCAGTGTCATTAGATTCGTTTCTTCAAGACGATTCTAATGGTAACATCGCGCCAAATTTATATAAACTGAGCAAGGCTTAAATTGAGAAAATGCATAAATAATAGCGAGCACGAAATTCTGGAATATCTCACTCAAATCTCAATGAAATCATAAATTGTAAAAGCATGAGAATTAGAAGGATTCAGAGAGTAGATTAGTCTTTTATTTGGGTCGAATTGACTAAGAAATCTACCTGAATGAAGTAGCACAAGATGGCTCTGAAACTGGACTTCTGTAGATCAGTATAGGTTACAATTCTTGAAGGTGAGAGTAAATGGAGCTTTTGGTGTTTTGGAGTGAGAAAGCAAGAAACCAGAAATTCAAATTCAGAGTTCGTGTCGGATCTGAACAAGGGTCAACTGTCTATCAAAAGCTTTTGTAAATGAGTGAGATATAACCCTCTATTTATAGGAAGCAAATGGGATGCTTAAGCGTGTGGAATGATGAAGTTTGGAGGGAAATCGTGTGAAGTTTCAAGCATGAAAAGTGTGACTCGTGTTAAGTTCCTTGAGCAACTATTTTAACCAAACAAGTTCACATGTTGCCATCGCCATGGCTCTATAATCTTCCTCGGCGCTTGATTTTGCAACTAAATTTTGTTTCTTACTTTTCCAAAATATAAGGTTTCCTCCAACAAGCACACAATATCCAGAGGTGGATCGTTTATCAATTGGTGATCCTGCCCAATTAGCATCGGTATATCCAACTATTTGAGTATGCCCTTTATCTTCATACACTAAACCTTTTCCTGGAGCATATTTGATGTATCTCAGAATCTGGGTAACAGCATCCATGTGTTTCTGACAAGGGGAATTTAGGAAATGACTTACCACATTGACTTCAAAATAAATGTCTGGACGAGTGACTATGAGATAATTCTACTTTCCAACCATTCTTCTATACCTTCCCGAGTCTGATAAAAGCTCCCCCTGATTGGGTCGTAGTTTGACACTTGGATCCATATGAGTATCAGTAGGTTTAGCGTTCAACAAACTTGTTTCTTCCAAAATATCCATAGCATATTTCCTCTAAGAAATCACCAAACCATCTTTAGATTGGGCTACCTCAATACCCAAGAAATACCGAAGTTTACCAAGATCTTTTGTCTAAAATTGATTCGAGAGATGTTGTTTCAACTTGAGTATTCCCTGCTCATCACTACCAGTTATGACAATATCATCTACATCCACAATAATATAAATACACCATTGGGCTGAGTGAAGATAAAAGACGGAATGGTCATCTTCACTGTGGACCATACCAAATTGTTGTACTACAGTGCTGAATCTGCAAAACCAAGCTCTGGGAGATTTTTTAAGACGATAAAGAGACCTGTGTAACCTACAAACCATATTCGATGACTCCCCGTGAGAAATAAACCCAGGTGGTTTCTCCATATATACTTCCTCTTCAAGATCACCATGTAAAAATACATTTTTGATGTCAAGTTGATAAAGAGGCCAATGTCGAATGGCTGCAATGGCTAGAAGAAGTTTAACAGATGCCATCTTGGCTACAGGCGAGAAGGTATCATTATTATCCAATCCAAAAATCTGAGTGTATCCTTTGGCTACAAGCGAGCTTTAAATCGATCAATCTTACCATCTGGACAAACTTTCACTGTATAAAGCCAACGACAACCTACTAAAGATTTCCCAGGTGTAGAGGAACCAGGTTCCAGGTGCCACTGCTTTGAAGAGTACACATTTCATCAATCATTGCTTGCCTCCACTCAGGGTGAGATAATGCTTCACCTGGAGTGTTACGAATAGAAACAAAAGACAAAGAAGACAAACAAGTATACTGCACAAAGGAAAGACGATGATAATGTAAATCAATATAATGTGGAGAAGGATTTCGTGTTTGACATATACCTTTTTGAAGGGAAATCGAAAGATCGGAATCAAGTTACAGGATCGAATCTGGTGATGGAGAGAGTGTTGGAGGAGGGTCTATAATGACCTCGGGGACATGTGTGACCTCGGGGACATATACAACCTCAGGGATAGGTACGACCTCAGGGACAGGTACGACAGACGTTGGTTGGCGACGCTGATATGTTTGAAGTGGACGAGAAGTCAGGGGGTTAACTGTAGGGTTATCTAGTGGACCAGGTTCCCTAGAATGATGGGGGATAATGACATATGGGACTTCCAAAATAGGTGTGGGAGTACTCTCCTGAAAGGGTTCCAGAGTTACTTAGTTGGACTCGAAATATGGAACAAACTCGAAGAAGGTGACATCGGCCGACATGAGGTATCATGTAGGGTATGTGAATAGAAACGATAACCTTTTTGGGATCAATGATAACCAAGAAAAATACACTTTAGTGATCGAGCTGATAGTTTATCATGACCAGGAGAGATATTATGTACAAAACATGTAGCCCGGAGACTCGGGGAGGAATTGGGTGAAGGGGGAATGGGGAAAAATGATTGAATGGTGGATTTTATTGATAAGGACAGATGATGGCATGCGATTTATAAGGTAACATTCCGTTAGGACAGCGTCTCCCCAAAACCGAATGGAACATTACCATGGAGAGGTAGGGTCCGAGTGGTTTCTACAAGATGTTGATTTTTGCATTCGGCTACCCCCGTTTTGTTGAGGTGTATGAGGACACAATGTTTGGTGGAGAATACAATTACTGGACATAAAAGTTTGAAATTTTTGGGATAAATATTCACGAGCATTATCACTTCTTAAGGTATGAATAGACACACCAAACTGGTTTTTATTTCTTTATAAAAAATTCAAAAATAGAAAATAATTTTGATCTATTTTTCATTAAAAATAACCACGTGCAACGTGAAAAATGATCAATAAAGGTGATAAAATACCTAGACTCAAGAGTAGAGATAGTACGTGAGGGACCCCAAACGTTAGAGTGAACTAAAGCAAAGGGGGACGAAGCTCGTTTATTGACTCGATTGGGAAATTGACTACGAGTGTGTTTCCCAAACTGACACAACTCACAATGTAAATTAGATACTTTTGATAAACTTGGCACCAACTTCTGTAATTTTGGAAGACTAGAATTACCTAACTGAGCAGGGATTGTGAGTGGAAAATCTTTGGCTGAGCAAGTCTGAGATGACACTGAGAGGTAATAAAGGCCTAGAGACTCACATTTGACGCCAATTGTTTGTCCCAAACTCTGATCATGCAGGGTGACATTACTATTAGTGAATGTGACAATACAATTAAGAGAACAAGTTAAATGATTGACTGAAAGTAAATTAAATGGACAATTAGGTACATAGAGAACAGAAGTAACAGAGAGAGAAGGTAGAATTTGAACAGTACCAATTCCTTCAGATCGGGTTTGAGAACCATTGGTAGAAGTTATTGTAGGTAAGAAACCATAGGTAGAGAGGGAAGAGAAAAGATTTTTATTACCAGTAACATGATCAGATGCACCAGAATCAAGGACCCAAGGTCCAAGAGAAGATAATTGAGAGAAACAAACAGATGAATTATCAGTGTCTGCCACCGAAGCAGTAGAATCCGAGTTCTGGTAATTTTGATACCACTTGAGGAAATCATCGTAGTTTGGCGTAAAGTTCTTAGGAGTATCCATGAGTACCGGATTTGGAAAATTTGCACGGTGGCGAGTGTGGTGGTGTTAAAATCATTGGAATCGGCGGAATCAAACGAGGTGCTTTTGCCGGTAGGGTTAGTTTGTCGGAAGGTCGCCGAAATTAGTGGCGGCGGATGGAGGAAGTAGTCTGGTGGTTACTGGAGAAATTTGAAAAGTGGGAGGCAAACCGGAGTGATGACGCAGTTTGCAAAAAAAATTGTCACCGGAAAATAGTGGGTCAACTGGGTAAAACATGGCGAAGAATTGCCTCTTAGTAGGCTCTAGATTGTTAGAACACAATTTGATTCTACAACCCTCAGTTAGAGTTTTGATGATAACAAATACAAAGAATAAATAATAAATTCAAAGAACAAATATGCACCTTAAAAATTATGTTTTATGTATGCAGAAGTTCTGATCTTATCAGCATCAGAAGATAAGCCATAAGAGCTACACGCTGAAGATTAATGACCAGAACCTGCGCTTAATCAAAGTAAACTCTGATTCTGAACAAGAACATGTTACTCCAAGTCATCAATATTCTGAAGCGTCATCAGCAAGTAAGGAGATAAGATTCTGAAGCGTTACTGATCATTCAAGACAGCATCAATTCCAACGGCTTCTTTCAGACAGGATCTTCTCCAAATGGAAAGTGTGTTAATGACATTAAACATGCTTTATGATCAACGTCATTCCACTGCCTATATAAACAAAGTCAGCTTTCAAAATTAATAACGATTTTGCCATATTAACACTCACGCATATTCAAGCTGAAAGCAATATTCTTTATATTTCCAAGCTATAATCCTGTGTAATTTATCACAGTTGTGATAAACCGTTTTTGTTAGAAAAACAAGAACACATATCTTGTATAATTATATTGAAACAGTGTTCCTTGAGATTAACCGGACTGTGGTTGTACTCAAGAAGACTTTAACAGTTGTTAAAGTAGATTTTGTAATCTTGTTGAGATTAGTGAATTAAGACCTTGTTGGAGAGAGGCGAAATCACCTTGACGGGTGGACTGGAGTAGTTTGAGATCAAACGAACCAGGATAAAAATACTGTGTCATTGAGCTTTTAATTTCAAGTTTTCAATTCACCCCCCCCCCCCTTTTGTGTTTTTCACATCTTCAATTGGCATCAGAGTGCCTGGTTCTGAGCTTAAACACTTAACCGTGTCAGTACAAGATCCAAGCTTCAGAAAAACACTATGGTGGAACTAAGCCAAAACATGAGCAATGACAACCATGAAGACAAGGACAGATTCAGCGGAAAACCTCCAGTCTTTGATGGAGAAAACTTTGACTACTGGAAAGACAGAATTGAGAGTTTCTTTCTGGCTCATGATGCTGATCTGTGGGACATGGTGACTGATGGATACACGCACCCAATGGATGGACGTGGTAAGAAGATAGACAAAAATATGATGTCTGACCAGCAAAAGCGTGAATTAAGATACCACCACAAGGCCAGAACAATACTTCTCAGCGCCATCTCATACTCAGAATATGAGAAAATATCAAACAGAGAGACTGCCAAGAACATGTTTGACTCTCTGAGAATGACGCATGAAGGCAACATTCAAGTCAAAGAAACCAAGGCCCTTGCGCTTATTCAGAAGTATGAGGCATTGAAGACGGAAGATAATGAATCAATAGAAACTATGTTTTCAAGATTCCAAATTCTTGTTGCTGGACTAAAGGTTCTTGACAAAGGGTATTCTACTGCTGATAACGTTAATAAGATCATCAGAAGCTTGCCCAAACAATGGAGGCCAATGGTCACAACACTTAAGCTAGCCAAAGAACTCAACAAAATTTCTCTGGAGGAACTTGTTAGCTCCCTCAAAAGTCACGAGATAGAGCTAGAAGAAGATGAGCCTCAAAAGCAAGGTAAGCCATTAGCTTTAAAATTTAACAGAAAATTTGACTCTAAGGTTTTGCAGGCTGTGGAAGAAACTTCTGATGGATCCTCATCAGAAGAAGATGAACTGTCTCTCCTCTTAGAAGGGTGAACCAATTGTGGAAGCAGAGACAAAGGAAGTTCAGAAATCCTAGAAGATCAGAAAATCAGAATGAATCCTCCTCCAGATACAGAAAGTCTGAGTCTTCCTCTAGACACAGAAGATCTGAAGGTTCTTCAGGATACAGAAAGCCAAACAACAAGGACATCATCTGCTATGAATGTAACGAGCAAGGGCACTACAAAAGTGACTGCCCAAAGCTTCAGAAGGAAAAGCCTAAAAAGAAGTTCTTCAAGGAAAATAAGAAAAGTCTCATGGCTACATGGGATGATTCTGACACATCTGAAGTTGACTCAGAATCAGATGATGAAATAGAAAACATAGCTCTTATGGAAAACGTATCAGAAGACAGTGAAGCTTCTGGTTCAGACTCAGAATCAGACACTGAAGAGGTATTTCCTGATTTTACCATAAATTTTACTAAGGCTGAACTTGCAGAAAGCCTAAATGAAATTCTGGAAAGGTATCAGCAAATCAGAGTCAAATTCAGGAACCTGAAAAGGAATCTTGCCTCTGACTCTGAAAAGTCTGAGAGTCTCAGATTAGAGAATTCTGAGTTAAAAGAAAAAATTTCAAAATTAGAAAATGATTTGCAAAATCCTCAGAAGGAAACAATCTCTGAAACTCCTAGTAATGTTGATGAGATCATCAAAGAGTATGATCACAGCTTTCAGAAGTTTCTAGCTAAAAACATAGACAGAAGCAAGATGGCTTCAATGATCTATGGAGTTAGCATAAATGGCAGAAAAGGGATAGGATATCAAGGTAAGGTATCTACACCAAAAAATTCCATGGACTTAGTTATAAAACGCACACAACTCAATTCACATTTTATATATGGGCACACACATGACATAAAGTACACAAGCAGTGATTATTCTGTCAAACCAAAATTCAATCAGAATTTTGGTAAAACTAACAAATCAGGACCCAAGAAAATGTGGGTACCTAAGGATAAAATAATACATGTAGCAGATATCTTTAGCAGCAAGGCTAAGACACCAATCATGGTACCTGGACTCTGGCTGTTCGCGACACATGACGGGAAGAAGGCATATGTTCCAAAGCCTGGAACTTAAGCTTGGAGGCTACGTGGGCTTTGGAGGTAATCAGAGAGGAAAGATCACTGGCTCTGGAACAGTAGGTAATGGAAATCTTCCCTCTATAAGTAATGTATTATTAGTTGATGGATTAATGCATAACCTGTTATCCATAAGTCAATTAAGTGATAATGGTTATGATATAATCTTCAATCAAAATTCATGCAAAGTTGTTAGTCAGAAAGATAGGACTATCCTATTTAATGGAAAGAGGAAAAACAACATTTATAAAATAAAACTTTCTGAACTAAAGAGTCAGAATGTAAAATGCCTACTTTCTGTTGACAACGAGCAATGGGTATGGCACAGAAGATTGGGGCATGTTAGTATAAGAAAAATATCTCAGATTAACAAACTCAATCTGGTCAGAGGACTTCCTAATTTGAAGTTCAACTCAGATGCTCTGTGTGAAGCATGTCAGAAAGGCAAATTTGCAAAACCTGCTTTCAAATTCAAAAATGTTGTTTGCACCTCTAAGCCATTAGAACTTCTGCACATTGACTTATTTGGACCAGTAAAAACTGCTTCAGTCAGTGGCAAGAAGTATGGGTTAATAATCGTAGATGACTATAGTAGATGGACATGGGTAAAGTTATTAAGACACAAGGACGAGTCACACTCTGTGGTTGTTACCTTCTGCAACCAAGTTCAGAATGAAAAGGATCTTAGAATTGTCAAAGTCAGAAGTGATCATGGTGGAGAATTTGAAAATAAAAATTTTGAATTATTTTTTAATGAAAAAGGTATTTTGCATGACTTCTCTTGTCCTAGA
Source organism: Vicia faba (assembly GCA_948472305.1). Classification (NCBI taxonomy): domain Eukaryota; kingdom Viridiplantae; phylum Streptophyta; class Magnoliopsida; order Fabales; family Fabaceae; genus Vicia; species Vicia faba. Next base: position 1,482,028,209 of record OX451737.1, read on the forward strand.
ACTCCCCAGCAAAATGGAGTTGTAGAACGAAAGAACAGAACATTGCAAGAAATGACCAGAACCATGATCAACGAGACTAACATTGCTAAGATCTTCTGGGAAGAGGCAATTAACACAGCATGTTACATTCATAATAGAATCTCCATAAGACCTATTTTGTAAAAGACTCCATATGAATTGTGGAAGAACAGAAAGCCCAACATTTCTTATTTTCATCCATTTGGATGCACATGCTTTATTCTGAATACAAAAAATTATTTGAACAAGTTTGACTCTAAAGCAAAAAAGTGTATTATGTTAGGATACTCTGAATGCTCAAGAGGGTACAAAGTATACAATACAGAAACACATATTGTTGAAGAGTCAATCAGTGTTAGGTTTGATGATAAGCTTGACTCTCAAAAGTCAAAGCAGAGTGAATTCCTTGCAGGTATGGAAGTTGAACTCACAGGTTCTGAAGACAACTCATCAGAAGTTCTCAGCAGAGACACTCCCTCAACATCAGAAAGAGATACTGCAAGCAATCCAGCACTTTCTGTTGATCAACTCCAGAAAAGACTATCCAGAAGTAGCATTGATCACCTAGAAGATACAATACTGGGAAAGAAAGATGATCCAATCAAAACCAGATCAACATTCAGAAACTCTGAAGAATCCCTCGTAGGAATGGTCTCTCTGATTGAACCAACAAAAATTGATGAAGCACTTCTGAACAATGACTGGATTCCGGTAATGCAAGAGGAACTAAATCAATTCACCAGAAATGACGTATGGGATCTGGTTCCCAAACCAAAAGGATTCAATGTCATTGGTACAAAGTGGGTGTTCAGAAACAAACTGAACGAGCAAGGTGAAGTCATCAGAAACAAAGCACGACTGGTAGCATAAGGTTATAGTCAGCAAAAGGGGATAGACTATACATAAACCTTTGCTCCAGTCGCCAGGATAGAATCTATCAGACTTTTAATATCATTTGATGTTAATAAAGGCATCACTCTATATCAGATGGATGTCAAAAGTGTATTCTTAAATGGCTATATAGATGAAGAGGTATATGTGCACCAAACTCCTGGTTTTGAGAATTCTAAAAATCTAGAATATGTTTTCAAACTAAAGAAGTCACTCTATGGTCTGAAACAAGCTCCCAGAGCTTGGTATGAAAGACTAAGTAACTTCCTGTTATAAAAGGAATTCACGAGAGGGAAAGTGGACACAACCTTATTCTGTAAGACAGTTAAGAATGACATGGTAGTATGTCAGATTTATGTTGATGACATTATATTTGGATCTACTAAACTCTCTCTGGGAAGAGAGTTTGCTAAATGTATGCAGGCAGAGTTTGAGATGAGCTTAATGGGGGAACTCAAATTCTTTCTGGGCATTCAGATAAACCAAACTCCAGAAGGAAATTACATTCATCAGAGCTAATATATCAGAGAACTTATGAAGAAATTTGATCTCTCATAATGTAAGCCCTCAAAGATTCCAATGCATCCCACGTGCATTCTGGAAAAGGAAGAGGTAAGTAAAAAGGTAAAATAGAAGGTCTATAGAGGTATGATTGGTTCTCTCCTCTATCTGAAGGCTTCAAGGCCTGACATTTTATTTAGTGTTTTCTTATGTGCTAGATTCCAATCAGATCCTAGAGAATCTCACTTAACAGCAGTTAAGCAAATTTTCAAGTATCTGAAAGGTACTGCTAATCTTGGTTTGTGTTATAGAAAACAAATTGATTACAGCTTAGTAGGATATTGTGATGCTGACTTCGCTGGAGACAGAGTAGAAGGTAAAAGCACTTCTGGAAGCTGCCAGTTTCTGGGAGAAAATCTGATCTCATGGACCAGCAAGAGACAGTCCACAATAGCACTATCAGCAGCAGAAACTTAATACATAGCAGCTGTTAGATGTAGCACGCAAATGCTCTGGATGAAAAGTCAACTTGAAGACTTCAATATATTTGAGATTAACATTCCTATCCTCTGTGTTGTACCCCAAAATTTGCCCTCCCATATTTCTCAAAATATTTCAAGAAAAATTCACAAGTCCAACCCGGCGCGTCATATTCAGGTATTCTTTCGCCAAGATATCTCTGATAACGTATTCTCAAATTCAGGTTCGGCTCAAGAGTCAATTCTTTAAAGAAGGTATCCGAATGTGTGAGTTTTCTCGAAGAAATATGATGAAAAAGTGTGCCGAAAATGCAGTTTTTACGCGCTAAAAAATTCATAACTTGAAGATCGTGACTCGTTTTGAACCCATTCTGGTGGCCAAAATTCCGTCTTGACATGATCTACGTTTTCATCTCTCACGGCTGGAAGCCAATTTCGATCAGAAGGTCTTCAAAAATGTGGATTTATCAAGTATTTTCGTACAGAAAATTTGTGACAGAAGTTTATTTGCGTCATGTTCAGAAAATCATAACTTGGTCGATTTTTATCGTATCGAGCTGGTTCCGGCGCCAAAATTTCACAAATTGAGTTGACTACATTTTCACAGAAGGTATTGAGTTCAAACGGGGTTCAAAAGGCCTTCAGTTTTTGCTCAGAGTGTGTGACACGCCGAAAATCCTGAATGCCGAATATTATTTCATCTGGGCCGAAACTTCGAAAATTCATAACTCGGTCAATTTTTATCGGATTGGGCTCATATTTTTACACAAGGTCCCTGACTCATAGATCTACAACTTTGCTTCAAAAGTCGAGACCGGATTATGCTCCGATCAATACCAGTTTTTTATTGTAAAACGTGTTAGAGTCGACACTGGAGCCCAAAATAAGTTTGTCTGAGCTGAAACTTCAAAAATTCATAACTAATTCATCGTTTATCCGATTGAGCCGATTTTCGGACAGGAGTTAATTCTCGATATCGGCTACATTTTGTTTTCACATTTCAACTTCAAAAATTGCACTTAAGTCCCTGCGATTTAGCCTGGAAAGTGACGAACTCAAGTGAACATTGGAGGCCCAATTGCACATTCAAAGCCCATTTTCTTTACCCTAATTTCCATTATATAATCACCTTCTTTTCACACAAACCAGAGAGGAGAAAAAGAGAAAAAAACCTTGCCACAACACTGTTAGAATATCAAATTCTTTCAAGAACCCTAAAACCTTGAAATCCTGATTACAAATCTCTCTCTCACTACAAACAAGCCATCACAGTTACAAACCAACACCTCACTACTTCGTCAGTAAGGATAAGGCTGGCTTGATCTCCATGATCCAAAGGGCATAAAAGCATTCAGGTCACTAATTTTCCAGTAAGGGTAAGATTGATTTGATCTCCATGATCAAAAGGGTATAATCATTCATACATGCCATATTGTGCCTAAACATTAAATTTCTTCATATATTGGCTTTATTTGCATTTTATGATTTTATTTAATGTGTTCATGAGATTCAACACTGCAGATTTAGATAGGATCCCATGCAGGTCCATTAAGGAACGTTGAGGCCAAAAGCCAAATGGCCAAAAGCCAAAAGCCAAATGGCCAAAAGCCAAAAGCCAAAAGCCAAAAGCCAAAAGCCAAATGGCCAAAAGAACAACTTATGCATGACACCAATACATGGCGAGGCAGACATTCTGAGAAGATTAAGGAACGTTGAGGCCATAACACAAATGGCCAACCGCCAGAACACAAATGGCCATGAAACTCAATCCAATGGCCAAAGAATGCAGACCACGGTACTCAGGAGTCAATGAACACGCACGTGATGTCAGAAAGTCAAACAAGGCTTTTTGTCTAATGGGCCAGAATACTTCAAAAAAACCTCCCCTTGGGCCTGAAACCCCCCTTGGTTTGCATCCTTTTTAATTTTATTTTCTTTTCTTTTCTAATTCTTTTTTATTTGTTTTAATTGTTTTTTTTCACCATAAAATAATTTTCTATAATAAAAACGGAAAAATCAAAAATACAAATATATTTAATTATTATTAATTTCATCACTAACCTATTTTTTGTAAATAAACTCTAACAATTAACTTAGTTTAATTTAGGTTTTTAAACTTTAATCTTTTTCTTAATAAGTAAAAAGTATCTAGAATTAGGTTTTTTTGACATATTCATCTTTTTCTTAAATAAATTACTAATCATCATTATTTATCATTATTATAAATTATCATTAATTTTGTAAATAAACATGTAAATAAATTAATTAACTAGTAAATTAGGTTAACTTTAATATTTTCATTAATAATTAAAATAATCTATATTTAGGGTTTCCTTTTAATTCTTGTTCTTTATTTTTCATAAATACAAAAAAAACACTAAAACACTTTCTTTTCTTTAATTAAATAATTAATTGGACTTTAATTTAATTTAATTTCATGCAAAGGGTCAAAACCCTCGGACGTCCTAATTTTAATTCTTTTCACGCATTATTTCTTTCGATCATTATGTAACTGTTTCTCAGATGTAATAGTAATTAGGTTTATCTTTCCGTCATTACTTTCCGCATCTTTATCAAAAACGGGTCTTTGTAATTTGGCGATGTATAGACCCGCGCCTTGTAATAGCGTAGGATTTATCTTTCCGCATTTAAATTTCCGCACTTTTAAATTCTAATTGCATGAAAGAATGTATGGCTAATTAAAAACAATGCGTAGCTCACCATGTCATGATCAAAGATAATTGCTAAACATGAAAATAACACACAAATTCACACACCACTCTTAGGGTACGCCTCACTGTTGCCTTACCTTCGAAATGTGGTCGTCGAGTATAGGACGTTTTAGTAAGTCCTTATGTCCATGACATGATCCAGTTGCCTCGAAACGGTTGCTTCGGATTAAAAAAGGATCAATGGCATAAGGGTAGCTTCTAAGGTGTCCTACTGTTGCTCTGGTGACCACACTGTCCCTAAAACTCGAATTGACCCGAACACCTCCAACGGTGGTTCTACCTACCTCTCAATGGTGGGATGACACTACTTAAAGGACATTTACACAGCCTAATTCTTTAGGGTAGGTAGATGACTCATAGATACTTTCTCTATTCAAAAACAAACAAAACTCTTTTCACACTGACACTTTCAAAAAGCTTTCAAAACAATTTTTCAAACACTCTTGAGGACTGATACAAGAGTCGATCTGAAATCTTTAAACGAAACTTTTTCAAACCCACTCACAATGGAAAAGCAAACACTTTTGAAAACACAGTGAGCAAGTATCTAAGAGCCCATGGATAACCATGGATAGAAAGGGTGCTAACACCTTCCCTTTCTATAAATCTACCTCCCGAACCGAGAAACTACCTCATAAGGAATTTTACTGTGCTTTTGTCCTGTCCGTGTTGGAGAAAATAAAAGACGGTGGCGACTCTTGCTTCCGCGACATTTCGCGAACCAGCTTTAAACAGTCAGTTCCAGATCCACCGATCACAGAACTGGCGACTCTGCTGGGGAATTCTTATAAAGTTAGGTGTACCTTAGGACTAAGATCACTTGTGTTTTCAATTGTTGTGCTTGTTTGCTTTATTATTGTGGGCTGCATCGGAGTTACATAGATCCTAACCTGGATCTGGGGATACCCTGTTAGGTAGCATAAGCTGTGAGGGACCTGTCCGGCGTAGACCGACACGGGTGAAGCAGTGGCTACGTTGGTGTGACACCTTGGTCTGTACCGATATCCCTTGTGTCGCAACGAGGAGAATATGGGTCTTCTGAGGAGTCATTAAGCACCAACCGACCTTAGAACCTTAAATGACCCAACTTGGCCAATAGAACAGTAGCAGTATGCTACGCCCATTGAGGCTCAACTCTCGTGATGGTTCTGGCCGCAAGAAAAGATTGCGATGCTGGAGTTATGACCGATTGAGGGTAGTCAGTGATATTGGGATCCTCTAGAACCCGATTACTTCTGATAGGGCAGGTCTTAACCAACAAACCGAAAGAGGGTAATACCTAGACCCCATGCTGGCCTAAAATATAAGGGCTCTCTTGTGTGACTTGTGTTCTTTCAAACTTGACTACTTGCATGCTTGTTACCTAACACATGAGTTTCTTGCAGGTTTTGTTTACAGTCCTTAATCTGGACTCATAATAGGGTTTACTTACATTACCCCACGCATAGCATAACATCATAACATCATACCATTGCATACATCCTGCATAAGGACTAACCCATTTCAAGGATCTCAAGGGTTTGCGATGCAGGTCATGATGAACTAATTATCCAGCAAGGGGCAAAGGGGATTTATTTTCCTCTAACCAAGGTTGTCAGGGGCTATGACCCACTCGATATGGTGAGCCTTGACCCTTGAAGAAGGACTCGCAACAACATGAAGTTCCTTTCATCAAGCTACCGGATTCAAATTCTAACGATTTTTCTTATCTACCCTGCGAGATCCTTGAAAACATTGCACACATATCATACATATGGTGGCAATACAGGTACTCTTTTTGACAGATCACTTACCTTCTCCGCTGTTTATTTCAGCAATGGCTTGCCAACAAGATAACCAGAATCTTCATGCTCAAGAGACTCAGTTCAGGGAGATCTTCTTAAGCCTATCCAAGGGGCAAAAAGAGTTGAGGACACTCCTCACGGGGAATTTGGTCATGAAAAGTCCCGAAAATGACAAAGACGAACGGCTGAAACGTCTGCAAGCTGAGGTAGATACAATGAAAACCCAGATGCTGGGGAAAAGGGCTCTCGTCCAAGGTTTAGCTCGGGAGCAAGAAGAGTTGAGGACCATGATCAGTCAGCTCCACCAAGACAGATCAGACATGAAGCAATCAGTCCAAGTCAGGGACCGGGTCTTTGATTAGCTTCCAAGAGGAAAAGAATCTGGTATGGTGAAGAATGGACCTCTCCAAATTGCTACCACTTCACAAGCCCAGCATCAACCTCGCCCAGAGCAACAGGTTGATCAGAATAAGCCAAGCAGGTCCAAGAGGCAATTCACCCAGCTTAACGTGTCGTTGTTTCAAGCTCTACAACACCTGTTGAGGTTGAATCTGGTTACACTAAGGGCTCCTCCCTAGAACCCCAACATCTCTGCTCCTAACTATCATCCCAACAAAAGATGTGCATACCACTCTGATAGTCCTGGACATGACACTGCCGACTGCTGGGCTCTGAAGAATAAAGTCCAGGACCTGATTAATGAAGGAGCAGTGGATTTCACCCAAGTGGGTCAGGCTGAGTTTTTCTACCATCCCTACAGGATTCACCATTTGAAATAACAAGCCCTGAGATGAGAAGACTTTTGTTTATTAAGAAATTTCAAGTTGTAATTTTCTTTTGATTGTTCAAACATTTATTCATGTTAAACGTTGTTATTTCATTAATGCATCGCATATGTCTGTTTTGAAGCAATATATTCGCATTCGTTGTACTCAAACTGCTTTCATTTTTGATGTCAACTCTCAATTAATAATTCTAAGCCTCTTGAGGGAGGATGACGAAAACGATACCACGATCATTACAGTATGTTTTTGAACAGACCCCGCTGATGAGGTACAGGCATTGTTTCAATTCCTAAACACTGGAGTTATAAGGAAGATAATCCCTCGTCAACCCCTCTGAGCCAAAGAAGTAGGAGTTTTTCTTTTCGAAATTTAAAACCCTTAATCATAACCTGGGGCAGGGTAGTTCTCTCAGTTGATCCAAGTGCATAACAAATGGCATCAAAAGAAGTCCTTCTGAAACAAAAGACAGTGATGGTTCCAAATAACCATAAAAACCGGCAGTCATTACCAAAATCAAAAAGCCCATTAAGTCAAAACCTATGAAGGAGACTTACAAAATTGGGGCATCCCGCTGACTGTAATCACAAAAGAAACAGTTCAGGCAAAAACAGGGATAACGAAATCAAAAAAAAGGAAAGAGGTCACACAAACCCTCAATAACAAAAAGGAATGACCGCCTATTCAAAATAAACTATCAACATCTGAACCATCACGGGGATATCAGGACAAAAACTCAAATAAGGTCTAACGCACGATCAGCTGAGTTTAGGATTGAAGAACATCACGAAGAGCGGGCGGGTACAAATAATTTGAGCCTTTATCCTTTGTTTCTTAAACCATGAACCAGGCCACGTTATAACCCTTAAAAGTCCTAGCTGAAGCATGGGTTAGTTCGAAAGCATACTGTTACGAAAGGTATCCTGACTCCTTAAGGCCTACGGTAAATACAGAGTTGACATCACGTTTTACAAACATTCACTTGTTTTATGAAAAAGAATGCATTTTCAAAATCTTCAAGACAGACATAAGCTTTGCATTTTTGATATAACATTGTTTGCATATGACTATTTGTTTGAACAGTAGGGAAATTCGCACAATGAATACCTAGTGAACAAAAGCACTTCCAATCAAGGGGCAGACGTGATTATTGTCCATCATCTGGGGAAATTAAGTCAAGATTCGGAGAATCTCTCAAAAGGCCAAACAGCCAGGGGCAAACCTCCATCTGGATCACTTGGGGCATTGGACGATCAAACGAAGATCTTCTGGTATGGCGACATAACGCTACAACAGGGGCACCTCCCTACATTCCAAGAGCATGGACATAGTCGAAAAAATACTACGCACAATCAAAGACCCGCTAGGTTGACACACCTAGGCAAAAATAAGGGCTTCCCGGCGAACCAAAAGGGTTCGGGAAAAATAAGGGATGAAATGAAAAAAATATGTGCACCCGGCAAGTCGAAAACCTGAAAAGGCGGCTTGGGCAAAAAAGGGTATCCCGATGGACTGAAAACCCGAAAGGGCAGTCCAGGCAAAAGTTAGGGATCAAAGCGTACGACTATGTCCCGGCATCTCGTCACTTGCCTACCAAAAGAAGATTTGTCAATCGGCAGTCACCAAGCACCTCCACAGGTAACATCAGAAACAGGGGCAATAATGAGTGGTCCAGGCGATCCAGTTGCTCTGTCAACCAAAGTACCAAGGAAAGGTCAATCAAAAGATGATTACCATCTACCTTTATAGCTTCAGATCAACCCTGGTAACAAGCCAGGAAAATTCGGTGAACGACTGATCGTGGGTTAATATCTGAAACCAAACAGGACAATTATCTACTTGATCATCCTCAGGCAACCCTACACCGGTTCCTTTTCTTTCAGAAGAAGTCTTACACGGGCTCATCAACAGGCGACCCTACACCGGTTCCTTCTCAACCTCAGATGTAGTTTCACACGAACTCATCATTAGGCAACCCTACACCGGTTTCCTTCTCAATCTCCAGACGAAGTCTTACACGGACTTATCTCAAGATGACCTTACCCCGGTTCATCCAGAAGTCTTACACGAACTTATCTCAAGATAACCTCACCCCGGTTCCTCCATAAGTCTTACACGGACTTATCCCAAGATGACCTTACCCCGGTTCCTCCAAAAGTCTTACACGGACTTATCTCAAGATAACCTCACCCCGGTTCCTCCAGAAGTCTTACACGGACTTATCCCAAGATGACCTTACCTCGGTTCCTCCAGAAGTCTTACACGGACTTATCCCAAGGTAACCTTACCCCGGTTCCTCCAGAAGTCTTACGCGGACTCATCACCAAGTAACCTTACCCCGGTTCCTCCAGAAGTTTTACACGAACTTATCCCAAAGTAACCCCACACAGGTTCCCTTCTCAAACTCTAGACGTAGTTTTACACGGACTCGTCATCAGTAAACCCTACACAGGTTTCCTTCCCAGCTCTAGATACGGGTTTACACGAACTCGTCATCAAAGTAACCCTACACAGGTTCCTTCTCCATCTCAGATGCAGTCTTATACGGACTCATTATCAGTAAACCCTACACAGGTTTCCTCCCTCCAAAGATGCAGTTTTACATGAGCTCATCATCAGGCCTCCGCCAGTATCTTCTCCCACAGAAACAGGGGCAGTAATGAGTGGTCTAAGCAATCCAATTGCTCTGTCCACCAAGGTAACAAGGTAAGTTCGGCTGAAGAACGTAACCAAGATATCTTAATTCCCCAGAGAGTGAGCCAAGATTCGACAATTCTCTCCTAAGCAGTTGGTCTCCCATCAGCCCTACAAGGCACAGTATCTCCAGCAAGTCAACGATACTCTCCCCAAGCAGAGTTAACTCACTGGCAACCTTAAGGAAATTGGGTACCCTCAGCAGGTCTCAATATTCCTCAGTGGAGTATACAAACATCCTTAACAAGCATCCCCGGCAGTCTTGATCTAAGATTGTTCCTCGGCGGTACAGACATTCAATGGAGCCACTTCCCCAGTATATCTCAAAAATTTCCCCAGGAAAGTGGAATCCATCTCCCCGACAGGAAGCTTATCCCCAGTAGATTCTGGAAGGCTTATCCCCTGCAGAGCATGAGCGCGTCCCCCGACTTTATTCAGAAGGTTATTTCCCCACTTGGATATAACTGGGTTATCCTCAGCCAATAACCACGAAAAGATCGTCCTTGGCAAAGTCTACCTATCCCCCAGCGGAGTACATCAATTCCTTCAATATAACACATCAATGGTATCCCCAGCGGAGTTATCATCAACCTCAGCAAAGTACCTCTCTTTCCCCACAGAGTTCACTCCCCGCAGAGTAATCTCTCCAGCAAAGTTTATTCCTCAACGGAGTCATCTTCTCCTACCGGTTCAGTCTTGCAACCATCACCCCAGCGGAAACAAAGAACACTACTCTTCAACATCAGCCCAGGATTTAACTTCCCGGCACCCGTCAAGGATTATTTTCCTAGACAAAAATACATTTCATAAACATCATATCTTCATACATTATAGCATGCACATACGCATCATGAACATACAATCTCATGTATTCTGAGAACATCACGCATCATGACATTGCATACAACCAACGTTTTGTCTTTTCAGGACAAAGGTCAGTACAAAGATGATCACTATCAACGGTCGCAACTAAAGATCTGATTCCTGTATCTTACCAGGGTGTATCTGTTGACGACTATTCCAGACTCGATTCCTGTATCTTGCCAGGGCACGTCTGAAGAGTTTGAAGATCCGATTCCTGTATCTTGCCAGGGTGTATCTGTTGACGACTACATTACCAGACTCGATTCCTGTATCCTGCCAGGCCACGTCTGAAGAGTTCGAAGATCCGATTCCTGTATCTTGCCAGGGTGTATCTGTTGACGACTAACATTACCAGACTCGATTCCTGTATCTTGCCAGGGCACGTCTGAAGAGTTTGAAGATCTGATTCCTGTATCTCACCAGGGTGTATCTGTTGACGACTATATTCTCCGGACTCGATTCCTGTATCTTGCCAGGGCAGGTCTGAAGAGTTTTAAGATTCGATACCTGTATCCAGCCAGGGCACATCTACATAAAGAGTTTGAAGATCAACTCCTGTAACAGGCCAGGTAATTATTTTTCTTTCTCAGGTACGCAAGTTCTCGCTAAGGAATCTCTTACGCGATCGACAACCTCTCGATGGCATCTATAAGCCTATCCACATACCAACAGTCTCCAAATGGCATCCATAAGCCCATTCCCGATAAAGCTCCGTCACAGCTCCAGATGGCATCTATAAGCCCATCCCCCCATCCATCACTTCCAAATGGCATCTATAAGCCCATTCCCCCTACATCACATTGCTGATACTACACCATGCGAGTGCAAATTTCTGGGCACTTTAGTGTTCAATCATCTTCCACCTTCGGATCACGAAAGGCACGTAAGCCAATCTACATCCTCAGGTTTAAGAAGATTGAACAGGGGCAACTGTTGTACCCCAAAATTTGCCCTCCCATATTTCTCAAAATATTTCAAGAAAAATTCACAAGTCCAACCCGGCGCGTCATATTCAGGTATTCTTTCACCAAGATATCTCTGATAACGTATTCTCAAATTCAGGTTCGGCTCAAGAGTCAATTCTTTAAAGAAGGTATCCGAATGTGTGAGTTTTCTCGAAGAAATATGGTGAAAAAGTGTGCCGAAAATGCAATTTTTACGCGCTAAAAAATTCATAACTTGAAGATCGTGACTCGTTTTGAACCCGTTCTGGTGGCCAAAATTTCGTCTTGACATTATCTATGTTTTCATATCTCACGGCTAGAAGCCAATTTCGATCAGAAGGTCTTCAAAAATGTGGATTTATCAAGTATTTTCGTACAGAAAATTTGTGACAGAAGTTTATTTGCGTCATGTTCAGAAAATCATAACTTGGTCCATTTTCATCGTATCGAGCTGGTTCCGGCGCCAAAATTTCACAAATTGAGTTGACTACATTTTCACAGAAGGTATTAAGTTCAAACGGGGTTCAAAAGGCCTTCATTTTTTTCTCAGAGTGTGTGACACGCCGAAAATCCTGAATGCTGAATATTATTTCATCTGGGCCGAAACTTCGAAAATTCATAACTCGGTCAATTTTTATCGGATTGGGCTCATATTTTTACACAAGGTCCCTGACTCATATATCTACAACTTTGCTTCAAAAGTCGAGACCAGATTATGCTCCGATCAATACCAGTTTTTTATTGAAAAACGTGTTAGAGTCGACACTGGAGCCCAAAATAAGTTTGTCTGAGCTGAAACTTCAAAAATTCATAACTAATTCATCATTTATCCGATTGAGCCGATTTTCGGACAAGAGTTAGTTCTCGATATCGGCTACATTTTGTTTTCACATTTCAACTTCAAAAATTGCACTTAAGTCCCTGCGATTTAGCCTGGAAAGTGACGAACTCAAGTGAATATTGGAGGCCCAATTGCACATTCAAAGCCCATTTTCTTTACCCTAATTTCCATTACATAATCACCTTCTTTTCACACAAACCAGAGAGGAGAAAAAGAGAAAAAAACCTTGCCACAACACTGTTAGAATATCAAATTCTTTCAAGAACCCTAAAACCTTGAAATCCTGATTACAAATCCCTCTCTCACTACAAACAAGCCATCACAGTTACAAACCAACATCTCACTACTTCGTCAGTAAGGATAAGGCTGGATTGATCTTCATGATCCAAAGGGCATAAAAGCATTCAGGTCACTAATTTTCCAGTAAGGGTAAGATTGATTTGATCTCCATGATCAAAAGGGTATAATCTAGATTTAGGGTTTCCTTTTAATTCTTGTTCTTTATTTTTCATAAATACAAAAAAAACACTAAAACACTTTCTTTTCTTTAATTAAATAATTAATTGGACTTTAATTTAATTTAATTTCATGCAAAGGGTCAAAACCCTCGGACGTCCTAATTTTAATTCTTTTCACGCATTATTTCTTTCGATCATTATGTAACTGTTTTTCAGATGTAATAGTAATTAGGTTTATCTTTCCGTCTTTACTTTCCGCATCTTTATCAAAAACGGGTCTTTGTAATTTGGCGATGTATAGACCTGCGCCTTGTAATAGCGTAGGATTTATCTTTCCGCATTTAAATTTTCGCACTTTTAAATTCTAATTGCATGAAAGAATGTATGGCTAATTAAAAACAATGCGTAGCTCACCATGTCATGATCAAAGATAATTGCTAAACATGAAAATAACACACAAATTCACACACCACTCTTAGGGTACGCCTCACTGTTGCCTTACCTTTGAAATGTGGTCGTCGAGTATAGGACGTTTTAGTAAGTCCTTATGTCCATGACATGATCCAGTTGCCTCGAAACGGTTGCCTCAGATTAAAAAAGGATCAATGGCATAAGGGTAGCTTCTAAGGTGTCCTACTGTTGCTCTGGTGACCACATTGTCCCTAAAACTCGAATTGACCCGAACACCTCCAACGGTGGTGCTACCTACCTCTCAATGGTGGGATGGCACTACTTAAAGGACATTTACACAGCCTAATTCCTTAGGATAGGTAAATGACTCATAGATACTTGCTCTATTCAAAAACAAACAAAACTCTTTTCACACCGACACTTTCAAAAAGCTTTCAAAACAATTTTTCAAACACTCTTGAGGACTGATACAAGAGTCGATCTGAAATCTTTAAACGAAACTTTTTCAAACCCACTCACAATGGAAAAGCAAACACTTTTGAAAACACAGTGAGCAAGTATCTAAGAGCCCATGGATAACCATGGATAGAAAGGGTGCTAACACCTTCCCTTTCTATAAATCTACCTCCCGAACCGAGAAACTACCTCATAAGGAATTTTACTGTGCTTTTGTCCTGTCCGTGTTGGAGAAAATAAAAGACGGTGGCGACTCTTGCTTCCGCGACATTTCGCGAACCAGCTTTAAACAGTCAGTTCCAGATCCAACGATCACACTCTGTGACAATACTTCTGCTATTTGTCTCGGTAAAAATCCAATTTTGCATTCTAGGGATAAGCATATAGAAATAAAACATCATTTTATTAGGGACTATATTCAGAAAGGGATTCTTAACTTAAAATTCATTGACACAAACCATCAATGGGCTGATGTCTTTACAAAACCTCTTTCTGAAGATAGGTTTAACTTCATTCTGAAACATCTCAGCATGAAGCTATGCCCAGAATAAATTATTTTATTTACATATCTTAACCATCAGAACTTTGTTATTTTCTGTGAACTACTGATCAACCTGTCTTCAGAGTTTTAGAAGTACAGATTGCATCATAATCTATCCATGAAGATTTGAACGTTTCATTTAAAGGATAGAAGTGTGTTGTTCACATAATCAAACAGTTGTCATTCATTCAACAGCTACTTTTTGAGGCTGAACACGCGTTCACTTTTCTAAAAGTTCAAAAGCGTTTATTAGGTGCATTGAGACACACGTCATGGGTAATCGTTCCAGTATCTTTCTGAATCCCCTAATTTCAGCTATCATTAATGATTATAATCATGACTAATTATTTCTCTCTCTTACTGTTTACGCTTTCAAGAAAAACTATTTAAACTCAAATCTCACTTTTTACATTCACTTCTTTTTACTCTCTAAATACTTTCTATTGTTTCAAGTTCGTATTTTCAAAAAACCCTTTCATCTTCCTCAAATTTTATGTGAACAATGGCTTCTTCAAGCGTCCAAAACATCAGTACTCAGGAATCTGCTTCAATGGAACAGTACGAAGAACCTTACAGAACGCTACTCACTCCCATTGGTAATCTGGAAGTTCTTTCAGAACTGATTATTGACTTTGAAAGCTTGCAAGAAAACGGCTTCAATCTGTATGAAGACGTCAATGCTCAAGGTTGGAACAGATACTTTGACCGTCTTTTAGGGCCAACATTTCCAATTCTTGTCAAAGAATTCTGGATACACGCTTCTTCTTCAAATCATCAAGTTACCTCTTATGTCATGGGGAAGAAAATTGTCATTATAAAAGACCTAATTTCGAAGCTCATTGGTTACAATGGTGAAGGTGTAAGATGCATTGACATGGCTGAGAAATGCTCTGACGTAGGCTCTATTGCAAGGGAAATATTTAATCTTGGACTTCCCTCCAGCAAAATCAGAGATCTGAAGGATCACCATAGAATTTGGGCAAAAAATTATTCTTGCGTGTATCAACCACAGGAAGCCAACTAGCTCTCCTGATTATATAAACATTGATCAGCAGTTTCTGATCTATTTCACTGCCAAGAGGACTAAGGTAAACCTCTCACACTTGCTGTTTAATCATCTTAGAACTAGTGTGAAGGAAACAAGAGAAGATGAATGAACCAAAAGGGACTGGATACCCTTAGGAAGACTCATATCAGATATTCTGATAGAGAATAGACTGATAGAGCATTTGATTGAAGCCTAGGAAATCATCACTCTGGAAGCAACCGTTGGGAAGCCCCTGAACGCAAAAAATCTGAAGAAGATGAAAATCATTGAGAATATCAAGAAGGAACCTTCTATTACTTCTCATGCAACCATCACTTCAAGGAGGATACCTCTGGATGATTTTCCTCTATTTTCTGATATTGACTCAAAGCCAGAAATAATAGTCAGATATATGGATGCTTGCAAGGAAGATGGTACTGCACCAGAAATCAATATCCAGGACTTGCATCAGGCTACTCCAGAAGTTGTTTTGAAGAAGACCAAGAAGAGGAAAGCTACAGCAGAAGGACCATCTCAGAGGACTCCAAAAGCTGCCAAAAAGAAAGGTAATCCTTCCTCTATTCCTATTTTAGAATCAATAAATATATCAACATCTGAAACCATGCCTACTCAACCAGAACATCCAACTCCACAAACATTTAAAGCCTTTGACATAGGGTTTGATCCATTAGAAACTCTAGGTCTGGATGAAACTCACTCCCTTCCTCATAATCCAAATCCTGAACAAACCCAGCCAGAACTTGCCAAAGTTCTGTCTGATATTGATTCATTTGACCAAGACTTTTCAGCTCCCGTACCACAAAATCCAAATTCTCAACTCCATGAAAATCCAAACTCTGATACCACACCAGAAATTCCGTAACCTCACTCTCCACAACAAGAAATTCTCCAAACACAATCACCTCAACTTGAAATACAAGAACCAAAAGCTCAACCTTCTGAGAATCAATCTTCTAATATCCATGAACCAGAACCTCACCATGTTTCAACAAACCAATCTGAAGAACCTCATTCATATTCTGATACAATCCCAATACCTGGAATCACAGAACCACTTGTTATTCGCATGCCTCTCACCATCCACGACATTCCAGAAATTCCTTCTTCTCTGGAATCCACACCACCAAACTCCCCTACCAGTTCAATCATCATACCTGACTCTCCCACTCCTTCACCCACTAGCAGTCCAGATGACAACGTAAGACTTGTCATTGATCTAATTGCGCTTGAAAGACTAGCTTCTATATCTCACAAAACTTCCATTCCCAAACCCAAACCAACTGAAACCACATCAGATGTTGGTACAAGTTTGTTGATGTTTGAAACAGGAATACAGGAATGGATAAATTATTTGAGGTATGCTAGTCAAGATATGACTAATCCTACTGCTTCTGATCATATATGGACAAAATTCAGAAACTGGCTTAGTTCTGAAACACTGAATCTGAAGGAACAGAGTTATGAACAGGTTCAACAGAACTTTAGTGCTAAGCTAAAGGCTTTTGAAGACCAAGTTCTTAGCCATTTGCTCAAGAAAGATATTCTCCCTCTGGATAATGCTCCCTGGACAGAGCATCATCCCTCGGATGAAGTTCAACAAGAATCAGAAAGTCTCTCCCTGACTGCTGCTCCAGAAGACATGATCACAGCAGAAGAAATGGTTCACTCTAAACAAGCTGCAGAATGCTCTGAGAAACGCCCAACTCCTGAAGAAACTTCAGCACCTTCCTTAGTCATGCAAACTCTGGAAGATTTGAAGAAAGAAACTGCTCTAATCCATGCAAGGTTGGATAAGCAGGAGGACACAAACAAAGAGATTAAAAGCATTTTGGGCAAGAAAGAAGAGTCAAATTCTCATATCAAGAGCTTGCTGGAAGCTTTGTTCACACGTCTTCCTCCTCCTTCTTAGATTTTTTTTGTTTTAAATCTGTTTATTTGTAACGCTTAATTTTTTTTGCCACTTCTGTTCTGGAACTTATCATTGCTTCTTGTTTTTAATATAATTCAACTATTTTGGCTCTGATTATATTGCCTTTTTGATAACTTACAAAAGGGGGAGAAAGTAAGATATTTTCAATAGCGGTTTACTGAGACAGAAGTCTCAAACATTCTGAATTACTTAATCTCTATCTTCTGAAAAGTATGAACAGGTACAAATTCTGATGAAAGATGCAGCTAAACTCTGATGCTCAAGGAACTTAAAGGAAGTAATCAACTCAGGGGGAGTTTCTATTAAACCTTTTATTCTTTATTTTTTATTTAAAAATCTAGTTTTTGTCATCATCAAAAAGGGGGAGATTGTTAGA
Source organism: Vicia faba (assembly GCA_948472305.1). Lineage (NCBI taxonomy): Eukaryota > Viridiplantae > Streptophyta > Magnoliopsida > Fabales > Fabaceae > Vicia > Vicia faba. The sequence goes on from OX451737.1 coordinate 1,482,045,959, forward strand.
ACATAGTTTGATTCTACAACCCTCAGTTAGAGTTTTAATGATAACAAATACAAAAATAAATAATAAATTCAAAGAAAAAATATGCACCTTAAAAATTATGTTTTATGTATGCAGAAGTTCTGATCATATTAGCATCAGAAGATAAGCCATAAGAGCTACACGCTTAAGCAATCAGAACATGCGCTGAAGATTGATGACCAGAACCTGCGCTTAATCAAAGTAAACTCTGATTCTGAACAAGAACATGTTACTCCAAGTCATCAATATTCTGAAGCGTCATCAGCAAGTAAGGAGATAAGGTTCGGAAGCGTTACTGATCATTCAAGACAACATCAATTCCAACGGCTTCTTTCAGACAGAATCTTCTCCAAATGGAAAGTGTGTTAATGACATTAAACATGCTTTATGATCAACGTCATTCCACTGCCTATATAAACAAAGTCAGCGTTCAAAATTAATAACGATTTTGCCATATTAACACTCACGCATATTCAAGCTGAAAGCAATATTCTTTATATTTCCAAGCTATAATCCTGTGTAATTTATCAAAGTTGTGATAAACAGTTTTTGTTAGAAAAACAAGAACACATATCTTGTATAATTATATTCAAACAGTGTTCCTTGAGATTAACCAGACTGTGGTTTTACTCAAGAAGACTTTAACAGTTGTTAAAGTAGCTTTTGTAATCTTGTTGAGATTAGTGAATTAAGACCTCGTTGGAGAGAGGCGAAATCACCTTGACGGGTGGACTGGAGTAGTTTGAGATCAAACGAACCAGGATAAAAATACTGTGTCATTGAGCTTTTAATTTCAAGTTTTCAATTTAACCCCCCCCCCCCCCCCTTCTTGTGTTTTTCACATCTTCACTAGATAACATATCTAATTAGAAGATACTAAGAGACAGTTAGATTAAACCGTGTGTTTGGAAAAGCACTACGGAGACTTTATTATATATAGAGAGATTACAAGTAATGCTATGATAGAGTCGATGTGGTACTATTCTAAATACAAATATTGTTAACACTATATATATATATATATATATATATATATATATATATATATATATATATATATATATATATATATATATATATATATATATATATATATATATATATATATATATCAACAAGAAGATTGATAAAATCAAAGCCTCTCAACAACAAGTTTCGTTTGCTTTTTGTCAAGTATATCATTCATTTAAAAATCTCAAGGCAACAATAAATGATCAATGACGTTTAAATGATTCACTTAGTTCCAAAATTTATGAAGATTAATTAGAGGATTGATAAGACCAAAGCCTCATAACAATGAAGCTCAAGATTATTGGATCAAAGGTTTCAAATTAAACATGCTTGGGCTTGCAAACATAAGTTTAGGCCATGAAGAATCATTTCTCAAATCGGGACAAAATTTAGCGCTATGTTAAGCAGTCGTAAGTTAACTTATATAGAAGTCGCACCTATTTTGAGGTCGGCCAATAGCAATCTATGTGACATATGTTTAGAGTGATGATATGTAGATCATACTCTAACAACGTGTAGCACAAAGAGATGAGTATGAGATGAATATGGAGGGGATACATTTGAATTAAATATTTTAATCAAACTATCCTTAATATCATCCATCCATTTTAGTGGAGTTAAACTCAACACTCAAGATCCAATGATATTAATGAAGTTTATGATCAACAATCACATAGCCAGAATATATTAAAAAAATAAATTTCATTTAATGAATAAAGTACAAAGGATAAATGATTTTAAAATTGTTTTTAAAATGAAAATAAAAGGTAAAATAGTAAACTATATTCAAAGTATCAAAGAAGAATTTAAAAGGTCCATGGAAAAATTAGAGTTGACCTTAAATATTTTTTATAATTTTTTGGTAAGTTTTTTAAAATAGAAAAGTATTTTTAAACTAATTAAAATCACTCAAATAAGTGAATAAAAATATCAAAAATATTAGAAGTCAAAATAAAATTCTAGAAAATTTTCAGAAAATCAAAAAATCACATGTCACGCTTTCATTGGTTGAAGCACAACACGTAGGTTGTCTTCAACCTCCAAACGCCCTAGATTGGGATTCCTCAGACTATAAAATTAGAGGACCATACTGGTACTATTAGATTCGTCTCTTCAAGACCATTCTAATGGTACCATTGCGCCAAGTTTATATAAAATGAGTAAGGCTTAAATTGAGAAAATGCAAAAATAATAGAGAGCACGAAATTCTGGAATACCTCACTTAAATATTAATGAAATCATAAATTGTAAAAAGCATGAGATTCATAAGGATGTAGAGAGTAGATTAGTCTTTTATTTGGGTAGATTTGACCAAGAAATCTACCTGAATGAAGTAGCACAAGTTGGCTCTGAAACTGGACTTCTGTAGATCAGTATAAGTTACAATTCTTGAAGTTGAGAGTGTGGTTAGCTTTAGAGAAGTTCAATAAAGCTAACTGAATGGAGCTTTTGGTGTTTTGGAGTGAGAAAGCAAGAAATCAGAAATTCAAATTCAGAGTTCGTGTGGGATCTGAACAGGGGTCAATTGGCTATCAAAATCTTGTGTAAATGAGTAAGATATAACCCTCTATTTATAGGGAAGAAAATGGGATGCTCAAGCGTGTGGAATAGTGAAGTTTGGAGGGAAATCATGTGAAGTTGCAAGTATGAAAATTGCGACTCGTATTTTGCTCAAAACTTATCCAAAACTTGTGTTTCAAGGTGCTAATCACTTATGGAAGATTGGTAAACATGATTAGAATTAAAATATGCAAAAATTAAGTGATTGGAAGCCGAATTGTGCATCTCAAATTCTGACTTGGTGGAAAAAGTCAGTTTCAAGATACCAACTTTGAATCAATGGCATTCACAACTCAATGAGTCTTAGGGCATGATTCTTCATGCAATTAAAAGATAAGGTCACAAGTTTTAAAATGTGAAAAGAATGGGATCAAATAGATACTTGAGCTAGGAGTTGTGATGAGTCAAAGTTTAGAAAAAGATGTTGACTTTTTGTACTTAGAAAAATTCTAAGTTTTATTCAAAAGTGACCTATAATGTTTTGATTCCAAACAAGGCCTTTATTCAAAATTGAGATTTGATCAATGATACTATCTTGAAGTAGACTTCCCAAAGAGAATTTTGAAACTTTAATCACTCAAAAATACCAACTATTGAAAAAGTTATGGTCTTGCAAAATTGGTGAAAATTCATGAGATGACCTATAATCTCTTGCATTCTTAGGGCATCTTCCATCCATTTTCAAGATTTGAACATAAAAGAAGAATTGAAGTTCACATTCTTAAGATAATTATGGAAAAATAATGGGCTCAAGGAGATAAAAATTTATCAATTTATGATCCTTTGAATTCACATAAGGGAATTTGATGGCCTATCTAGAGGACTTATAATCTTTCTTCATCATTAGGCATCTTCCACATAAAATTTTCTTGAAACTTTTGAAGTGATTTGTTATAACCCTTTAAAGAGAAGCATGTATTTGGAATAACTCAAAAATACCAAAATATGAGCAAGATATACCCCTTAGAAGTTCAAAACCCTAGCTCCTAGAGCAAGAAAATGCCTTGGAAACCCCTTTCAATCTTGACAAACTTTCTTGCACAAATACTTTTGCCTTGTGAATAGAAGTTTTTGAGGATGATAATGATAAACCATAGCAACTATAAACACTTCCAAATATTAATAATTGAGGGAATTATGCACCTGTGATTAATGAATCAAGAACTTGTCCAATTAGGTCAAACTTCTTCAATCAACTCTTACATCTTTTTGATTTTCTCTTGACAAATTGAGGTATGATAAATCATAGTAGACCTTGTCATGATATTACTTAAAATAACTCTCAATTGTGAAGCTTGAATCTCAATGAAGCTTTGTTGGAGAAGGCATGGAAATAAACTCATGAACCTATGAATCAACTTGATGAAATGTGTTGTGCATTTACCTATAATATCATCAATTAGAGAAAACATTCATTGTATTTATTAGTTAAAAGTTAATCAATACAGAACATATATGACCACAATATATAAATCAAGGTGCTTGGTGATTCCTCATAAGCAAACCTAGAGATAGGGAGAAGAACCAAACCCTAGTGTGACCTTGTTGTGATTGAGTTGATATGAGATGATAGAGGAATCTTAGGGGGGGTGGGAAATTGGGGTAGAACAGTATCTTGGGTCAACAAGATGAAACTGGTAGAAAGGAATATGCCATTTATCATATGAGCAAGAAGTTCACAAATTGGAAGTCACGATATACATTTCTTAAAAAGACCTATTGTGTTTTGGTCTTAGTTTCTAAGCGTCTGCGGCAATATATGTTTAATTATACTACTTGGTTGATCTCCAAAATGGATCCAATTAAGTACATCTTTGAAAAACCTATACTTATCGAAAGAATTTCCTATTGGAAGATGTTGCTGTCTGAATATGATATTGAATACCATACTTAGAAAGTTGTTAAAGGAAGTGTGTTGGCGGAATACCTTGCTCACTAACCAGTTGATGATTACTAGTCCATCAAGTTTGATTTCTTGGGGAGGATGTGATGTATTTGAAAGTTAAATATTGTGATGATCCTTTGCATGAGGAAGGACCAAACCCTGAATCCCAACGGGGTTTAGTATTTTATGAAATTGTTTATGCTTATTACAAAGGAATTGGTGCTTCGATTATTACCCCTTATGGTTCCCACATACCTTTCACTATGAGTTTGATGTTTGATTGTACCAATAATATGGCAGAGTATGAAACTTGTTTCATGGGTTTCGAAGAAGCCATGGATTTTAGAATCAATATTCTTGATGTGTATGGAGACTCCACTTTGGTAATTAATCAGATTAAAGGAGAATGGGAGACTCATCACCCTGGCTTGATTCCATACAAAGATTATGCAAGAAGGTTATTGCCCTTCTTCAAGAAAGTTGAATTTCATCATATTCCTCGAGATGAAAATCAAATGGAAGATGCTTTAGCCACTTTATCTTCCATTTACAAAGTAAATTTCCCAAATGAAGCACCTCAGATTACAATCAGATATCTAGATAGGCCTGCTCATATGTTTGCAGTAGAAGAAGCATCAGATGATAAGCCTTGGGCATCTAACAAAGATAGGAAGCCATTGATAAGGTTGGCATGTAGTTTCTTCCTTAATGAAGATGTGTTATACAAGAGAAATTATGACATGGTCTTACTCAGATGTGTGCATAGACACGAAGCATACATGTTATTGAATGAAATTTATGAAGCTTCCTTTGTTACTCATGCCAATGAACATTCAATGGCTAAGAAGATGCTTAAGGCAGGTTACTATTGGTTGCAAATGGAATCTGACTGTTACAAATTTGCGAAGAAGTTTCATAATTGGGATGACATTCTCCATGTGGGATATGACATGATTGGGATAATTGAGCCTAAAGCTTCGAATGGACATCGTTCCATCTTAGTGGTTGTGATACGGTGGCAGAACCGACTGTTTTGAAAATTCTGGTTTGCGTTTTGCGTTTTTTATTCACAAAATGTAACGGTAAGCAAGAGTCGCCACCGACTTTTATTTCATCCAACCGGAAAGGAAAAAAGCACAGAAAAATCCTTTTTCGAGATGTTTCTGAGTACGGGGGGTAGATTATAGAAAGGGAAGGTGTTAGCACCCTTTCTATCCATGGTTTTCCATGGGATCTTAGGTACTTGCTCATCTATTTTTTTTAAATTGCTTGTGTGTGCTTGTTTTGAAAAGTTTTGTCTTTCTTCGTTTTAACCCTTGTTTCTGTCCTCAAGAGTGTTACGAAGTTGTTTTGAAAGCTTTGTTTGAAAAGTGTTTGTGTGAAAAAGTTTGTTTGTTTTGAGCAAGTACCTACTAGCACCTACCTACTCGAAAAAGGATTGTTTCTATTCTCATTTCCTTGAGACAGTGTTATCCTACTATTGAGAAATAGGAAGCAACGTCGTTGGAGTTGTAAGGGGCAATTCGAAAGGGATGTACGATCACTAAAGCAATGTTAGGAAATCTTAGTAATAACCCTAGAGTCTTAAGATCATATTCGAGGCAACATTTCCGAACAGGACTTTTGATCTTTGTTAGACAGGAGAGCAACCACTAAGACACCCTATACTTAATGATCGTTTATCGAAGGCAACCGAAGTGAGAGTATACCCTAGGAGTGTGCATGTGCGAGTGATTTGAGTTCAGTTATTATCTTTGCACATTAGGGTTTTCTAGCCGTTTTAAATTATCACGCAATCTTGTCATACAATCCTATTAACATACATCTAAACAGTTAATATTTGCGAGAATTAAAATGCGAGAAAATAAACCTATGTTATTACAAGGCTTCGGGGTAGGGATTAATTACATAGCCAAAAAAACCCGTAAAGGAAGATAAATAAAGAAAATCCTAGATTAAACTATTACATACCGTATACAGTTACATCAGTATTGCAAAAATAATAAACGCGCGATGAATCGAATGCAAAATAATTAGGGTTTTGACCCCAACTATACCTAATTGCAATTTAAAGGAAAAATCATTTTTTTGGTCGTTTTCGTGTTATTTGGAAAATAAAGCTTAACTGAATAATAATAACAAAACCTAATTACTAATTAATTTTAGTCAAGAAAAAATAATTAAATTAACCTATTTTTGTATTTTTTATTTTGAGAAAGAAAAAATAAAAGTTAAATCAAAAGTCTAACCCTAATTTTTATAATTGATTTTAATTATATAAAAAGGTTAGAATTACCCTAAATTAAATTAAACTAAATTATATTAAATTTGATAAAATAAAACTTAATTCTAATTTTTTATGAAACTCTTGATTTTATGATTTTGTGAAAAAAAAGAAATTAATTTTGGTTAAAAATGATTAAGCAAATAATAAAAGAATTAAAATAAATAAGCAAAGAAAGATTAAGATGGGCCTGGTATCAAATAGTGGGGGTGTGGTTGGAAATTCTTGGCCCAACAAGTCCAGGCCTTGTTGACTTCGTTGGATCCTGTATGCAAGCTTGACTTAGGTGCATGATGGTCCTTCAGGGAGAAGGCGTTGGATCTGAAGCCTTGATGGGTTGAACGGTCAGATCTGAATAGCGCATGATGGGTCCCTTGCCATGTGATACACTGGATTGCCTGTTCAAGAAAATCATGAAATAAAGTTGGGACCTGGGGATCGAACCCAGGTCCTTATGCATTTCCCCTTCGCACGCTTGCCATCTGAGCTGGTTGATTCAATTGTACACATGATCAACAACAATTATAATATGATAAAAGCAAAATGTTATATTTTAAAACGCGTGAAATTCAAACTGGCAATTCAGGGAGCGCCAGGTATTGTCATCTTCCTCCCAACCGTCATGTTAGCCCTGGAGGTTTTTACCTACGGACATTTGAGTGTAACTACAGCCCCTGTTCACTCCAAAATCTTGTACATGCGTGATAAATGAAAACCAATGGTACCAATCAACTCGTTTCAAGCCCACGAGCATCATGGTACCATTATCATTGTCCAATTTTCCATGTACAAGAAATCCCTAAAAACGAAACACGAACCCTGGCCATGGCAGTTTGATGCACAGTTAATAAAAACGCAATTGAATACAACCATTAGCTTGCAAACATCTCAAGGATTATAAATATGTCAATTAATCATGCTAAATATGCCAGAATCAATGTAATCGATTTCAAGAAAAGAGCCAAACCGTGTGACTGCTACGATGCATTTCAGGGCGTGGGGAAGCTTGCTAATCGATTGAAACACGGTCCTAGGATGTCTAGCAAACGATTGGTATGATTAGAATAGCTTGAGATGGCCTGAAACTTGGAAATTGGTTTGCAACTTTTTCTTGAATTTTTAAAATTTGTTTTCTGCCTTTGCGCGCCTCTCACCTCTTCCTTTTGATCTGCTTTTGTTCCTTATGTATACTAGAGTGCATTAGGGTTGCAATTTTGTATCAAATCTCTTCCAGTTATGAATATTGATTCATGATTCAATCCTTGCACCAAATCTTTCCAAAATAAGCAAATTCAATCTTTCTGTGTCCATATAAATCCTTGCATGATTTGATCTTGTCTCCAGTTGTATAATGGACCTAATCATGCACAAAATCTCAAGATTTAATTAGTTTTTGATAGTTTCATTATTTTATATTGATTTTATTTGATTTAAATGAAATAAAATCAAAATAAATAACAAAAATAAAAGAATGACAAATGGAAGGGCTCATGGGTCGTGGGTCACATTACAAACTCAGTGCAAGCATAAAAAGTTGGGCTCATTTGGCAAAAAATGCAATTTTGGACACATTTGACTTTTGGCAATTTTGCAAAAAGGGTCAACTTGGCCAATGCACAACTTCCTCAATTTTAACCCTAGAGAGGTGTTTTTGGACTTTTTAGAAAGCTTAAGATGTCCTTTAAGCAACCCTTTTGGTCTCATCTGAATTGAGTCTTCCATAATCATGTATGAAGCTTTGACCCAAAAGGTGTTTTTGTTGACTTTTCAAAATGACCTATAATGTCCAAATTCATATCTTCTTGTGAGTGCATATTTTGAACTTGGGAGCTGAATATGAATTGTAGGGAATTACATCCTCTTAAAAATGAACTTTGGATGGGTCATTTTTGATAAATTATGAGAAAGTTATGCTTGGTCAAAGTTGAGTTGACTTTTCCTGCAAAACCCTAATTTAGCAACTTTTGGGTTTTGATGAATTGTGAGGAATCCTTGAGGAATCATGATCAACCCTTGATCAAATGATGAATAATACTTTAAAATGATAATGTTGGCCAAAAATCTTGAAGTTTGACTGTATGTGGGCCACAGTTGACTTTTGCCCTAGCACAATCGATTTTCAGACATTTGAGCAGTTGGCTGAGCAAACTTCCTCTGCAAGGCTTGGAACTTGACATGGATGATATTGAGAACATATTAGGACAATGGTGAGCATTTGGGATCCTTTGGACTCAAGCATCTTGATGAAGAATGAAACCCTAATTTGGAGTAGACTGCCTTAGGAGAGAGTTTGTCTGGCCAACCCTTGGACCTCCTTCAGCAATTTGAGGACCTCACTTGACATGTATTGAGAAATATGGGAGGGAAAATTTTGGGGTGCAACAACTGCCCCTGTTCAATCTTCTTAAACCTGAGGATGTAGATTGGCTTGTCTCCCTTTCGTGATCCGAAGGTGGAAGATGATTGAACACTAGAGTGCCCGGAAATTTGGACTCGCATGAAGTGGTACTGGTCTTGCGATATCGGGAATGGGCTTATAGATGCCATTTGGGAGTCAATGATGGAATATGGGCTTAAAGATGCCATCCGAAGAAGTGTCGATCGCATAAGAGATTCCTCTGCGAGAACCCGTATACCTGTTGTTGAGGAAGATTTCACTGGGACACGTTGGTCTCTGTCTTGGGAGAAGTAGAACTTTAGGAGCTTCAGTTGTCCGTTACTCTACTGGGGAATCATATCTTAATCGAGGAGGTGAAAATGAACTGCTATCTGGTCGTGCTCCAGGCTTTGCAATTTCTCAATTCTTATCTGGTCGTGCTCCAGGCTTCAGAAGGAATTAAGTGGTTATCCGGTCGCATCCGAGTTTTAACTTGAATTTAAGGTATACTAATATCCGGTCAATTTTCGGGCTTCATAGTAATTGGCCGAGTAAACTGCTATTTGGTCGAATTCCAAGCTTCGCAGTACCTTATATTGTTATCTGGTCGTGTCCCAGGTTTTAGTGTCCTTTACCACTATCTGGTCGTGCTCCAGTCTTCACAGCGTCTTATATCGTTATCTGGTCGTGCGCCAGGCTTCACAGTGTCTTATACTTATTATCTGGTCGATTCCAGGCTTCATGGTATCTTGTATTGCTATCTGGTCGATTTCCAAGCTTCACAAAAAATTGTTGAGGGTTAAGCTGTTTTCCGGTCGATTTCCGGGCTCCAAAGCTTGGACTATAATAGAAATCTTAGTATCGATTTGACTGAACCAGGGAAAACTTGTGGGAACTTCAACTGGGAGAGAAATCTTAGTTTCGATTTGACTGATCCCAGGAGAGGTCTCGGATTAACTTTGACTGGCATAGAAATCAAGGGAATCTTAGCGGCGATTCGGATAACCCAGACGAAAGTCTTAAAATGTCTTCAACTAGAATAGAAATCGTAGTATCGGTTTGACTGAACTAGAGAAAACTTGCGAGAACTTGATTGTATCTTTCCCTGAAAGGTAAAGAGTTAGTCGTATGTAATGTCATGATGTATGAAATGTATTAAGTAATGATGTTCTCAAAATAAATGAGATTGTGTTGTATGATGCCACGATGTATGGATATGTAGTGTTCTTGTGATATTCTCCGACTGGGGAGAATAAATCCCGGACTACTATTGGAGAGTATAAGGAGGTGAGTTCTTTGTTCTTGCTGGGGATAGATAAACTCTGCTTGGGGAGAATTTTGCCGACTCATTCGCGATTATGAACTTCAGCTGGGGAGAACTGACACCACTGTCTTTGGACACTTCCTACTCCGTGGGGAGTGTATGCACCTTCAGTCATATTATCAAGCTGGCTCTATCCCTGTACCTGGTGGGTAGAGCAACTGTAAGGTTTGGACACTTCTTGTTTGCCCCTGTTCTTGGAATTATGAGTAATTGTCTTTTGTTTCTTATGTAGATATTTACGAGTAGCAATTATTTTCAAATGTATATATCAAAAATGAATCATTGGACGTTCTTGAAAAACAAAACAGAAAAAGCAAAACAAGTTGAAATTTCTTGTGAAAATGTATTGTATTGATTTTTGAAGTTGGCCTGTAACAGGCGTTTTGTACAAGAGGTTGACGTCCTAGTAAGAGAACGCCGCTGAAGGATAGAAATTGTACAATTTGTGAAAAAGAAAGAAAAAACAGCTATATGAATAATTCCACTAGGTTTCAACTCTGCTATTGCCTTTATATCTTCGAGCGTCTCATCACTTTGCCGCTTGGTCGAAGGTAGATCAAATTGATTGGCACCGTCCGAGCTTGATAGTCGATACTGAAGTCTGGTTGCAAGATGATCCAATGAGACATAGTGTTACGCTTTGATCCCTAATTTTTGCCTGGACCGCCCTTTCAGGTTTTCAGTCCACCGGGATACCCTTTTTTTCCCAAGCCGCCTTTTCAGGTTTTCGACTTGCCAGGTGTACAGTTTTTTCCATTTTCATCCCTTACTTTTTCCCGAACCCTTTTGGTTCGCCGGGAAGCCCTTATTTTTGTCTAGGCCAGTCAACCTAGCGGGTCTTTGATTAGGCGTAGTATTTTTTCACTATGTCTGCATTGACGGGGTGAGGAAGGTCGTCACCATCCATGGTGGTTAGAATCATAGCTCCTCCCGAGAAAATGTTCTTAACCACAAATGGCCCTTCGTACGTGGGAGTCCATTTGCCCCTGGGATCACCTTGTGGCAGTATGATGCGTTTGATCACCAGATCCCTGACTTGATATTCTTGATGTCTGACTTTCTTGTTAAAAGCCTTAATCATTCACTTTTGATACGTCTGACCATGACAGATAGTAGTAAGTATCTTTTCATTAATTAGATTCAGCTGATCAAGTCGGGTTTGGATCCAGTCATCTTCGTCCAAACCCGCATCCTTCATAATCCTGAGAGAGGGTATCTGGACTTCGATGGGTAGGACTGCCTCCATGCCATACACCAAAGAGTAGGGTGTTGCCTCTGTCGACGTTCGTGCTGAGGTACGGTACCCATGAAGAGCGAATGGTAACATCTCGTGCCAGTCATTGTATGTCACCGTCATCTTCTGCACAATCTTCTTGATGTTCTTGTTAGCTGCTTCAACAGCCCCATTCATCTTCAGCCGGTAGGGAGAAGAGTTATGATGATGTATCTTGAACTGTTTGCAGAGCTCGGTGATCATTGTATTGTTGAGATTTGTACCATTGTCCGTAATGATTCTCTCTGGTACACCATATCGACAGATCAAATTGTGTCGGATAAATTGCGCCACGACGTTCTTGGTTATTGTAGCAAAGGAAGTTACCTCAACCCACTTTGTGAAATAATCAATTGCTACCAGGATGAAGTGATGCCCGTTAGACGCAGTAGGTCTGATCTCGCCGATCATATCGATGCCCCACATTGCAAAGGGCCAAGGAGCTGTCAGAACATTCAGGGGAACCGGAGGTACATGCACCTTATCAGCGTAGACTTGGCACTTATGACAGGTTCGAGAATGTTGATAACAATCGGCTTCCATAGTATACCTATAATATCCAGCCCGTAGGATCTTCTTTTCCATGGTATGTCCACTAGAATGAGTTCCGAAGGTACCTTCGTGTAACTCTGCCATGATCCTTTCTGCCTCGCTTTTGTCCACACATCGCAGTAAGGTTGAATCATGGTTACACTTATAAAGGACCCCATTACTAATGAAGAACTTCGCAGCGAACCTTCTCAAGAACTTCTTATCATTAACAGATGCACCCTCGGGGTATTCTTGAGCCTCAAGATATCTCTTTACCTCGTGAAACCAGGGTTTATCTACTACTTCTTCAGTCTCAATGTCACAGCAATGTGCGGGTTCGTCCAATCTATCAATGGTGATCTGGGGAGCTTCATTGTCCCACCTGACTTTGAACATATAAGACATGGTAGCTAGCGCGTCCGCTAACTGGTTCTCTTCTCTAGGGAAGTGTTCAAAGGTTATATCCTCAAAGTGTGGGAGCAATGTCAGTACATACTCTTTGTAAGGAATAATATTTGGGTGCTTCGTATCCCACTCGCCTTTGATCTGACTGATCACTAAAGCAGAATCTCCGAATACACTCAAGAACTTAATCCTCAGGTCAATAGCAGCTCGAAGACCTAGGATACACGCTTCATACTCTACCATATTGTTGGTGCAGTTGAAACATAATCGAGCGGTGAAAGGGGCATGACAACCCTCAGGAGATATAATTACAGCACCAATGTCATTACCTAACGCGTTTGAGGCTCCGTCAAAATACATAGACCATCGGGATCCTTCCTCAGGTCCTTCCTCCGGTCCAGGTTCTTCACAGTCGGTCACCAACATGATGTTCTCATCCGGGAACTCGAAATTCATGGATTGGTAGTCATCCACGACCTGATGCGCCAAATGATCCGCCAATACACTCCCCTTGATTGCTTTTTGGGTGGTGTATTAGATGTCATACTCGGTTAAGATCATCTTCCATCTCGCTATTCTTCCGGATAAGGCGGGATTTTCGAAAATATACTTAATTAAATCCATTTTTTATATCAATAAGGTAGTGTGAGTCAGCATATACTGTCTCAGTCGGCAAGAAGCCCATGCCAAAGCGCATCAAGTTTTCTCGAGCAATGAGTATCGGGTCTCACAGTCGGTAAACTTTTTGCTAAGGTAGTAAATAGCGTGCTCTTTTCAGCCAGACTCGTCATACTGCCCCGGTACACACCCCATTGAACTATCCAGTACTGTCAAGTATAAGATCAAAGGTCTTCCTTCGACTGGAGGCATCAAAATTGGTGGTTCTTGAAGATATTCTTTGATTCTTTCGAAGGCGATATGGCATTCGTCATTCCACTTTACCACTTGATCTTTCTTCAGAAGCTTGAAGATTGGCTCACAAGTGGTCGTCAGATGTGAAATGAACTGGGCGATGTAGTTCAGACGACCCAAAAAGCCTCTAACTTCCTTTTCTGTGCGGGGAGCCGGCATCTCCTGTATGGCTTTTACCTTGGCAGGGTCCACCTGAATACCCTTATCACTGACGATGAAATCCAGTAGCTTACCAGACCTTACCCCAAAGGTGCACTTGTTCGGGTTCAACCTCAGCTTGTACGTCTTCAACCTGTCAAACAATTTCTGGAGATGATCAAGGTGCTCTTCCTCAGTCTGGGACCTTGCTATCATGTCATCAACATAAACCTCAATCTCATGGTGAATCATGTCGTGGAACAAAGCGACCATGGCGCGCTGATAAGTTGCCCCAGCATTCTTCAACCCAAAAGGCATTACCTTGTAATAGAAGGTGCCCCACTGTGTAATGAAGGTTGTCTTATCCATGTCCTCGGGAGCCATCTAGATCTGATTGTAACCAGAAAAACCATCCATAAAGGAGAAGATCTTATGCTGCGCGGTGTTGTCGACCAGAACATCGATGTGAGGAAGTGGGAAATCATCCTTGGGGCTTGCCCTGTTCAGATCTCTGTAGTCCACATACATCCGTACCTTACCATCCTTCTTAGGCACAGGAACAATGTTGGCGACCCACTGCAGATAAGAAGTGATAGCTAAAAATCCTGCGTCGAACTGTTTCATGACCTCAGCTTTAATTTTCTCAGACATTTCAGGGCGCATACGGCGAACCTTTTGCTTTACCAGAGGACAGTCTTCTTTAGTCGGTAGGCGGTGTACCACAATATCAGTGTCCAAACCATGCATATCTTCATAAGACCAAGCGAAGATCTCAACATAGTCGCGTAGCATCTGTATCAACCGTTGTTTGACACTAGGCTCCAGATTCGCACCTATCTTAACCTCTTTCCTGTCTTCCTCTATACCCAAATTCACTTATTCAATTGGCTCTTCATGAGGTTGTATGGCCCTTTCTTCCTGCAGTAACAGTCTAGCAAGTTCTCCAGGCACCTCATAATCATCCTCACCTTCGTCCTCGGCATGGTTGATCAGATTTTCGAAGTCATAACCGGCAGTAGCAGAGTTGTTATCAACGGGATCAAGAGTGGATATGGATCTGCATTATGATACGTGAGTGTGTGTAAGAGAATAGCTGTTTTTTTGATAAAGCGAGAGACAAAACAAAAAGAAAAATAAGGAGCGCCAAATTTGTAATGCAAGAAAACGTCCAATGTTTCATTAATGATATATGAAAAATGACAAATAATAAGCCCTCCCAAGCAAAGCCAAAGTGCCTCGGGCAAGGCACCAGGCCGTAAAGTTTCAAACTGTTTATTACAACTCTTAAAACAAAAGTCAATTATTGTGGAATAAAAGAAACATGTATGAAGTCCTTCACCATCCAGTTATTTAGTCCACCATTGGTTGTAAGGTAGATCCAGTTGTCGATATCTGAATCTTCTTCACCATCTTCAATTGCATTAACTCCCTGATTGTTGATATGCAGAGGAGGTCTTCTAATCCATGCGCGCCTAACATCCCTTTGAGCCCATGTAGTAAAGCCCAAACCAAATTTGTCAGTTTTGTGCGTGAAATCAGGGAGCTGACCCCAATTGGTACACCCACCTTCTTCGATTACAACCCTGGCATCTTTGAGAGAAGCCATCTTCATCGGAGGTTTGTCGGTAGCAACTTCAGTTGACGCCAAAGTCTGAGGGACCTCTTCAAAGTTCTGACAAGGGGTTTCGATGAATTCCCCATCCATCTCCATGTAGCAGAAGGAGTTGAGATGACTCACCATATACTCCTCTTCACCCCGTACTGTGACAATCTTTCCCTTTACCGGATATTTCAGCATTTGATGGAGAGTGGAAGTCACTGCCCCAGCCTTATGAATCCAAGGGCGACCTAGCAAGCAAGAATATGATGGTCTGATATCCATCACGTAGAAAGTGAATGCAAAAGTCTGAGATCCAAATTTAACAGGGATGTCCACCTCCCCGTGCACCATCCTTTTTGACCCGTCGAAGCCCCTGACGACAATATTGCTTGGCTTTAGAATCAAATCTTCACAATCCAGACAGTCTAACGCTTTCTTTGGCAGAACATTTAATGAGGACCCAGTATTCACCAGTACATGGGCCATAGTGGTGCCCCTGCACTCGATCGAGACGTGCAGAGCATCATTATGATTCCTTCCTTTAGCAGTCAGATCTGCATCTGAGAAACCCAACCCATTGTCAGTAGTCAGGCTAGCTACGCAATCTTTGAATTGATCGGCTGAAGTTTCCTGCGGCACATGCGCAGTTTTGAGGAATGCAATTAAAGCCTTTGCATGGGCTTCAGAACATAATAATAAGGACAACATGGAGATTTTTGACAGGGTCTGCCCCAGCTGCTCGACTACGTTGTAGTCGCTCTTCTTGATAATCCTCAAAATCTCTTCTATCTCTTGTTTCGAGGTTTCTACAGTGATCTTCTTAGGTGCCTCCGTCCGGGAAGGCTCACCTATGATTTCTTTTCCCCGAGTCCCAGATGGCTTAGTGACAGAGGTAATAACTGGAGTAGGAACCGGGACAGTAGCTGGTGTAATAGCAGATGGAATGACAACAGGTTTGTGAATAGTCGGAGGGGAAATCTCGGGAGAAAAGAGTCTTCCGCTTCTGGTGACCTTGCTAGCCCCGACAATATTGCTGACATCAACATTAGCTTCCTCACTTTTTAAGTCTTGTTTAACTCCATGGTAATACACATCAGCACCATAGTGCCAAGGGACAGCCTTATCCGAAGCGTATGGGATAAGACCAGGGACAATAATTATTAACGGAGCAATTCTTGGGACGGGTGTAATCCTAACAGGTTTTCTCGAGGAAACCTTGGAAGGATTGGCTGAAATGGTTATGATGGAAACATCTTGAATTTGAACCAACGGAATCAAAGTCTTTTCAAACAGGATCTCTTTATTATCCATCAGGCGCTGAACACCTGATTTCAATAAGTGGCAACCAGCAGGCAAAATTGAGCACGTGTGGCAACCTTCACCACAACCCGGAAATAAACCAGCCAATAGCAAATTCTTCTTTACTGTCATCAAAGGAGTAGAAATTTCTTCCATGGAGGTCACAAATAAATCATCGCCTATAGCATTTACTCCATGACCATGTTTGGGCATGGGAACAGTTATGATGTTGGGTTTCTCCGGAGCGTCAAACTCAATCTATTTGGCTTCGATCAAGTCTTGAACCTTATTTTTCAAGGCCCGACAGTTATTTGTATCATGACCTGGACTTTCTGAGTGATAGGCGCAGCGGGCATTTGGGTTATAGTGGGGAGAAGTGGTGTTGGGGTTCTTCGGGGCTTCCCTCAGAGTTACTAGATTGGTCTTCAATAATTGTGGTAGAATTTGAGTCAGGGTCATATTGAGCCGAGTGAACTGCCTTTGTTGTCTTTCCATCCTTTGTTGATTGTTGCACTGTGGAGCAACTGTGGGTCTTGATATCACTACCGTATTTACTGCTTGACGGTGTTCAGGTCTGCTTTGGCTCCTCGGGCCGTAGACTGCACTAGCTTCTTTCTTACCGGTGAAAGGCTTCTTTACTGCACTTGATGAAGTATCCTTCTGTATCTTACCACTTCGAATACCAGCTTCTACTCTCTCTCCAGTCAAGATCAACTCAGTAAACCCAGATGACGAACTGCCGATCAGATGATTGAAAAATGGACCAGATCGCGTCACTAGAAACATGTCAACCAACTCCCTATCAGACAAAGGGGGTTGGACTCTTCCATCCAAGTCTCTCCACTTTTGAGCATTGTCCTTAAAACCTTCACTTGCACCCATAGACATGCCCTGGAGCTGAGTGCGAGTGGGAGCAAGGTCGGCGTTATACTGATACTTCCTGTAAAAAGCAGCAGCAAGGTCTTCCCAATTTCGGACATTGGCTTCTTCCAACTGATAAAACCATTCAATTTGAGTCCCTGATAGACTATCTTGAAAGAAGTGTACCCACAAATTTCTATCAGTAGTGTGAGGTTGGATTTTTCTGACGTACGAGCAGAGATGGAGTTTTGGACTGGATACTCCATTGTACTTGGCAGAAACCGGAGCTTTGAACTTATGAGGGATCACCACTCCTGATACCAATCCCAGTTCTCCAAAATCCAAACCAGGGATCTTTTGAATCTCCATAGCACTCAGACGGTCTTCTAGTTGCTTGTACCTATCCTCAGCAGGAGGATATTGCTCCTCATCGTAATCTGTATCGTTATCAGAAACTGCAGCACTAGGGTCCTTTTTCCTTTCTTGGTTCTCCCCGTCTTTGGATGAGGAGGTCAGGTCAGCTGATTGTCTTATCCTTTCTCTGAATCTTCTACCCATGTTCAGAATACCAACTTTCTTCTTCTTCTTCTTCTCTTTCAGAATCAGGGTCTTCAAATCCTCTTGCCCTTTAGCCAAACTTAAGAACATCTGTAGGAATTGGGCGTTCTGTGCCTGAAGATCTCTGATGGCTTGATCAGAAGACATTTCTGCTGAAATAAACAGCGAAGAAGATGAGAAACCTGTAACGGTACCTGTAATGGTGTGCATGATAATGGGATGTATGTAATGATTTCAAAGACTTTGGGAAATTTAAATTTGCAAACCAAAAATAAACAAACTTTATTAGATTAACTTGTAAAAGGTTCAATAATGCCTTTGAGGCGTTACAAAGAAGTAAATGGAAAACAAATCTAAACTAGAAAAAGCAAAATCAAAAGTCCCATGGACGCTTCCTCTTGGTGCTGACGTAGTCATTGATCACTCTTTCTTCCTCGAGCTGCCTGGTGAGCTTCAAAATCTTCCTTTCTTGCTCATGGTACTTCTCCGGGTAAGTATCCCTCTCCTCTTTCAGCTGAATCCAAGACCTCTGCAATGCCACAGGATCAGTGGGCATATAAGGATAAAGAACTGTGTAAGGAATGCCTTCTTCATTAGTGGGCTCCATAATCACCGGCAATACGGATTCATAAGGCATCCCAAGCTTCTCGGCACGAGATCGGACCCATTGGAGGTAAGGCTGCATAGGAAGGGAAGTCCTTGGTCCCAACTCTTGGGGTTCAGATCTGTTCACCATGCCCCAAGCTCATATAAACCTCTGGCGATGCTCCTCAACGTCTTCCTTGTAGTCAAATGCAATATCCTCAAGAAGTAGCTCATGGGGACCATCTCTCCGAGCACGACCAAATTGCCGCAAAGCTAGACAAGGATTGTAAGTTATACCCCCTCTGATTCCAAGAAATGGGACATTAGGGTATCCCCCACAACGGTCAATAACATCAGTGTCTTCCATAGCCCGGGAAGACCAAAGAATGTTTGTATGGGCAAGTGACATTATTTTGTAGGACCATCCTAAACCTTCTTCGTTTTTCAATACAGACTTGGGGAGGTGCGAAATAAACCACCTCGACAGCAATGGCATGTAACACATAAGAGTCCCTCTTCTTCGCACATTACGAGTGTAGAGGGCATGCAAGATATCACCCAGCAGAGTAGGCACAGGATTGCGAGAAAGGAAAATCTTGACAGCATTTACATCTACAAAGGAATCTGGATTCGGGAAGAGAACCAAACCATAGATAATAAGAGCCAAGACATCTTCAAAAGCCTAAAAATCCAAATTATCCCAGAATAGATGAACCTGATCTATCAGAAATTTGGCTAGAAAACCTTCGACATCGCTTCGTGTTTCCCAGTTGGATACTACATCAGCCCGTTTCAGATGCAAAGCTGAGGCAATGTCTTCTGGTCTAGGAACCTCTTCCATACCTGTGAAGGGCACCTGTTCAAGGATGGATATGCCCAATAAGTGAGAGAACTCTTCCAAAGTGGGAACCAGCTGGTAATCTGGAAAGGTGAAGCAATGATGCACATGATCGAAGAACTGGAAAAGTACACTCATCATCTGCTCGTCAAGCTTTGAGGTGACCAGGCTAAGAAGTTGACCATGTCTCTTAATGAACGTAGAATTCTCAGAAACTCTTGAGGCTAACTCTTTAAGTTGAGCAGGTATTTGCACAAAGTTAACTCGGATGGTATT